>CM049594.1:4621142-5221142 GCA_026979955.1 Megalurothrips usitatus | reverse complement strand
CCCCTCGCGCCCCTCTCCCTCCTAACCCACACGCCTCACGCAGGCCGTGCCCAGGCCGTTTCCTGTGCCTGCCCGGCCTGGGCCGCTGGCGGAAACGCTCGGCGAAAGTTTGGACCGTGGACCAATCCGTGATGATGTTCTGTATCGAGCGGAGAGGAGAGGGGCGCAGAGTGAGTGGTAGGGGGCCGCGGCCCCCGCACCCCCACCCCACCCCGCCGCCCCCCCTCCACCCTCATCCGACCGGCCCGTGCCCGAAACAATCGGCAAATAAATGGACCATTCCGTTTTTATTTTATTCATCTGCTCGCTGATTTGTGCGGAGCGTCGGCGTATGGTCAGCGGCTGTCTGTCCGCCGTCTGCCCTCTGTCCGCCGCTGGCTGTTCCGGAGTCAGTGGCCGGCCCGGGCCGTACCGGGGGAGGCAGTCCCGCACACGTCATACACTGCGAGCTGTGGGCGCGCGGGGTGTGTGGACGGACTGGGCCGAGAATACTGCTGCTGGGGATGTCCGTCCAATTTCCCGCAGCGATCAGCGACAGCGACCCACGGGGCGCAGCACACACCTGACTCCGTCTGCTCGGCGAGGCCACTAACCCCCTCCCTCCGCTCCCCTCACCCTCGATCAGAGCCTCCTACCACACCGCGCTCCTATCCATCCCACCACGAGGGCACACGCACACACCGTGCAGTGCCCCCCCCCCCTCCGAACGCGCGCTCACACGCACACACAGACACGAGATCGAGTTATGCGCCGCTAATCCACATACGACGACGGCGGCTGCGGTATGCGAGGGGGCAGCGTGGGCGGGGCGGGGGAAGCGAATACGTATGTAGGTGCGGGGGTGAGGCGCCGCGCCGCACCGTGTCGACCGGGCACTCGAGCACGGGGTATCAACTGGGACGCTGGCTGGCCTTGGGGCGCACCGTGCCACCCGGGCACTCGAGCACGGGGTATCGACTGGGACGCTGGCTGGCCTCCGAGCACGCGTCGTCTCGGCCGTCGTTACCGCCAGTCCAACTCTATCAATCATGCAGGCGCACTGCCGCCGCCTCCGCCACCCGCGGCTCGCTGTTGTTCTTGCGGCGCTAATCTCCCCGATCCCTTAAGCTTTTCCCCGTTCGCTTAATTTACGGCGGGCGCCACCGTCGCGGGCTGCGGGGGCAGCTGCGGGGAGCCGCGGGGAGCCGCGGGGAGCCGTGGGGAGACGTGGCGAGACGCAGGGAGCTGCGGGGAGCGGCGCCGCGCCCTCTCCGCGGCCCCTCTCTGTTTGTATTAGCCGACTTAGAAAGCAAAAGTTCCGCGGCGGGGCTGGGCGGGGCGGGGCGGGGCGGGGCGGGGCGGGGCGGGGCAGAGCGAGGCGGATACTTTTCTCCTGCTGTATTTTTCTCGGACATTAGCCCGCTCTCGCGCCCCACCGAGCGCCGCCAGCGCTGTGCTCTGGGCGCCACTGGGCGCGGTGCGCCGGGCCAGCCTGCGGTCGAAGTGCGCCGTGCCGCTGCGCGCCCCGAGAGGCGGGACCCGGCGGCAGACCCCTCCCCTCCCCTCCCGGCGAGCAAATAATATTACTTGCGTTTGCAAGCCATTACCCTTTGTGTGGGCGCCGCATCGCAGCGCACCTCCCGCCGGACCGGGCAGCCGACGGACCTCCCCAGCGATGAGCACCGTGCCAATGGCCATATCAACATGGGCGGAATCATCTAAGTGTTTGGGCACATGCCTGACGTCGATTTCGGAAGAGCACCAAGAGAAACCTCGTCTTACATGGTTTAAGATTACACTCTCGATCTGAGACTGGTACACTTGGCTAAAAAGTCATGAGATCGAGGAAAAAGATGTGAAGGTCAAGTAAATTTAAACTTTGAACCGAGTATTTATTCCTTCAACAACAGATTAGCCAAGGTAAAGCCAAAGTGAAGTTTTGTTTGATTTAAAGCAATTTACTTCATTCAAACCAAAATTATACTTTAATCGAGAAATTCGCGTCTTCACTCAAAAAGGGGGGGAGGGAAGCTTTATAGAACAGGAATTGATGGGCTTTATAATTATAAAGAAATAAAACAATGGCCTCTTGTTGATACAGTCAATACTAGACATCCCGGCTCCGACGTCCTGAAGGAGGCCCGCGAAAACCGCCCCCCCCCCCCCCCCCCCCCCCCTCCCCCCACCCGGCCTTCACTCAGTCTTCATGAAGCCCTAACAAGGCTACTGCCGCCACCACCGTGCAGCCCGCCCAACTCCCGGCCCCTCCGGGGCCCGCACGGTCCGAAATAATTGAGGGAGGTTCCGAGGCCCCTCTCCCATAAAGCAGAAGCAGAGCGTGAGGCAAATGCCGTGCACACAATTAGCTCTGTTTGCTCCTCGGAACGGACCGAAGCACGCCAAAGTCCGAATAAACGCCTTGCCACTTGGTGGGCCGCGGGGGCCGTGCGGCCGCGGGGGGTCCTGCGGAGCTGCGGAGCTGCGGAGCGGGCCCTCGGGCCGGCAGCGCCCTGGGGCCGGCCGCCGCCCCAGGGCCTGATGGCCGCATGGCAGTCACATTGAGGTCAAAGTTCACTCTCCAGCCCACAGTGCCGGCGACGGGGCGGGGCCGGTCCCTGGTGGCGGCGCAGACAGTGCGCGGCTGCGCGGCCCCCTCCCCTCCTAGCCACACTTGTGGCCTGCGAGCACTGTGTTGCGGCCGGCCGCACCGCACACTGTTGCTGGATGTATCGCGGGGCGGCAGCGGCGGCGACGACCCGGCCCAGGCGGCCACCGACCTACCCGCACCGCAGCGGCCGCGCCACTCCCCAAGTATAACTTTGGTGGTAATTGTGAGCCCTTGCCGGGCCGGGCTGCGCGCGCCGCGTGCGGCCTGCTGCCAGCGCGGCCGGCGGGGAGGGCGCGGCAGCCGGGGCTGCGGCTGCGGGGCTTAAAGGCTGGGAGCCGGTGGAGCCGGTGGTAGCCCACGCCTGATCCCAATCCTGACCCCGGCGGCTGGCCCGGCATGTGGCCCGGCTCCGCTCCTTCGACACAGGGCCAATTTCGACGGTGCGGTTCACCTTCCCGACTCATATTTTGTCCAGCGTTTAGCCCGATTTGGCGTACGGAACAGTCCTCTGTAATACGCGATTTGGGATGTGTCTGCTGTCCCGCCCCCCACCGCCACATTGTAGCCGAGGCTGGTTGCGGCTCACGGCTCGGGCCACGGGCAATCCGCCGCAGATGAAATCTCCCACGCGGCCGCGGGGAGCTCGGGGGCGGGGGCACAGGGCAGTGGGGCTCTCGGGCGGCCCGGCTTGTCCCAGCAGTCCGCGGTCCCACACTTGGCCTCGCACATCACACGCGATTGCCGTCCTCGCACCCGACTCATTTAAATTGTCCTCTTCTTTTTTTCTTCCCTAAAACGGTCGCCGTCGTACCCCACACGCCGCCGTCGAGCTGGCAGGCCGGCAGGCCCCGTCCGGGTAGCAGCCGAGAGTGGAACACGGCGCTGCGCCGAGAGCCACATATTTCCAAGCGCCATTGTTCGTGAGGCTTCGCCGTGCTGCTGGGGATCCGCTCTGCTGTCTCCCGCGCGCGGCTGCCTGCTGCCGAGAGCACCCCCCCCCCCTACCCCCCTCCACTCCCCACCGAGCGCAGGGCTGAGTCGAACGTACTTATATACTGGCGAGTGCATGACAAACTTGGAATCTGACTGCTGGATCCAACCGCGCCTCCTTCCCCCCCGTCCCCACACCTCCTCCTCCTCCTCCTCCTCCCCCCGCTGTCCCTTATTTTGCACTCGCTACGGCCCGGGGCCACTCTACATAAAAGGGTGGATGTGGTACCGCGGCGGAGAGCATATCGGGTGCGGGGCGGGCGGGGCGGGCGGGGCAGCCGTATTCAGAGACGGAACAGCGCACGGCCCACCGGGCCCGGCCGCACGGCGCGGCCCCTGGGAGGGGGACGTGGGCCCGAGCGCTAGACAATACGGGCTGCAGGCTCCGTCCGGGGTGACTCGCGGGGACCACTCCAGCCAGCGCTAGGCCCTGGCAACTAGAGAGAGTCCTAGATAGCGAGGGGCACCGCAGGGGCGGCGGGGTCGGGGACTGCTGGAAACAATAGCTCCAATCGGTGAGAGGAGACGAGGGGGGGGGGGGGGGGGCTGCTTACGGTGTTGGTTTCGGTGGCGACGGCTCCGGCGGCTTCTCCTCCGGCTGCGGTTCCTCCGGCGGCGACGGCGCGGCGCGGTTGCTGGTCGGGGTCAGCTTGTTGACTGCAACAGAAAACAACGGCTCAATTTCATCGGAACTGTCCTCTGGGGGGAGCTCGAGCGGGAGCATCATCGCGACGTTTTCTGTCTCATTAGTCGTGCAAGTGCTTTGCAGCGCTGGCCACCCAACGATGCAGCGTTGAGTGCCCGCGAGTGCCTTGCTCGCCCCCCCCCCCCTCTTCTAGCGGGCTGCGGCACCGACGCACAAACGCCACGAGCGCGCGGGTCGAGCCGGCGAATCCAGCCGTGCCGTCGTTCGCGCTGCCCAAAGCGCGCTCCTGTAGTCCTCCCTGGGGCCTCCGCTGCCGAGAGAACGGGGCCGTGTCTACGCCGCGCTCAGCCGAGTAGCAAATGGGGACCACATCAAAGTCGAGTTGTTACTGCTGCGTTACGGGCGCGGAAGGGGGGCCCGCGGGGCGGGTCGGGCTGTATATGAGGTGTTTGATTGCACGAAATAAGCTCCCCGAGCTGCGCGGCGCTGCCGAGTCGCCGCCACCATTTGTAACCCGCGCGCTGTATTCTTGACGGATTACGCCACCGCCGCGGGCCGCGCTCGCTGGAGGGAGAGCGGCGGAGAGTTGCGGGGAGCGGCGGAGAGAGGCGGGGAGTTATACATATTTTGAATTCCCAACGGGCGTTGAATCAACAAAATATTACTTATTCCTAAAAACCTTTTTTTCTCTGGGTGCAGCCGCTCCCAGCCTCTGCTGCCCTGCCCCCCCGGTGCGGTTTACTCTGCGCGCTGCAGGGCCGCTTCGCTTCCACTTGTTACACCCGTTCCGGCCCTCAGCTCTCGGGCCCTCGGCGCGCGGGCGGCGGAGAGCCGGCCGGCCGGCATGGGCTGCTTGTTGCTGTTGTACCGTTTGTTCTCTAATTGGATATCGCGTGCGCGCGTTTCCGCGCCGCCGCGCCACCGCTTCGCCGCGCCGCCCCCGCCGCCTCGGCGCACGCGTCCGACAACCCGAGCCCTTAACTAATTTAAGTACGTACCCGCTACCCGCTACATTCCGGGCGTGTGGGAAATGGAGGAACGGCCCCGATGATTGACCCCCCACCCCCACCCCTCCCGCCCACTCCCTTAACCTTCCTCCGGGGGGAGCGCCTCTTCCCCTCCCCCAACAGGTGGTGGTACACCCCATCCCGCCCCCATTCCTTTACAATCCTCAGGTGCCAGGAAGGCGGAGGGTGGAGAGCGGGTACGGGGGATAAATGCAATTTTCCGACGTCGGGAAGAAGGTTTTTGCTTCCGTGAAAACGCGGCGGAGAGGAAGGAGGGGGCACCGGGGAGCACCATGTCGCAGAAAGTGTGCGCTGCCGAGCTTCCAGTAGTTGATTCGAGTCGACGCGGTCTGAGCGATAACATTCTTGATGCAAGGCCCATTGGGCATTTAAAAAAAAATAAAGCAAATATTATTTATTGAAATAAAAAATATTCTCGACTTACCACTTAAATACTTTCCTCGAGAAATCATTTTCTCTGCTTAGTGCTCAAAATGTCAAGAGAGAAATACTAGAAACAAGAAAACATTTTTCTTGGCGTAGCTTCCCGATTTGCCTCAGCTTTCCCGGAAGTTTCCCGGCCCAACGGGGCCCAGCCCACGCCGGTGTGAGAACGTAGTGACGGGCGGAGGCGGCGAGTGCCCCGCTCTGGCGCGCTGCGTACCGCCGGCTCCGCGTCAGACCCTCATGGCACCTGATGGCGCCTGACGGTGCCTATGGCCTCACCTCTGTCCTGCGCCGTCATGAGCCCGGTGGAGAGGGTCTGGCGCAGCTTACTGAGGGTCCCCGAGTCCGAGCCGTCCGAGCCCGCCGGCCCCGCCTCCCCCGTCGCCACCATCTGCAACACAAACGAGAGGGCGGGCAGCGCGTTAATGACGGACAATCATGGTTACAGCGGCCGGGCCATAATTAATTACAGAGACACGAAAAAGGGAGAGGAAGAAAAGGGGGCGTCGGCCGCGTCAGATCACACACTCTTTTGTACACGCAGCGCCGCGGCTCCCTTTGTGCCTAATAGGCACGACACAGTCCCGCGGGGCGGCCGCCGCCAGCGCCGACGCCAGCGCCGCCGCCTGCCCTGAGGGAGCCGTGAGGGCGGACACACGACACGTCCTCATGCCGGAGCCCGCGCTGCCAGCGCAGCACGGAGTCGAGTCCGGGCAGAAGAAAAAATTAACAAAACGGGGGAGATGCCCTTTTAAAATAAATTTCCATTTGCAGGAACAAACTGTGGACAGACACGTAGACTTTTTCAATTTATGGTTTGTTAATACATTAGCGTGAGCTGGACGACAGAAATCCAAGGTTGGTCTGCAATCTTGTTGCAGGTTATAAAGTCTTATAGGCAGACTTCTGTTCAACCATAAATCCAACAGTAATCGAATTTTAGTCTCAGGTATATGGTCTGTAACGTGAGTCGACTATGACTACAATTGTACGGCCGATTTCAAGTGTAGTTTTGTCAACAGATTCTTCCGCCTGCGGGCAGAGGGCACGGCGCAAGCCAGCGCGCCAGGCCTCAGCCCGCACAGCGGCGGCCAACACCCCGGCAGGACCTCCCGGCGACGCGGGGAAGGAAAACATCGTCACCTCGGAATTGAATTTTTCGGCGCCCTCTACTCCGATCACTGTAGGGAGATGGTGAGTGGGTGCGAGAGGGAGAGAGTAAGAGAGAGATATAGGGAGATCTAGAGAGAGAGAGAGAGAGAGAGAGAGAGAGAGAGAGAGAGAGAGAGGAGAGCGAGGGGAGGGGGGGGGGTGCAGGAAACAAAAGAGCGCGCGCCCAAGGGGAGAAGGGAGGAAGGTGGAAGGTAGGGAAGGTTATAAATGAAGGCGAAGAAAACGACGCTGAAAATGGAGAGTGAGTGAGAGAGTGAAGGGAAAAAAGAGAACGCGTTGAGATCGCGACACCGACACGGACCGACGACAAGAAGAGAGAAGGTGTATTAAAAGGTTGAAAGAGGGAAGCGAAAGGAGGAAATTTCCGGATGACACATCGGAGACAGAAACGAGTGGGGGGTGGAGGAGGGTGGAAGATAGCTGATAAATAGATAGATAGCGCGCGAGAGAGAGAGAGAGAGAGAGAGAGAGAGAGAGAGAGAGAGGAGGGGGCTGTATGGGGATGGGGTAGGGAGCATGGGAGCATGCCAATTTAAAAGGTTTTTAAGCTCTTTCACTTCCATTTAAAGCCTGTGGAGAACGAGGGAAGGCAGGGTAATTAGGGGCCGGTATCCGGTAATGACTTGTTAATGCGTTGTTGCGGCAACGCGAGCGTGAGTGCACCTCGCGCCAAACACTGCACAATCCTAAATGATGAGTGGCGTTATTGGGGGAGAGTAAATCTCTTCGCGTGTTGCACCAGAAAAAAATGAGTTCTCGATTCAAGGGCGGCTCCCAATAATTCTGATGTTCCCAGCCGTGTTCTCGAGGAAGTTCTCCACCCAGAAAAAAAATGGATTCTTGATTTGTGCGAAATGCGTGCGCTTGGTTAAAGAAACATGCGGCGAGAATCTTAAATATGATGAATTCAAACAGATTTGATTGAGAGTGCGGGTCCAGAATGGCTGGTATGTGCACAGTAGTTTACTCTTTGCAGCCCTAATCTGAGCAGTTTACAAGGGGATGTTTGTGGGCGTCCCTCGGGCCCGTGCCGAGCTGGGACGCCGCGGCACGGGACGACACGGCTCGGGACGACACGGCTCGGGACGGCAGCGGTGGGACTCCTAGCGCTGCCCTCCCATTTTACGCAAATATTTGACGACCGAACACGGCTGTGGCTCACTGCGGCGAGGCGTGGCGGAGGGAGGGTATGCGGTGTCCTCTGCAGGTGTGCGAGAGGGACAGAGAGAGAGAGAGAAACAGAAAGAGAAACACAACAGATAGAGAGAGAGTGGGTGTGTATGTGAAACTCGTGAAAAAGAACGAGGTGTAATTCCGAAAGTTCTAAACTTTACGAGTGCAAAAAAAAAGATAAGCAGAAAATAAAAGAAATGTGTCATATGGCCGACAGCAGCCAATCTCCGCGGCCCTTACAGAGTTGGGTGTGGTGGTGGGGGCCCTCGTGGTTTAGTGTAGCGGCGTCCCGTCGCACGCCGGGTGTGGCACTGGGTGACGCAGCGGCGCTAAGGGCGTCGCCGCGTCGCCGGGTGTGGGGCGGGCGGACGGCCACTGTTTTTCTTTCGCCCCTTCTGGTTCGTTTAGCTCAGCACGCCTTTCACACGCCGCGCTCCCTACCAGCCGACGCACGGCGCTCCACACGGGTGCTGCTTCCCGTTCCCCCCTCACCCTTCTCTCTCTCTCTCTCTCCTCTCCCTTTCTCTCTCCTCTCCCTCTCCCTCTCCTCCCCCCATACATACAGCTTTATACATACAAATATATAACAGTGAGTCCTTACAGCCTCCGGAAAAGGTCTGCGGGAGGCAGGGTTGACGTGCTGTTGGCCTCACACCCGCCGTCACCTGAGCGCCTGCGAGCTGCAGGGTAGGCAGCGCCATCGCATGCCGGTGCGGCGGGTCTGCCTACCCTGCGATTGGCGGGCGCTCAGGCAGGCGCCGGGGCAGGCAGCGCCGGCGCGGGACGCGCAGGCGGCAAGGCCATCGTGTCGCTTCCCACACGAGCCCCCCCCCCCCCCCCCCGCGGCACGTCGGCACGTCGGCACGTCGGCACGTCGGCACGTCAGCGCGTCGCGCGTGCGGGCGGGTACGTGGTTCCGTCCGCGGTCTGGGGCCGTTTGGTGCACGTACCCAGCCGGGGAGCTGATCCATCTCGTCGACAGCTCGCGGAGGCGCTGCCGAGGCGCCGCGCCCCGCGCCCCGAGACGCCCCCCCCCCCCCCCCCCCCCCCCCGCGCCGCCACTCGTCGCCTCGCGCTCTTCTCCCCGCACTCCAGCCGCCGCGCGCATTCTCTTCCCCGGAGACGACGGCTCCTATTTCTTCGGCCCACATTGTGCCGTTGTCACCCCCTTCTCCCCCTTCTCCCCCCCCGCCTCCTGTTTCTCCGCGGCATGACGGGCGGCGGATAATTCGTGCGGGCGCCATGCAATCTTCGATGCGGTCGCGGCGACGCGCGCCTCGGGGTAAATATAATACTCGGAGGCGCGAATGGGGGGAGCCGCCATGAATTTCCTACGAGGGCGGAGCGGCGCGGGGCGCGGGCCTCCGGCTGCCTGCGGGCCCCCCGCGAACGCGACGCGCCGCGGATCTGACTCTCTAAACGGCCGCGAACGCGCGTGGCGGGGGGAGAGGGCTTAAATACGAGCCAAACAGCCGTCAGCAAGCCGGTCGGGCGAGGGGGAGGGGACTGTGGCGGGTGAGTGTGGGGGCGGTCCATTGTGCGGGCTCTCATCTGAGATTCCACCGAACAGCGGGCCGCGAGCGGGACGGGGCGAGATTGCCAACATTCCCGGCAATCACAAGGGGAATTCGAACTGGTGAAGGAAGCGATATCACTTCATGGGCGTTGATTTAGGACGGTAGGAGCGTAGGAGACGGTAACATTCTATGAAAAAATGTAATGAAACGGAACTTCCCCCCGCACCATCGTGCTTGTCCAATGAAAACCCTCAGGGAAGATTCTAAAGCAAGGTCCGTTTGATTCTAAAGGATTTGTCCGCGGTTGGCCCGCGGTCTCGGCTCGGATGGTTGGTTGTGCCAGGTACGGCGTCGAGCCCAGCGGGAGGAAAGTTGAGGTATCACCAACAAGTGTATGACGACAAAGTAAGACGGAAAACAAACTTTTTCCATCTGTCTGCCGCCGTGACGACTCCCTCCCTACCATCCCCCTCCTCTTCTCCATAGTCTCTCATTCGTGATTTGGCCGGGCGCGGCGCCTGCGCTGCGGAGGCTGGTGTAGCGGCGCCGAGCGGAAAGTTGTTTCTGCACCGCCTGTCCCTGGCGGATGTCGCCTCGGATCCACGGCGCGCGAGCATTGACGCTTCAGTGCGGGGAAAAGAAACATTTAAAAAGACAGGAAATATGTCGGAAATTCCCGCACGAGCTCAGCGCATTGGCATGTCAGTCTTGTCGCGGCACCGAGCGCCCTCCCCCTCCCCCCTTTCCCCTCCTCTCCTTCCCTTCCCCTCTCCCCTCCTCTCCTCTCCCCTCCTCTCATCCCCTTCCCCTCCTCTCGATAATGTGGCGCGCGATGATGTTCCCGGGCAATTCGTCTTACTGCCCCACCCCGCCCCGCCCCGCCCCGCGGCCCGCCGAGGCGGGGCGTGGCGCGGCGTGACTGCCTAATATATGATTTTGGGAAGGTCCCCGCCGCATCCGACCCTAAACCCGACCCCTGTGATCGGGCCGGGTGCGGCCGGGGGCCGGGGGCGATGGGGCGTGGCGGGGGGATGTGGAGGGGGGAGGAGAGGGAAGCTCTGCAGTCGATTATCGCACAGTTTGCGGGACGGGCCGCCCGCCCCGCGGCCCGCCCCAGAGTGCCTGATTGAAGGGCTCGCCGCCCCGCCGCCCCGCCCCGCCGCCGCCCCGCCCCCTCACCGCCGGCAGCCCGCGCGCTGCAATTCGATAACCCATCTCATGCGTCTTAATCACTACGGTCTCGGCCTGTGGCGAAAAGTATCGTCATTCTGCGCGGAATAATGGGCAGTGGGCGGGCGGACGCTCCCAGCGACATTCCCGAAACTTTGTGAAAGCGAAAGGCCAACAACTAAATAGCGCCGCTCGTCCCGATAGACCGCCGCACTGCCCGAGCCGAGCCGTGGCACCCACCGCCTGCTGCGGTCCGGCCACCAGCGGCCACCCCACCAGCGGCCCCCAGACCAGCGGAACCGTTTTCTTAGTTTTATCCCAAAGCCACCACAACGGAGAGAGAGAGAGAGAGACAGAGAGACAGAGAGGGGGGGGGGGAACGTGCACGTAGAGAAGTACTTACTTTGGGTACATTTGCTAAGCTTTGCGTGCTGAATAAATTGTATATTCACTTTCTAAAATTTTAGGAACCTCCATAAAAATTTTAGAGAGAGTGACAAATATTTTAGGCAGTGCAGCTAAAAGAATAGCTTGTGAAAGTTTAGCAGCAGTGCCTAAATTCTTAATCTTTGTTCCCAAAAATTTCTCTCCGTGTGGGCGGGACGGCTGTGGGAGGCAGAAGTCGATAAAGTGGTCGGGAAAGGAACACAAATGAGAGAGGGTGTGGAGGGGAGGGGATAAATAGAGAGGCTGAGGGAGACACAGGGACGGAGAAAAAGAGACGGAGAGAGAGAGGTGACGAGGACGAGGAAATAAAATCGCTGAAGTTGGAGATTAGCTTTTCGGACTGACGAGGGGGACGTCTCCCTTTAAGAAATGGAAAGGAGTCCTTCAGGCGAATAATCTTAATTCGACCGTTTTAATTGTGCCATTGAATAAAGTTTTCCGGGTTGGAGAGCGCTACGCGAGTCTGATGATGACATGGTCCGGTAGAGGGAGAACAGGGCAAAAAGCGAAACATATTTTATTTTCCTGAACTGAATTATTTTTCCCGGCCAAAACCGATCATCCACCGTGTGCACAGAGTTTAATGTTTTTTTCGCCCGGCGGCGGGTCAGGAGCCGGCGGTGTCCTCTGCCGCGTCGTCCCCACCGTATAAATTGGGTGCGATGTTTTCAGATCAATTGATAACAACCGCCTGGCATGTTTCCCATAAAATACCAGAGGCTGTGTGAAAAGTGATAATAAGACAGGTGGAAACAATGGGCCGGGTAACAGCGTGCGTCATCGTCGAGTGAAAAGGGGGGGGGGGGAGTGCAAAATAAAAGCGAGGAAGGGGGATGGAGACGTCCCAGAGTTGAGGACGTGACCGGAGAGCAGAGCAGCTCCGAGGTGTGATCCTGGAGAATGGCCCCGAAAACCAGACGGCACGGGAGGGGGGGGGGGAATGTTTTCGGCAGCGGTGAGTCGAAAGCTGCCGACCTCGCTGTCCACACACTGAGTACTGTCGGAGCGCTTAGCTCCTCTGTCAGTGTCTCCTTTCACCTCACCTTCTTCATGAAGGACATGACGTTGGTGGGAATCATGGTGGCGGTGTAGTTGGCGGCGCTGGAGGTGGTGGGTGTGGCTGAGCGCCCTGGAGTCCTCACATAGCGTCCGGGCGGTCCGCTGTTCCTCGCCCTGCACGGCTTCGCCTGCCAACAGAAACACACGACAGTTACAGCGAGTACAAATTCCAAGAGTATTTAAAAAAAGAAAAGTGACGCAGCATTGATTCTTTTCGGCGAGTGAGAGTCGAGTCACCAGCGCAAGCCCGGTGGGGATGGGGAGGGAGGGGGAGGGGGGGCGAGTTTGCAAGACGGCGGGAAGACAAACTCCCCGGAGAGGGTACTCGACGGGGGGGGGGGGGGGGGGGGGGCAGAAGGGGCGCAGGCTGGGGCCAGACAAGGAGCGAGTGATCGGGCCAAGAGTCGCTGCGACAGAGATGGATGGCGTGCCCCTGCCGCTTCTGCCGTATGCATCCGGCTGGTGCTGAGGACGGCCTCGGGCCCGTCCCCGTCCGCCGCGGGCATACTCTGGTGCCAGGCATCGAGTCGTAAAGCGCCTGTAACACCACTCCCGAGGACTCGGGCCGACGCGCGGGGCCCCTGCCGCCAGGCCCCTGCCGCCAGACCCCTCTCCCGCCCCGGCACACATATGAGGACCGTATACATGCACCCCCTCGGATCGGAATCCTACCGCCGCGTGTTTCCGAGGTCACCCTCCTGTCTGTTCCGCCACGCCCTTCGCCCCATCCTGCCAGTCCCTACTCTTGACCCGGACACCCTACCCAGGTAAAGTGATCTCATTGCAGAACAGAAACATTGAAAAAAAAGTTGCGATCAGAAAATCTGAAATTTACAAATTTCCGCCACGTAAAGGACACCCCAGCCGAGGGCCACACGCCGGGCGCTCCCAGCATCGAGATGTAACGCCCCGAACGTGCGCCATAACGCGCGCAGTTTACTGCGGCCCGCCCTCACAAGGTGGCGACAGGGAAGGGGGGCCCAGCGAGTGCGAGAGAGTGCGATGGACCGGGGAGGCGGGCGGAGGAACAGTGACGCCGCTATGCCGCACAGCTGGCGCCGCAGTTTATTTAGTCGGACCCGAGGACATCGACACACTGCGGAAGAAGAACGGGCAGCGACCGGGCTGCGAGGCTGCCGGCCGGGCCTCGGAGACAGATGACCCCGCTAGCGCGGCACGCAGACACATAACTCGGGACGGATGCAGCAGTGTATCAGGTGTACGCGAACGGTAAGGAGGGCCCTGCCACCGACTGCGGGCGTAGCTCAGGCGCCGGCTGTGAGTAAGTACGTCCAGAGGCGGCAGTCATGGGGTCACGCAGACCGGGCCGGGGTTGTGAGGTGTGGCGTGGCCCCGAGAGCAAACTGACGAAAAGTACAGCGATCCCGTGGCTCCCGCGGGTCCCCCAGTCCCAGTAGAGCTCGCAATCTCGTTCGCTTAGCGTTCCCCCGGGCGGGCGTCGCCCCTCTCTGTGTGCCGCCGGGTATTCAATTATTTGCGCGTGCAGCCCGGCTGCGCCGCCACCTGTGCGCGCGGCGCATGCACTGGCCCCGGCGGCCCGGGGGCCCGGCACCAGTGCGCCTGCTCACTTCAGCGAGAACAGTCACAAGTTTCTGATGAGCTTACCAAGTTGTTCTAAGGGAGTTGCGGTCGCTCCTGGCGACGGCGGTGTCAGATTTCAACTTGCGAGGCGCGTCCCCGCCCGCCCGCGCTCCCGCCCGCCCGCGCTCAGGGATGCTGCCGCGGTTCGCGTCTCTCTCTCTCTCTCTCTCTCTCTCTCTCTCTCTCTCTCTCTCTCTTCCCTCTCCCACTCCGCGCAACCCGAACTCGCCACTAGTTATCTTTCTTTTCTGCTCTTCGGGCGAATCTCAGCCAAACTTTGGGTCGTGCGGGCGGGCCCAGGGCCCAGGGCTCGCGAGGGCGTGCGGCTGCAGCGCGGCCGCGAGGCATGGCGAGAGTGCGGCAGGAATACGGCGTCCTTGACAAAGTTGGCGAGCAGCGGAGCCGGCCGAGCCAGCGGCGCCCCGGTGCCCATATGTGAATGGAGTCGATGCGAGTGCATCAGATGCCGACGCGGGCCCGGCTTATCTCCCCTTGTGGGGGGGGGGTGTGCGTGCGTGCCACATATTGTGCTGCCATAAGCGGTGCCCCTCTCGAAAAGAAATGGGTAATGCATGCGGCGCGATGAGGAGGATCACAGACGGATAAGCCTAAAGGGATGGTGGTGTCGATACTCGAAGAAGAAGAGGAAGAAGAAAGAGAAGAAGGGGAGGAAGTGAAAGAGGAAGAGGAAGCAAGAGGAGGGTGGGAACTAACGGAGTGGGTTGCTGTTGATGACCGCCGCCAGCTTTGTGTTTGTGTCGGTTCGAGCCCTCTGGCCGGCCCCGCGGTCTGGGCTCCGGACCGTGTCTGCTCACCAGCCCAGCCGGGCCCGCCGCCCCAATCTCAAGGTCTGTAAATGCTGCCCTCATTGATCCAACATCTGCTTGATCCGTGACCCGTGGCGCCCGTGGCGCCCGTGGCCAGTGCCGCGGCCGGCCGGCGGCTGGGTTCGGCTCTGGGTGGCTGCGCCCGGGCCGGGCCTCGGGTCGTGCTGCGTAGGAAACTCTCCGCGGCAAAGAGAGAGGCGGAGGCCGCAGCCCTCACCGCACCGTGCCGCGCTGCCGCTGGGGTCGGCATGATGATACCGCCACCACTCCCCACAGGGTTCCTTCCCCCCCCCCCCCCCACACACACACACACATACGATCTGGAGGGAATCCCAGCGAGGACTAACTGCCCCAATTCCTCAACCCTTCCTGCCGGATACCATCTCGAGCCTCCTGCCTCCTCCGGCCGCTCTGTATCGGGGGAGAGCCACTCATGGACCAGGCTCCCCACCGGCTCCGGTATATTGGCTGGAGGTGGAGGCGCGGCCCCGGGCCGGGCCCCGGGCCGTCCCCCCGGCCGGCTGTTGTGTGTGCGGCGCGATGATGGGGACCAGCCGGGAGCGGGCGGCCGGGCCGATAGCGCTGCCTTCAGTGCGCGGTTCACTGCTGGGGAAAAGGCCTGCATTATATGGGTCGGGGGAGGGCGGGCCGAGGGTTTATAATACAGTATACTCCTTTTTTCCGTCCCCTGTGGGGGGTCGGGGAGGGAGGGGGAGAGTAGGGGGATGGTCGGGGAGGGGGCGCATCACCGCGCTCACACTCATTACAGAGAATCCGCGTCCCTCATCAGGATGCGCGCGGGCGGCGCTGAGGCCCCGGCGCACTTCAGTGGGGGGACGCGGGGGGAGGGGACGTCCGATTGAAGGACGACGGGCTAGAAGCACAGAGACTTTGACACGGAAACTTACAAACGAGACGGCGTCTCTGAGGACCTGCGCCGGCCCCGGAGCGGGGCCCCGAGGCTTTGGCGAGGACCCTCCCGCGCGGCGGCGGAGGGCGTCCGTCCTGGGGTATCTTTCGGCCGCCGTCGACCGGAAAATTATGTGACTTTACCCCGACCACACGTAGAAAGAAAGGGGGGGGGATAGGCGACGTCAGCTGCTGATGGATGACTAAGTAGTTCGATGAACGCCGCTGCCAGCCGGTGTTTGGGCGGGCGGGGGCCGGCGGGGGCCAGCGGGGAACGCCGAGGACCGAGAGAACCGCTGCCACATCCGTCCTCGGGACTCATTCACTTGGCGACAGGAACATTGGTTTCTCAGCAAGTAAAACCGCGGATACTGGTTGATGAGACGCTGGTAGCTGTTTATCGCTCCTGCTCTCCCTCTATCTCTCTTTCTCCCCCTCTCTCTCTCTCTCTCTCTCTCTCTCTCTCTCTCTCTCTCTCTCTTTCTCTCTCTCTCTTACTCTCTCGCACGGGTCGGGTCTGGTTGAGTCCAGGAGCGCGCGTTCCCGCTCCCCGACTTCCTTCCAGGTCGCCGCCGGCGTATCCCGTTAAAAGCGTCTGAAATAAATTAAACAGCATCCCCAAGCAGCGTGGACTTGTTTGCCGCGCCGGACGGTAGCGGCGGCGCGGCGGCCTCCCTCACACCCAGAGAGCCCGCCTCGAACCCACCCGGGCGACCGTCAGAGTGACCCCGTCTGAAAGCAGGGAGCCCGCAGAGCGGAGTAGTTGAAGCCCTCGTTCGACCCCAGCAGAGGACCTCGCCGCGCTTTCCCGTAATAGACATTTTATCCAGGCCGAGCTTGTGAGCTTCTCTGACGTGCAAATTCTTTGAAACGAGTCTAGTTGGAGATAACATTGAATTTGAAGCATTAATGCTTTTTCGCCTTTTTCCCTTCGGTCAGAACATAGCCACTCAAGCTAATGCCCAGCGCTGCGTTCCAAGTCGGAGCACGCCTGTGCCCGGTGTTGACTGGCGACTCGTCCCAAGCCTACCGCCTGCCGCCTCGCCATCTGCGGTCTCTAAAATGCATGATATCGTGACATTTTCGCTTCAAACGAATCATTTTGGAAACTTCATCGATATGCGATTAAAACACCGCGTAAACGATTTCCCTGCGGTACGTGATTTTCGAGTTACGAATCAGCGTTATAACATTCGAGGCTACTCAAGGAACTCAATGCATTCGAGGCCAGCGCAATACTCGTTCTTTTATGCTTCTTACGCATCGTGCTAGGGAGCAAAGATCGAGAAGAAAATAAATAGAATAGATGAAAAGCATATCCGTCAAAACCTTTGGTCTTTGTCGACGAAAATCCCCAAAGCGCGCTCTGCAGGGCACAGCACACGGGGTGGGACGCGGGGCGGGCCCTGCTCGCAGCTCTGGAGATGGAGGGAGATTGGGCGTGTGCACTGGGCAGGAACACAAGATCCGTGCGCTGTTTGTCCCCTCGGAGCTGGCGCGTGTGCAAACTGGGGAGGTAAACTTTCCCTCGAGGCCTGGCGGAGCCTGGCGGGGCCTGGCGGAGCCTTGCGAGGCCTGGCAGAGCCTCGGCTGCCTCAGACGGTATACGGCCGCGAGGGCGGGCCGGCGGGGCCGCACTGTTGCCTGTCGCGCCGCATCCCACATCCGCATCCCGCGCCCCGCTCTAGGCAGCAGTTCAGGTCAGGTCAGGCCGCGCCGACACACCGCCGTGGAAAGGATTACGGTCTGCGATCGTTAAGCTCGACTCGGCCATGGCGTGGCGAGGCGTGGCGGGGCGCGCGGCGAGGAGGCGGAGCTAAATACTTTGGGGCGTGTTACGGAGCGAACATCGCCAAGGGCCACGAGGCACACCAGCGCGTGCGCCTGCAGCAGGCCTCATGGCCTGGCGTGGTCCGACCGCCCCGGCGCGACCCGGGCTCCGGGCTTCAGGCTCCACCAGACCGTGGCCGGGGCGGTGTCGTGTCGGGGCAAGGAGCCGATCTAGTTAGAGGCAGCAAAGCCTCGACCGGGGCGGGGCGGCCTCTGCCGAGGGGCCGGGGGGGGGGGGGGGGGCGGGGGCTACAATGGCTTGGGACTCACGACCGGGACAAAGCAGCGCACGGCTGGTCCGCTGGTTACGCATCGCACTCGGAGGGACGCCAGCGTGGGGCTGCGCGGCCGAGCGCGGCGGGGAGAGGCCCTGCAACGCAATGCCAGAAGGTCCCGCCTGCTCCGCCCTGGCCGCCGCCGCCACCGCTACTCACAATAGTCACAATCCAATTTCTCCCCCCAATCAGATTGGGAGTCCTGTTTCGAAGATTAAAAAGTCGATTCCCTCAAAGGTGGACGTCGCGGCAGGGTGCTGTACCAAAGCAGTCGAGCGACGGAGCGCACAGAAAAGAGGGAGAAAGCAAGCAGGAAAGCAAGGGGATTGGGGTTGCGCAGGGGAGGGGGATGGTGCCCCACAGCCGCTTGCTTCGGCTCAGCAGAGACCCGGCTCCGGACCCAGCGGCGCCCGGCCATGGCCTTCTGCGCTACGCGGGCCGCGCCAGGTGTGGGGTTTATGAACAGCCCCTCGTGGGCATGGGCCGCCATTAAGGGAAAGGCCTATAAGGGCGGGCGGGGGGCGGCGGCTGCCCGGGCGATGTGGGCCGATGGCTGGGCGATGCCTTCTGGCACCAGATGTTCCTCGCCTACACAGCCAGAACCCCAAACACAATATGACACGACGCTTTGCCGCTGCGCTCCCCCCCCCCCTCTTCACCACTGCACGCTCTCGCCGCCATCTGAATTTTTCATGATCCATGAGAGCTCGCTATCGCAATGCCTCCACTCCCCGGCCCCGCGGCTGCAGTGGGTCGGGATCGCTGCGCACCTACCGGCCGATGTTTATTGAATTTTCCATCCCGGTGGGCAGCGAAGCCAAACTATCGTTTATGATCCGTCTTTATCGGCTATGATTTTTCGTTGCCCGAATGATCTTTATTTTCTTTTCCACCGCCGCCGAGGTCGTGATGGAGGCACTCACACCGTGAAATGGGAAAAGTTAGCGTATTGCTTCAGCCGGCTTCAGCCCCCGCGGCGGGCTTTCGTGGGGATGAAGCCCCATTCATTCTGGTTTATCAGACCTCTCTGACTTTGGTGGTCTTCCGTCCATAATAAAGTAAAATGTCCTCCCAGGGATTCCAGGACCCACGAGGCCCGCTCGGCCAGCTCGGCGCGCCTTGAGGTGCGTGCCAGTGTGTGCGGGCGTGTCCCACTGCACTCACACCTACAAGACTAACATGAAGACATGAAGACATTGAGTGTCTTGAAAACGTTGTTATGTTATGTTGTATGTTCCATAGTGGCTGAAGGGGGGGGGGGGGGGTATTTAGGGAGCCCCAACATTTTCAATAAGGTGTCTGAATTTTACAAATACTTTTCAGAACTTCCCGGATAAAATCGGATATTTCCCAAATCTGGAAAAGTAAATTTCCTGTTTGTATATGTTTTTATTCTTTTCAAGAAAACAATAACCTTGACCCGTTCTACAGCAAACCATGCAGCAAATTCAACAGTCCGGAGTGCGGATAACTCTTCCGATATTTCTGAAAAATGGAACACACTGCTACAAATGTAAAGTGAAAATGACGAAATTTATTGTAAATTTTCTTGGTTTAGTCGTCTTGACTACTTTTGGCCGCGTTCATTCCCGTATGTTTTCTTCGTCAAGATAACTTTACGTCGAACTTTACCCAGTTTGACGTACTCTTTTCCTGAGGGTGCAGTGCTGCTGCTGCCTCACTCGCTCTGCTTCCACACACGGCGGCCGACCTCGTGCCGGGAGTGGGGCCCCTTCGCTGCCCCCGCGCCGACAATGGGGCGCGCCGGCTATCCTTTATACCCGCTCCAGCGAATGCCCCGCTGGCCTCGCAAGCTCCGTTTGCGCGCCAGAGGTCCTCGCCGGTCTTGGCTGGTCCTCACCGCTCCTCCCCGGTCCTCAGGCGGTGCGCGCACGGTGCGGCTATGGCTGCGGGCCCCATCCCTTGCCAGACGGGTGGGTCGCTAAGAGGTACCCTTCCCCTCTCCGGTGACGGGGGCGGCGAGGTGGCCCGAGGTCGAGGCCGGCGAGCGACGTGAGGACGGGTTAACGCGCGACCGCCACGGACCCGCGGCTCCCGGGCAGCCGAGCCGCGGCGAGCGGCGGCCCGGCCCGATGGACGCGCCGCTGACAGCTGCTGGCCGCGGCGGACGGAGGCGCCATGCCCCCTTTCGGGGCCCCTCTTTCATTGCGCCTCTTGTCGCCCCTTATTTCGCCGGGTCCAAAGTGCGCGTATATATCAGCGGAGCGAAGAACATTGGGGACACGTCCCGCCGCGGCCCGCCGCCCGCTCGGACCTCCCGGCACCGCCCTCCCCCTGCCGACGGTGTAAAGGGGGATGGAGATAAATAGGCGTTTGGTGGTGGACGGTGGCTGCTCCCCGCCTCGGCACCGCACCGCTGGGTGTGGCTGGCTGGTGCGCCGCGCCACCGACGGGGTGAGGCCGGGGGTGGGGGACGCATTTGGAGTCACCCTCTTTCCCTCGCCCCAGCGGCGCCACCTCCACAGCGCCCGCATATCCCCGCTCGCCCCGCTTTTTAGCCCGGCCGCAGCGCTCGCGAGGAGCCGAGGCGAGCCGCGGCGGGGCGGGCTGCGGTGGAGATGCTTCATACCTCCTCGACGTCGTAAACACCGCGGTGGGGCTGGTGGTGGCGGGGCGGTGGCGGGGCGGTGGCGGGGCGGTTTCGCGCGCTACAAGTTAGTTCTACACCAGTGGGGGAGGGGCGTGGAGGAGAGGTGTCGTGCTGCAAAGTTTCACTAACGATAATGGCTGCAAACGTATCGGGGGGCGCGGAGAGGACGGCCCGCGACGGCCGTTGAACTCGCCCGGAGGAGTTTGCGTCACCGAGGAGGCGGTAAAGGCGATACGCCCCTCTTGTCTCGCCTTGAGCGTCGTGTGCGGTGCGCATGGCGGTACAGTGGCAGCCTCCAGGGCTCACTCCAGCGTCTAGCATGCAGCCCTCAGCCTCCAGCCTCCAGCTTCCAGCCTCTAGGCATTAGCCTCCAGCGCTCAGCAGACGTAAAGCTGATGCCGAGTGCCACTGACGACGCGGTCGTAAGAAAGGTAGACATTGAGAGAGAGAGAATGAGTGAGAAAGGGTGAGTGAGAAAGGGAGAGGGCGACAAGGAGCTATGGAGAGAAAGTGTGTGAGAAAGTGAGAGAGATAGGATGGGAGAGGAGGGGGCGTAAGAGATGGGTGGGAAACACTCTGTTCGGGGCAGCCTGGGCTGGGCTCCTCGGTCTAGACACCCTGGTCTGCACCGCCTGCGCCTCGCTGTCAACAAACTTCTTCTCGGGCCGAGCCTTGTCCACATTCGCCGGCAAAAAGCGTCATTTTTGACGCTCAGGGCGCGTGTGGGGCCGCAGGGCTCCGTGTGTGCCCGGCGCGGAGCACCGACCAGACCGCTGACCTCGTATAACACGGTGACGGCGTCGTCCTTCGCGGAGGGAAATGTGCTTATCCGAAGGGCGTGACTTAGAGGCGAATAATCGCCCTGCGCGCTATTAATTTTCTTCGGGTGATTGTAGTTTAAACATGCTTTCAAAACATGATATTGATTTCCTTCTGCTGATTAAGCTTAATCATGCTTTCTGACGCTGTGGTTTTTGGAGTGCTTCCAGTAGCTTGTGATAGACGAACACGCGCAGCCTCCCAGCATTCCCAAGAATCTGGGGCTGCCTCGGGCAGCGAGATCCGAAGACCCAAATCACCACACAACGGTCCGTCGATATTCCAATATCAAGACGAATTTGATTACGTTCAGAATATACAAAATTGCACTCAGCGTTAAAATTTATTAGAAACGCTAACGAGGGCGCCTGAGCGGCTGCCCGAGTCCCGGGACATTTACTTTCTTTTACCTGCTCTTGGCTGACGTTTTGGCCCCGCTGGCCTCGCTGGCCCGGGGGGCCTGGCTCTTCACCTAAGGCACCGCGCGGCGTTTGCCCCGACATCGGGGGGCTTACGAGAGGTTGTAACAGGTTAACTGAAAGGGAAAGGGGGTAGACACGAGAGTGGGGCGGGCGGATCCCTTAAAGGTCACCGCCTGCGAAACAGAGAGCGGCTGCTAGGGGTACTGCGTGCCGCGGCAGCGGTGAAATAACTTTAGCGATGCAATAAAGGTCGGTGCCCCCGGAGAGGGCGGGGGGCGGCGGGGCCGACGGAGGCCGACGGATGCCCTGCCGCCGGGCCTCTTCTATTTCTGTCGCGAAGCGCTCGCAACGCAGATGTCGGCCGACTCCACACACGACACGGCTGCAGCGGGACGCGCGTGGTGCACAAGGCAAGCACTCGTGAAATCCTGCGAGCAACATTCGTAATATACTTTATACTAGTCACAGAAAGTCACCCAATTCTTCGTTTCGACCACATAATCCGAATAATAAGGGCATGATGTCAAAGCGGTCGTGAATGTCGCCTAGATAATCACAGGATATTGGAAGCTGGCCCTCCTTGGACCGCAGCCGGCCCCGCCGGTGCAATGTAAACCCCCCTAATGAGTCGACCCACGCAAGGGCCGACGGGGCCACGCAGGGCACCGAGGCCCTCACAGGGGTACTCCCACGGGGAGGTGGGAGGGCTGCTGGCGGGGACCACCGTGTGGCGCGGACCACAAATCCACGAGTGTGTGAGAGAGAGAGAGAGAGAGGGAAAAGGGAGAGTGGGGGGGAGAAAGAGAGTGCAGTCGGACAAGAGGTCCACACACGCACCGCACACAACACTGAGGACATTGTGCCCAGGGGCATAAACACAGCCCAGCGCCACGGGCCGCGCTGTGGTGTGCGTGGCGCTGGGCTGGGCCGCCCCTAGGGCCGCCCGGAGGCGAGGCCGCCCGTAGGGCCCGCGGCCAGCCCCCAGCCAAGGGCCCCCCACCGGGCGACCGGACTGGCCAAGTGAAAGGCAGCCCAACCCGGCCCGGCCATAGCTGTGCGTGCCAATTGATGGCGCGTCTGCAGAGTACTTTGTTTCGGGGGCCTCTTTTATTTACGCCACCCCTGCCGAGCACCCCACCTCCTTTATCTGAGAGATCGAATTACGCCCTCGGCGCACCCCAACCGTCTCCCAGCACGGAACACACCTCTCTTCTCTTTCTTTGTACGATCCCCTCTACCGCGAGCAGACGCTTGTATGTGTGATTTGGCCGTTTGCCGACGTCAGGCTGGAGATACAGCTCCGTGCGTTGGCGCCGGGGCCCGCGGCCGGCCCGGGAGCGTGTTGCAGAGTTTGTTCAAGAGGGGGAGGGGGCCAGGAGCGGGAGGGGGCTCAAAACATGGCGCCGCCGGCGGCGTCGTGTGGGAATGCCGACAAGTCAAGGCGATTTGCCGCGCGCGCACAGCAACTGGTGGATTTATGGTCCGACTTTCCGATGATGGATGTAGTTTCCGCTGGCCGCACACCGCCTATCGACGCCCGCCGGCCCCCGGCCGCCTCGGGCCCCGGCTGGGCCGGGATGGCCGGTTCCGCGCCGGTGTTGGTGCGGGGCCGGGGCCAGGCTGCCGCGGGCGGGGCCGTGCTCTGCGGCCGCGCCCCGCAGCGCCAGGCAGCGCCAGGCGGAGGTGACTGAGTTATGATGACCCGCGCGGTACAATTAGATCCCTTGATATACGCGCCTGCTTTAATCCATTAGCTTGTTATTACCAACGCTGTGTTGGTGGACTAGGGGCCGGGGGATGGGGGGGGGGGGGGGGTCAGCAGGGGGCGTGGGGCGTGGGCGGATCATCAGAGTCCAATAACAGCAAATTCGCCCGTAGTCGGGTCCAGCCAGCCAGAGAGACCCAGAGAGAGAGAGAGAGAGAGAGAGAGGAGAGAGAGAGAGAGAGATAGAGAGTGAGAGAGGGAGAGAGGGCGAGGGAGCGTGTGTTTGTGTTCGTGCGCACGAGGAGTTTACGGGCCTTATTTATGCCCACGAGCAGAGCCATTGGGACGGCGCGGCGTGAGACGGCTGCGGGCTGTATTATTATTCAGCCCTCCGCGCATCGCACCGCCTCCCTGACTCAGCCCCCCCTGTGACGAGGCGGCGCGGCAGCGGGGCTCCGAGATTGTTAAATTGTTACACTTTTATCGATTACTTTGCCCACAGCACAGCGGCGCCGCGGGCAGCCAGGCGGGCAAGACGCCCCCGCCGCCGCTCCGGCGGGATCAAATTAAAATTTCCCTCGCCGCCCCCCGTTACATTCGAGTCCCCTCCCAGAGGGTCCTCCGCACCGCGGTACCCCCCCCCCCCCCCACCCCCCCTTCCCCACGCGCCCTGCAAAACTTGCCCGCTAAAAGAGCCCACAAACAACACCCCGCGCGCCCCACTCAAAGTTGGCGGTCGGCTGCGTTTCCCGTCGTGAGAATGGAATCAGCCGCCTCGCTGCTCGCCACGGCCGCGCTGCTGCTGCCGAGCCAGCAGGACCCGCAGGACCCGCAGGACCCGCAGGGCCCCGAGGGAAGGTCCAGGCGCCGGGAGCTCTGAGGCTCGGGCTCAGCCGCTGCGGCGCGCGCACCCTGCTGGCTTGTTGAGGCCGCCTCCCCCCCCCCCCCTCCTGCAGAGCACCTGATGGAGGGGAAGGCGGGCCGTTGTTGTCTTTGTCTTACTCCCCCCCGGCCCCGCACCTCGCGGCGGCGAGGCACCTACCCGTCACTGTCGGCCTCCGTTCCTCCTTCCTAACTAATCCATCGACAGCACCTCCAGGGGCCCCAGCCAGCCTCGGCCGCCGCCCGCCGCCCGCCGCCCGCCTCCCGCCGGTTCAGCTGAGCCTGGTCCACGTCCCACAGCGGCGGCTGCCTCTGCCCGCCCGTCTTGCCTCCTGCCTGCCCGCCCGTCCTCCGCCCCGCCTTCGTTCCATTTCTATAGATTCCTTTCCGCGTCCCGTCTGGTGTCGATGGCGCTCCGGGCCGCCCACCGCTGCGGGGGCTCACCGACCATTAGCAGGTGAGAAAGGAGAGTCGTCTCTGATGACGTTGGCGCGCCGGCAGAGGGGACGGCGTCCCCGAGCCCAGCGGCTGCCGCCCTGTGCGAAACGTGCCAGGCGCGCGCGTTATTGGCAGACTCGAGCAGACTTCAAACTCGTTCTCATCGTTAGTGCGAGTCCTGGGTCACTGCGTCAGGAGGGTTCACTGCCGCGCCAACGCCGGACCGACCCTCAGGACGGAGGACGATTCATATTATTAACGCAAGGCGCCGTCTGCTAACAAGGGGGATACCGTCTCATCTCGTAAAATGCGGAAACGAGATTTTATTTTCGCGAACGCTGTCAGGCGGCCCTGAAATGACGTCCAGGGCCCTAAGCCTTGCAGGCGCCGCGCCGCGTCCGCTAAAAGCCGTGACGATTTCGTCATGAAAAGCAGAGATAATGATCTGGAGCCCGCCGCCGGGGGCATAAATAAATATATAAGACAAGGCGGTGGCGGGGGCGGAACGGCCTTATTGACAATTTCGTTATCAAAGAACAAACCGATGCTAGATTTTGTGAACCCCACTTATCCGCGTAATTTGAGTGGAATAAAGGAAGGACTCCCCTGCCGGCCTATCGGTCGGCGATTGAAATAATTAAGAAGCCGATGCTGAGGCCGATACAATCTATGAGATGGATGGGGAAGGAGAGGGAGAGAGAAAGAATGAAAGGAGGGGTGGGATTGGAGAGCTAAAGCTAGATAGACGGAGAGAGAACAAACAGAAGAGGCGAAAAAGAAACTGAAAGGGCCGGAGGCTAGCTTTGGATAAAAGAGAGAATAGGGGGGAAGGGTGGGGTTCCGTAAGAAAATATTCCGGTGCGTTTACCGCAGGGAAAACGCTTCTGCTGCTTCTACTGTAGAGGCCGAGGGCAACCCCAAACTCTGCGTGTTTCATCGTCCTCTCCGCACTATTAAAAGTTCACGAAGGAAAGTTCTTTGTATTGCAAAGAAATCTGCGGCTACGTCTTACGAACGTTCTCGCGAACTATTTGGTTGGTATTACGATGAATTGATTCGTAACTCACGAACGTTCGGTACGTAGTATAGACGCCGTTTTCTTTGTAAGCTTTTTACAGTGCGTCACGGACCCGCCACGCTCCCGCCACGCTCGTGCCACGCCCCCGCGACGGCCCCACCACGGCCTCGCCACGCCTGCCACGCCACTGCGCCGAGTTCCCAAAGACTTGAGGTCAGGGGTGCCAGGCCCAGATGGTGCAGGGCGCAAAGCAGAGGCTGAGGCTGCAGTGGGGCGGGCGGCGGCGGCGGCAGGGGGGGTGGGGGGATGGCTGAGGGTGGGGTGGGGGCGAGCGTGGCTGGCGGTGCGCTCCGCGACTGTCAGAGTTGCTGGAATCGGCGTCGTTACGAGCAAATATTTAATAAAGCCGCGCGCCGAGCCGGGGGAAATGGATGGTGGCGGAGCAGTGAGCTCTGCGGAGGCGTCGTGAACCGGGGACGGCGTGGGGCAGCGGTCCTCCAACGGGGCGACAGCCGACAGCGGCGCGGCCAGCACAGCAACCGCGCCGTGGCAGGTGGGCGCTGCGGAGCTGCCTTGGGCGCTGCGCCGGGCTGCTCCACGGCACCCCTGGCCCTGCGGCCAGCAGCGTGCTCCGCGAGCCACGACAGTGTTTACTTTGTGTTTGTTTCGACATATGCGCGCCGCTCTCCTCGCGCTGCCTGCAAAATGATTACGAAACCAGCGAGAGGGATATGCGCGCCAGACAATGAACGGCGGAGAGCCGAGGCAGCAACTACGTCAACCAAAAAAAAAATACAGGAGGAAAACGTGCAGCGGCGGGCGGTTAAGAGGGGAGGTTTTGCGGGCGGGCGGCGGGCGTTATTAGAACGAGAAGTAAGCGCTCGTGCGCGAGGCGTTGTAGTCGGCGGCTGTAGAGGCGGGAGATAATGCGGGGCGAAGGCAAACGGCCGAAATTCGTTTTCTCGTGGTTTTTGCCGTCGCTGCGGTCGTCGGCGTGGCAGTGGCGGCGGGCGCACCCATAAAAATCCGTTTGCGGAGTGCAAAAGGAGCTCGAAAACCTCCACCAAGAGCACAAGACCTAGAACATGTTCTCAATCTTTTTGAAACCGTAGTGTGTTTGAAGTATTGGTGCGCTGTGCTCCACTTGAGTATCGCGCGTGCTCAACCGACGGCATAATTTAATGTCGGCAAAGAAAACACCACCGCCCCAACCGTGATTGGAACCCCGGAACTACGAATTCGAATCCTCGCACTCCATCCACTACGCTACGAGATGAAGTCTGATGACGATGGACCGTGTCCATGGCACATGATGCACCCAGAAAAATGAGTCCTCGATTCAACAACAGAGCGGCTCTCAATTCTCATGTTCTCAACCGTGTTCTCGACGATGTCCTCTGATCAAGCATTGGCAGCGTGACGGCAGAGAAGCGCCCGCAGGCTAGTGCTCTGAGTGCCGGCCTCGTGGTGCGGGGGATACAGGTTCGAACTGGGGCTCGAACCATGGCACATTTGAGAGCAAAATGCTCTAGCCGACGAAGACAAAAATGCTCTTGTTCCGAGAGTTGACTTTTCTGGGCGTGGGCTTACCAATGGGTCAAGAGCAGAGGCCGAGAACATCAAGATTGAGAACTGTTCTGTACCTTAACCAAGAACCATGGCTTTTTATTTGGGTGCGAGGTCCGAAGCGCCGCTACCTGTCCGCAGTGAACGCCGCCGCCGCCACGCCGCGCCAGTACACTCCGGGCCCCTCATCGACCTCGGCGCCGCCGCCACCACCCTTCCCTCCCGCGGCCGGGCCGATGTGCGGGAGACCCGGCCGGACCCGGCGGCCGGGCGAGTGAGGGGCGGCGGCCGCGCCCGACTGAGTCCACCCCTCGCCGGCCGCCGCTGCCGGCGCGAACCCGGCGGGGGGGTTAGAGGGCGCATCGTCCGCATTTACAAGACGGGGAGGCTCTGAAGTTGGCCTCGGCACCGCGGCACGTCCTTATCGGCCTCGCCGGCCGACCCCGCACCAGCAGAGCACCAGCACCGCACCAAGCACCGCACCAGCGCGCCGCGAGAAAGTTGTGGCCAGAGTTTTGAAAGTGAAAGGCCACATTTTTTGGGCCTACATCAAGCGAGGCCAAAACTTTCGCTTACGCGCTTGTGGATGCCGCGGGAAGACTCGGCGGGCAGGGAGAGGCTGGCCGAGGCCGTGTGGCCGTCAGAGAAGCCCGCCGCCACGGCTGTGGGACCGTCGTCAGAGAGGCCGGCCCGGAAAGTAATCGCATACAACAACAACGCGGTCGACGGCGTCGCCAAGAGGAAGGGCCGCGTCTTTCATCTCACCTCATTCACGGGGGTCTCGGGGCCGGAGGGGCGGCGGGGCGGCGGGGCGGCGGGGTGGCGGCCGACTACGCGGTGCTACGCAGCCAAAGTCTCATCTGGACCGTCCGGGACGACGCCCATCCCATCCCGGCTGCTCGGCGCCGGCAAAGTCAGAGCCGAGCAACAGAGCCCGGCGGGAGAGGAGATTAGAAGTGAGAATTTAATCCTTGAAAGGAAAATTATACGGTAAGTTATGAGCGGCGGGGGCCTAGATTAAAATGGCCGCCGCTTTAAGCCGGGGGCGGTATGCGGAGCCACGCTGCACGGCGGCCAGGGGCGGTACCCAGGGGTAGCCAGGGGTACCGGGGGCGGGGTACCGACGACTGGCGGTCACTGGCGGTTGGCACCGGCACCACGTCAAGTCCACGCAAAAAAAATATACCCCGCTGCTAAAATATCAAAAAAAGGGTAAGCACTGGTTTTAGCGAGGAAGCCAAATTTATAAGCGGTGGTGCTAAAAATTTATCACGCCAGATAACAGGTTGCCGGCTTGGCTAAAGACGTTAGCTTGCGTGCTAAAATTTTGTAGCTCCGGCACAATCAGCAAGAAAACTAAAATTTTAGCTTCATGGTCCAAATTTTTATGGTGCAATTCCTTTTTTTTTGCGTGTTGAAGCAGGCCCCCGGCAAGCAGACTAGCCTCTTGCCTCGTCTCCAGCCCCGCCTCTGGCGCCTCCAGCCTCACCGGCGGCGGCCTGGAGGCGCAGGTCTCTGGCCACACGCAACTGATACGCACGAGTACGCCCGCCAGCCCCCGAGCTTCCCTCCGCCCGGGCGGTGGCCCCCAGCGGGCCCCGGCGGGCGGTGAGGCTAACTAGCTGCCGACATCCGAGAGGAAGGAAGTGCCTCGAGATAGCTGCCGGTGGCGGCTGCCAGCCTCGGTACCGGATCAGCATCAGAGCCCGCTGGGCCGGGCACGCGCGGGGCTAAGGAAGTGCCATTTCTGATCAGATATCGATAAGAACGTCGAGGGGCGCGGAGGTAGCGCAACTGGAATGCACGAGCAAGCGCCCCCCATTCCGAGCCGACCCACACCCACACTGCCCCGGCTGCTCCGGCTCCTCGTCCTGAGGGGCCGCCCGAGTCCCGCCGGGCGCGCGCCAGCATTCAAAGTGAAAAGAACGCGGGGCCGCGCCACGCCGCGCCACGCCACGGCGCCCGCTCCCCTGCGATGGCTGTCGGGGCTTTTGGCCCGAGACCCGCCTCTAGATAACTCGTATCCCGGTGCCGCGCTGCGCGGCAAACGCTGGCGACCGGAGCGAAAGAGGGCGAAAGAGCACAGGAGTGGAAAGTAAAGGAGAGTCCCGGCCCGGCCAGCCGAGGCCGAGGCAGCCAGCGGCCCCCGACGGGGGTCCCTCCAGCGCACCCTCTGCAGAGAACTTCCACCGGTAACGGCTTGGTTAAAACGGCGACAGTGGCGCAGGTCACACACTGGCAGTGTGTAGCTAGCGCTGCTAGCGCGGGCGGCGGAAGCTGTGGCAGACATCGGAGATGCAGGGGCCGAGACGGGGGCGGGACGTGTGCTCCCCGCCTAACGGATGCCCGGGCGCCCCCGCAGGCCAGCATGGCGCCGCATGGCCTCGTTACTGATGTCCTCGACACCTCCTCCCTCGCGCGGTTTCTTGCGAGCCGATGGTGGGGGCGGAGGGCGCGTCGAGGCCGCCACCCCCTCCCAGCACAATACAGAGGGAACTCTATGTCAGCGCAGATCTAGTAAGGAAACACTTTATACTCCATTCTCTTGCTGATGTATTATAGTAGTCTTAGTAAATTGGGTGGTAATTTCGGTAATCACCTACAACACCACGGTCTCGCACGGGGTCGTCTATGAGGGCACAAGAACTCGCGCCGATCATCGCAAACAGTGTGTGTGATATTTCCTTTTTTTCCTGACCATCCCTATAGGACCCCAGCGACAGACAGGCGGGGTGCGCGGGCGGGGTCGTGCAGGCCCGCCGGGCATGGCGGGTGTCGGGACCAGCCCCGCCGCGCTTCAGCTCCAGGCCTGCCGCCGCCCCGCCGCCGCCCCGCCGCCGCCCCGCCGCCGCCCCGCCGCCGCCCTCCGCCGCCCCACCCACGGCCCGGGCCGAGGCCGCACCACCGTCGCCGCCAGCCCGTCCGACGTACCGCGAATACGAATGACCTTCCGGCCGAGCGGGTCAGGTCGTCCGGCTCTCCTCTCCACGTGCCGCCCGCAGCGCCCTCTGGCCACGCTCCGGTGCGGCACGAGAAAGCAGTGCCTTTCCGCCACGCGAGGAAAACCGCGAGCGGTGGCTGTGGTCCTCGTGCTCGGCTGGGGTTGGGTCGCTAAGGACGTCGAGACACCGCAAGTTGCTTCACTCCGAGCTTCCTCGGCGCCACACAGAGGCACGCGCCCGGACACGTGAGCCGGCGGCGAGCGGAGCGCGGAGGGCCGCCCTCTCCCCGGCCGCCGCAGCGGACAGCCAGACGGGCCACCGCTGACAAAGTTCCTTTCCCCGACTCCGATTGGGGCAACACGGTGAATGTGGAGAGGGAAGTTGTTGTTGTTGCAGCGAGAGGGGCGTGACAGGGGCCGCGGTGATGACGACACGCCGCAGCTGGCGCGCGGGGGGGGGGGGCCGGCCGCACGGCCGCGCTCTGCATGTGGCATCCAGCAGCTCGGCGGAAGACCCGGTCCCGGCGGGTCCCGGCGGGTCACTCTCGGCGGCCCTTCCCCCCGCCCGGCGTCCTCGGCTCTCGACTCCCCGCGCGGCCGACCGGGAGGACATTATCTGCACGGGCACAGCCGGCCACGGGCCAGCACGACCCCGCCGCCGGCCCGGTCACCCCGAGCCTCTCCCCGCCGGGGCCCCGCCGGGGCGGCTGCGTTATGGACTGGGCCCTCCGCCCTCCCCCGGGCGGCCTGGCAGAGGCGCAGGCGGCGCGGCGGCGCTGCGGTGGGCACCGACTTTGCGCGAATATCGACACGGAGGAAATCGACCAGCGGGGCAGATAAACGGGCCAGGTTTATGGCTTGACAAGGCAATATCTTGGAACCTCGGAAGGCGGCTGGTTGGAACGGGGCCCGAGGAGCTGCCTTTGGCCAGCTGCCTCTGCCGTGCGCTTGCGTCGTGCTGCGTGCGAGCGTACTGCTCGTCCAGCGTGTCCTCGCCGCCCCCGCTGCGCGTCGGGCAACTCCCGCGCTGCTCGAACAAAGCTCTTATCGTCCGCCTGCGCGTATTTTTATTTTCCTTCTTTTACGGCGAGGCTAAAATAAGCAGGATGCATCGTTGAGCCGCCCCCGCTCGGTGGGGAGGGCGGGCCGCGCCGTTTTTTACATCGCTATTTCGGTCACGGGCCGCGGCGGCTTCGCTCCGGCGGCCCGGACGGTCCCCCGGGTGCCGCCATCGGCCGCCATCGACTGGTGATTGCCGGGGCGGCCGCGCCCCCTGCGCCGAGTTCGCGGGGGGTCGTGGGCGTGGCGGTGGGCGGTCGAGGTGTCGAGGTGCGGACGAGGCGGGGCCGCGGGGCTCGGGGCCCGGGGGCCGGGGGCCGGGGGATGGACTGCGATAGTCGTCTGCTCTACTTGTTGCTGGCGTGGCCTAGGCGGCCGTCCACGGGTCACAAGCGCCTGGCCGGGGGGCGGCCGGGCTGTGTCGGTCCGCGTGTAATCTAACATACACTGTGTGCGCAGCCCCCGACGCACCGCCACGCGCCGCCACGCTCCTCTGCCCTAAACTCATTGTGAGGGAGGGCACCGGCACCGGGGGAGGGGATCGGAGTGGCCAACCACACATTCACACATACACACACACACGACGCGCGCGGGTTGTGCGCTGCTTGTGAGAGTGATGACGGCAAACACAAAAGGACAGCCCAGCCGGGGGCAGCGGGTTGGGGCAGGTATATCCCCCCCCCCCCATCCCCTCACCGGCGGCTCGGAACCAAATGAGTATGCATGGCGGGTGGAGTGACAAAACGCCGCGCGGAAGCGGAAACAGCGGCGGCCGAACGGCGCAGCGGTGTGCGGTCGGTGAAGTGGCGCGTCCTCTCTGCCTTATCTGGCCGTCAGTGCGCGTGTCTGGTGGTCTGTCTGCCAGTCTGCCTGTCTGCCAGTCTGCCTGTCTGCCAGCCTGCCTGTCTGTATGCGCGGGGGCGAGAAGTAAAGTGCGGTGGCGCGACCATAAGAGCGAGTGTGGGTGGTGTGCGGCGATTTCTGGAACTGGCAAACTGATGCTTATAACGTGACGAACAGACCCAAGTGGATTTTCAGCGGTTTGTTTAAGAAGAGAGAGTGAGTGTGAGAAAGACGGGAGGGGGAGGAGAGCGAGAAAGAGCGAGAGAGAAGGTGGAGGGAGAGAAGTAGCAAGGCGAGGCGGTCGGAGGGGGGAAAGAGCTTTCCTATTGAAGTGGATAGCGGCGGCGCGGGGACGGAATGGAATGGAATGGAGATCACGTTCCATCGTTTGTTCCGTCGGCACGGAGGCGTCGGTCCGCGACGCGGCGCAGTTTCGTCTTGAAAAATCAGGGCGGCGCGCGCTCGGTAAGCCCCCGGGCTCATCTCCGTCAGGCCCTGCGGGGCCCTGTGGGGCCCTCGGGGCGCCCCCCGCCATGTCGCAGGGCACGCGCTCAATCAAACTTTAGTTCCGCCTGCGTCCGAGGCTCGCTTGGGCTCGGCTCGTACGAAGCAGTCGTGCGCTCGGAGAGACAGAGAGAGCGAGACAGGGAGAGAGGGGGTAGGAGAGGGACAGATAGATAGATGGATAGAGAGAGAGAGAGAGAGAGAGAGAGAGTGAAAGAGAGGGTGATAACGGAGGTAGGGAAGCAACCTTGTTAATTCGGAGCAGATTAAGACACATTGTAGGCGCTTGCGGCGAACAACAAACGACTTCTTGTCAGTCAGATAAAAATGGCTGTGTGCCGTGGGCCACCGCCTCATCCCACCATGCACAAGGGGAAGAGGGAAAGCCAGTTTTCAATGGGCTTCCGTCCCCTGAGCGTTGCAGCGCGTAACAACGACAGCGTGGAGGAGAGTGGAGCAGCGCGAGCGGCGCACCGCGGCCATTTCCAATATCTTCCACTCAACTACCCAGAGCCCCCCGCCAGTTCCCGCGTCAGCACTGTCAGTGCCAAACAATGCCGCATTACGGCCTCTTCCCTTCCTTTCCGCCGTCTCGCCTCCCGTCCCGCCCGAGCCGGCGGGAACCGGCAAGACCCTTGCCTCCCTCCCTCCGCTGGGCTACGATTTAATCCGCCTGATGGATTCAAAACGGCACGCTTTGTGTGCGCTAGGCACCGCTCTCCACCCCACCCCCGCCCCTCAAAACCCGCGCCGGCGCCACTGCCTCGCCACCACCGCATGACGCCACCGCCACAGCCACGCCACGGCCACGCCCCCAAGCCACGACTGCACCCCCGCAGCCGTAGCCACTCTGCGGTGACCATCCGACGTGTTCCAACACCCGGACTCCCTTGAGAAATTCAGAGTTTCGATTCTCTTTCCGCCGCTTTCCAAGGAGCGGGGCGGCGCTGGCATTGTACACCGTACACCGCCTTGTATACCCGCCGCGCCGAGAGGTTTATCGAGGGAGTCCGGAACACATAAATTATCAATTTCTCTCCTTATTTTCTTTCCTGAAACTATGTTAGGCTACAAGGGAGCTCGGAGGGGGGGGGGGTTATGGGCCGCCGATGGTGACAGGACCAAACACCCCGGGCCGTCGGGGCCCTTCGGAAATGAATCCCCCCCCTCCGGAGTGGGGGCGGGATGAGGGGGGGGGGGGGGCTCCAGAGTGGGGGGGAGGGGAGGCGGTGGGGGCTTACAGCGGGATCAGAGGGCCCCGTCGAGGCTCAGCCCAGCCCACCGGAGGGCCACAGGGCCGACGCAGGACCAAAAGGATGTGATCGGGAAAGGGTGAGGTGGGCTGTGAAGGGCTGCCGGGCTACTGTAGGGGGCGGAGGGTACGGGGGTGGGGGGGGGGGGAGCTTCGCAGGCAGGGGTGCAAGGCCGGGAGGGGATGGCGAGCCCTGTCCGGGGGCGTCCGTGTCGCCGTGATCGGTGGACATTAATATCTGATATGGAAGGCTGTCCGCGCCGCGCCGCCGCGCCCTCCCCCGCGGACCCCGCGGATAATGGCGCGGCCCGCCAGCTGGAAATGGTTGTGCGCTCCGGCCGGTTCCCACGCCCCGCGCTCCGGGATGGATAACCTTCATGAATGTTGCGGGAGCGCCAACAGGGGGCGGTCAGTTGGGGCGTGAGCGGCCAGCCGGCGGTTATCATAGCGTCCGCAGCCTCTCGGCAGCACCGCGGATGGCCCCAAACACAGTAACGTGTTGTGTACATTTTTTATTTTTGTACGTTATTATGGATAAACATGTTTGTACACCCATTACCAAATAAGTGCATAATTACGTACAGTTTCGTATATAATTATGTACAAATTCGGCTCTCGTACAATTTTGTACACGATTACGTATGGATTCGTACGTTTACTATGTACGTTTGTACACATCCATAATTATGTACAAAAAATATTCGTAAATCAATGCGTACAAAAATTCTACACGACGTGTACAAATTCATACATAACTATGGATGAATTCGTACCTAATTATGGATGCTTTAAAACGTACATAATTATGTACAAAATTCTACACAGTATTGTGTGAAGTTTGGAGCGGCCCCACAAGCGGGACGTCACAGTTGGAGGCGAGAAATGTCATGCCAGACTGAAGTGATGCTCCTCTGGGCACTATCGGGGTGCTCCGCTGTAGCCGGTTTGAATTAGAAATTGAGCCAGAAATTTCAGCTCTTGACTAGGATGTTTTCATTACACCTGTCTGGTTCATATTGAGATTAAGGTTAAAAGTTACCCTTCAGAATTGAAATTTTCATACCCACGTCTGATACTACATCTAGATACACCCTTGTTTAAAGAAGAGAGAGAGAGAGCCAGAGCGAAAGGGAGAGAGAGAGTGAGAGAGTGCAGAGCTGGATAGAGCGGACAGCAGCGGGCGTCACACGGCGGCACTTTGCGCGCGAACAGCCGCTTGGATCCGCAAATAAAGCGGCCCTCAAGTCGGGAACGACTGGCCTGTCCCGGCCGGGGATGTCAGTTTCACTCGGCGCCTCTGTACAAGTTACTGCCGACAGGCCCTGCGGGGACGCTGGGGGGGGGGGGGGGGGGGCGCAAACATCGCGCTACCCTCCACCGTTAAAAATTTAAAATTAAAATGACGAACATTTCGTCAATTTTCATAGCATAGTTATAATAACCAATTCTTCGTCAATTTTTAACATGTATTTTCGTAGTCATTTGGACAGTACTGAGAATTGTAGTCAATTTGAAACGATTTTTTTGCGAATGTCCGCGACTTGGCGGATCTCGCACATTAAACCAACTCGAATCGCAAACACTATCACAGTATGCTTAGAATAAAGGGGGTGAAAAATGCCGACGTCCAGCGGCTGCCGCGCCAGCGCCGTCGATAGTCTCGATTGATCGGACAGGTGGGACCGCGCCGCCGTGCCGCCCTCCCGGTGTACTGTAGTGCTGTAGTAGGAGGGGCTGGCCGCCCTCGCGCCACCGAATCACAATGAAATAATCGACGGCGGGCCGCCGCGTTTTGTCCCACCACTCTCTAGAAATAACCTTCTTCAACCAAGCATGCTTGATTCAATCCTTTTTTTTTGCGTTTAAGCCGCAAAGTTTTCCGCCAGTCGTAATCTGCTTAAAACAGGATCACATGGCACCTAACATTGACGATGCTTGAATCATGAGAGCCCTTTACATACGGATGATTGAATCTAGCATAGGGGTGCCTGGATCAAGCATCGTCCGCCTACTTGAGAGACTTTCTTGATTTAAGTACGGTCCGATACTTGCCAATGATCCTTGATTCAAATATTTAAAGTGAAGGAACTCTGCCAAAAAAAAAACACGAGTTAACGTAGAAATTGCTTGAACTCAAGCATTCTTTCTTTCAGTGTGCACGCGCACAGTATGCGCACGGCACGCGCTTGACACGCGCTCGACACGCCCACGGCACGCGGCTCACCAGCGCCGGCGGCGTCTCCAAGATCAATGCCAATCCGCGCCCACGTTGACACACGTGCGTGGCGTAGCGGGCCGGGGACGGGCGGGGACGGGCGGCGGCGGAGGACATTCGTTCCGTTTCCATTCGTTCTCGACCCAATATGTACGGCGCGACGCGGACACGGGACTGGCAGGGCCCGCATGTGAGCGGCGGAGTTGCGTGTACCGCGTATTTCGTGTTTTGTGTCGGGGTCACAACTTTGCCTACCGCGCGCGCGTGTGAGTGTGTGAGTGTGTGTGTCTGTGTTTGTGTCGCGTGGCTTGCGCTGCCGGCGGCTGTGTGCACGGACCCCCCTGGCTGCGCCCGGCCCTGGAGCTTGTGGCGGCGGCAGGACCTGCGACGGCGAGGGGAGGAGGGAGGACACCGCCGGGACACGGCAAGGGTCGGGTCCGGGTCCCCACTTCACCCCACGTTTCTGCATTGATTTCCCGTAGTTCAACAGCAGCAGCGACCGCGCGAGGCCCTGCCTATGCCAGGCTGCCCGGGACCCACCGGGCCCCCACGCTCCCCCCCCCCCCCCCCCCCCTGCCGAGATGGAATGGGATGGCACGGAGTTTGCCGAGCCGAGTCGCACCGACTGCCGCGGTCCCCATGGAAGCCGAGCCACGTGCATGGGTGCAGGTGCACCGCGCCGAGCCGAGGCTTGGTGTGCTCGTGACGGCGGCGTGCGGAGCGGCGCGGCAGCGGCAGGCCGAACAGCGGCACACGTGGAACGGCGAGCGTTACGTTAATGCCCTTTATGCCGGAGTGCTGCCTCGACAAAGGGTGAGAGAGTGGGAAAGAGAGCGTGAGGGTGTAACAGCGAGAGAGCGAGAGAGAGACAGAGAGAGAGAGAGAGAGAGAATAAAAGCGAGCTGCCGGGGAACGGGTGAAGGGACCGAAAAAACCGTCAACGCGACCACTCCACTCACTCCACACGATCATCATGATCCAGCGATTCATTCTATTTGTGATGGGGATCACGGTTCTGCTGATGGTCGTCCGTGATTTTCGAATCGCGTGAGTCGCTCTCATCTCCCCGCGCGCTCTGTCTGGATCCGCCCCCCCCCCCCCCCCTCTCGTCTCCTCTCCCTACCTCGGCCCCATAACCCCCCCCCCCCCCCCCCCCCCCCCCTACTGTTCTTGTTCTAGCGTGGCAAACCATCAACGACCAGTCGAAAGTAAGGGCGAGAGAAGGAAAACGGAACGGAGGAACGGCTCGAGGAGGAGAGAGAAAGAAAGCAGGCTCGCTCCCCTCCACTAGTGCCGCGGTGCGGCGGTGCGGCTGCGGCCCTGCTGACAGCGCGCCAGCATCAGCGGGCTGGCGTAGCGACCGCCCGCGCTCGCTGGCATAGGCAGCTCGCCCGGCCGGCGTGCCCGCCGGATTGCCTACGTCCCGGTTGGCAGGCTGATGCCAGGTGACTCCCCCGGCGCGGCGGGGAGGAGCGGCACGGCGAGCGGCGAGGGTGCCCGGCGATGCCGGCGGGCGGGCCGGGGACTCGGGGACCCCAGGCGAGCGAGATTCAGTTACGTCGCCGTAAACGAACCAAGTCCCCTCCCTCAGCAAGTTGGATCCCGGCGAGGCACAGCCAGCGCCGCGGAGCACGGGCCGGCCCGCGCTGGGCACGGAGTGTTGCGGCCGCTTCTCCGCGCCGCCGCCGCCACCGCCAGCAGCCGACGGCAGCAAATCAGGCGGCGGGAGGGGAAAAAACTCATTTATGCGGAGGAATGTAGCTGAAGTTAAATATGATGGTCGAGGCGGCCTGTCAAGGACCCCCGCGCAAACATTTACTCGTCGGCGGCGGTGCGGGGGCGGCGTGACGGCGGACGGCCGGCGGCCGGCAAGCGCGGCCGGTCCACACTGCGCCGCCGCGCCGCCGCCTGCGCGACTCTTTTCATTAGTCGGAACGACAAAGAGACGGCGAAACGTGCAACGAAATGAGAATTAAATGAGGCGGCGGCGGCGAAACGGCGGCCACTCGAGATGCGACGCGACAAGTTGTCCAGACTTTTAAAAAAAATACTGAGGAAGAAAAAAATTTGGAAGTCTTATAGTTATTTCCCCCTTTTTTCGTACTTCTCAAAAGTTTTGTACGAGTGCCGCCCCCCGTGTTCGTGGTCATGGAACTTGGTCCCTGCGGCCGTGCAGCGCGCGGCACGGCTCCGCGAGGCCCCGAGCGCTCCTGTCCGCCCGCCGCCGCCGACCGCAGTCCTGCCTTCGCCGCTGATTACATAACGCTCTCGTCCCATTTGAATGTATAATGCGTCATACACATTCCCGAGACAGGTGTGTTGCATCGATCCGAATACAGAGTGGAGCGGCGGATAGCTGTTTTGTGGCCGCGGTCAGCGCGGCTGCGGTGCCGTGCGGCCTGACCACGCCGCCGCCTCTGTGGCCGCAGGGGCCGCAGGGGCCGCAGGGGAGGGGGCCCACGGGGCACGTTCTTGGTGGCCGGTACAAAGGAAAGCGGCGGCGTCGTGGTGTAGCCTCACAAGAAGAATGTTAACGCTCGGCTCTCCGCGCTGCGGGCTGCACCAGGCCCGCTCTATCACGGTCCAGACAGGCTGCTGCCGCACCGCCTCTGTTCATTCAGCCGACTCGAGCGATATGCATGATGTATGGCTGAGGAGCGCCGCCTTATCAAGCCAGGAGGGTTATCGGGGCGGGCTGTGGGGCTGCGGGGCTGCCGGGCTCCGCACGGCTCCGCACGGCTCCGCACTTCATTCGCAGCAGTGAGCCGGGAGCCGGGGCCACTCGGCGGTCGCTGATCCCCCAGATTAGGCTCCCGATCAGTGCCATCAGCGGCATCAGCGCGTCCTCAATCCTCGGCGCGTCACTCCGCGCCCAGAAAAACCCTGGTCCTGAGTGAAGGCTGGAGTGCACTCTATCTAAGACTAAGCACACTCGAGCACAATCGAAGGATGAAATTCTTCGGTCGAATAAATTTACACTCTTAACCGAATTTTTACTATCCTTGCATCAAGATTTCTTTAGGCTCGATGCAGCCAAGATAAAATTTTACGTGATTCAAGGCAATTTTAGGAAACATTAAAAAAATGAAGAAATTCGAGTCTTAAATCAGCTAATTTTTTTTTTCTGGGTGCGGGGGTCGTGAAACGCCGAGGATGCCACTCGGTCCAGGAAAATGCCGCGGCCGCAGTCGCTCCTTCGGCAGCGGGGCAGCAGCGGCGCCCCTGCTTCCCTCACGGCCTTTTCTTTACAATCAACGGTACGTGCCAAAGGGCACAAGTGCTGCCGCTGCTCACAGGAAATCTTGTGCCCTTCTTCCTTCATTCCTCTGGACGATATAAAAGAGAGTAGCCAACACGTTGTACAGTGGAAAAGAGGGGGGGGGGCGAGGTCCTTCTGTACCGATTTGAGGCAGGCCCCACTGAAGGATTTCGAAACGAGATTTGTGCGTTACACGAGCAAAGTATTTCTCCTCTCTCTTTCTCGTCCGTCCCCAGTGGAGCGAGACAATTGACAAGGCTGGCAGCAGCAGCCCCGGATTTGCAAACCAGATGCTCATCAAATTGCGTTGCGCCGCACGCAGAAAAAATTCTAGCGCCAATGCCGCTGAGCGGCCCCCGGGAACGGATATTAGAGGATGAGATTATATTGAAATTTACTGCTGAAATGAGATTGGAACGTGATGGACAACTAACCTTTGTAAGAAATTAATACAGATCACATGATTGTGCAATTTTTAAAAGCAAAAACATGGAATTTTGAAATTTAAACAAGACAGACTGTCAAGTAAGGTTTATTCGCCTCTCATAAGCCCTGCACCGGAGCGTGCGGGGCAGAGCACCAAACATTCCAGCAATAGCTCGTCGTGGCAGTTCTTAGTTCAGACACAGCTATGACAATGTGGAGGTGGAAAAGGAAAACAATACTGTGATATGATTCGAAAGTGAAGGCGAAGGAACTTTGAAGGCATTCTCGAAAGTCAACAATTGATGAGCCGGTACTTTGCACTTTGCGCACCGCTGGAATGAAAAGCGTGTAAGCCGCGCTGCAAAAGTGACCCCTCCGACGCCCCCCCCCCCCCTCAAAACAAGAGAGAAAATATATCCGTTGCGCCGTTGTCGGTTTGTTCCCATTCAATGGTCCCGGCTCAGCATCTGCGCCCGGCCAGGTCTCGGTGAGGCCAGACCTGAGCGGGCTGGAAACGGCGTGGCGCACCCGGCCGGTTCGCAGCAAAGTGTGCGAATCGTCAAGGCGACGCGCGGCGCCGCCGGTCACCGCAAGTAACAAGCGTCGCAGAATGTGTCGGCGGCCCTCGGAGCTCGCCGCCGTCGACAGCGCCTATCTACAGGCGGCCCCAGCGGCCCCGTGGCTGTGCGGCACCGCGTGTCCGCGCGTCGATAGATACTCACGTCAGGTCACGCCATCCATGGTAGTCGCTCTTCCATCGCCGGCGCCCCCCGCGAGTGCTCGCGACCAGTCAGTTGCCACGCGTCCTCATGCACACGGCCGCACACACACGCGCACGCACACACACACACACACGCAACGCAAATCAAAAAATCAATATGAATACTGATTGGAGGATAAAAAATTTCCTGTGCTCCGGTGGTAGTTTTGGCTCCGGCCGGGGGTTTGGTCGGACCCGGTCCTGGGAGAACGGTGCACTCCTCTCCAGGCCGAACCGAGCCGAGCCGAGCCGAGCAGAGCCTGTGTACGGGGCAAGCGCGTCTTGCAGACTGAGTGAGCGCTCGGTGGCCGCGCCGCGCCCGGGGGTGGGGGTCCCGCCCCCCCCCCCCCCCCCTCCACTCACCCCGCGCCCGCCTGGCCGGGCCCTCCCCACCTGTAGCTGGGGCCGCTGGAAAGAGGCGACGCTGCCGCGCCGTGCGTCGCAGGTTCAAATCCACGAAATAGCAGCAGCCTTTCAATTTCTCCTCTCCCGTTTGATAACCAGCCATGCACGGCACCCCCTCCTCCTAGGGAGCCTCCGGGCGGACCTGGGTGCCCCTGTACCCGATGCCCTGAGGGGATCTGCGGGGATCGCTGGTTATTTAACCATGCTACGCAGTGCCTGGCGCACGTGCCAGTACTGTATTCCGGGATTCCGGGGGCCATTCAAGTCACATTTGCGGTACACGCCGCCGCCCGGGCCAGGCGCGGGGCGGGGCGGGGCGGGCCCGCACGAGCCAACCTGTTCGCATTCACGACTCTGGCCTGGGCTTTGGTCGCCTGGGCCTCGCTGCACCGTGTCGACCCCCCCCCCCCCCCCCCCCCCCCGCCGCCCCCCTGTCCGTGTCCGCCCCCGGGTCCATCCCAGTCAACCACCAGAGCACAACTGCGTGGCAGGCCTAGAGGGTGCAACAATCGTGGCTTTGAGCGGACACAACTCCACACACACCTACACACACATTCACTCACACACACGACGCACAGCCCGGCCTCATCGCATCGGATGTACGCCATCATCCCCCAGCACAGGCATGGGCTGTCCACAGCCGCGCCCGCCAGCATGTCTATTGGCCGGCTGGCCTGTCTCGGGGTCCTCATCCCTTCATCTCTATCACACGCACGTGCTCCTCGAGCACAAAAGCCTTGCGAGACAAGGGCGGGAACAGTCGAGCAGGATAAGCCCCTATCCGACGCCATCCCCCGGCGCCTTCAACCACGAGTACCGGTCCGCCCTTTTGGTTAACCCAGACAGGATGATTTTTAGAAGCTACCTGTACACCATGGCCTGTATGAGTCATATGAGTCATTTGCGAGATTCAAGATATTTAGCTCGTTGGAATCCTCATCGTTTTGTTTACATTTACCGCGCAATAAGTAAAAACTCGCAAAACTTGTACATACGCGGTTTCCACGATGAACCGCAAAGATGTATATTGTCGCTGGGACGTTTCCCTTTTAAGGCGAGGCCCATTTCCCTAATTTAGTCATAGTAAGTCCATGGCACCAAAGAGGCGAGGCATACCTGCATCGCCTACATAACGCGATAAACCTCACCCCTGGTGTAATTTTAAGCTATTTCTTCTGATATGCTATGCTGTTTTTCAACATTTTGGTAACCGCAATCAACACAATAGGAGTGTCTTGTGGGGAAGGGCAAGAAAGGTCAGGATGAAAGTCGATAGTGACATTCAAACGACAAGGCGACAAGACGAGGCGACCGATGGCGCAGCGGCGTGGGTGGCTGCCGATGGCTGACGGTGCCTGCCGCTGTCCGGAACACAACGACGTAATGCAAACGGGATGCCCCTTCCCCCCCCTTCCCTTTGCTGATTCGCGGCCCCGTGTCGTGGCTCTGCGCGCGGTGCTGAAAATTGAGTAATGGCTCCCCCTGAAGACGCCGCGGTACGTATATACTGCGAAGCTCGTTTCTCCTTCGGGCGCGAAAGAGAGAGAAAGAGGGGTTCCCTGCGTCGAAACAGGATGGGAGAAGGAGAGAGAGAGAGAGAGAGACAGCGAGAGAGATGAGAGGGGGGAGAGAGAGAGTGAGCGCGATAGAGAGCGCGCAAGGCGGGGAGGGGCGGAGTCATTTCGATCAGGCCATGATCGCGCGGCGGGCTGCGTGTGAGGCGACCGCAGGCTTCCGTCAGGAAGCCAGGCGGCGGGAGAAGGGTTTCCGGACGCCTCCCACCGCCAAGGAGAGCCGGAGTCGGAACGGGGAACCAGAGGAGTGCGGGAGTGCGGAGCGAACAGCCGCCGAGCTCATTAGCTCCGAACCTAGACGCGCTGCCGCTCCCAGTCCGGTGGTTTCGCTTTCCAGGGTAGAAAAGAGTTCTGTGGCAGCGCCACGGGCAGAACAATACCCGAGAGCTTCGTAGACTGTGCGTCCGCTGGCTGATGATATCACTGAAGTAGAAGCAAGTCTTGGCGAGCTGCTGCGCTGTAAAAATATTTTTCGTCACTTTAAGAATATTAAATTTGGTTCAAGATTTTTTCGTCCCACATGTTGTGATGAAAAATCGCCACAGAAAAAAACACTTGTATCTGGGAATGAGAGAAAATAATTTTTTGAGCGTTTGGCCTAGAAGTGACGAAAATTTAGCCACCAGAATATTTTGTCACGTGACGAGAAAATCGTGAAGTGACGAAATATTTGGGTGACAAAAATTCGTCACCAACATATTTTGTCACATGAAATATTTATACAGTATGGTGTTGGAGGCCTCTGCTGCGGGATAGGCCTTCCCGTATAACACCATGCGATGTTGTCGCCTGGCACTCCCAGCACGTCCGATACCTACCAGGGCTGCCTGCTCTGGCACCCATGCCACCTGCGAACTGCTGGATAGGCAATCCCGCTGAGCACCTGTGCAGTATGGGCTACCCACCCTGGCCCACATGCCCACATGACGCCTGCGAACGAGTGGGTAGGCTGTCCCGCCCAACAGCCGAGCGGTCCTGCTGCCTACCCCACCGTCCGCAGGGGCTCCGGCGGCTCATCTGGCTTCCTCGGCCGCTGTGCGCCGCACGCGCGGCAACAAGTAGGTGCGCACACGAGCAGAAGAAGCGGGGCCTCCCGGGCCGAGTCCCCAGCGGCGCATGTTTACCGTCGTATTCCGGAGTGTGTGCACGATCCTTTGATGGACCGGGCGATGGGCGGGCCGAGGACGCCCAGAGTCTGCTCCGCGCGGTGCGGTGGAAGAGCGGCCACACGCGGCCACACGTGGCCCACGTGGCCCCACGCGCGGCCCCACGTGCGGCCACACCTCGGGCCCCGCACGGTCCGCCACGAGCCTCGTCACGCAGGATACTCTGCCGCAGGTCCCACCCGCCTACACCACAACGCGCACGCGAATTAACAACAACGGTCCGCCCCCACACGCCCGGAGGCCCGGAGCCATTGCATTGTGTGTGTGTGTTTGTGTGTGTGTGTGAGTCGACTGACAGCGCATTCACACAGGCGCCCGCGCACGCGCACGCACACACACACACGCAGAGGCAAGGTGTCCGTGTGCTCCTGGATTCCACGTGCCTCACCTCCAGTCCGGACCGGCGAGCCCCGCATTCCAGCCGCGCACTATGCAGCGTTGCCACCGACCTGAATAGAGATGACAGACGCAACCAGGGGCCGCTCGTTGGCTGGCTGGCTGGCTGGCAGGCTGGCTGGCTGGCTCGCCGCTGCGCAGCATGACCGGGGCCATTACTCAGAAAATACCTTGCTGTTTATCCCCGCAACTTCATAGCGGGTTTACAACACAATCCTAACTTTTACATTCCTGCATTCCGTATGCGCTACTCTCTCTCTCTCTCTCTCTCTCTGTCGCTCTCTCTGGTTTGTACGAACAGATTAGCTGTTGAATCGATAAAAATACAACTAATCTGGAATGCCGCTGGTTTTTTTATCCTTGACCCAAAAAAGAAATGTCATATAAGTAATGTTATTAAAGATCAGCTAAGATGGCTTTCAATGCACAACAGGATGAAGCTTGCCGCTCTCAGTTTGCTCAAAATGTGCATTTGTTCCTAGGCTCCTGATTATCTTTGTAACGAATTAAAATTTGATGTGGAAATCACAGGGAATCGTAACCGTCATCTTCGCACTGTGCTACATAGAACAGATAAGGTCTTTGGTGCTTTCTGGATCAATACGGTGGTTCTGTGAAATAAATTGCTCTGCTCACTGCATTTACGATGCCTTTTGCCATGCAAAAAAAAATATTTGAGAACTATGTTACTCGCTCAGCAGCATGGATAATCAAAGTTTTTACTTCTTTTATAACTTATAACCATTGCACTTTTTACATTACTGTATTTGTTTGCACACCGCATTATTTTCGTGCTTAACTAAAATGTGCTGATAATCAATCTGTAAATTGGCACTGCTTTAGGATTATTTAGTCAAGTACCCAAAAAAATAAATCAAATCAGATCAGATCTCTTTCTCTCTCTCTCTCTCTCTCTCTCTCTCTCTACCTTAAGCAAAATAAATCAAATCAAATTAAATCTCTCTCACTCTCTGCACGGCTTCCGCGGTAGCGGCCGCTGTCGCTGCGCATTCGGAGCAGAAGCCGGCGTCGGTGGGCTGCAGGGAGCCCTGCTTGATGGTGATGGAAGGGCCTGAGGCACGACAGCGTCAGGGGGAGGAGGGGCGCGTCACGTGGGCTCAGTGGCGGCGGTGGTTTGGGTGGCCGCGGCCATCTTCAAGGGGATGATGACGAGGGACACGGAAAGCGTATTCAGCGTCCGACAGAGATAGAAAGAGGTTTATGCTGAGCAAGCGGACGGCCCAGCCCAGTGGCCAGCAGCCCGGGCAGCCTGGCGGGGCGGTGGGACCAGCGGGTCCGCCAAAGGGCCCGCCCCGCAGGCCGCAGCCGCCGGGAGGGGAGCCGTGTTACCGCGGTCAGCGGACCGGGGGCGTCCGAGGAGGGGCGGTCAGGGGGCCAGCGTGCGCTGTTTCAGCGTGACCCAAAAAAAATACATTCCGTGCGTTTTGGAGCAAATCAGTGATGCTCTCCTTTTCGGTATGCACTGCCACTGCGAGATCAGCTAAATTCGTTGCCGCACAACCTTGCCCGTCCGTTGCTCTCTTGTGTCCCCATCGGCGGCGGGCGGCTTGTGGCACCGCGCCTCGCACACGGCTCACCCCGAGGCTCGCTCCAGCCCACCCAGTCCTTCTCTCACCCCGACCGAAATGAATTCTGAGAACAATCAGGGAATCACAGCCCTGGCGCTCCGTCAGCTGCAGCGGCCACCGGCACGCCACCGGCACGCCACCGGCACGCCACCGGCACGCCACCGGCACGCCACTGGCACGCCACCGGCACGCCACCGGCACGCCGCGCTCATAAGACTTTTATGAAAGCGCCGCTGCCGCGCCACCGATCCCGGGCCCATCTCTCTGTGGGGAGGGCGGCCGGAGGGACCGGGTAGGGCGAGAAGGACCCGGGAAGGGTCCGGGAACGGCGGGGACGGTGAGATCCGGAGGGCGGCAGCAAAGGGAGAGGGAGGGGGCGAGGGCGATAGGGGGAGGGGCAAAAGGAGGGGGAGGGAGAGGGGGCGAGGCACGGCACTGTCGAGGCGTCGGTAGAGACGGGCAGGCGGGGCGGCGGCGGGGCGGCGGTGGGGCGGTGCGTGCCTTGGAACTGTGGTCAGGTCAGACACCGCGGCACGCAGCGCAGGCACGGCCGGGCACCGCCGCCAGCACCACCGCCAGCACCACCGCCAGCTACTCCATAGCACCGCCCGCGCCGCCTGGGACACGGCGGCATTTCACAGGTGGTCGATCGTCTGCGGCGGCATTAGCGGTCTTGAGGTCCACTCCGCCTCGCCCGCTCTGCCTCCAACACCCATTGAGCGTTTGCTTTTTAAAGTCATGACGCCCGGCCGGTAACGCCTACGAGCCCCCTTGGCACTCAGGGCGTCGTAACAAACACTACCCGATCCGCATCAGCGGGGCGGCGCGGCCGGCAGCGCTGGCAGCAACAGGGTGGCCGTCAGCGCGGCCGCCGCCCCGCCACCCCGCCCCTGTGCCGGGGCCCGCTGTGCGCGGCCCGGGCGTGGGCCTGCGCAGCCTGCTATTCCGCGAGCGGCCGCGGGCCATCCTCGGCAGTGAGGAGGAGGGGAGGAGAGCCGGGGAAGGGAACGGGGCACGATCGATGGAGCCGACCCATGTACCGGGAGGGTGGCGCTCGCTCCCGTCCCTCTCCCACCCGCTCTCTCTCCCTCTCTCTCGCTCTCTCTCTCTCTCTCTCTCTCTCTCTCTCTCTCTCTCCTCTCTCTCCCTCCTCCCTTTCTCTCGCTCTCTCTCCGTCCCCTCACTTTCTCTCTCGCTCCCTCTCACTCTTTCTCGCACCGACTGTTCGTCTCCGTCCCTCCACGACCCAACCAGCCGGGCCCGCCCTTTCCCTTCTTTGTCACTCGCGCCCTCTATCTGGCAGCCGTCTCATTCCCCCCCCCCCCCCCCCCCCCCGGCCGCCCACCGCGGTCTCACTTGCCCCCCTCGTCTTCCTTATCTTACTTGTGCCATCATGACCGGCTGCCCTCGTTGGTGCGTCGACTTGCCTTCGTTTCCGTTTCATCACTAACTTTTATGGCCAAAAGTGTGGGAGCAAATGGCGACGGTTGAGGTAGCTGCGGGGGCGGGGCGGGTTTTCGGATGGAATGCTCTGGGGGTCTTCGGGTCCCTGGATTCTCCACGTCGGTGAGCGCCTGCATCGCCGGGGACAGACACGCACCGGACAGCCGTGCTGCGGTGGCACCGTTCAGGAAGCAATCACGGCTCGTAATCAAGGTGCACGAAGAACGGGGGCGGGGGGGAGGTATCTATCGGTGGCAATCGAACGCGCCAAGCCTACAGTCACGGTGGACTCGGGACCGCTCCAGCAACAGTTGCTGGATCAAACTAAAAAAAAATTATCGTAAAAATTACCGTAATTTACGTTTCTTACTGGTTATTTACCCGGTAATTTACCGCCACTAAGTACACTAGATCAAACCCTCGCGCACGCTGCAAGGCCTTGCGAGGGTCCTCAGAAAGGTATCGCTCTGTTTGTGGTGGGCCGAGGTGTTCCTGTCCTACTGTGTGGACACAGATTTATTTACGATCAGTCTTCATTCCCCTTTTTCTCGTTCCTTGGCAAGGAATCGCTCACGGACCAGCGTGGGCCTGAGTAGGTCTGGCGGAGCACCAGATCAGATGCAGGCGTCTATTTTATAATTGTCCCCCGTCAGTCTGCTCCGCTCTCTCTCTCTCTCTCTCTCTCTCTCTCTCTCTCTCCCTCGTTTCCTGGGGCTCCATCCCCCGTCTCAGTCCTACCAAGGCCTCTGTTGGACGCTCTGAGTAAGGGCCCTGCGACCCTGACTAAGGCCCCCGCGCTGTGCTGAGGGTGGGGGGCGTAGTCGGGGGGCGTAGTCGGGGGGGCGTAGCTAGGGGGGGCGTTGGCGGGCCCTCGGGGGTCGTTCATTCATTACAGGCGTAATTACTGACAGAGCACTGCAGCGGCGGCGGCGGGCGCGTGAGTGACTCCACAGTGTCGGACAATGTGTTTAATAAAGCACGGCACGACATCCCGCCGCCCCGTCCCTCGTCCATCGCCAGGCCATCGCCAGGCGCGAGTTCCGACGACCGAACAGCTCCCCGAAAAATGTCCTGACGCACGGCTCGGGGCCCTATCGGGAGCATTTCACCTCGCGTCTGGCGTCTCTCCAGTGCGGTCTGTAAATAAAACGTAGCGGGGAAGCGGCGCCGCCCCGGGTATGCATGCCTCTGTCCTTTTCTCCCCCGCCTCCCCCTATCCTCTCTGCAAATAATCGAGTCGCATCCAAACAAACGGACAGTACATCACATCACACCGTACACACACACACACACACACACACGCCAATACACACACGCAGCAATACAGACAGAGCCGCCCAGTTCTCGCTAAGCGGGCGGCGTGTGTGCTCTGCTGGTGTGGGCGGTGTTGTGTTTGGGAGAACGCGCGCTGGGCGGATACAAAAAGGAAGGCAGTGGCTGCTGCTCTCGCACAGGAATATTTAAAGGAGAAAAAGAGTGGATTGCTCCCTTTTTCATCCCGGCAGGGCGCGGGCGCTCGGCCCCCGTAATCAGGATACGCTACAGCCGCCGGGTCCTCCGGTGCTGGAAACGGATGTGCAATTAGCGACGCGACGTCGTGACGCTTTGCAGATGACGGCCGTATGGCCGGCCGGGGCCGGCTGCCCTCCACCCACGCCACGGACGGACAAATGCATGTCTTAAAATCAACGAATAAATTCGTTGAGCCGAATGATCATTTTCCGCCACGGCCGCCACGACGGGTGGCTTTGTGGAGCATATGTGCCGCACCACAGCCGCATATACGGGCAGCAGGCCAGGTCGAGAGCTCCGGGAGAGCAAGAGAGAGAGAGAGAGAGAGAGAGAGAGAGAGAGAGCGGAGGAGGGAAATTAACTTTGCTAACTCGCAAATTCACGGCGCGCATTCGCGGGGCCGCCGCGCGCCGCGCCTCCTCGTAATGTAGCGAAAAAGACTTTTGCCACTACCGGCCTGAGGGGAGGAACAAAAACCAGTTTCCGCGGCAGGGATGGGGCCGCCCCGACGCCCCCTCTGCACTTGGACCGGACCCCACGAATAGATCCGGGACATTAGACAGGAAAGGACTCACCAGCTCGTGCACGAGTCGATTCGTTCGTTCCTCAATGTTTGCAGTTGAGCCCCAATTACCCAATTATTCGATCAGGGGAATGAAGAGCACTGGAGACCTGAGGGCCTCGGATGAGCCATGTCCGCGCCATCATTAATAACTTTCACGCACCAGGCGCACCGCGGGGTGGGCCTGGACCGAGCGGGTTTTCACTCGCGTATTACTCCGCAGGTTCTCGGCGTATGAGTACGCATTGACGCGCAGTTCCTACCACTGCGGAGGCTACGTTCCCCCCTAATATCGTGTTTTAGACGCGTGTTTCATAAATTCGCCTTTTAAACGCGTAATGCCACATATTTGCGATTACTCCGTAGGTCAAAATCGAGAGTGGAAACTCCATGGGTCCCGCGAAAATTCATTATCAAAGCCATTTTCAAAGCACAGATAGTTGCACTCGGCTACCGCCGCAACCGCCGCGCGGAGACCGTGGGCCCGGCACGGCCGCCACACCGCATCCGTCCCTGATGGCGCCGTGGCGTGCGGGACTGACTTTGCACACTTTGCATTTTTGCGTCATATTTCACGCGTTAGCGCTGACAAGCAAAGCGTGGACCGGTGCTGGCCACCAGAGAGGCAAGGCCAGGCACTTGCCAGGCCCTGCCAGGCCCAGCGCCCGCCTCCGCCCCCCGAGATGATTACACACATTCTCGCTACCCAGCTCCACTCCGCCACGTTTGTAGGCGGCACGGGGAGTTGCTGGAAGACGGCCTGGCCAGACAGTGGGTCGGGCAGGACAGCGACAGGTGACACGGCCGGCTCTGCTGCCAGCAGCGGCGCCGTGAGGCCGCCGCGTGCCGCTGCGTGCCGCCGCGTGCCGCCGCGTGCCGCCGCGTGCCGCCGCCACACTCCTCGGCCGGCCCCGCAAGGCAGCACTGGGCCCTACGCAGACTCTCCTAAGAGGACCGGCTTTAGCGGCGAAAAATTCTCATGAAAGATGCAGAGGCGGGCACGTCAATGTTTAATACGCCGCCGACAAGACCGAGGTGTAGGGGTTGGTGGGTCAGGGAGAGGAGGAGGGAGGGGGGACTGAGGAGACAGAGTGTGAGAGAGAGTGAGAGAGAGGGAGAGAGAGAAAGAGAGAGAGAGAGAGAGAGAGAGAGAGAGAGAGAGAGAGAAAGAGAGAGAGAGAGAGGGAGAGTGGAGGAGGCGACACGTCCTGGAAGTGATCCACACCGACGCCCTGCGACACTGGAGCCGGGCTCGCACACCCAGCCTCAGCAGTGTCTGACGCGTTACGCCCAGCCACTCCATCCGCCCCATCCCAATGGCGCTGAAGTCCCCGCCCCGGCACAGCACGACTAAACTCATAATGTGAGGACATGACGTTATGTGTTCATGACTTTGTCGTCGTGGATGTTTGTAAATGTGATGATGTATCACCGGCAGCGCCTTTCCGAAAGTTTCCCAGTCACACGTGCAATAAATCTGTCCAAAAAGCAACCCCTCTCTCCCCATCCCCCCCTCTCTCTCTCTCTCTCTCTCTCTCTCTCTCTCGTTGGTGTGGGCCCACTCATTTTGGCGATTTCAGGCGAACTGCCTGCGTAGGTAATTAAAACTTTGACGCTCTTCCTTTCCTGCGGGATTCGCAGTGAACGCAACTCGTGGCTTCTGCCCTGCGCCGAGCTGGGAATTCATTAGAATCCCCTCCCATAGCAATTCGCCGGCTGACTTGCAAACAGAATCTCATTTTGGGGTTTTGGAAGGTCTGGATTTACTTGCCTTAAAAGCGTCCCATTCTAACAAGTTTCGAATCTTTTCTTCCAGGATAAATTTTTTGCTAGCGTTATTGGCCACGGCTGCGAGATACAAAGTACTTTCCAAGGTTTCTATATTTCGTTTTAAAATACTGTTAGAATAAAAAGTCATGTATTACCAGCAAATGCTGTAAGCCAATGAATATGGCTGACCTATGCTTTCACGAAAATGGTACAGTCATTTAACAGTTGTAAGAACCATTTGGAAACGGATAAAGTCGGCCTAAAAGTTATTTAAAAATGGTTTTGTCATTTCAGAATTGCGAGTCATCAATGATCTTGCCGTTTTAAAAACAGTGTTTTGTGTTGTCCTCAAATGCCCTCAACCCTTTCAAGAGCAGCCATTCGAAAGTTACTTCTTTTTTAACGCAAGTGAACTTTGTGTGTTTGCTTTCGGTTTGAGTTTTCTGATCGCCAGCCCAAGCATCCGCCGCAGGTCCGAGTAGATAACCAGCGCCTAGCGACGGCTACCTCACAGTCCGGAGGACGGGGCTCCCACGTGCCACGCCGTGGCCGTGCTGGGGCCGCGCCGCCGGCCCCGCACGCAGCCACTCCCTGAGCACCTCCATAACTCCGTGATGAGGGTCGGCCAGGCCCTCCTCTCCGCCCACATCGGCCTACGCCGCCGCCGCTCACACCACCCTCCCAATTTTTTGAATGCAGTAGCCGGGGTGGTCGTAGCGGCCACGGGGGCCCTAAGGGCAGCGTCAGCGGCTCGGTTGAGCCGGGGTTGTGCCGGAGCCGTGCCGGAGCCGTGCCGGAGCCGTGCCCCGGACCTGCAACCCCCGCACCAACAAGTGCCTCGGGAAGCGCCCTTGGCAGCGTGACAGCCGACCCTGCCCGCCCTTCGGCCCTGTCGCCGCCCTCCGCTAAGCAACAAGTCCGGAACGCCGGGGGAAGGCAGGTCCTCTAACCCCATGGAGAGTACATAAAAAAATAGTTTCACAAAAGCGGCGAGACGCTAAGAAAGAGGGGAGGGGGCCTTTGACCAGCCTCCGTCGCGCCACGTTCGACAACGTAGCCTGAGCGAAGGTGAAAAGTTGGGGAATTCTAGCAAGAATCTGTTCAACTCCACTGACCCGTCTGAAATATTGTAAGAGAAACGAAAAGGGGAAGAAATCAATTAAAAAATTGGATTCTTTTCATACAAAATATGATGGTGGCGCTCCACATTCTCAAACGCAGATTTCCTCCCTGTGCATGAGAGGGTGTGTCAGTGTGAACACCGACGTACCCCCCCCCCCCCCCCCCCGTTACGGTCGTCGTGACAAATCCTCTGAAATGGCTCCGTGGCTTCCGGCAGACTCAGAAGCAGGGGGACCAGCCAGCAGCATTATCCCATTAAAAGTGACTTGGCGGCTGCCTCAGAGACAGACGGATGTCGCCGTCGCGGCGTGGCCTGGTCGGGGTTGCCTGGGGCTCACGCACTCCCCTCACGCGCGCCTCGCATTCGGTAGCATCGAGTCCCTTCGAGACGGCGGGGTGCGCAGCGCCACCTACCGGCCGGAGCGGCCGCAGGGCTCGTGGCAGGGAGTAGCGCCGGTGCCCCGCCGGGTCCTGCTCGCCAGGAGACAGCCTCCGGCATGCCAAGGTAAGTGTACGCCAGGCGTGGAGTGGGGTGTTTCGCGATGAGCGAAGCGTGTTACGCCACGACGCGGTCTGGCGTACGCCTACCTTGTATCACATGGTCCCCTGGGTCGTGCTTTAGTATCGGCCTATTATTGAGTAAGGCATGTCTGCGAGTGGTTCGAAAGCATATGGGTGTTTCCTGGTGTATGCCATAAGCGGCCGAGCTCTACTCGGTGCCGCCGATACCCCTACGCTGGTGCACGCTGGTCACGTCGATACTCCCTGCTGAACATGACCCAGGACTGGGGTATTGACCAAAGACTGGGGTATCGCCCCAAGACAGAGGGGTATGGACGCATGACGGCACGTGCTACCCAAAGGGATATTCACTGCGAGTAGCATCCTAAATGACTGAGATTTTTTGACAGGCCCTGTTAGGGGGCTGGCATTACCGGCACCCCCGTTCGATGCGCTGCTCTCGTTCGCAGCCCTAGCCAGCGACCTCATACGCAGGGGACCCGTTTGGGCACACTCCGCGTTTGCTTGCATGATTACATCTCGAGTTGCGACTTTTGGATTAGAGATAGTAAAGACCAAAAATGTGCTGTCTCTGTTCCCACGATTTCTCCTCAAAGATTAGTCACAGATGACTGAAGCTTGGGCCCTGCTGTTAGACATTTGGAAGCGTCTGACACCACTGCCAGGTACTTGTAGGCGTCTGACATCAAAGTCCCCTTACAATTTTTTGCCATTTTTTTTTGTGTTCTCGATTTTGATGAAACTGATATGGGAGATGGGAGAGGAGGTCCTATTTAGTACGAAACCGCCCTAGGTTGCTCGAAAACACCCGTGGTTTATTCACAAAAGGGGCTCAACGTGCGGTGCAAGTTGTGCTGCCTACCCTCCCAGCGTGGAGGTGTTTTTCGCATTTAAAATATTAATAAAAAATTATAGGAAGGTATCTCTGGTTGGGGGTATTTACGGGATGGTAGGGCCCTATTTACCCAGATAAGTACTTGCGCAGCTTGGTGCTCATTTTCTAAAGGATAAGGAGAACAAGGAGCGGAGCATACAAAGGAAATCAGTTAATTACAGTAGCTGGCGGATAGGGGCTCGAATGGGGGTTTGGTGGGAGCTGGGACACAGTCGAGGTTAGAGGCTACGTACATCAAAGAAAAGAAAGGCCAGTGGTAACGAGAGGGAGAGAGGGGTGAAGATCGACGCGTCCTAAGAACAACGACAGATCTGGACGAGTGGTCCAAGGTCCAGGCTACGTCGGTTGCGTTCGGGTGAGGGGAGCGGACGGGGGAGGGGGGTTCACGCGGGCCTGGCCAAGGCCCCGGACGACCCCCCGTCGAGCCCTACCCCCTCCACCTGTTGGATGGAGCCGTTACGGCCGCACGCCGCGACTCTGGGCGCGACGCCGACGCCGCCGGGCCCGCAAAGGGGAGGGGTGGGGGTGGTGGCGTGCTGGGGAGAGGGAGGGGGGAGGGTGGGGCTTACTACGACCGTCGCTCCAGCTCCAGCTCCAGAGCCTGGACCGACTCGGAGAGGCGAACAGTTTTGTCTCTGGAGCGGGAGCGGCGCGCTGGCTGGCTGGCTGCTGGAAGGGCAGCAGGCAGGGGGGCCGACGTCGCGGGGACAGGGGAGGTCAGGGCCGGGGCCGCAGCCGCAGGCCGCGCGGGTGATGCCCCCGCCGGGCAGCCGCGGGGGTCGCCGAGGTCCGCGCGGGTCCGCGTCGCGGGGCAGAGCACCCGCCACCATCTCGGAGTCGATGATCGCGCGGCGCGACACCGCCGTCCTCGTCGGCGTCGTCGTCGGCGTCCTGGTGGTGTCGAGGGGAGCCGACGCGATGGGCCGGACGACACGGTGCCGCCCGACGACATCCCCGTCCTAGGGACACAGTAGTCCGTGAGCTCGGATTAAAGCAAAGCGGACGGGAGTGGCTGACCCCCAACGCAGTCAGCGCAGAGCAAGCCGCAGGCCGCAGGCCGGAGTCGGGTACCCGCGGGTACTCGCGGCAACAGGTAGGTCGTGAGGACACGGAGCCGCGGGCTGACACGGAGTACCGACTGGTGCCGACGGTGGAGAGAGAGAACTGCAGCCGCGGCACCGGACGGGACAGAGACAGAGAACCAGCACCCGTGGGCCGGGCTAACCACGCAAACTACGGCGACATGAGTCTTATCGGGGCTTCGGGCCGCAACTAACTTGCCTGGTTACCGCGCCAACAGGGGTTTAAGTCGAGTGAGTGAGAGAGACAGATAAAGACAGAGAGAGAGAGAGGGGCGAGGGAGAGAGATAGAGAGGGAGGGAGGGAAGAAGTGAGAGAGATAGGGAGACATCGAGGACCAAGCAGAGGGAGGTGGAACGGGGCTAAAACCCCGGTGAATGCTTGGTAATATTATGTAAGCCGCTCTGGCCTACGCCTGGGCAGGGCTGGCGGGGCTGGCGGGGCGCACCGCTGGCTATTCACAGACGGCAGCAAAGCAGAGGCGGCGCCGGGCCGGTCTGCGTGCGTCCGCGCTGAGGGGCGCAGCGGCGGCAGCGGCGGCTGCGCGGGAGGGGGCCTCGAGAGGCGCACACATTTGGCTGATGGGCCGACGCGGTTAATTGAATTTGCCCAGGTGAGTAATGAAGGGCTCAAGTGGTCTGTCCGAGGTGGCCGGGCGGCGGAGGCCGCGGAGCCTGCACAAAGGGCGCGGCGGGCAGCCCAAAATAATAAGAAACTCGCCCTTTGCCAAACGAAAATATGGTGCATAACGACCGAGCGTGATTTTAATTCGAAACGAGCGGGAAATTCTGTGCAATTCATGGACGCCTCGTGTTTACCATATTTTTTTCTTCTTGTTGAGAGGGTTGACTTAACGACGCGCGGGGCGTGTGGCGTACAGAAGCCCCATCGAGCTCTGCCAAAGTAAACAGCCTCTCCCACGACAGCGGCGGCGGGGCAGCGGCGCGGCCGTGGGCGCTGTGCTATGTGTGCATGCCAATGAGACATGGGGGAGTTAGAAGACGGCAGCGACCGGTGATGCTAGTGACCCGGCGGGGGCGGGCCCTGGCGGGGTAGGGTTGATCCGTGAGCCGCGGGAGAGGGCGGGCCGGGCGGACGAGAGCACTCGACAGCAGCCCGCCCGCCCACCCGCCATGAGGCCGGCCCGGGTCCGCTCTGATGGCTGGGCTCTCATCCACGACGGTAGGTTGCATCCGGAGTGTCTCTCCCACCGCCGCACACTCACCGCGGCAGCGGTCGGACCCGACGGCGACGAATGTATTCGAGCACGCCCCCCCCCCCTCCCCTCTTCCCGTCTCTTCCTCACCACTTCAGCTCTCAAAGGTTCTCCCCCCCCCCCCCCATTTCGGCGCCTGCGATGGCGAGGGTTGGAAAGACACTGCGCGGCATGGCCAGGCGCGGCACACCCGGGCCGCGAGCGCAGCGCGCAGCCGAGCACCGTGTGGCGTGTGGGTAGGCCAGCCCGCCCGGCTCCACTGTGATGCGGGTCTGCCTACCCTCCCCACCGCAGGCGCTCCGCTCCGCACCGCAGCGGTGTGGTGCACGGCACGGGCGGCGCAACCGAGGCGAGGGAGGACCCAGGGTCTCGGGTGCGCTCGGCTCGGTCTTGAATCCCCGCTCTCCAACACACGTACACACACACACATACACACACACAAACCCTTCCCCTAAACGGAACTTAAAACGTATCGCCGCACAGCCGGCACCGCGGCCCGGCCTCCCGCTGCGGACTCGCCTCAATTTCCGTCCCAATATCCGGCGTGACACGCCTCCCGCCTCCCAGCCCTGCCCTTCCAGTCCGCCGCGCGGCAGGTCCGCGGCGGCAGCAGCAGCAGCAGCATATCGGCCCCGCGCCGTGAGCTGCCCGGTGCACCGCCATCAAGTCCACCGCAAAAACTGAAGGGTTGGCAGAGAGAGAGAGAGAGAGAGAGAGAGAGGGAGGGAGGGGGGGGGTGAGAGAGAGAGAGAGAGAGAGAGAGAGAGAGAGAGAGAGAGAGAGTGAGACAGAGAGAGAGGGCGACAGAGAGAGAGAGAGAGCGGGCTGGGCGTTCAGAGTATGACATCGCCTCCACTCCGCATCAATTTAGTTCTTCTTGAATGTTTCTATAGTTGGCGGGTATTTTTGTTATTTTTCTTCGTCTATCCTCCGTTGGCTTCCCGGATTCGATACGCGTGAAGGAGGCGTGGAGTGAGGGGGTTGGAGGGGGGTGCGGGTCACACGGGCGTCGCCGCCGCCGCCGCGCCTCCTCCGCATGCGCTGAAGTTTTTCTGCCTCCGCGACACGAACGATGATGGGCGCTTGTCGGCGGCGCTCGGCACGGAGACGCGGCTGCGGCCGGGTGGAGAGAAATGCGAGTCCCTGGCCTGGCGGTGCCGGCGGGGCTGGCGGGGCTTGGCGGGGCTGGCGCGGGCTGCATGGCAGCGGCAGCGCCTTTCACGGAGAGACATTCTCCGCGCCGCTCGGCTCGGCTCTGAGCGCTCTGAGCGCTGAGGTCCCAGGGGGCCGTGTGTGGGAGCGGAGCGCGGAGCCGGGGTGGAAAAAACTGAGCGAGTCGCGGCGGCCGCGGAGCCGGGCGGCCCTCCTGAGAGGAGCCCGCGGGGAAGTGGGGCTGAGCTTCGCTGGCTTCGCAGCTTCGCAGCCGCGTTCGGCACCGGGTCGGGGCGGGGCGCGCGGCCCGGCGCGGCAGCCGGGCGCAGCCCGGGCCAGCAACCTCCGCGAGCGAGCGTCCCTTTGTCCCAACGGCCCACGCAGAACAAAGGCAAGCTTTGGAACGGGGCGGATTAACTTTTACCTCAAGGGGTTGGCAGGGTGACGTGAATGAGGCGCCAGCGGCGGCGGGGGCGCGGTGCAGTGCAGGTGCAAAGCGTCGTCGGTCGTCGCTCAACGGGGGAGGGAGGGGAGGGGCGCAGCGGCCTGCAGCATCATCCAGCCGGCAGACAGCGGCAGACGGCAGGCCAGCCTCAGATAAGGGTGGACAGGCCGAATTGCGCCACAGACCACCGTCCGGCGGCCGCGCCGCATTGTTGGTCCCGTCCCGGCACGACTGTCATGTCAAGCCCTGACTCGAGGGGTCCACAACTCGAGACAATCAGCGTACACTATGCGAGACAGTCACACAATCATCATGAGATTGAAATGCCCCAAACTGGCCCCTTCACCCTGTAATTTAGTGTTTAAAAAAACGGAACGACGTGGGGTCAGTTAAGACACATTACGCGCGAGAAATCGAAATTTTATTTCCTAACCAAAATTGGAAAATTTGCAAAGGCCTTACAATTTATATTTTTTTGCACAAATTTTTTTTTGTGTTCCTGATTTTGATGAAACTGATGTTGGAGACAGAACAGGTCTTAATTAGTACAAAACCGCCCCTGGTTGCACATCTACTGACTGACATCACCCACTTTCGTGTCTATCAATATACGTCTAATACACATTTTTTTCTGAGTGGGGCCCATTTCCTGTCCCGCTCTGGCGCGCGGCGCTAGCGATTCAATCTGTCAATGCGTCAAATCAATTCGTATTCCGCTGCTGCTGCCGCCGCCCCGCCGTCCTCCCTCATTCATCCGCCCCTCATCTCACCGCCGACCTCCGTCACGTTTTGGTTTTCACAAACGTGCCAGCAGCGGGTGGCCTCGCTGCGACTCTGCCAGCACTCTCCGCGCATCATTCGCGTCTCTCTCTCTCTCTCTGTCTCTCTCTCTCTCTCTGCCTCCCCTCTCTCTCTCTCTCCCCTCCCCCCCCCCCCCCCTCTCCTCCCCACACACAGCTCCCGTGCCGCACAGTGAGATTCACAAATCGGTGCACGGCGAGCGCCGCAGTGGAAAGGAAAGCGCACTTTTCGCCGCCGGGAAACTTTCCTGCAGCTCGCGGCGTGTTGTCTGAAGCTGTCCACGCATGGCCGCGGCCGGCCGCAGCTCCGCGGGCTCCGCGGGGAAGGCAAAAGGAACAGCATTCTGTCGCGGGACGCCGGTCCGGTTCTTTTTCTTTCTCCCCGAGATTGTTCTCTCGCCCTCCGGCCCTCCGGCCCTCCTGCCCCTCCGGCCCGCCTGCTGCTGGCCGCAGCCCGGCGACATGACTCGGAACGAATGCCTCCGCCGGGACCTCTGGGACCCCGGCCGCCGCCGCCACCGCCCGCCGCCAACAGTTGCCCGTACCTATCTGGCGCTGCGCCCTGCGCCCTCTGAGCACGACCCCTCCCGGGCGCACTCTCAGAAACTGTATTGTGTGCAGTTGGAAGTGACCGGGCACACACAACGGAAAAGTAAAGATTCTATGTAGCACCGTCAAAATTTTCAACCAGTTTTTAACTATTTACTGGCTTAACATTAACATTTTGCTGTCTCAGTCTCAACTACATCTGCTGAGTTCCCAAATAAAACTACCAATGTTTAGTTTCTATGGTGCAAAATCTACGAGCAAACACGTTATAATTGTTTTTCAGCGTGCAAAATGTATGTGTGAGGGCGGCGCGTACAGGAAACGTCTTGACACACAAGCTGCGGACACAAGTTGACTGTGTCGAGAATTGAACCTCGGAATTGGCTCGCTGACCGGTCCACTAACACAATGCAGTACACCGTCCAGTCACGGCCTAGAGAAGATTTTCGGTGGAAGGGGGAATAGAGATAAGGGGGGAGAGAGAGAGAGAGAGAGAGAGAGAGAGAGAGAGAGAGGGGGGGGAGCTGCGTTGCCACGCGCTGTTTTCTGAGCCAACACGCAGCCCAGGCCGGCCCGCTCTGGCGGACCGATGCGCGAGCCCGTCCGGGCCAGTCCCGCCATATCGTGCTCGGCGCTAGTGTTTGCTCTTGAAGCTCGTGTGCTCCGAGCCGGACGAGGCCGGACCCACCCCCGCTCCCTCCTGCTCCGATACACACGTACACGTGTACGAACCACTAATTCACGAGTGTGGAGGACCGCGCGCACGCGATCGTGTCGCCGCTGCCAGCGCCCTGCGCCCGCTTCCCACGCGTCTCGCGTGTACACGGACGGGGACGTCCTCCACGGGGGATAAGAAAATAAAATTAGTGCCGAACGGCGCGGTTTGGTTTTAGATGGTGTTTTTCGTTGCGTCTCCCGCCAAAAGCAGGCAGCAGCGGCGGCGGAGGGCGACAGCGGCGGCGGGCGGCTGCGAGCGAGAGCAGTGGACGGATTGAGTGAGACGACACCACCTCCCTCTCCCTCCCTCCCTCCCTGCCTCCGCCCACCCCGGCCAGCCCCTGGCGGCACCGCGGGCACCGCTCGCAAAGCGCTCACTTCCACTTCCCACGCCACTTGACTCGAGGGCTCCGCGGGCCCCGCAGCGGGCCGCCGTGCCGCGCGGGGCACCCTCCAACCTAACCGCAAGGCACGCCACTCGACGCCACGCCACGCCACTCCCACAGCACGACGACTATCAGCTTTCTCTTGCAGGCGGCAGGCCGCCGGCCACTGCGGCCCCCCGTCGGCGACACGTCGACTCCCCCGCTGACACCTGATAGGGCGAGATGCAGAGGAGGGAGAGAGATAGAGTGAGAGAAAGAGAGAGAGACTTGTGAAGTGTGCCGTGAAACTTGCCGGAAAATTTCATATCATCGTACCGTCTCTCCTTTCACCCTCCTCATTCTCTCTCTCTCTCTCTCTCTCTCTCTCTCTCTCTCTCTCTCTCTCTCTCCTCTCTCCCTCACTCGCAATACAGACCGCGAGGAAAAGCCGTAAAGGTCGCCTCACATTTTCACCACCCCCGTGGTGCCGCCCACCAACACCAGGTCCCTTTTCTTTCTTTTCCTCTGAGGAAGATCGAATAGAAATGTATCATGATCAGCTTCACAAGGTAAAAATATAGAGAGACTCCAATAATATTTTTGGACCCGAGTGGAGCGAGGACCCCTTTGCATAGACTATTCTACTTCTTTTTTCTCCCACTGGGGGTGTCATTGTAGCCGCGCTCGCGCGGCCGCATTTCAGTTCCGTGCCGAGAGATGGTGCCACAGAACTGGGGCAGGAAGAGAGAAGGTGCCACAAAAGTGAGGCAAGAAGGGGAAGACCGATAGGCGCCTCTGTCCACGGTCACTCAGACAAGCACACTGAGGCCCGTTCTTTCGGTATATTTTACCCACCGTCCCTGAGCGGCAGACGTGCAGAAAAATGTGGGCGGGAGCAAAGAGTTGAACCCAGGCCGCCCGCTCCGGTAGCGAGCGCGCTAATCACTGCGCTACCTGACGACAATGGTAGACTGGCGGTCGGCCGGTAGGCCGCCTCGCTCCCCATTCCCCTTACGGTACGCCGACGTCTTCACGAAGGTAATGCGACACGCGCGCCCCGCGGCCGCGCTCGCCCACCACCTGATGATCCTCACGATCAACCTGCAGCCCCGCTGCCCCGCCGCCCGCGCCGCCGCCCCGCCCCACCCCTTCCCCTCCCGCGCCGCGCACAGCATCCACCCCTTCAAGTGGATCGATAGGCAGACTCCGGGGCCGGCGCTGTTCTGCTGCCGCCGTTTCCGCCGCTGTTGCTGTTATTCGTGTGGCGCTGCCGCAAGCGCCGCTGCCGCTGGCGCGCCGGTATTGTTCGTGCGGCCGCCATGTCAGTCCCGGCGCCGTGTTGACGAGGCGAGGGACTTGGTCTGCGTGCGGTGCGGCGGTGCGGGGTGGGGAGGGTGTCGTGAAGGACCGCCCCCTCCCTCCCCTCCCCTCGGCCCCGGTCCCCCGTCCTCAAGGGGCAACGGGAAAAGGGATCTGCGTTCGGATGACCCAAGATTTTACAGTCGACAGGGGCCATAAAAAGTCTAATTCTTATGCAATGCTGCAGTCTTTTGAGCAAGCTATCCTGGCCAAGGCACAAAAGGACGTTCGGAGTCACCCACAATGACACGATGGGGTGATGGACTTGTAGCTACAGCCCCGCTGGGTTAGGTTAGGCGTCCCCCTCCGGCCCGCGACACCGGACCGCTAATTCTCGGCATGCATATTCATCCCTCCGTGTGCCCCACTGGCTGCGCCCGGCTGCTGCGGCTGCTGCAGCTCTGCAGCGGAAAGCGACGCGACGTGACGCTGCTGGCGCCGCTGCCTTCCCGGGGCTGCGGGCGCACCGTGCTCGGGGAGGGGGGGGGGGGGAAAGCGCACAGCGAACACTGTTTCTTCTGATACTGAATCGATGTGTCGTCCACCATTTCGGTGACGACATAGAAATTTGATTACCGCACGCGGCTCGCGGCGTGTTTCTGCACGTTTGCAAATGCTGCATAAAATATAGACCCCCCCCCCCCTCCCGCCCCCGGCTCACCCCCCCCCCCCCCATACCTCAATGTTATTCTTGTAATTGTGTTGCTGCCGATTTCCAATTCACATCGACATACCCGGGGGGGGGGGGGAGGGGTGGTGCATACCATCAGCGGGCTTCGAACAGGGGAGGAAAAACAATTATGTTTAGTGATTGTTTGCTTTTTCTTCTGTCTCCGAACGATGAGACGGCCGTGGCCGCTTTACAATGGTATGCGCGCCGGCCCGTGCCGTGCCGTGCCGTGCCCCTGCGTCCCGTCCCGTCTGCCTCGCCGGTTCGAATACCTGTGCAGTGCACCTCACCGCTCCGCGCCGGTCCGCGCTATGATGCAGCGGGCCGCGCCACACGGGGCCGAGCTGGAATGCCAGAATTAAAGCGGCGCGGGCCGGCTTCGGGCTCCGACCTGCAGGAGCGCACGGAATCCTCCACCCTCCGCCCCTCCCTGCAGCCCCCATGTCTGCCTCCCTCTCTCCCAGCCAGTCTGGCTCCGCTCTGTTTGTCTGTCTGGCTCTCGGTGGGGCAGCACGACGCCCCGTTCTGAGGAATGCCTGTGTTGTTGAGAGCCACCGGAGCGGACCCCAGACCGGACTGCCCTCCCCCCCCCCCCCCCCAGCAGCAGCTCAGCTCACACAACCAGTACGCAGCAGCTAGGCGCGGGAATGTTAAGAAAGCCGATAAATCTGGCTGCGATTATAAAAGTTTTGCGTTTGCCGTCCGCGCCGGTCCGCGGGAGCTGCGCCGAGCTGCGCGCAGAGGGAGCAAAAGTTAGCAGGATTAACCGCTGTGCGGCCGCGAGTCGCAGTCCGGACCAGACCAGCCCAGACGAGAGGACGGCTGCACAGCTGCCGTCGGCAGCTAGCCGCGGCCGTCCCGAGGGCCGCCCGCCCAGCACGAGGCGTCACAGAGCCGGCAGCGCGGCAGCAAGGGGCTGTGTCAACTACGCCAAGAGACCAGTTACACTGTAGTTGTTGCACAGACAACTGCAGTTCCGCTGGAGAAAAACCAGTGTTCGCGTGCAGCTATACACGTCAGTAATCGAGCAAGCGACCGTAAAGCTACAGTTTATGAAACTACAGTTTGGGGCACTGGAGTTTGAGCTGTAGTTTCACTCCTTCAGCTTCGGAGTCGTCTCGCCTCGCCACTGACTTATTGGCAGAGCCTGTTGGCAGAGCCAATATCTGAGGCCATATGACAGAGCCCATGACAACGCCCACGGCGGCGCCCACGGCCGCTCCTTGTAATGCAGGGCAGGTGGCGGTCCCGGGGCGGGCCGGGGCGGGCCGGGGCGTGTCGGCCGCCACCACTTGCCCTTCATAATCCCGTGGCCACACTGAATGCAAATGGGGGCCGACTGGGACGGCAGGCGTCCCGCAGGCGCTTCGGGATCCTCGCGGGGGCGTAGTGAGGTCGTCTTAGTCGTCATCGCAGAGATGGAAAATTAGAAATACATTTGGTGGACGAATAAAACCGGGTTCTGCTGCCCCTCTTCCCCCTTACGCACACACTCACACCGGCCTCCGGTGCCCCCCCCCCCCCTCACCCCCTCCTAAACTCGATTGGGCCCCTTATAGAGTCCCCAACAACTTCGAAGACGAGATAAAATGAATGGAAAGTATGTTGGGGCGGAGCGGAGCGGCCGCGTCGACGGCGCCGCGCTGTCTGGACTGGACGCGCCGCGGCCCCCGTCCCGGCCGCGCTGATGACGTGACGGGAGGGGGGACGTTAACGTTAACGCCGCCGACGCCCCGATGCCGCCGCGCTGCCGCCGGGCAGTGGCCGCCTGCCCGGGCCGCGCGACGAGCGACAAAGTTTTGGTGAGCTGTTAGCCGGACTTTTAGGGACGCTCCGTTGGGCCTCGCCGGGGTCCCCGGGACCCCCAGCAGACGAGTGGAGTCCTACGGCCCCAGTCAGGGCGCCCCGCCACCGCGTGCCGACAGCTTCCACGAGCTTCAATGAGCGTGGCTGCAGATATGTTCCGAGCCCCGTCTTCTCACTCGCTCTCTCACGGAGCATCCCGTCAGAGGGACAGAGACAGTGCTACGAATACCAGTGTTTGCAGTACCCTGATCGTGCGCGGACGGCTGTGACACCGCATCGTGGCCGCGAGGAGGGACCCGCCGGCACCCGCCGGGAGCCCCGGGACTCGCCGGAACCCCGTCCCTTCGGAAATCTAGCAGCAACCGCGCCACGAGCCGTGCCAAGGCCTCCGCGGCGGGGACAGCGGGGACAGCGGGGCCGGCTGATGAGGGGGGAGGATTGCCCTGAGGGCAGAGACGATTCTGTCAGCGGGACCGGAAGTGGATCCGGGCAAGGGAGAGAAACGCGAGAGAGAGAGAGAGAGAGAGAGAGAGAGAGAGAGAGAGGAGAGAGAGAGAGAGGGGAGAGAGAGAGAGAGAGGGCGGGATGAAGAGAGAGAGTGAGAGAGACAGAGAGGCGCGGCGCGGGGCGTCTAGGGAGGGTGGAGGAAATTGGTTCCCGGCGGAGCACGGCGTAGCGCCCAACAGTGACCATCTGCATTCAGAGCCCCTGACGCTGCAGAGGAGATGCCATCTGTCTGTTGGTATCGGAGGCCGGGACGCGGCAAGACGACGGCGCGGCACGGAGACACAGTTAAACGGAGAGGCGGAGGCTGCCGGGGCAGCGGGGGCGCCTGCCACGCGGGGCGTAGGCCGCCCGCACGGCAGGAGCGTCGGGGAGCTGCCTACCCTGCAGCCCGCAGGCGCTGGTGTCGGCGCGGACCGCAGTGTGTGTGGTGCAGTGCGGTGTCGGTGTCGTCTCGTCACCGGAGCACTGTCGGCGCAGGATCAATATTCCTGCGGCGAACAAAACTTTGTGGTGGGTGGAGGAGAGCGGCGAACTCCGATAGACGAGGATGAAAGATACCGCGACATGAAAAGGCGCAGTTGTGGCCGAGTTGGAGGAGCGGACGGATGGGCTGGGGGAGGTGCGCATGTCGAGACAGTATCAGGGCTGGCAGTGTCAGGCGACAGCACGGACGCGGCAGAGAATGCGGGGCTCGGGGGCGTTGGGGACGGCGGCGCGGCCAGCACGGCTGATGTGAGCAGTGCTTTTCCTGACTCTGTCTCACTTGCAACCAGCCCGCGGATCGCCCCGTGCCGTGCGTGCGACGGAGACAGAGCCACGAAAGCAGTGCGCGGAATCAGCCGTCAGGCGGCGAGGCTTGCAGGCGATGAATGTGACGAGCCGAGGCGGCCGGGGCGGCACGTCCCTGATGGGGCGTGGACAGCCGACGGCGGCCGAGCAGTGCGAGAACTGTCCACAAGTCCGCAGTGCGCGGGGTGGGGGGGGGGGGGGCAGCGCCGTGTGTGTGGGGGGGGGGGGGGCTATGAACGTGAGGACGCTGTACCGCACCACGCCAGATGCCGGCTTGCCTGCTGGGCTGGGCTGGTGGCGTCTGGCGAGCGCGCACACACGCTAATAAAAATGCTGCGCAAAGAGGTCGTGGCAACACATGTGCCGATTTCAGTTTTGGCTTTATAGTATACACACCGAGGTACACGAGCCTTAATTTCGGCTGCTCAGCTGAAGCGAATTGCGATGATTGCAGGGTATTCTTAGTATTTTTGCGAGCTTATCGACTGCCTTCCGTATGAATGTCAGTTTTCACGGTGAGCCGAGCGCGATATTTGAGCGTTCGCAACTGACGTCCCGGAAAACAACGACGTAGATGTGGGCCGCGTTGTTTAGTCTGCAGCTGAAGTCAGGCGAGAGGGGAGGGGGGAATTGGAGTTCCGTGTTCCCGTCGGCCAGCGTGCCGCGCCCCGCCGCTCAATGCTCCACTGCTCACCTGGACGTCTGTCAAAGCACTCCACAGCAGGCCTGTTCCGTCCAGACCATGTGATATGCAAGAGGAGGGGGGGGGGGGAGCAGCGCGGCGCTCTCTCGCTGTGTGAAAAGGGGGCCGGGGCACCGTGAAACCTGTCAACCCGCGGCACAGAACTGCGGTCCGCAGAGGACGCCGCAGCAGGACGCCACGACGCCACAGCGATGCCGGAACTTTTCCGTCTGTGTGTGTCTCTCTCTCTTTCTCGGAGCCCGTATCCCGCATCACCGCATGATTATTTCCAACAGGTCGGTGCCGGGCCCGCCTGTAAGGTACTCAGGACGGCCTAACCTGCACTCGGCGTGCCGCCCGGTGCCGACGGCTGCCTGTGCACGGGTTACCTCCGCGCGCGCCCTCGGAGCCGCCAGACACTTCTCCCCACCTGTGCCGACCGGGGAAGGAGGCCGCTGGCGGCCATTGCGGGGGGTCGGTCCCTGCAGGCCTATCGGATGCCCCCCCTCCCACTCCCTCTCACTCCCACCCCCTCTCGCCCCCCGACCTCACGGGCCCTCAGGCCCTTAGGCCCCTCCGCAGCATCGCGGCCGTAAAGAAATAAGACGCTATTCACTCGACTCGAAGGGACGAGGGCCGGGCGCGCCGCGCAAGGGCGCCGGCATTGAGCCGTTACGTCCCCGCGACGCGGCCGCCCCCGGCCGCAGCCCCGGCCGCCCCCGGCCGCGGCCCGCCCGCCGTGCCGCACTCCACGGCCACTTGGAATCAGGGCACGCAGTGAGGCGCGGCCGTTCTCTGGCTGTCGTCTGCGTGTTGCCCCGCCAGGGCTGCCAGGGCCATCAGGAAGGCCACCCTCAGTCCGGGCAGCCGTCTGGGCCGTGCCGCCGTGCCGTCCGGCCTCGCGCCGTCAGTAACCCCCGCGGCAGGGCGCCCCTCCAGGGAAATTAATTCCACGGCCGGAGGCATGATGGGACAGCCCGTTACAGCCGGCCACTTCGAAAAGAGAGAGCGAGAGATGGAGAGAGAGAGGAGCCCGAAAAAGAGTGGGAAGTGGCGTGTGCTGTCAGCCCCGGGCGGCGGCAGGCGGCGGCCACATTCACCGGGCCGCGCGACTGCGTGTGCGTGTGTGGCCCTCGGAGCCCCTCGCCTCGGCCCCCTCGGAGTAACCAACAAAGAGCAACGGGGGCAATATATATCCCTCTAACCTGCCGGCTGGGCCGGGCTGCGGGGGCGTGGGCCGGCCCCACGAACCGCCTCCCCGCGCCCCTCGCCGCACTCCAGCCCCCCCCCCCCCCTTCAGCCTGCTCGCTCTCTGTCTCTTTCCCTTCCCTTCTTTCTCCCCCTGCCCTGCTGACCTGTGGCTGGCGCTAACCCCTTTACGCAAGATCAGCCGCCCCAGCGGCGGCAGCAGCGGGGCCTGCCCTCTGCCGTGTGAGTTGGCCGCCCCGCTCGGCGCGGCGGCTCCACACGCCTGGCTGCGGCCCGGCGAGGCCCGATCTGCCCCCACCATCCGTCCCCTCCCGACTCCCCCTGTCCCCCGTGCTTCAGGTACACTGGTCGTTACAAGTCACAGATTCCCTGCGTGACCCCCTCTCTCCCGGCGCGGGAATAATCTTCCGGATTTCGTCCTTCCCTTTGAGGGCGCGCGAGCGGCGAGGCGAGAGCGGCCCCGCTGCTCTGCCGGCTCATGTCCTTCGGCGCCGCGCCCCGCTCCTTTTCCTTTTTTCGCTTCTTTGCTCGGCGTGCGGGCGGCGCGGGTCGTGAGCCCCGGCCCGGCTCCCTAAATGGGCCGCCCCGCCCCTCCATATCTCCCCTAACTGCAAACGTATTCAGCGCCGCGTTAAGCGTCGCTGTCTGCTGCTGTCCGCCGCTGTCCGCCCCGGCCATCTAGATGCCCCCTCTCCTTTCTCTCTTACTCCCCCGCCCCCCCCCCCCTCTCTCTCTCTCTCTCTCTCATCTCTATCTTTCTTTCTCTCCCTCTCCCTGCTTTCTCTCTTTCCCTCTCTCTCTCTCTCTCTCTCTCTCTCTCTCTCTCTCTCTCTCTCTCGCGCGCGCGCGCTTGCTCCACGGCCCGCGTGCTGTGTTCGGCGAACAAGTAGACAAAAGCCGTGTTTTCGCGCGGCGTACCGCTGCGGGCAAACTAAGAAGTAGTTGTTTCTGAGTGATAGAGAGAGAAGAAGGACGATTCGCCCGGATGATGTCATTGGCAGGCCTTGGCGGGCACCTTCAGGCGCCCACAGGGGTCTGCAGAGTGAGGGAGGCAGGTTGCTGTTAGGCCCAGAAGATCTCTCTCTTTCTCTCAACAAGTTGGCGACGGAGACGAGGATCACAGCGCACTACGCGCGAGAGGAGGTTCGGTTGAGATCGGCTGTGACTGTCCCCAGACGGGGAGCGAGCAAAGGAGAAAAAAAACCGAGGAGATTGACAGGTGTGGAGAGAGGGGGAGAGAGAGAGAGGGAAGAGAGAGAAAGAGAGAGAGGGAGAGAGAGAGGGGAGAGAGAGAGAGACAGGCAGACGGACAGAGGAGATGTGAAAGAAAGTGAGGCTGATTGGACCGGATGACGGAATTCAAATGGCAGCCCGGCCTCCTCGTCGTGACAAGGACACGGGGACTCTGAGGACGGGCCCCCACGCCGCCCTCCCGTGCCCTGCCTCCGACAAGGCGAGCTCGGCCCAAGTCGGGTGCGTTGACATACATCTCCCTCTCTGCGCCGTCGTCTGCCACGCGCGCACGCACACGCGCACGCACGCGCACACACGCTGTACTCGCGCAGCCGGTGCCGGCGCCCTGGACTACCAAACAGCCAGCGCACGGCCGCCGTGCCGCCGTGCCGAGCTCGCCAGCGTTAATGAACTGAAAGGGGGACGGAATAATTGCCAAGAGCAAGGCGAGTGACGATGATGAGAAAAACGCTAGGAAAAAGTGGAGAGAAACGACGCGACGGAGTGCTCTGTGCTACCAAACACGCCGAGGAAGGAAGAGGGGGGGGGGGCGGAGCGAAAGGAGGGGAGGTGGACGGGGAGGGCCGCGTTAATTGGTACTGCTTGCATTATGGAGAGGTCTCCCTCTCTGGCTGGAAATGTGGACAAGACGGTCAGAGGGCCATATATTCTCGCGTCGGACAGGCTTGTTCGGGCCGCAGGGAGCAGCGGCAAGAGACACAAGTAATTTACACGCCGTTGTTCCGCTCTCGGGATGAATGATGACCATTCTTGGGAATCGCCATCATCTCCTCTGTCATCTTGGAGATCGAGGGCGGAGCTCGAGTGGCCGGGCAGAGTGAAGTAGGGGGGCTCCTCGGCTCCTCCGCCGCGGCCGGGCGGGGCGAGGCTCACTGCCGTGAGAGCCCGGCCCGGATCCGTAGGAGAGGAGGATCGGGCTGAGATAGAAAATTAACTTTATTTTCTCCTTTGCTCGTCCCCACTGCGATCGCCGATTCCCGCCAAGGGCTTTGGTCTCTCTCTCTCTCTCTCTCTCTCTCTCTCTCTCTCTCTCTCGTGCGCTCCCGCCATCCCTTGAGTGATAGAGACCAGATAATAAAGGGCTGGACAGAGAGGAGACGGAATGCTCTCGGTTGGCTTTTCCGAGCCGAACTCCGGGGAAGGTGGGGGGGATTCGGACCGCGATCCCCAACCCCGGCATGGCCGCCGTGCTCCCGCCCGGGCCACACTCTCCGGTGTTCTGCGGGGAGCGGCCGCTGCTCTCAACACGAGGAGTGACGGCCGCTGTTGCTCCGTGTTGCAGGAGGATGAGCCAGGCGGCACTGATGGCCGCGCGGGCCTCGGGCAGCGTCCGGAAGCCGCCGCCGCCGCCGCAGCGGGAGTCGTCCAGCTCGAGCGCGGCCAACAACCAGGACGGCGACGGTGGAGGCGGAGGAGGCGGCGGCGGCGCCGCCGAGGGCATCGAGCTGACCCCGACGGTGCGGCAGACGCGCCAGATGCAGCACCACTCCGGCAACTGGAACGTGGAGGTGGTGCGCGGCAAGGTGACGACGCGCTGCTTCTGGAACGCCTGCAAGGCCTTCTCCTTCGGCGTCGCGCTCATGGTCATCGGCACGTCCATGGCCGTCGTGGGTAAGCGCACTCGATGTCACACGCGGCTCGCCCCCTCGCTGTGATTTCTCCCCGCCTCTGTTTATATCTGTTCGGCCCTCGCGCGGGTGAGCCCCCCCTGGTGCGGGCAGGAGCAGGGCCCCTCCCTCCCTCCCGCTCCCTACACCCCACACCCGCTCCAGCTCCAGCTCCAGCCGCCTCTCACCTCGGCGGCGGCGGCCGGAGCAAATTACAGCGTCCCCTTGAGCCCGCAGCACGCGCGGGAGCCGTTGTGGGGGCGGCGGGGGCGGCGGGGGCGGCGGGGGCGGCGGGGGCGGCGGGGGCGGCGGGGGCCCCGCTGTGCCCCCCATTAACTGGCGTCCCCCGCCGCAGGACCACAGGACGATGTCATCACCATGATTGCATCCCTCTTCTTGCTCCCTGTCTCCCCCTCCGCAGCCATTCAGGGGGAGCAGGCAAGCATCCTGCGGGGCGCCGCCCCGCCGGAATATCGCAGACACAAGAAGAAGGGGCAGAGAGCGCGGAAAGAAGAACGGGAGGGGAAGCTCTGCCCCGCCAGGCCCCGCGGCCGCGGCCCCGCACTCTCGGAAATGTGTGCTCGATGGTACGCCAGAAACAGGGCAATTTCCGTGCTCTCGGCGCGGCCGAAAATTCTTGGGCTGAGCCGCTGTGACGGTGAGTTTGCAGAGGCATACCTCGGCCAGTTCCAGCCGGGCCGCGGGGCCGCCGGGGACCGCCGGGGACCGTCGGGGACCGCCGCCCCCTGACCGCTGCTCCCCTCCAGTGTCTGCCTCCAGCGTCCGCTGCCTCTCCAGTCTTTGTCTCGCTGCCTCCACCTCCTCAAGCATCCCGGCGAGTTCCAGCGGCTCCAGTGGCTCCAGTGGCTGGCTAGGAGCCCGGGGGGGGGGGGGGGGGCAGGGCCGTCGGTGCCCGGCTCTCGGCGATACATAAGACACCATGGGAACAGCACGGGGACGGGCACAATGGGGGCGCTTTAGAAGAGCACGGTCATTGGATAAAGCGGCGTGCCTTGTGGGCTCCGGGGCTGCTCGAGTGGCACTGAGCGGCCATCTGCTGGTGACGAGGCGAAAATCATCTGCTCGGCTGGAGTTTGCGGTGAACCCGGCTCTTTTTCTTTGCGGTCAAGCAGGTGAGCTCCGCAGTGGCGGGGAAGGGGTACAGGAGTGGGGAGGGGGGGGGGGGGTATAGGCGGGTGCTGTGCCGGCGCCCCGCCCCTCAGAAGCGCAAGGCAAAGATGAGACGACGCACGGCGACGACGGCAGACGGTGGCGGAACGCGGACGACGGGAAAAATAAAGCAAAACACGCACGAGTCGCGACAAAAGGAAAGGGTGTGCGGGAAGGGGCGGGAATGGGTTGTGTGGGGGGGGGGGTGAGGGAGGTGACGTGACGGTGCTGGTGGAGGAGGGAGAGGGGAGGAGAGCCAGGCCCGGGCCGCCTGCCGCCCGGACTGCCGCCTGCCTGTCTGGCTGTCTGCCGACCCGCCCGCTCCGTTCGTGTCTGTCTATCTGTCGGCTGTTTGGAAACTCCACCGAGTCGCCAATAAAAGTGCGACCGGTTGGTTGCCAGCTGCTGCTCCGGTGCCGTTCGTACCCCCACCTCAACGCTTTTCTCCTTCCGCACACACACACACACACACACACGCACACACACACACACACGCACACACAATTAAACAGCGTAGAGACTCGCGCTCCCGATTGCTGTGTGTAATTAAAAGGAGTCGGGCGTTCGGCTGGAATGGGACACGGCGGAACGACTGGTACACGGACAGGAGTCTCTTGTTGCAGAGCGGGATGGGCGCCGCGAGCAACGCGACCACCCCCCCCCCCCCCCCTCCTTCCAGGCTCCATTGATTCTACTCCAACGCACCGGGCTTGGCTTACCTATGTAACATTCCGAGAAGGAGAGGGGGGAGAGACAGGCAGGAAGACATAGAGGAGAGGGAGAGAGACGGAGAGGGAGACGTGAGATACGAGAGAGTTTGTCGACAACACAGCACCCCCGGCGGCGGCGGGGAGGCGCTGGCTCCAGCCTGGGAGGTAGGCAGTACCGGGGCGCAGGCGTGTGTGCGGACGGCCTACCCACGACTCGTCGGGCGCTCCGCTGCCCGCCCCGCTGCTGGCCCGGCTGGCTAGGGTGGGCCGGCCGCGCCAGGGTCCAGGGGCCTCGCGCCGCCGCCCGGCCCTCTGCCGCTGCCTCTGCTCCGAAACCTCGGCGGCCTCGGGTGGACTTAAAGACTTTGAGAACTCGGGAACAAACTCGATGCGCGGCCGCGACGACGGCGCTCTTGCTCTGCCCGCTCCTCCCGACCCGGCCGGACAAACTACACGGTCTCCATGGTGTCGCGTGCCCGCGGCGCGCAGCGCCATGCCCTTTAGCTCTTCACCGTGGGCCCCCGCAGGGCCGCACGCAGCGAGTGACGCGGCGGTGCGGCGTGCGGCGCTGGTCCCCAGGAAAAGGAGGCGGCCCGAGTCGCCCCGCCCGTTTTCCATCGGCATTCCAGCGCTTCCGTTACGCTGCGCGGCCGCGAGTGAGCACGCTGGAGCACGCTGGAGTACGCTGGAGCCTGCTGCTGGTAACTCGGCGCCTCCGTGGCCCCGCCTCGTGCCGGCTGCTGGAGGGAAGGGGAGGGGGCGCCCGCAGCAGCGCCTGCGACAAGACACGACACAACTCCGGGACACGGGCGGCAATTTGTGGGGACTGGTGCGGGACGCTGTGATTGGCAGTGTGGAATGGTGCGCGTCGGAGCGGAAGTAGGAGGAGGGGGGGAGAGAGAGGGAGAGAGGGGGGGGGGGTGAAGGGGGGAGGGGGAGGGAGATCATCTATCCCTGCCACTCTCAAACGCCTCATCCTCCCAGATCCAACTTATCATCTCTCAGAGTTGGCTCATCCCTTGTGCCGGCGGACCACCAGTGGGGCGGCCACGCGGCGCACTTGTTCGGAGGGGCCCGGAGGGGCCCGGAGCCGGGGGGCCGCAGCCGGGAGAGATCTGCGCCGTGCTTCTGTTCCTCCTCGTCATTATACACGCGCCGGCCAACAACCGGAGGGAGTTACCGCTGCAACGCTGCACTTTCCCACTTCAGAAAAAAAATAATAGCATAATAAAAAAATTTGCGCATCGCATATCTTTCCTTTTCATCGTCCTCGCCCGTAGTCAACACTGAAGGTCGTGTTCTGTGGCGGTCTCGGCTTCCTGCGGGCCTCTCCCAGTAGTAAATTCACGTTTCCCTAACGGGCGCTGCCTCTATTCTCCGCGCCTCCACGCCCTGGCGCCTTGGCGCCGGCGAGCGCCACCGTCAATACGCCGCCGCCGCCGCCACCACCGCCGCCGCCGCCGCTGCTGCTGCTGTTGCTGATGATGATAATGATGTTTGCCGACTTTAATAAGTGAAGCTAGTTATTCGGCCCCCGGCCAGCTCCCGGCGTGTTGGTTCATAGGAGCGCCGCGGGGCGGCCGGAAGTCTCGTCCTCGGAGGGCGCTGAGGCGGCGGAGGGGAGTCCACTCCGAGTAGCCGTGCACATTCGTGTTCACCGCCACCCGGAGCGGACCGGGAATATTTGAATGGTATTGGCCAAGCATTTTAGCCGCTTTACGCTTTTCCGTGAAAGTTGTCTGGTGAGGGAGGAGCTGCTCGGCTGGGTGGCGTCGTTAACGTACCACGCTGACGGCCTCGTCAGCGGGACCGGCGACAGGCGGCAGGCCGGGCGGGGACCGCGGGGGGCGCGGGAGCCACGGGGACCGCGGGGGCCGCGGGGGCCGCGGGGGGCGTGGGGGCGTCGGTCATGTCATGGGGGCCCCGATAACAGGGGCGGCGGGGGGCGGACGGCACGGCCACCCGGACCCCCGGGCCCCGCTGCATGTACCACCCCTACCGGCAGTACCGGACCCCCCCCCCCCCTCTCTCTCTCTCTCTCTCTCTCTCTCTCTCTCTCTCTCTCTCTCTCTCTCTCTCTCTCTCTCTCTCTCTCTCTCTCTCTCTCTCTCTCTCTCTCTCTCTCTCTCTCTCTCTCTCTCTCTCTCTCTCTCCCTCACTTCCCCGCGCGCGCATCATTAGCATTACACTTGGATGCACGGCTTTCGGTGTACCGCGCCAACACACCACACCGCCATCGGACACGGATCGGACGAATACACCCATAGCCATACCGAGCCGCGCCCTCCCCCCGGCCAGTCGCCGCCAATCTGTTTCCAATTACTCCCCGCGCTGCCGCCGCTGCCGCCGAGCTCGACAATGGTCCCCACACGGCGCTGGCCGGGTTAGAGGCCGGCGGCCGGGGTGTCCGTGGGGACCCGGTGTGGCCGATAGGGGTCGCAGGGCCCGCCCCGCCCCGCCCCGCCCCGCCCCCTCAGCGGCCGCTGCGGATTAGCCGCCCCGCGAAAAAGCGAACATTATTTTCTATTCCGGCAAAGGGGCCGGGTATCCGATCCCAACAAACATGCCAACAGAAGTCGATAACAAGATCGTTTTTAAAAAGCTCGCGCGCCGCTCCACGAAGCGGGAAAAAAAAAACGCCTGCGAAATTAAATCCAGCACGATAGGAGGCCTTCGTGTGGCGAGTATGCTTTTTCGACGAGGTTGTCATGCGGAGGTCGCACAAGAGGGACGTCTTCGCACACACACACACTTACTGGTCGTGGCACTATTTTTGTAATTGCAGGTATAAACCTAGCTTATTATGAATTTCCACATTATTGTGCACTGTTTGTAGACAATTATGTACAATGCTGTGCATAAATACGTACGATTTTGTATATAACTTATGATGGTCTATATCTGTACGTAGTTATGTACAAAATAGAACATAGGTATTTAGTGTGCGCAATTTTTTTGCGGCCGGTCTCCCCCCCCCCCCCCCCCCCCCCCGCAATTTACAAACCTCCGACAGTAGCGGCGCAGTCTGAGCGTGTACACAGCATACGTGTCATCAACATCGTATTGACACGTCAGCCGGCGTCTACCACACAACGGGGGCTCGCTTTCTGTTGAGGCGTGACAGCCGGGCCCCGCCCAGGGCCGCGGGGGCGGCGGTGGGAGGCGGCGGCGGCGGCGGCAGCGGCGCGCTGTGCGAGGGGCAGAGGCACCGCCGGGGGACGAAATGAGATGAGATACTGACGGACGTGAACAGAGATAAAACACAGCGCGCTCACGCTCACGCACACACACACACACACACACACACACACACACGCAAGGCCTCGACAGAGGGGCACCAGCGCGAAGGCCGAGCGGCAGGCAGCAGCGACGCCCGCTCCCTTTGACACACGCACACGGACACGCGCACACACGCGCGCAAATACTCGCACCACACACACACACGCACATAGAAAACAAATCCATACACGACACGCCTCTGCATCCACTCCACGCCGCCCCCAGTGACGACGGCGGCGAAGAGGGAGGAAGGACACGGCGATTCCGCACATTATTTGCAGCAGAAATCCCCCCACCCCGACCCTCGTCTCTCTCTCTCTCTCTCTCTCTCTCACACTCTCTCTCTCACTCTCTCTATCTCTCCCGCTCTCTTTCTCTCCCGCGTCGGCTTGTGCCTACTCTTCTTTGTGACGTCGCCCACGCCCCAGCTTCTGTGGCCATGCGTGCCCCTCCCTTCTCTCTCTCTCTCTCTCTCTCTCTCTCTCTCTCTCTCTCTCTCTCTCACTCTCCCTCTCAGCTCTCTCTCTCTCCCTCTCTCCCCGCCTCTCAGCACCTCGCCTCCACTCAGGAGATTACTGAGGACTTGCTGAAAGGGCTCCGGTGGGCCGCCTTGCCGTCCGCGGCGTGCGGCAGGGGCGGGCAGGGCGGCAGTAGGGGGGGGGGGGGTGTTGACCCGGGTGAGGATGAGGGCTTCACGCTTCACGGTTCACACAGCGCCGGTCACCACGCGAGACACGACGCCACGACGCCTGAGACACACCGTAAAATGTCAATCTCCAAGGTCAGTTTTCTCTCCTTCTAAAAACTTTATTTTGGGTTTGGGTTATTTAGACCGCAACTAGCGGCTGAAAATGGGATTCAGAAGAGGACGGGGGTTGGTGCGAAATTTGCCTGCGCGGAGACAGTAACGGAGAGCCCGCTGTTCCGCTTCCAAAGACACGCTTCACGGAAAAAAATTATAATCGCGAAAAAAAATCTATTTTCTTTTCAAAGAGCGCGCTGTCGATCGTAAAAACGTGAAACGACGTGAGTGATTGCTCCCCCCCCCCCCCCACACACACACACAGCGTGTTTATCGCCCACAAAAAATGCCCGCGTCCTCCAAAACATGTACAGAGAGAATCATGTCTGTGGTCGAGGAAAATATGTGACAACCATCAATCAGGCTGACGGCGGGGCTCGGCCGCGACCTCGCACGCAAAAAAAAAAGGTTATTCGTTTGCACAGCGAATTTATTAGCTACTTTGGGTACAAATAGAACAAATACAGAAACTGAAAATTTGTTAGGGTGGCTAAAAAAAATGTTGGGACTACTAATTCTTAGTTTCAGCAGCGGAAGCCTTTTTTTAAAACATTTTTGCCGATGCAACTGCGTTGCCCCAATGAAATCTGATGAAATATTACTTCCCAAAACTAAATAATTTCGTGCTTGTCCCGAAATCATCGAACAAAGTTCGTCGTGCCAGCTTTTCGTGTCGTCCGGGGCCGGGAGAGGGGAGGGAAAAGGGAAGTCGTTGGATTTGTTCAGAGCCGCCTAAATGAGTGGAGGGGTGAATCGGTGGGAAAGTTGTCGAGCTGTGCGCACCGCGGCGTGAAGCATTAACAGCGCGGCAGCGGCGTAGCGGGCAGCCTGAGTGCCACTGGGCGGCACGGAGTTATGGAAAGCTCCGCTGGGGCCCCGGCCCGCCCCATGCATATGTGCATGTGTCGCCGCGGCTGCAGCGGCGTGTTTGTGTGTGTGTGTGTGTGTGTGCGGGCGTGCGTGTCTGCGAGAATGTCGCACAATGCCGGCTGAGGAAGAAAAGAAAGGGGCCGCATCGGGACGGCGAGCGAGGGAAAACGTGTGAGCAGAGGCTCGGACAAAAGGGGTTTATTCCCAAGCCTTCTCCTCTGGTCCCTTCTCTCTCTCTCTCTCTCTCTCTCTCTCTCTCTCTCTCTCTCTCTCTCTCTCTCTCTCTCTCTCTCTCTCTCTCTCTCTCTCTCTCTCTCTCTCTCTCTCTCTCTGTCTCTCTCTCTCTCTCTCTCTCTCTCTCTCTCTCTCTGTCCCTTGCTCATCGCCACTCCACATTGTCCCGTCGTTGCTCAGTATTCCGTACGCAGCCGGTGCACGGCGCGCCGCCCCGCGTGCAGCAGGCGTGCAGCAGGCGTGCAGCAGGCGTGCAGCTGGCGTGCAGCAGTATTGGAGCGACGGCCGGCAGGTGCCAATATCTCGGGCAGCATGGGCACCCCCACACCACCCGCCCTCCCCCCGTGCGCACGTGCGGTGAGCCCCGCCGCCACCAGGGCAAGTTTATTGTGCCGTGGGCTTAATTCCTTTCGCGTTGGTCTTGCGGATCTGCCTGTCAGCTATCTGATCTTCCGATTTCTGTGTGTCTGTCTGTCTGTCTGTCTGTCTCTCTCTCTCTCTCTCTCTCTCTCTCTCTCTCTCTCTCTGACTCTGTCTTTCTATCTCCCTGCTGCCTTCCACGTGCCCCCTCGCGTCTGGTGGCAGAAACCTTAAATTATGCATCCCGCCTTTCGCCTGACGCGACTTGGTGTGTGAGTGTGTGTTGGGGAGGGGGGGGGGCGCGACACTCCGCCGTGGTCCAGAGGTGGAGACGACGAGGACGTCCGTCCAGCCCCCCCCCCCCCCCCTCCCCCCGGCACACCACTCCCGGCACCGCGCGTTATCTCCTTTCAGGGCCGTGAGCCATTAAGTGAAAATACCATTTTGTTTGAAATCTCTCTGCGGAGCGCGGCCGGGTGGAGGCTTATATTAAAATCTGTTTCGCCCATCCCAATCCCATCCGAGCTCCGCTCGCTCGCACCCCGGCGTATCGCGGCTGCGAAAGGCCCCCACCCGCTCAGATCAACAGGCAGCGATTTTTTTTTTCAATTTTTTCATTTTATTTTGCATTTTTTTAAACGAATTACTTCATAAAATTTTAGCACAAGTATGAAAAATTCAGGGTGCAGCTCCGACTGCTGCCGACTGCTAGAGGGTGACTTTTTCGCCCTTGGCTGCGTCGGCAGCCTCTGCGGCACCGGGGGGCGTTCGCCGGCGCATGTTAGCGCTCCCCTGAGCGTGCCGTATCAGCCGGCGGCGGCCGCATCGGGGAGCGGAGCGGAGGAGGGCGCCTGCGGGTTAGGCAGCCCCCGGGCCGCACGCGCACGCGTGCCGTGCGGGCCGGCCTACCCCGGCCGCGGCGGGCGCTCGGCCCCGCTCTGCAGTGGGCGGGCCGCCCGCCCGACCCCTGACCAAAGATGTGCGGAGTCAATACGACACTTGCGGGGATTACTGTTAGGGGGGGGGGGGGGCTCCCAGCCTCGAATTGAGCGCCGGAGTAAGTTCTCCAATTCTACACCCCGCGCGGAGCGCGCAAGTTCGGCGGTGCGGGGTGCGGCGCGGCGCGGCCGGGGACCGCTATTAATTCACGTCTCCCCCAGGCGGCCGTAATGAGAAAGAGGAGGTCTGGGCCGGTGAGTGATGGCGGCCCCGGCGAGTGTCATCGAGTGGCGGAGGCGGAGGGGGGCCGGCCAGGAGTCGGGCACACAGCGCCCTGACTCCTGGGTGTGTCGGCATCAGCGGCCCCGCCTCCTGAGCCCCGCAGGCCACAGGCCGCAGGCCCATGCGCCTCGTCGCTTTGGAACAAGAATCAATAGGGAGGGAGGCGGCAGAGGGGACGGTCACCGGGACAGGGGGCCGGCGGGGCCGGCGGGGACGGTGCGCGGCCGCGGAGACCCAGGACGGCGGACAGGACAGGCCCGCTGGACGGAGAGTAAAGCACACTGGCTGCCTGTCGCAAAGTGCCGCCCCCCGTCCGGCCCCCCGGTACCCTTGTCCGTGCCGACCGGGCCCCGCCGGGCTGCTGGGCCCCGGGACCCCCGTCCGGCCCGCCGCGTCAAAGGCAAATGAGAACACCACGAGCAGCGCGGCAGTACGCCGAGAGTGAGGAGGGGAGAGACAGGGGCAGGGGAGGGAGGGGGTCGAGAGAGACAGACAGACAGAGAGGGAGGCGGAGAGGGGGAGAGAGCAAGCAACAGCGCGGGGCGGCCAAACGGCACGGGTCCGGAAGGGAACGCTGGAGCGGAGACTGGAGAATGGCCGGAGCCACGCTGCAACAGGCGACAGGCAAAGCGACCACTACGGGGGCGGCGCTTAAGGGCGGCCCCGCGCCTCGTCCCCTGCGGCCCCCGCAGCCCCCTCAGCCCCCGCACGCACGGCCGGGCCGCAGCGGCGGCCGGCCGGCCGCCCCCTCCCACCGCCCAGACTGCAAGCACCGCCACCGCCGAAACTGTTTCAGTGCTGTGATTCCCGTCGTGTGTCTGCGTCAGTCAGGGTGGACGACTTTCATGCGGACACGAAAATAATTCAAACCGCGACGCGAAAAAAATACAACTGAGCGACGCTGACGGACTCTGAGAATGAAAGAGCCATAATCATCGCCCAATTCCGGGCCGCAAGAGGCTTTGAGAGGCTATTTTAAAAACTCGGGTCTTAACAGACAGGGCAAGTTTAATGCGTACTCGTCGGCGTAGCCGCGCGGTCTGAGCCTTATTGCCCGAAATTGGGTGATGATTATGACTCTAACAGGAAGCAGACGGCGGCTGACGGTGTGGCGGCCAGGCAGGCAGCCGCCCGACAGCCGCGAGGATGGGGCCCTTTTGTTGTTCTGACAAAGTCTCATGCGAGGCGCTCCTGCCGCTGACAACGGGAGAGGAAATCCCGCACCACCCGTGTGCGTCGTCAGCGGGCAGGGGGGGCTGTGACGTGGTCGCAGGAGCGCAAGTGTGAGTGTGTGTGCGAGAGAGAGAGAGAGGGAGAGAGAGAGAGAGAGAGAGAGAGAGAGAGAGAGAGAGAGAGAGAGAGAGAGGGAGAGAGGGGGGGAGAGAGAGAGAGAGAGAGAGAGAGAGAGAGAGAGAGAGAGAGAGAGAGAGAGAGAGAGAGAGAGAGAGAGAGAGAGCGAGAGAGAGAGAAGAGAGGGCGGGAAGGGAAAGGACGCAAGCAGGCTCCGTATTGACCTAGTCCGGTAAACAGGCGGATTGGAAGAAAGCAAGCAGCCTGGGGGGGAACTGAGGCGGAGCAAAGCGATACGGCGGCCGCTGCTGCTGCGGAGGGACTGACAGCCCACACAATTGTTCATCAGCCTCCCAAAACCCCGAAGCCGGTGACGTATGTATCAATAAATCGGTCGCGAAATCGATGTGGAATTATTGTGATATTGTTGGTAGGTTTAAGGCCTTACGGCCCGAACTTTAGAGGAAAGGAAGCTGCGCTGTCGCCGCGGCTCCCCGCCGAAGGGCACCGGGTCCCGGGGCCGGGGCCGCAGGGCCCGCGCAGCAGCGCAGCCCATACATCACGGCCCCGAATCAGGCCGCTGACACTTTGTCGAGGTGGCAACGGCAGAGATCGTAGCTGAGAGTTTCTTCCCGATAACGGGGAGTGGGGGTGGGGCGTCGGAGGAGGCCACAAGAGGGGAGAGAGAGAGAGAGAGAGAGAGAGGGGGGGGGGCGTAGTAGAGGACTTGGAAATGGCGCGGTCCTGAGTGTGTGTGTGTGTGTGTGCAGAGTGAGAGAGAGAGAGAGAGAGAGAGAAAGGAATTTCGACTATTTGCATGTTATTGCTGCTCGAGGCGAAAACGGGCAAAATAAAAGAGAGCACGCACGGCGTACGGCCGACGCGGGCCGTGGAATCCGATTCGCACTCGTTGCCGCTGCGGCTGCGGCTGCTGTGGCTCGCAGCCCGCGCGTGGCCGGCGTCCCCCGGCGCCGCGGCCTATCGCAGCGTATGGAATAGAATAAATAACAAAGCGCGACACGCGGCCCGCAATTGTCTGCGCTGTCGTCGCCCGTTTTGCCGCATCGCAGAATCTGATGAAGGTCAGAAAAAATAGGAAACAAGAATGAAACGGGGCTGGTTTTGATTTTAAATTATAGAGCAACGCTTGCGTCACGATTGAGGGGGAGGCAGGTGGGGGCGGGCGCGCGTGGCCCACCTGCCTCCCCGGCGCCCCCTCGGAGTCTCGGTCCTCTGCCGCGATCCCGGCCGTGCCCCCCGGGCCTCCACGGCGCCCCCGCGGGCCCCGACCTCCGGCCTCCAAACTTGTCCGCTGCGCTCCGCTCCGCGCCGGCCGCCCCGCGCCACTCCGCCCTCCCTGCGCCTTCTTGCCATCATGTCTTGTTCGGCCCTTCAGGGATTCTCGGGTTGCGGCGCGCCGTCGTCGAAAAGTGCTTCCCTCCTGTCGGACCGCGCGCCGCGCCTTGACCTTTGCTGGTGAGTTACCGACCTCCAGCGGACCTCCAGCGGACCTCCAGCAGCGGCGGGCCGCCCACACACGCCGGCGGGGAGCGGGCGCGCTGCGGCAGCTGCGGTAGCGGCCTGGGCAGAAAGTTTGTTGGGTGTGCTGTGCGGGGCCGTCGGGTGCGGCGCGGGGCGGACTCGGTTTACATCACGATATGCAAACGAGGTTACGTGTTGCGTGGCGCCGTCCGGGCGGAGAGGAGCGGCGGCGGGAGACAGCCCGGCACCTAGGCCCCCCCCCCCCCCCCCCTCCCCTCCCTTTCCCGCCCCTGCGCGCCTAATGTCAATAACCCTCTAATTAGGATTTAGCCCCATGTCGTTGGGGCGGACGCACACACACACAAACACACAGCAGGACGGTTTTCGAACACTGTGAACCCGGACGTCTCTCGGACGGGGTTACGAAGTCACAGCGTTCGGAATCCGCCCGCGCGGGTGTGCGCGGGTGTCAAGCCCTCACCGAGCCTTTGCCTCTCTGTCCTGCCGCAGGGTACTACGCCGATCAGCTGTCCATCGGCCAGGAGACGCGGGGCAACCAGACGGTGCCGGTCAAGAACGAGAGCCGCGGCTTCCACCTCAACAACCTGTCGTACGCGGGGCCCATCATCATGGGCTGCGGGGGTGAGTGGCGGGGCAGCTGCGGCAGCTGCGGCGGCACCCACGCGTGCGGCTGGACGGGCAGCGCGAGCTGTGAGGGCCTATCCAGGCCTATCAGAGGACGTTGTAAGCCGTTTATCCGGAATATTGCCGACTGTGTTCCGTTCGCCCGGCTTTGGCCAGACTGACGGCCCGACAATTTGGTAATTCGAATCTGCTGCCTCCCACCATCCCACTCCAACCAGCCCCCCAATCCCCCCTCCTCCTCCCTCTATCCCATGAGTGACGCGCCAAACGTGGTGGGATCAACAGGGAAGTGCGAGGGGGAGGGGGGGTAGCGATAGCGATAGATAACGGACGGGGAACTCTCTAACCGTACAGGGAAACGAAAAATAATAATAACAATATAAAAAATATAAAATAAAAATCAGATAGAGTCTCCATGCAGGGGAATTTATAGACCATTACGAGAAACCGATGGCCGCGCGACGGTTCGCAAGGGGCCTCCCTGCCCTCTTTTCCTCCTCCATTTGCTTGCGATATTGAAATGCGAGATGATTTATGCGACAAAGTGCGAATAAGCGGGTAAATTCTTTTTTTTTTAAGGATCGAGGCTGGTCGGTTCGGCGGAGAGCTTCCCCCCCCCCCCCCCCCCCCCCCCAGCGGCCGCTGAGCCGGCCAGGCTCGATCGGTGTCCCCCGCTCCGCGGCCTTCAACAAGTTGCCTGCCTTCTCCGTTTACATAACTGGTACCCTCGGGAATGGGGTTCGGGGTTCCGAAGCTAAAATAAACGAAAATAATCTCGACTTACGGCGAGAAATTGGAAGTTAGAAGGGCGAGGGGAGACAACAGTTTTCAAATTACAGTGATGCCTGCCCCCCCCCTCTCTCTCTCTCTCTCTCTCTCTCTCTCTCTCTCTCTCTCTCTCTCTCTCTCTCTCTCTCTCTCTCTCTCTACACACACAGTGTACACACGGGCCGAATCTCTCTGTCCCTCTCTCGGGCCAGCGAGTCAGAAAAGGCGTTTGTTCGCGTGGCCGTGTAGGAGAGAGGGCAGGCGGCCCAGTGTCCGCGTTGACAATGGCCTCGCAGGTCTAGTTTGTGGCCTGTGTGAGACAGGGACAGACAGACGGCCAGACAGGGAGAGAGAGAGAGAGAGAGAGAGAGAGAGAGAGAGAGAGAGAGAGAGATTGTCCGCACTGGTCCGCACTCTGCATCGTCGCTGGGTATGCAGGCGGTGCGGTGCGGTGCTCGCTGGGCGTGCCTCCCCCAACCACACACAAGGGCCGTACGCAAATAACGTCACCCTTTTTTGGCCGATTTTTTTATGACTTTCCTCCCTCTTGTCACGGACCTAACCTTCCAATGCATTTAAGGTAGGGCCGTCACGCGGGCCTGGACCCCCCCTCCACGCCCTCTAAGATCGTGACGTCATTTGTGAACGGTCCCGTGCAGCAGCAGTGGCGGCGAGCCCGGGGGCCCCCGGCTCTTCCTTACGCGGTCCCTGCGTGCGTAGCCCTGAGCCCGTATAGCGTCCGTAAAACGGTGATAAAATGTCGGCACTCACGAGCCCACCACCGCCGGGTCGGGGGCGTGGCGGAGGGGGCCGGCGGGGGCGGCGGGGGGGGGGCGGCATTGCCCCCCCCCCCCCCCGGTGCAGAGCGGGCTGGAATATTTACTCCCCGCTCATTGTGCTTGCAGGGACGGTGGTCGCTGTACATACGCGTGCAGTACTACTACTGGCGTTCATGTACAATGTCGGTCGATTTACAGCGGCGGGCTGCGCGTTGCGTGCGCAGACGTCTGCCCTGCTTTTGTTTACAACGGGCGAGTGATAGTAACGGTGGGGCCGCGCGGGGGGGGGGGGGGGGTTCACTTGACTCACTCGCTGAAACGGTCCGGTGGCTGCGCGCAGAAATTTATGGACCGGGGTCCTCCCCCACCCCCACACTCACACTCGTGCAGCACACGTACCAACTTAAAACCAATGTAGTTTCCTTTTTAAAAAAAACATCTGTTTTTTTTTTAATTTGTTGAGAGTGCACATTGATTATCTATGTGCATCCTTGTTGGTGACAGGCTTCATCGTTGTGGCGGCCTGCGTCATGACGTTCGAGGCCCGGGACTCGGCCGCCAAGGTGGTGCCGGCGCGGCCCAAGTACAGCGGGGCGGTGCCCGCCGAGGGCGCCGCGGCAGCAGCGGCCGGCCCCGCCCCCGGCGCCCCCGGCGCCCCCGGCCCCGCCAGGTCGCCGGGCTCCACCCGCCGACAGTCCGCGCGCCGCTCTGCCGGCTCCCAGACTCGCGGCTCCAGTCGCCGCAATCAGGGTAGATAATGAAAAATAAAATTTTAAAAAACTGCACCACAACAAATAAAAACACGGGGTTTGAAATTAATAATGGACGCCACCACTACGAGCGGAATCAGCTGGGCATCATACCATTATCTCGCGCCTCCCTCCGATCGCAGCAGAATGAATGAATAATATTTCTCGTTATCATGGATGGGGAAGTTTTCATGGGGCTGCACTGGGGGCCTCGCGCCTCTCGCCTCGCGGGCCGGGTGGCCTTTAGAGTGCTTTAGAGCCGCGCGGGATGCCGGTGCCGGGGCTGCCGGGGCTGCCGGCGCCGAGGGGCTTTGCAAACTTGTGCGCGCCGCGGAGACAATTCATCTTGCCATCGCGCTATGCCTTATTCAGCGTCCCGCCTTCGCCTTCAGAAACACTATTCCGTGGTTACAGAGAGCCAGTACAACGCGGACCCCAACCGGCGCGCCCTGACGGCGGCCTTCGTCCAGTTCTCCAGGTAACCGGGCATCCTGGTCCAGCTCCTAGCGCGTCCTCGCCGGTCCCCACAGAGCAGCTCCACGGCTTCCTGTTCTGTTTCTGCCAGGTCACTGCAGCGCACGGCGTGCACGCCTCTGGGGGGCGGCCTGCCCCCGGGGGCGCTGGCGGGGGCGCTGGCCGGGGCCGGGCTGGCCGTCGGGGCGGCCGCCGACCTGGGCGCGCCGGGGACGGGCTCGCCGCCCATCAAGAGGAGCCCGTCGGCGCCCGACCTGATGGGGGCGGTGGCGGCGGCGCGGAAGGCGTCGCAGATCCTCGCCGCCGGCAGGTCAGTTAGTCATCACTGCTGAGCTCAACAGACATAATCGTCACGTCGACGGCTCCTGGCGACGCCTCCCGCTGGGCGGCTGAATGGTGAATGCACTCCGCCGACAGCGGCCTTCGCCGAATATGGCAGCACTGTCGGCGCGCGGCATTCCCGGGGGAGGCGAACACAGTTGCCTACCTCGCAGGCGCCCCTCACCCTCTTCTTCCCGCAGGCGGGCCGCGGGGAGCCGGCGCGAGGGCGGCGTCGCCGGGGTCGGCGCCACGACGGGGGCCTCGGGCGTCCGGGGCCGCGCCAACCTGCGGCCGTACGCCGCGCTGCACCGGCAGGCGCTGTCCGTGGACTGCCAGGACCTCGGCATGGGCGGCCTGGGGGGCCTGGGGGGCCTGGCGCCGCACGGCATCGGCTCCTACTCGCCGCCCGGACTCTTCCTCAGCCGCCAGCACTCGGGCCAGTCCGGCATCAGCTCCAGGGGCAGCCGCGACTCGATGGAGCTGGGCGCGAGCGCGTGCGGGGCCAGCGTCGCCGGCTCCAACCGCGGCAGCCAGGTCAGCCGGTGAATTTTTCTGAAACGTTAAAAAAAATTGAATGCTGAAATGTTTAAATTTTAAGATATTATTGTACTTGGGTACGTAGGTCAGCCAAGCGCACCTTACTGGGCCTCGAAAAACTTTGAAACAATCTAGTTTTTTAAAAGTTTTTTTTTAATGCTGAAAACAAAATTTGTAGGGTGCTGTCTTCTTTGAACCCTGATAGGCCTCCATGGTGATGGACCTTCACCTCCCCAATGACTGGCCAGTCACCCTGCGAGTCCGCGACCAGTCCCAGGCCGGGGGCGGCGCTGGCCACGGACCGGGGGCCGCGGGGGCGGGGCCCGCGCCGCCGGGCAGTGGCGGCCACGGCCACGGTCCCCCGCGGCGCTCAGACACGGCCCGCCGGCACATGCTGACCCGGCAGCGGCCCGTGGGGGAGGAGGTCGACCAGCAGAAGGCCGGTGAGTGGGCGTCGCCCGGCGCGGCCCGGCGCAGCTCGGTGACCCGCGACGTGAGGAGGGGCGTGAGGCGTTTGTCACACCCTGCTCGTGCTCCTGTTGCCAGGCGCCAAGGCGGGCCGCGGCGGCGCGCACAACCCGCGGCGGTTCGCGGGGGGCGACCAGGCCGACGGCCACTGGGCCCGCTGGTTCACGGAGACGACGGAGACGTGCTCTGCCGGGGCAGGTGAGTGCGGGTGTCGGCTCCGTTCACTCGGACATCCACCCCTGATTCACATCTGACGTCAGTCGATGATCAAAATTTAACCGCGCTGGCGCAGGCTCCGGCACTGCGTGCACAGCGTGGCAGCGCGAGGCCGGCGCCGTGCGGAGCCTCGAGGGCGCCGCCGGGCTCGACTCGTCCCCCGCCGCGTCCCCCGCCGGCTCGCCCAGGGCCTCGCCGCGGGGGGGCTCTCCGAGGGGGGCCCCGCACGCGGCACCACCAGCGCAGCCCGCGCAGCCGGGGCGCTCGCGGATGGCCCGGCACACTTCGGTGGACGTCCACATGCGGTCGCCGGCGCAGTCGCCGCCGCGATCACCCACGCGGCCGTCCGTGCGGAGAGCGGCCAGCCCGGCGTCTAGGTGAGCGGCAGCGATACGCGTTTTGGTGGGGTGAACTGTAAATTTACTGCTTTTCCGAAAATCGGCGCTAAAGTGGGTTGCGGCCTCGAAGAAGATGAGCTTCTTGCGGACTCTAGCGGTTTTTGTCGTTTTGTGCACAGGCTGGCGGACGGGCGGTCGGTGAGCCCCAGCCCCCGGCTGGTGCGGTACGCGGACGAGGACGCGCTGGGGCCGTGCCAGCGGACGCGCGCCGACTCGGGGGGCGCCGCCACGTTCCGGCACGGCCGCGGCGCGGGTGGTGCGGCCGGCGGCCACCGGAAGCTGAGGGCGTGCCGCTCCACGGCGGAGGAGTGCACGGCCGTGGCGGCCGCCAGCCCCTCCCACGGCTACACGTCCGTGCCGAGCGTGTCGTGCGCGTGCGCCGCCTACTCGTGCGCGTGCGCGACCGCCTGCACGTCCCGGTGCCCGGCCGCGTGCGCCGACTGCCAGGGCCTCGGCGAGGGGCGTCAGGGGCAGCCGCGGGGCAGCCGGCGGCAGTCCTCCAAGTCCAGCGCCAACGGCAGCCGCCACGGCAGTGCGCAGGGCAGCCGCCGCACCAGTCGGCAGAACAGCGCTACCCAGGAGGCGCCGTCGGCGCCTGCGGCCTCCAGCCGCAGCGCCTCTAAGTCACCCGCGCCCAAGACGCGCTCCACCGTCATCGACATGGCGCAGGTACGTCCCCCTGGGGGTTCTGCGCCGCGGAATACCAACACCCCGTCGTGTACGGCTCTGACGGTGACTCTGCCTGACCTGTTCAGGTGGAGGCCCAGCTCCGCAACCAGCAGGACGAGCTGCACCGCGCGCTCGAGGCGCACAAGCGCCGCCGGGAGGAGCGGCTCCAGCAGATGCTGCAGCAGCCCGCCGGCGACCAGGCGGGCGCCTGCGCCGCGCCCCCGCCGCCCCCGCCGGCAGCCGCGGCAGCGGACCCGACACCCACCGCTCACCACGACGGTGTCGCCGCGGCTGCTGCTGCCGATACCGCGCCGATCGCACCGGCGCCGTCATCGGCAACCTGCAAGGTCGACCTCGACCCGGAGCAGACGACGGCGTAGGCATGGTGTCGTCCGCGTCATGACGACGTAGGTACTCACACTGTCGCCTCCCGGACTTCCCCCTGACCTTGTCAGGAGCGGCAAGAAGACGTCGAGGAGATGAACAAAAAGTGCCGCCGCTGCACTGTGGGCCGCTCACCTCACCGCCCCTGCCGGGACCTCCGCGGACGAGGAAGAGAGGCGTGAACGGCCAACGGCCACGAACTGCTGAAATATTTGTTTTCGACAATTGAAGCGAAAGTTATCGCTTGTCCGAAAGCTTCACGCTGTGGAAATCCGATACTGTATCTTTCGTGATCTCTGGCGTGCGCGTCATAATGTGTAAATATCGATTGGTGAGCAGTCTTTATTTTTTTATTAAATGGGGGACGATTTGTGACTGTTGAGTGTTACAGTGGTGTTTATTTTATGGTTTGCATTGGACATCGTCCTAGCCCTAGCGTGTATGTGTTGTATTGCGTGTGCACGTCAACGTGGTTTTAAAATAATCCGCCCCCATGATCCGAGCTCTTATTCTAAATATATTGCTAGAGAATTTATATGTGTGTGTAGTGATAATGTACAGGGTATATCGTTGTTGAGCATATTTGAATGTTAGAGCATGAACAATAATTGTTGTTAGAGACTTGTAAAATGTTTTAGCTATGTTGTTTTGTCTGTAAATATTGCCTTGGTTTCGAAGTTGTCAGAAGAAGAAAAAATAAAGAGTGATTTTAAATGTGTAACATTGTGCAAATAAGGGCTATTTCTTAAACTTCCTCAAAAACCAACACAATTGAATATTACGAACTTAAGTACCACTACGCGCCAATCCACGCGCCCCTGGAGACATTTCACATTTAAATCGACTTGCCAGGTCATTCAAATATTGTCCACGAAGGTGTGCAAGTGCATGGCACCGTGGCGCCTTTTTCTGTAGGCGAACACTGAGCTTCAGCTTTCCGTAACGTCGGTCACTATCACATAAATGATCCGAGTCTCTCAGGCGACCACAGCGCACCCTTTTGAATTTCGCGCGGTCTTATCTCCGCCTGGTGGCTTCTGTGTGACGTTTCAAACACCGCCATTGCCACGTAAGGTTCCGAAGAAAACAGAAGAAGGTCGAATTCCGAATGGCTGGCTGTCTGACCTGTCTGTGTGTTGGTTGAGGATGACGTGAGTTGGTATTTACTACGTACCCTCAATTATTTTGATTAGTCGAAATTGTTATTGTTTGATTGAGTCTGAAGGTGGCGAACACGCCTGCCGTTACATGCTAGCTTCACGGTAGCCGTTTGTAGTGCAATATTATTTTAGGTTACCGGCTGAGTGGATTTCTGGCAGACAGACTGCACCTTAATCAGGTTCCAAACCTTCTGCCCTTTAATTGAGATGTGGTGGAATGTCGTCATATTTCTCACTTTTTCTATTCCATGGGTGTTCCCTTGCCAAATATTTAGGTGTTACAATCGCCTCCAGTCCGCACAATATTTGGTTTGACAGTTCGAAGTGACAGTTTTTCTCCTGCTCATTCATAACCTTACACTCCATTTGTGTGTATACCTCATTCATTCGCTTTAGACGCAATTCTAAAAAAACTTGGTGTCAGTAGCCCCTGTAATACTTATAGTGAACTCCTTTCCTCCTTCACCTTTCCTTTTGTTTCGAATATTTGTATAATGGATGGCCTTTCCATTCAGTCCAATGATTTTAATTAAACTCAATCTAATGTTTTTGTTTCTTCTCTATTTATATTTTTAGACCTTCCCATTTCTCTATGTGCCATTCACATCTTATAACTTCGCTCCAATTTTTAATGAATGTTATATAACATTAGGTTCAAAGTTCAGTTTAAGTTGACCTATTTGTGGCTATTTAATCCTATAGTTCTCTGTATGCTTTAACATGGAATGAACTGGCAAGATTATATTTCATAGATTTAATCTGTAATCCAATCAAATTATACATTCTGTTGCGGGTGTGTACACTATCACAATTGACATTTAACTTTCTCTCCTTTGCTACAGGTCAGACTGAGGCTTCTGTTTGATGGCCAATCAAAGTGGCTCGGTGCCGCAGTTTTTGCATGGTGGTAAGTTAAGCTCTGTGTTAAAATGTTACAAAAGCTCTTAAAGAGCTTGCTGGAAATAAACTTATAATGCATCTATGGCAATTTTACTAATTGCTGTGAACGTTGTACTTAGTGGATCCATGGGGCCACTGTTAATGTCACATTATTTGCCTGCTTTTACTTTTACCTCTTACTTTCCTGAACACCCTTATGTGCATAGTTTTAGAGCTTTTAGACCTATTCTATGTTAAATCATGTTCACTGTGTCTGGCTTGCAGGGGTGCAGAATCTGGCAACAAAAATGCCTGCCGCAGTTCCAAATGGTGCTCCTCCTCAATGGGGTCAAGAGGTAGATTTTAAATCAACTTTAACTAGTCAAAGTAAGTAATGCAGCTCTACTATTTAGGTCAACCCTTTACTATGGTGTGGCAAACTTGATTGAAGTTGTTGTTATGGTTTTTTCTAGCTGCACCTCATTTAAGTGCAACTAATGGCACAAGGAGCTCCTCACAACATAGTCACCCAGGTATGTTTTCCATCACACACATATCTCATTATTTTCAATTCTACTAAAAATTATAAATACTTTACTTAAATAATTGCAGGTAGTCTTTCTTCTCATTCTTCACGGGATTCATCACCAGCTCCATCACGCATCGGAGTAGTTCACCCCAATGCGTGGAGTACCTCCAATCCTAATAACCCAGTAGCCAACAATAACATCCCAGCAACAAATCCAAATAGCTATCAACATCCTCTTCAACCACCATACAACAGTGGGGGACCAATAATTTCAAACCATTCTTTACCAGCGTCATCAGCTCCGACTCCAAGCTTTCAACCGTCTGTGGGCCAGAGAATGCCCCCAATTGGTCAAGTACCAGCAAGACAACAAGTGCCTCCAAAATCAGTACCTTCACAAGCGTCCGTACCACCAGGTAGCACACCATCCTCTACATTTGGACAGTCGGTTCAAGTGCCAAACCCCACTTCTACATCACAAGCTGGAGTTCCTTCCTTTGCTCCTGCCGATAACGCTCATCAGCAGGCAACGGTAAACCCTTTTACAGGGGCATCGTCTTCTAACGCAGCATTTCCCAACTCTTTTGGACCCCCTCAATACTCCCAAGCTCCCTCCAATCAAGCGGCCAACCTTGGACAACAGCCTAGCTCTCTTCAAGGCCCAGGACTACAGAGGCCAGGACAAACTTTTCCCACACCGTCAACTGCTAGAGTGGCGCCAGTATCTCAGCAGCCTCCAGGACAGCCTTCCCCGATGCACATGCCCCTCACTTCAAGTCAGCAAATACCAACAGGACACGTAGCCCCTGCGAGGCCTTCAGGACAGCAAATGCCTCTAGGCCCAGGGCAACAGATGCCTCCAGGCCCAGGGCAACAAATGCCTCCAGGCCCAGGACAACAGATGCCTCCAGGCCCAGGACAGCAAGGTCCTCCAGGCCCAGGGCAGCAAGGTCCTCCAGGCCTAGGGCAGCTAGGTCCTCCTGGACCAGTGCAGCAAGGTCCTCAAGGCCCAGGGCAACAAATACCTCCAGGCCCAGGGCAGCAAGGTCCTCCGGCCCCTGGACAACAATTTCCTCCCGGTCCAGGACAACAGTATCCCCCTGGTTCAGGGCAGCAATTTTCTATGGGTCCAGGAGGACGGATGCCTCCGGGCCCAGGCCAGCCCCCATATCCCGGGCTGCGACAGCAGATGCCACCTATGCCTGCACCAGGGCCGGGACAGCGGCTGCCTCCCGCTCCCGGGTCGCAGACGGTGCCTGCCCCCGGCTCCCAGCCACCTGTTCCCGGACAGCAGGTGTATCCTGGGCCACAAATGAATAGGCCATTGCAACCCGGGCAACTTCCACCAATGCAAATGCCACCAGGGCAGTGGCCAGCCGGTAACGGTGGCGCTGCGACGGCGCAAAGGCCTTCTTATCCGACGCAGCCGGGTCCGGGCCCTCAGCCCTACAACAGCCAGCCGTCGGACCAGTCACTCTCCGGACCCGCTCTCCAGCGGCCCCTGCAGCCCATGCAGCCATTGGGTTCAACAGGGCAGTACCCCACCCAGCAGATGGCCGCTCACCCAGGGAATGACTTCAGGAGATACCCTCAGCATGTATGTGTTATCAGTTCCAGCTTCATATTTTTGGCTACTCTTACCTTTTGCTTTGTTAATTAATCCTCCATTTTTTTGTTGCTTTTTTTTTAGCCCCATGCTACTTCATATTTTTGGCTACTCTTACCTTTTGCTTTGTTAATTAATCCTCCATTTTTTTGTTGTTTTGTTTTTAGCCCCATGCTACTAGTCCAGACAGCCTTACATCTCCTATGTCCAATATGAGTGTAACTCAAGCAGGCTTCAACAAACTATGGGTATGGGATCAGTTATTTTTTACCACCACTGCCTGCCTGGCCCATATGTTGCATCATTTTTACTTGAAATTAATTGGATGTTGCTTTCTCCTTGTGGATTTCAGGGCCAAGAAAACTATGACTTGCTCCAGAGTCGGAATATCTTGCCCCCAGAGAAGGAAGAACCTCCTAAAGTAAAACTAGTTGCTGACTTCCAGAGCAGTGTCAACTGCAGCCCTGACATCTTTCGTTGCACACTGACAAGAATCCCAGAAACAGATTCATTGTTAAAGAAGTCAAGGTTGCCATTAGGTGTTCTGATCCACCCATTCAGAGATCTAAATGTAAGTTTTTCTCAGGTTACCTATTTATTGTTTTTCCTTATCCGCATTTTTAAGGTTTGATGTCATATGAATCAGTTTCATGGTGCCACTATTGTTTGTGTTTGCAGAATCTGCCGGTTATTCAGTGCTCTCCAATTGTGCGTTGTCGAGTATGTCGCACGTATATTAATCCATTTGTATATTTTATTGATGAGAAGCACTGGAAGTGTAACTTATGCTTTAGAGTCAATGAATGTAAGTCACAGTCAGTTTGCATTCTTTCATAACGTTTGTTTTGATTTTTGTTTCTTTGGACCCATAGAATTATGAAATTATGTTTTCTTCTCCCTTCCTTTTCTTAGTACCTGATGAATTCAGCTACGACCCAGCAACCAGAACTTATGGTGAACCGATGAGGAGGCCTGAAGTGAAGTCATCCACTATTGAATTCATTGCTCCAGCAGAATACATGGTGGGCTATTAATTTGAATCTGCAGATTGCTTAAGATGAGGTGTAGTGGAGATGCATATAGGAAGAAGCACATAAGACAAATAATATGATGGTTAATTTTATGAATTTTCTTCTTTCAGTTAAGGCCACCTCAGCCTGCAGTGTATCTTTTTTTACTGGATGTTTCTCGCCTTGCTGTTGAAAGTGGCTACCTTCAACTTGTCTGTGAAACAATTTTATCTGAACTGGAAAGCCTTCCAGGAGATGGTCGCACCTCAGTTGGATTCATTACATATGACTCATCTGTTCATTTCTACAGCCTAGCAGAAGGTTTAAGTGCGCCTCAGCAAATGGTAGTTATGGATATCGAGGGTAAGTTTCTGTCTGAAAATGGAAATATCAACTTAAAAGATGAAGAAGTTTTAGTAATGTCAGGGAAATATCCTTCGCTGCTGAGAACTAACATTTTTCAATGTTTTTCAGATGTCTTCCTACCCTGTCCAGAAAACCTATTAGCAAATCTTGGAGAAAGAAAAGAACTTGTGCAAAATCTACTGCATTTATTACCATCGAAGTTTTCAGAAACATTTGATACAGGCAGTGCCCTTGGAGCTGCTTTGCAAGCAGCCTTCAAGTTGATGGTAAGCAACTTGTGTGTATTTTAAATAAATTTTCTATCATACTATTAATAAGAGTGGTAAGAGTAGTCTAAATTTATCCCTGTAAAATTTGCAGAGCCCTACTGGTGGAAGAGTTACTGTATTCCAATGTTGTTTACCCAATAAGGGCCCGGGTGCCCTGAAGCCTAGAGAAGATCCAGCTAATAGAGCATCTAAGGATGTTCCTCACTTAAACCCTGCCACCGACTTTTACAAACAACTTGCTCTTGAGTTTTCTGGCCAACAAACAGCTGTTGATCTTTTTCTTTTAAATCAGCAATACTCTGATCTTGCTACAATATGTAAGTTACATTTGTTTTGTCTTTTCGCACAACAAACATGAACATTTTCTCAGTGTCTTGCATTGTAAATGTTTCTTTTCTAGCTGGTGTTTCAAGATTTTCTGGTGGTTGTATCTACCACTTCCCACTCTTTCAATCAAGCAACATTCAATTAGCAGAAAGCTTTGAATTTGGTTTGCGTAGATACTTGGAGCGCAAGATCGGTTTTGAAGCTGTAATGAGAATAAGATGTAGCAGGTATGGATCAAAGAGATATATATATATATACTGTGTTCAAAATCTGTCAATTGGCTGTTTACTATGTATTTAACTATGATATTTTCTGCTCAGGGGATTATCTATTCACACATTCCATGGTAACTTCTATGTTCGATCAACGGATTTACTGTCCTTACCAAATATTAACCCAGATGCTGGCTTTGGAATGCAAGTATCAATTGAAGAGAATTTATCAGATATGCAAAGTGTTTGTTTCCAAGCCGCCCTACTATACACATCTGGCAAAGGTTTGTTAATATCATGATACCTGAGCAAGAGTTGTGGTTTTCAAAAATTTCATTTTTTACACACATCTTTCAATTTAAACTAATTTAATTGCATATTTATGTTAAAGGTGAAAGAAGAATTCGTGTTCACACTCTGTGTCTACCAATTGCTGCAAGTTTACCTGATATCTTGCACAGTGCAGATCAGCAGTGTATTATTGGCCTCTTAGCAAAAATGGGTGTGTTTGAGTTTATTTTCTCTTTTTTGTAATTTTTATATTTGAAGGTTGCGCTCTAAAAAATTTAATTTGCTTACAGCTGTGGACAGATCTCAGCAGTCATCCTTGACTGATGCTCGAGATGCCTTCATTAATGTAGTAATAGATGCTCTATCTGCATACAAAGTGACTCAGTCAAGTACGATGGGTGCTGGACTCCTAGCTCCAAGAAGTCTTAGGCTATTACCTCTCTACATACTTGCATTACTTAAAAACGTATGTGTTCTCCTGCTGATCTATTGTATTTGTTTTCTACCTGTGAATCATTTGTCTGTTGTGTTACAATGCTTGTAATTTTTATTTTATGCTTTAAAGGTGGCCTTCCGATCAGGGACCAACACGAGGCTTGATGACCGTGTGTATGCAATGTGTCAGATGAAGACTTTGCCTCTCTCCAACCTCATCCAGTTGATTTACCCAGACCTCTACCCAGTTCTCTCTTTGGACCAATACGTAAGTGACGTGACAAGTTACTTGTGCTATCTTCAACTTAATGGGAAAAATCATATGAAACATTTTTGTTCATCAGGAGGAAATTCTGATAGATGGCATGCATGTAGCAATTCCTCCAAGATTGCACTTGTCTGCTGAGAAGGTGAGCTCTCAAGGAGTGTTTCTGCTGGATGCTGGAGATCAGATGCTCCTTCTCGTCGGCCGAGCTGTACCTCCAATGTTTTGTGAAAATATTCTTGGAGTTTCATCCTTCAATGCCATCCCTGAGGATATGGTAAGAATGGGGTGCTCTTATCAATAAAACTCATCTCACCTTGAAGAAAAACTAAATCAACATTCTCTTTTTTTTTTCTAGTTTGAACTACCAGAAATAGATTGTGAAGATTCTCGCAAAATGAGAAACTTTATTACATATTTACAGTCAGAGAAGCCTTACTGTGCCACACTTCATGTTATTAGGTTAGTATCCTCCTAATCAAAATGTTTCTGACTTTTGAAGCAACCTGGTAACATTCTTTATTTCTATTTACCTAAACGTTTTGTAATTATTACAGGGAAGACAGCAAATTCCGGTCCAAGTTCTTTGATCGTCTCATTGAGGATCGCACCGAGTCCTCCTTATCATATTATGAGTTTTTGCAACATATTAAAAACCAGATCAAATAGAGTGCCTTATTACGCATAAAACCTTAAGTAAACACAGAGCACCACTTTGATTCTGTTACATTTCTAAAAGATGTTGTGGTTCTGTATTCTATATTATTTTGTTCTCACTTTTGAGTTCAATGTGTAGCTGTTAAAGTTGCTTGTGAAAATTTGTATAAACTGTAATATTGAGATTGTGACTCATAGAAGTCTTTGCTGAGGCTTCTTTACTAACACAAGGAGTTTTGAGGACATTGGATGAAATCCAGTGGTTTTCTGTATTTGGTGATATGGTGCTTTACTTGTTAGGATTGTATTGTGAATACTGTTTATGCAGGAGATTTTATAGCAATCATATAAAGAAAATATTCATTTCAATGTGTGTATAGTAATTCATGTGTGTAAATGAGTGTGTAAATGTGTGTGTGTGTGCACATACCATTTGTGCGTACTATTTGTGATAGTAAGGACATACCGACTGTTGTAACCTGTATGAAAATGTGTGAGCTTAAGTTTCTAGTGGCCAGTAGTGCGGGGGAGTTAAAACTCTGGATGGTTTTCTTATGTATGCTTTTGAGAAGAATGGGGCATGTACCTGTTTTTAGTTGTAGTTCTGTTTCTAGGTAGGAAGTTTTAAATGTTTGAGTGTCATTTGGTATGATATGTGACTGATTGGACAACTACCTGAAGATCTTTAGTGCCATCTGATAGGATGTTGGGATACTGTTTGTGTGTCCATATCCTCATTTTAAAAAAAATGATCCCTTAATTTTTTGGGTAGTGTTATTTGCACATGTAATGTTTCACTGCCAAGAATGAATAAGGCCAATTCATGGTAACACTGCGTGATATATTTCTATCATACTTTTAAGCTGTAAGTTGACAAAAAGAAATTTTCCGACCCTTTTCAGACCAATATATTTTATGAAGATGAATTCTCATGACTTCTTTCATGGGGGTATCCCTGTCTTAATTGAAGCGATAGTGGTTGCCCAGAAAATTGTTGAGGGATGGTGTATGGAACAAATTGCTCATGAACTATGCCCAAAGAATCGCCACATAAGTATACTGTCTTATTGGTGACAATGCTTCCTTAATTTGTTAAGAATCTACTTCTATAAATTTTCAATAGGAGAGCTTACCTATAACGTATTTGGTGAATTGTGTCGAAGAAGCTTGCTGGCCTGACCATATGGTCTTTAACAGGTGTTTGCTATCTTGCTCACTCACTTGTGGTAATATAAGACATATTGGATCCCTGTAGTAGACATGCATGCTGGCTTGACTATGTCAATGTTTCTCAGACTTTCAGAGACAATCTTTTCTTGTTTGAATTTAATCTTTATGCATAAGATTCTACTATGTAGAGGACTTACTGGTAAGACTGTTGATATTTATTGGACTTTATGTTGCAACAGGTAATGTGAATAGCAATTGATTGAAAAATATCATTTGATTATTTTTTAGCTGAAGACAGGTCAATAAATTTCTGTCTATTATCTATCATCTCAACTTAAAATAGACGAGTTTATATAAAAAGGTTTCAGATTAATCGGCGGTTGGGATTACACCGAATGGGCTACAGTGCACTTGCTTTTCTGGAATTTTTAGTTATTGCAAGAGTTCTCTGACTGATACTAAAAAGATTTAAAAAATCTCTGATATCCTGGAGCTGTTTTTGGTCACTTAGTTTGGTCTTTGATATTTTTGTTTTGTATGGTAGTGAACTAGTTGTCCAATGATGGGGTGACTATGTGATAAGGAAATTTATTGTTTTGAGAATGGTTTCTGCTGCAACACTGCCACCATAATGATGTAAGGGCACTCTTTGTGGTTCATGTATCAATAGCATTTCACTGTTTTTTAATCAGGTATGTGCCTCTTTTTTCAATTAAGCATTTAGACCAATACTAATTCAAGAGTTGTGTGTCTTAAGGTAATGTTTACGGAAAAGCATTGAATAAACCTTACTATTTCTGATACTTTGGCTCACGTTTTCTGTGCGTAAGAAATATTTTTAGATCATAAAAGTGGTGAGACAAAATTGGTTTGTTGTTTAAAATGTTTGTTTTGTATCATGTCCTGCGTCTCACCTATGTCTATGTTCGTGGAATAGATTTGTTTATCTTTAAAAATATTTGGGTGTAAAAATACATGAGCTACTTCACTCTCCCAGCTAAGCTGATGTATATTAGCATTGTTTTCAATAAATAAATTAGTCACAGGAATGTGCGGATCTTTTCATCTCCCCCTCCGAACTTACCACACCCCTTCACCCTAGCGACCCTATAGCCTTCCTCTTGACCTGGGTCGGGACCTAACTAAGCAGTGTGGGTCTCAGTCAGTGGGTCAAAGACGACCGGGCTGGGCTTCTCGGGGAGCTGGGAGCGGAGCGAGGCCCCAAGTGGCGCTGCGTCCCCGCCGACCACAGACTGCCGGTCATCCAACAGCAGTTTTCTTTGGCCCGGCCCGCAATTCTATTTCGGATTTCGTGCCGTCCGGAGGGGAAGGGACCACAAAGGGGGTGTCGTCAATGGCGAAAGCCGTTCAGTCAAAACTAACGCACACTGCAAGACTCGAAACATTCCTCCCCCTGAGGCTACATTCCGCGAGCTGCTGGTGGCGGCGAGGGTGGAGAGAGAGAGAGAGAGAGAGAGAGAGAGAGAGAGAGAGAGAGAGAGGGGGGGGGGGGGTAGGAACCCTCACACTTTGAAGACCTCGGGTCGACGCGGGCGGCTCGTCTCGACCTTGCTGCAGGCAGGGCAGGTCAGGGCCGCCGCCGCCGCCACGCCGCGTGAGCCGGCCGTGCTTGCTTTGCCGGCTGTCGGCGGGCTGCAGCCCCAGCCTCGCAGCCGGGGGCCGGGGCCCGGAAACGGAGAATGCGGTGCGTGCGATGCATCTCTGCTCCCCCGGAGCCCGGAGCCCCCGGAGCTCAGCCGGCGCCCCCTCCGGCCCCTCCGGCAACAACCGTGATGCGATTCGATGCGATCCGCTCGCGTTAATAACGCCATAGCCACGCCATAGCCACGCCATAGCCGGGCCGGGCCGAGACGGGCCGGGGGAGGGACGGGGTGCATCGCCTCGGGCTGGAATTAGAGGGGTGAACAGCAGAAGAGACGAGGCGGCCAAGACCGGTCGGCCCCACCCCCGCCGCACCGCAACAACAAACCCAACAAACCTCCGGCCGTGCCCGAAGCACGCGGCACGCGGCACCAGCAGCGACATATGGCGCAGCTGCGGAGATCAGTTTAGTTACCGCCGACTCCGAGTGACTGACGCGCACGTGACACCTCTGTTGGCGCGGGCCGTGGGGCCGCGGGGGCCGGGGCACCCCATGGGGCACCCCCTAAGCCAGCCTCGCGCCTCGCTCCGCCGTGACCTTGGGATGCCAATGCCAGTCGAAATCGGCAATCGGCGAGACCAATGTGGGCGAGACCGAGCGGCACGGCGGTGTGTTGCCGACGGGGATGGGATGGGATGGGGTGGCGGGGGTTCGCCCAGCTTCTCCGGGTATCGCGCGTCGCCCTGCGAGAGACGCCGATCTACGGCCCCTGTTGGAACCCCTGACACATTCACAGCGACGCATCCCCCCACGTCACAGGCGCTCACACACTCCCAAACACGCACTGTTTTTAGTCCGCGTGCCGCAAGCGGCGTCGTGCGTGACGTACGATCGCATCGTTGTTTCGGTAAATTTTTTTTTACGGTCTTAACGGACCGCATCCGTGTTTACGTTGCTGTGACCGGAGCTAGTGAATGGCAGACGGGGCGAGGGGAGGGGGGGGGGCTCATGGCACGGCATGGCATGGCAAGACATGGCAGGCCGCGGCACCGCAATGACTGGCTGGACCCGACGGCACTCGCCGGAAGCTGTCGCGCTGTTTCTCCGGGCCGCCCTCACGCGCACACAGAGACGTCACGTGGCTTTACGCCGGTCTCACGCGCACAGTCACTGTGCTGCCCGGAGAGAAGGCAAAATGTGGCCCGGACTAGGACCAGCAGCGGAGCCGGCGGAGCGCCTGCGAAAGGCCGGGTAGGCCAGCCCGCACCACACGCGCGCGCCGCACGGCCCGGTGCTGCCTACACAGCCGGGCGCCCTGCACTGCCCTGCACTGCCCTGCACTGCCCTGCACTGCCCTGCACTGCCCTGCACTGCCCTGCAGCCCTGCACCTGCCGAGGACGAGGAGGGGACACGTTGGGGGTGGGGCCTCTACTCCGTATGGCGGCCCGCGCGGCAGCGGCCGGGCCGCAAACGGGGAAAAAAACGCCGTGGATCCCCAAACTTTGGCTTTTATTAATACCTCTTCTTTTCCACGCCTCGGATTGAGTACGGGGAAAGGCGCGGCGGCGGTTGACGTTCGTCCCCCCCCCCCTGCCTTGTCAAATCACAAGTCTTTCCACGGCGTTTCACCGAGCTGTGCGCCACGCCGCGGAGATGGGCGAAAAATCCGTTTATAGCGGGTTGTTCGCAGCCGCCGCCGCGCGCGAGCGATGCGTCGCAGCTGCCGGCTACCCTCCCATACACCGACGTAACGCGTCCATCAGACAAAATATCGTCAATCGAGACCAAATTGGAGTTTTATAGCAGGGCGGAGAGGAGGGGGAGGGGCGGAGGGGGGATCGTTAGCCACACTCCCGACGCGTCACCCCTCCTGAGTCACACCCGCGCTGTGCGGGCGGTGCGGGGCGGGGCGGGGCGGGGCGCATTGCAGCAACGGGGTGAGCCGCGGTGCGCTGCGGTGCTCTTTGCGGTGCTCTTTGCGGTGCGGCGCGGCGCGGCTCTATTCGTGGACCGCAGGCCCCGCAGCCCCGCGCGCCCCGCAGGCTGGCCGGGGCCCAGAAATAACTGGCACGACGGCGATAGGGCGCACCCCTCCAGAATGCGGCCTGCTCCATCGGCCTGCCCGCATTCGAACCCCTCACGTCAGATTTGCATGACACGCCCGTATCTGCAGCTAAAACTGCAAAAGACGCGTCCGCATACAAAGATCACAGTTGGATTGCGCGATAATTATAGACGCGTCTCCGCGATGTTAGTTTCAGGGTGGGCACCGTTTCATCTACAGTCTTTGCACGGATCCCTCGAGCATGGAGGGCGGACCACGGTGCTCGCCCCAAGCCCGAGTGAGTCGAGTGGCACGTCGCGGCACATGACATGCCGGTGTGGAGTCACGTGACCGGGCCTGGTGTGCCGGCCGCCGGCTCCAGCCGGCTCCAGCCGGCTCCAGCCATGTTTGCATCCCCGCTGCCGCCGCCGCCCGCATCCGCCCGGCCTGTCGGTGTGTTCTTATCAGCGTGACGCGACGTCTGCCCAAGGCTCGGCTCGGCCAAGGGTGGCCGGGCGCGCGGCCGTGCCGGCAGGCCCGGCAGGGGTGGTGGAGAAGGGGCGGGCCGCCGCGGCGGTGGAGGGGAGGCGGCCGCGGCCCGGTATATAAACTACGCCGACTCTGGTCAAAGCCACTTCCACTTGGACTCCAACCACAGCCACCGCCATGATCGTAAGTGCATTACGGCCGGTGGTCCGGCCCACCTCTCCCTGGGCGACGCCGAGCGCACTGAGCTATCCGCGCTCCCCTGCGTTCAAGTCTCTGGGCCGAGGTGTCCGCCGCGAGCGCACCACAGCATAGATGACAAAAAGGACATTTTTGAGATTTTTACTCTTTCTTCCGACTTAACCATTCCTTGATACCTTCAAGAATCTGGCTTTTCCCCCCATCTGAATTATTTGGATTTTAGTGTTCTGACATATTTGGGGGTGCACAGTGATTTCTTTAGTGGCGAAGGACAGCTCGGCCGAGACTGACGGGAATGTTTGTGTTGTGCCCGCAGTGCATCGTGCTATTCTCCCTGCTGGCGCTGACCAGCGCGCAGTACGCCGCCCCGGCGTCCGCCCCCGCTGCCCAGTACGCCCCTCCTCCCCCGGCTCCAGCCCCCACCCCCGTGTACGGACCTCCCGCCCCCGCCTACGGCCCTCCCGCCGTCGCCCCCATCGCCCTCGCCCCCGCCCCCGCTCTCTACCCCGTGCCGGCGCCCATCGCCCCGGCTGCCGCCCCCGCCCCCGTCTACGCCGCCCCCGCCCCTGCCCCCGTCTACGCCGCCCCGGCCCCCGCCCCCACCTACGGACCCCCCGCCCCCGCCTATGGCGTGCCAAACAAGGAGGGTGGTGAGCTGCTGTCTGAGTTCGCCCCCGCACCAGTTGCCCCCGCCCCCGCTCCCGCCCCCTCCCCCAGCTACGGCACCCCCAACAAGGAGGGCGGAGACCTTCTCTCCGAGGAGGTAGCCATCCCCCCCAACACCCGCGTCGAGCTCCACGACGACCGTAACCAGTACTCCCACGGGTAAGTGGCATGCCGTCGCCCCACGCCTGGCGACCCGCCCCCACCCTGGCGCCTTCCCATTCTCATGTGCCCCTCTGCCTCCCTGTGCAGCTTCTCCGACGACAAGGGCACCCAGATCGCCGAGCAGGGCCGCCTCATCTCCACCAACGGCGGCTGGGAGTACGTGCTCGCCAAGTCCGGCACCGTGAGGTACGTCACCCCCGAGGGCCCCGTCAGCTTCGACTACGTCGCCGACGAGAACGGCTACCGCATCATGAACCTCCACGTCCCCGGCCAGCAGTAAGGCCACCCCCGCCGGCCGCTGCCGACACCCCGGCCCCCCGCCCCGCCTGCGCAGGCTGTGCGGGAGACCGCGACCACGCCACGCCCCCTTTCTAACTTATTCGTTGAGACTGAGACTATACCCATGTACATAGGCTAATTAACATATTGTGTACATAGAATACTAAATTATTTAAATTAATAAAAATATCGATGCTGTCACACTTTGGCTTACTGTTTTTGCCGCGACCGGCCGCACCCCTTGCCATATGCCTATGCCGTGCCCGCCATGAGGGGCTGGGCTGGGTTTTGCCAGTCCCCGCCAGATTCGATCTCCTCGTTTTCAAAAGCTTCCACTGCCCGAAGCGGCATGCGGAGATGATATCTCGCCCTGCCCGGCGGGCAGCGGCAGCGCGGCGGCAGGCCCCACGGCTGGGCCGTACGCGGCCACCGTCATCGGCCGCCACCACACCGCTCATGCCGCCACCCGGGCCATGAGCATCCATGAGCATCCGTGAGGTGAGCTCATGGCGGACGGCAACGTCATGTTGCGGTACACGGGCCCGGCGGCGTCTGGCTGTGTCCGCTGCGCGGGGACAACTTTCCTTCCCCATTCAAATTCTGTTTTAGTAACGGAACGAGGTGTTTGTGTTCGGAGGGGTAAAAGTTTGGCGCGCGCCCGTGCCACGAACCTGCGGCTCGCTAGCCGCTATCGGGGATTATTTATTTTGGGCGGGGGATTTGAAAGTGGTCACCCCGCCGAGCCCTCCACAGTACACCTGGCTGCTTGCTTATTGCTTTGGGGAGAAGAGCCTTTAAGAGCAGGCTGAAGTTACATGGAAACGTCTCGGGTTTGGCATCGCATGGGCCTGGTGCTGGTGTGCCTACAGAGTTGCCACAACACCATATCCACCCGAATCTCTGCTACCATTTATGGAGAAGTCCCCCCCTCCCCCCCTTCTCACGTCCCAGAAATGATGGGAAGTAAAGATTTTGAAACTGGAAGCCCACAAGTACGTAGCCGTACCCGGACCAAAATCCTCCATCCACAGCCCGTTGAGATCAGAGTCGGGCGGGATGCCCGACTCAGGAAGGCGTGCGTGCGTATCGTGCTGCAGGCCCAGTCATGAGGGAAGGCAGCTTGGAGACCGATTGATCATGTCATTTAGTGCGAGTCATGTGTTAACAACAACTTTCGGAGCTGCAATTTTTATTTGTCAAATATCGAGGAAGAAGCTTTGTGGAAATGAAACGAGGAGACTGTACATAGCGGAAACATTTATTTACAAAGAGCCATCTACACAGCATCACTGATTTACGGCTTGTAGGGACATTGTTTCGGAGGTTTTGACACCTCACCATATGAGGAAAACCATAGTTTAAGCCATACAGAATGTGCCAAAATACTAGAGGTGTGATTAATTCAAAATCTTACAAGGACAAAAAAATAATAATCCATTGTCCTCATTTCTTAATTCATGCCCATTTACAAGAATAGTTATCAAGTTGAAATTTGATGCTGCTTTAAGGCTAACAAAGCAATGGGAATGAAGCACTTCTGCTCCACTGATGAATTAATATTGTGGCAGAAAAATAAAAATTACCTACTCACACCTCTACAAATGTCAAAAATCAGTCCATGTGCAGATCACACCAGCGCATTTATACGAGTCCAGCTCCTAATCACACTTTTCTGTAGGACAAGGATTCTTGCTTGTATAGACAAAGGTGGGGGCTGCCACTACAATATACCTTAAAGAGATTAAGTTGACCTACAAAAATAATTAATTCTGAAGACATGACAAAAGTAGCCATAGCAAAATTCGGGCTCACAGGTTGAGGTAGCACCATGGAGAAATGTTTAACTACAATGATCTTGGCTAAAACCCCATCTACATTTATCCTTCATTCAAACAAGAGCCCTCCCAACATCAATCACCGTTTTAATTTTTATGTCAAAATGTTGCAGCTATCAGTGCTGGACCAGGAAAGCAGATTCAATAACATAGGTTCTGTTGATGCAATACATATATATTTTAAGTGGGACGAGTTGGATCCCACAGTCATGATAATTCTTTGCAGCACTTCAACGGACAGGTAACACAAACTGGAGCAAAGTTGTTCACTGAACCTATGGCAACTTGCCCTTAAAGGAGTTTGAATGGAAAGTTTACCAATTTGTAAGAGACACTGCAATGCTCGGTATGACTCTGACACAATAATGTGATCCAGTCTTTGGTTCTCTCCGAGCAGAGCATTGAAATAACCAATCTCAAAGTTACGTTGCGTTGAAATATGTTCTTTTTTTTTTAATAATCACAAACTAGCACTCTTCCTTTCACACACATGAAAGATCACTCATTCACAGTCATACACCTTATAACAATTCAATTCTCTCGAAAATTAAACAATAGTGGATCTGAGGAATGCTAGAGAACATCCTATTCCTGATTTGTGCCCACCCCTCGCCCCTCCCCCCTCATATTCAGAAAGGATCAAGTAAGAGGCACATTAGGTCGTGCTTCGGTACATTAAAAGAAAAAAAAAAATTTATCACTCAGTGAAGTAATAAGTGCTACTGAAAAGGATTCAAATGCCATACCGGAAAAAACAGAACTTTCCAGAACATATTTAATGCATCTAAAATGCCAGGACGCTACGTAATATTTAAGTTAGATAATCACAAACAAAAAGAAAGTAGCAGCACACACAAGATTGACTAAAATACAGAATCCCAAATTTAAAACTTTAAAATGACAGAAAAGAATATTTTATCAGGAGACTTTTATTGTCGATCTCATAAGATTTGGGCAATAATGTAATGTAATGATACAGGTTCAGCTATGGTTTATCACATGATTAACACATTTTTTAGAACAACCTATAGAAACTTAAGATTAATACCACAAAAATATGCCGAAAATCAATTTTAAAATTACATGAACTACTGTGAGACTGCATTGTTGCATCAAGGCCATTCAATTGCACCTCTATGTTCTCAGTACTACCCAGCCCATCTCCCACGGAGTAGATGTCTTTATGATGGCCACCAGCTGAGAGTGGAGGATGAGGACTGGATTGATCTTCTCTTCGAGGAGCCTTTGGCGTTGAATCTGATTGATCAACGTCGAGGTCAACTCTGTGGTCGCTTTGCCCCAAACCGTAAGGCTCATGAGGATTGGTTCGGAGATAGTAAAGGCCCCTGGAGCTGCAGAGTACAATGTGTGAGCAAGTGAGACATGATTTAACATCCGATGAATGGAACAACTGAATCAAAGACAAACTTACTTATTGGGTGTACTAAAACCCATGGGAACCATATCACTGGCATCACAAAGACCCTTTTCAAAGTCAGACCATGATGAACATCGGCGGGCTGGGAAGGCATCAGCATTGTAGATTGATTCAGCGAAATAGGTGTATGCCATATAATGATTACACACAACTGAAATTTAATAATAAGATATGTAAATGAAACAAAATTTTACCGAAGTAAGCGTTAAATGGACATGGTGACCGAACTAGACTTACGAGGAATATCTTCTGTCAGGCAACTGGGCTGCCTACTTCCACCATTTGGATAGAAATCCACATGCCCCACAGGTTCTGACAGCGCTACAAATCCAGCTCCAGTGTGCAACCCAACCACAAACTGAGCATCACTAGGGTCCAATCGCCCAGTACTATTTGCCTTCTCAAAGCCTGGTCGAGCTGGATCCAACCCTAGAGACAAAACAACAAATTGAGGTAAGTAACACTGATATGTCATGTGAGTATCCACAGGAATAGAATAAATTTAAAAAAATTGTACCAGTGATTCTGCCAAGGCGCCCACCAAACATTGTGCCAGTAAACCCAGCAACGTGAGCACCCAAACTGAATCCGATGATATGGACACGCCCCAAGTCCAGGCCACCTTCTTCCATTTTAAGGAGAAAATGATGCAAGTGTTGGGCAACCTTCATGGTATTCCCAGCTGCTTCATCATACCATGGTCCACGAGCTAAACGAGCCCATTGCACAGCAACTATGGTGATGTTCTGCTTGAACAGCAAAGCTAGAGAGAAGGAGAGAAAGTATCTACAAAGTTCTGTCTGAAGTTTGAAAACATCGGGTTTGTAATGTAGCCCAAAACAATTTTGAAACATTATGCAAAATTAGAAATTATAAAGCAATCACTTGACCAAATTAAAACATTACAAAAATTTTAAGGAGCAACATTTACCATCACGAATGAGGGTGACAGATTTACTGGTGACTGAGCCAGTAAAACCATGCAGGATGACCACAACATCACCAGAAAGGTCCACAGATGCCGAAGTAGAGTTAGTGGCCATCACTTGGGGATTCACTGGGTTCGACCTCGAAGTGACAGGTAAATTCAGTAAAGACCTAACCTTAAAGTACTTAAGAGAAACTGAATGACACTTGATTCATACATGCTAAATGAGAGACAATTTAACAATAAGAAACTACTAAATGTTTGCAATGATAAAATTAATAGACAGGGATTCTGCAGTCTAATCAAATAAAGCATTGTCAGTCCGCTACTTAGTTCAGCTGATAACATTAACACATTCCATCGAATCATTACTTTTAAATCACAAGTTTGCTTGTTCCAAAGTATCATAAACATAATAGTTTACACATGGGCGGTGAGGGATGACGGACCGCTCACTGACAAAGATACATGACTGAGCTTAAAGATAACGTAACTTGCGCTAACACACTCACAACCACACACACATTCATTCATCCATACATGTACAATTAAGCCTCCTCTTAGGAATTTTTTAAAAAAGGGAAAAAGAAAGAAAAGTTTGTGACAGCAGTAAGAGGAGAGGCTGCTGCAGAACCAGTACAGTATTAGTCTTCCATTGCGTATTTCCTCGTCCACTCCTTGGCATTGCGAATAGCCTCCGCTTCATTCACACGCCATAGCTCTGCTACGTCGTTTGCAAGAGGATCATCAGGATTAGGAGCACTCAGCAATGCTTGAATAGACAGAAGTACGGTGCGGATTTGAAGAGCCGGACTCCACTTGTCCTTTAAGATATCAAGGCAAATTCTTCCCAAACGGTCAATATTAGGATGATAAATTTTAGTAATAAATCGCACTTTGGGCGCAGACATAGGATAATCTTCGGGTAAAAATAGCTCCAGCTTAAATAATCCACCTTCAAAAGGAGAGCCTTCGGGCCCAGTCACGATTACGTGGAAATATCTTGCGTTGTTTTCGTCGGGCACAGCCGATATGCCTGGAACAGGCTCCTGGAGAAGTCGCTGAGTCTCCTTGATAATTCTTCGGGGAAGAGAGGCCATTTCGAGCGCTCTGTCCGATGTAGTATTTTCAGTTACAAATGAAACTTGTTTATGTCGGCAATACTGCGGTTGTCCAAGGCAGATTATTGAAAGGAAATGGCTGACTCGCGGCTCGCGGAGATAAGTAGAAACGAGCAAGCCGAGTGAGAGAGACAGCTACTCTATGCTCAGGTTATGTAACCACATACGTACTTCTCAATTTTTAGCAGATTATAAATTTCTGTTTAATTCAAACAAAAATTTCGCTCGAAAAATTAAAGAGCGGAATTCATCAATAGTTTTAAGCTACTATAGGTACTATTTCTTAATACGAACGGAGTCTACGTCGACATCAGTTTTGATTTTAGCTTTATACTGTTGGCTAACTTGAAGAAGACAGGAACTGTATACAAGCTGGCCAGCGTCGAAAAAATTATCAAATCAGAAGAGAAAATTTGATACTTTTTAGCGATGTAATTTTCTGCTTGGACAAAGCATTTGTCACAAACACGATCGTTCTGAGAGGATTTTACCATCATGAGAGAACTTTCGTAGCAAACAAAAATCGTGAAGGTCACGTATTTCCTGGAGGCAATGTTGACAGTTTTGGAGTATTCCACAGAGAGGGACTTTAGAAGTTACGATTTCATCGTCGTCGTTTCTTCATTTTCATGGGGCAGGGACTCCACGCGAAAACTAAACACAGTATTATTTGGCCACAGGACGAGTATGCTGTCAAAGAGAGGGGGTCACAAGCACATCGCAAATCAGTCGCTTTTACCAATGTTACCTCGTGTGGATGTGAAACTCAACGTCGGGTCCACTGGGGACAGCCTCCTCTCCCTCAGTCGGCATGAAGGCGGCCAGGGCGGAGCTGCCCTGCGCCCCCGCGGCGCCCCCGCCCCCCAGCAGCCCCAGCAGGCCCACTGCTGACGGCGGGGGGGCCGCGGGGGCTGCCTTGGCCGACGCACCGTCCGTTGAAATCGGGAGTCCGTCTGGAAAATGACAAAAAGAAATAAAAGCGAGCTCAGTCGTCAACCGCACAGAGAGAAGTACTTTGGGCACATCCGCCAAATTTTGACACATAAATAAATTCAAGCTTCACTGACTAAAATTTTTGTCACTGTCTAAAATGTTTACGAGGCCCTCTGAAATTCGAGTCAGTTCGGCTACGATTTGTTTGGCTCGAGATTTAGCGGCAGTGCCTGGGTAATTATTTCTCTCCGTGGATGGGGGCGGGGTGGGGCGGGCATGTCACGGGGACGCGGGCTGGGAACACTACACGGGCACCGTCATTTTTCAAGCCAGCAAGCCTTGCTGTCAAATGACGACAATGGCAAAAACCGGAAACGCTCGAGTGCCCCGGGCGCCGCAACACTTCACTGCCAACACAGTCATTCATTGCTCGCAGTGACGATCGACCGGGTCGGCATCTTGGCCGCACGACCAATCGCATCTCCGCGCTCGCTCGTATGTGCATGCGGTGCATGTGGTGCGGCCGCCGCCGGGAGGAACAACAAGGCCACCGCCGTGGAAGCCATCTCCGAGCTCATCTTCTCTCCTCTATGAATCTGGGCTGGGCTGGATGGAGTCATCATACTGCGGCCGTACACCGCAACGCTCCACGCGCATTCCAGCTGGCGGCGACGCGTTGCTGGAGCCGCTGGAGTCGCTGGAGCCGCCTGGGGGCCGGCCCTGGCCCTGACCCCCGCCGCGCCGCCGCCGCTCGGGGTCACCGCATCGCGGGGAAAGAAGAGACCTTTCGCGTCCAATAGGCGGGCGTGTCTCTGTGCGAAAATGCACACTGGAAAATTACTTTGCGTGCGGCGGGCGTTGAGCGCCGGACCTGCAATTTCCCTGTGGCCGCAGACCGGTCGGTGGATGGGAGGCGCCCGGAGGCGCCCGGTGGGCTGGCAGCCGCCGGCTCCCGTGTGCACCCGTGCCGTGCGGGCTGGCCTACCCCGGTCCGTGCAGGCGCTCCACCCTCTGCTCTACAGCTCTGTTCTACAACCAAACCCCGTCCTTTAAAAAAAAAATCATTTTTAAACGCGATGCGCCTTGCAATTTTTTTTTGGTATAAGAGCATTTCGGCGGCGGGCCGCTGCCTAAGTACTGGCTGCACACAGCGAAGGCCTCCGCCCCGCCCCGCCCCCGGGCCGGCGCCGCTGAGCAGCGCTTCGTTAGGCCCTCCTCTCCTCTTGTGGCCGCGCAGAGAACGTCGTTAACAGCGGCGCCGGCAGCGCGCGGGGGGATCAAAGGTGAGTGGCAGCGAGAGAGAGAGAGAGAGAGAGAGAGAGAGAGAGAGAGAGAGAGAGAGAGAGAGAGAGAGAGAGAGAGAGACGGACTGGGGGAGGGGGCAGATGGGAGGGAGAGAGACAGAGAGATGTTTCGGTACATGCGGCCCCCACCCCCTCCCCACCCCACCACCTCGCGAGCAGAGCACAGTGCTCGGGCGGCAGGGGCGTATGTTATTGTGCGATGGAATTAATTATCGACAGCTGCGGCGGCGGCAGCAGCCGCAGCTTCCGCGTGTGGACTGCAGGTGTCGCTGCGGTGGCTCTGCCACCTCCGCCCCGCTGCTCTGATAGCTGCGGCGGCTCTGTCCGGCCTCACCGGCGTCACCGCGGTCACCACCGCTCGCCTCGCACACGCGGCCCCGCCGGCCCCGCCGCACCGGCCACGCCATCCCGCGCCTGGCCGGGGGCTGAGCCTAGCCTGGCCCCGGCGGCCGGCGCGCGAAGCGGCGGCCCCCTCCGCAGGTAGGCCGCCCCCTAACGACAGCAGCGGTCAGAGGGCCCCACTTCTGGGGTCGCCCGCAGGTAGCTAATCCCGCAGCCGTGCCGCCACCGTATGTCTCTACACCGTGGTCCGGCCTCACCGGCGTCACCGCGGTCACCACCGCTCGCCTCGCACACGCGGCCCCGCCGGCCCCGCCGCACCGGCCACGCCATCCCGCGCCTGGCCGGGGGCTGAGCCTAGCCTAGCCTTCCGGGTCGGCAGGCAGGCAGACGCCCCGCCGCCGCCGCCGCCGCCGCCGAGAAATGGTTTTCTTCCAGCGGCGTGATCAATCAGGTGCCATTACACAGCTGCCGCCGCCGCTGCCGCCGCTACTCGCCGCTGCACGCCTCGCCCGGCGTCTCGCGGGGCCAGGCTGAGGCGGCTCGCCGCAAGTATGCTGATGCGACGCCCCTGCGAACGGAAGTGTGAAAACACGCGGCGGCAGTGCAGCCGGCTCTGGGCTCGGCGCGCGTGGCGGGTCGGACCGCGGCGCGGAGGCGCCCCCCGAACCCGCCGACGGACTTTCGAGCGCGGACCGACCGCCCGACAAGCCGGCATGTTGTTTGGGTGGCGCGGGGCCGCAGGGCCGCGGGGCCGCAGGGCAGTGACTGGCCCGGCCGGAGGGCCTCGGCCCAAGCCTCGGTCAGGGCCTCGGCCGGCAGCCTTGAATCACGCGATTTCCAGTCCGGCATGCCGTCCGTGCATGCCGTGCTGTCCGCGCCGCGCCGCGCCGGCAGGGTAGTCGTTATGGCCGGCGCGGCACCGAGAGTCCCCGCGTTCACACGCGATTAAAATGGTATCGACGCTGCGCCGCCGTGTCGCCGCGCCGCCCGCCTATGCATCCTGAGACGAGTAAAACAAGTCCGGCGCCGAAGCGGCACGGCACGGCACGGCCCCCGCCGCTGGAGAGGGTCCGCATCCGCGAGTAGTGGAGCATTTCGGGCGCCGCTGCCGGACACCCGATACACTCCGCATAACTAACTGACACGGCAGCAGGGCTGCCCCGCATCCAGCTCAGCTGTGAGACTGGCTGCTCCGCCCCTCGCGGCCCCGCGGCGTCCAGTCGGTGCGTTGCTCCCGCACGGCTCCCGCACGGAGGGGGGGTCGGGCGTCGGAGTCACCGCGTGCCGCAAGCATCGTGTCGTGTGTCGCGTGCCGTGCGTCGAATGTGACGTGACAGAGTGCGGCGAACACCAGACGCTTCTCGCTATGTGGCGGCTCGCGGGAGACGAGACGGGACAGAGGCAGCCGGAGGCGCGCGCCCAGAAGCTCGTTCGCAAAGGTCGCCGCTGGTCGCCGCGCACTCACGAACACACACGCACACACACATGCACACGAGCGCGCCCCGCGTCACGGGGACGTGAACACCAAAACAGGCTCGAAGCCGCAGAAAAACGGAGTCACCGTCAGCGTTTATTGTTTCCTAGTCGGCGAAAACGGCGCGCCCACACCACACAAAATGTTTCATTTTTATTGGGGCTGTCCCGAGTCCGAAGCCGACAGCACAGCACGTCCACGACGGCGGCGATCGGCCGGCGACGCCCCGGTCCCTCGGCACCGGCGGGGCGGGGCCGGGCGGGGCCCGCGGCGGGGCCCGCACCCACGGCAGCGGGTACCAGCAGCAGCCGATTAGGCGGCGTGCCCTCGCTCCGCTTTGCTCCGCTTCGCCCTGTCCGCGGGCCGCGGGCCCACACGTCTGTCACCGCGGCGCCGGGACTCCTGTCGGGTCCCCTTCCTGACGGACGGCCGCCGTGCCCCCCGCCGTGCCCCGCCATGGCCATGACTGCAGCAGCCTGCCTCCCGCCGCTGGGCTGCGCTGCCCGCGCACCGCGATGATGCACCGATAAGGAAGGATAATGGAGCACAAGGCTGAGGCTGCTGGAGGCTGCTGGAGGCTGCTGGAGCCGGCCGGAGCCGCGGCCGGGTCGTGGCCTCGGCGCCCGCCCCTCTGGCCGCGGCCGACCGCCACCATTACATTACACACCTCGCGAGAAAAGTAGGCAAGCCCAAACATACAGGTGTCGAGGTTGTGCCTACCTCCGCCTGCCTAACAGGCAACGCCTTGTCGCGGCTGCCAATGGTTTGCCTAATAGGCAGGCGGGGGTAGGCACAATCTTGACACTCGTGTGTTTGCGCTTTTTGCCTTTTCTGTCAACACTGCCTGCCAGGGCGTTGCGACGCCGCGGGCGGGTCTTTCGGACCCGGAGTGCGTTTGAAACTGTCACCGCTGCCACGCTCGTCTCGCTTATCGAGAGGCATCGGGAGGGACAGTGGGGGACGTGCTTCGCTCTGCCTCCTCCCGGCGAGCCTTGGCCGGGGCGGGGCGGCCACAGAGCGCCTGCGGACGCTTGCGTAGGCCGACCCGCCCGACGCGCGTGCACGCTCGAGCCGCAGCTGCCTACCCGGCAGGCGGCGTGCCTTGGGCAGCCGTGGGCCGCGGGGAGGGAGTGCGCCCGCGCCCGCAGCCGCCCGCGGTGCGAAGTTTGGACGTTTGCACTTATAATGACGTCGTCTTTGGCATCCCGTCGGGACTCGGGAGGACCGGCTGGGGATCCCCGTTCTTCCCATTACAAGACCCCCCCGGCGGGCCGGGCCGACCTGCCGGGCCGTGCCGGAGGCCCGGTTCTCGCATACACGCGCTTCCATTCTCGGCCCGCTACCACACCGCCCCGCCCCTCCCGCCCGCCCCCTCGGCCTCGGCCCCACCCGTCTTTATCTTCTTCTTCCCGCCGCTCCGGTGGCTGGACTGGCCGCCGACACCAACACCCGCCTCTGCTCCCGCTGACGTAAGCGGTTTGGGTCGGCTCGGGTGCGCACACAGATCGGCCGTCGTAGTACCACTTACCGGATAGCCGGGCTGGGACCGGGCCGGAGGCCGGAGCCTAGAGACAACAAGCAATAACCGACCCGCCCGACCAGAGCGGCGGTGGCGCCGCCGTCTCACCTGTCGCCGTCGCCAACGCCGAGAGCACCGCCACCAACGCCGTCGCGGCGACTCCTCGGGCCATCCTGGCCGGCCCGAAGCGGGAGGCTCCGCGGCGGCTGCAGCTGCAGCGATGGGCGCCGTCAGCGCGTCACAGACGCACTCGGACGTGCTTCGCCCCCGCGGGGCACGGCGACCCCCCGGTGACTCGACGGGGGCGCGCGGCACGTGGACTACACGTGGGCCGGTACCGGTACCGGCTCAGTCCGGGCTCCGGGTCCGGGTGGCTGGAGGCGGGCAACGCTCGGCTGCTCGGCTCGCGCGCGCGTCAACCGAAGCAGACGCCGGTCCGGTCCGGCTCTGCTGCCTGGCTGCCTGGCCCGATCCCAACCGATCCGAGCGCGAATAGGAGAGGAAAAGCTCCGCCTCCACCGAGCCCGCGAGTGAGTCGTGAGTGGTGTGTGAATGCTACGAGCGAAGCACCTGAACCTGCAGCACGGCGCCGGGGCCGGGGCCGCGGCAGCCGCGGGCCGGGGGAGGGGGGGGGGGGCGGTACGCGTGGGAGGGGGAGGCGGCGCGGGAGCGGCACTGCCGCGAGCTGGGTTTGGAGAGAAGTAATTCCAGGCAGACCCATCCCTTGGTGCCTTGAGATAAATTGAGCGAGTTAGAGGGAAGGACAAGCCGGGACGGGACGAGGCCGTGCGCAGGCAGGCAGGCGCCTAGCGCCCGCATGGGCCCGGCAGGCAGGCCTAGCCGAGCGGCCTCGAAGCCCGGGAGGGCACGTCCAATCCGAGCCACACAGTTCCGCAGGCGGCAGGAAGATTGAAATTGAAATCGGGCGGCGGTGTAGGGACCGATGAGAAATATATTGTAAAAAGAAGACCAGAAGAGTGAGCAAACGGTGATTTATTCATTAACAAACCACAATTTCAGTACATGGGTTTGCCTTCAGTAACAGTGAATGAAAATAGAACTATGTTATGCTCTATTTGAGACTAAAAAATGATCTTCAGATGCTAATACTCAGTCTCCAAATGCAACCCTCACAGAAGCATTATGTATATACAGGTAATGTACGAAAACGAGGTCACATCCAGAGCATCTGTAGCGCACAGGGAATTGAAGCTCAGCTGAGATCATTTATAACCGTGAGAACACTTCAGCACTAACAGCAACTCGATCTCTAAAAAAGTCGAGGGTTACACAGGGCACAATTTAACAATAAACAGAGCCCTGCCCCAAATTCTTGCAGCAACAGGCGTTTTTATTTACGAGTCAATAACATTACAGTGAAACCTTTTTGGATTCACAGAGCAGTGATTGGAAGCACTCAATAGTTGGTAAAAGATCTAAATGGAAATTCAGACACCACCACAAATAGAAAGAACAAAACAGGAGAGGTAATGACGGTTCACTGCAATAGGCTTGCTGTTAAATCCTGAGAGTAGGGTAACACTCGTCTATAACATATCACATTCATAAGACTCCACACAGAGCCACTTACATCTCAATAGCATGATCACACAAAAAGTTCAACCATTAGATTGTAACATGGTAAATTCACACTTAATATAATTCACTAACACTACACATCCCCTCATACGCAAAGTTTCTCAGTAAGGGGCCTAAAAAAAAACAAAAAAAAACAGGAAACTCTGGAATAAGGCACAAAAATAACAAAAAAAAAAAACACAAGACTGACCGAACTCAATTTTGAAACAGCATGTGACAAAAGCAGTTGGAAAAAAATGACAAAAATGGAAATTAAAACCAACTTTTTTTCATGAAAGAACATTAAGAGAAGACTCCCACATTTAACAGTTTTCGAATTCAATGTACAACAAATACTGCCTTTATGCTGAGATAAGGATACAAAATGCATAACACCACTGAAAATGAAAAGTGACAAAATTAAGACCGGAGGCAGTAAAAATAGTGGGCAAATGAACGACTTTCTTAAAATCTCAGCATAGCGACACAATTTATTACCCTAACTACATACTAATGAACTTCTGTACAGGTAAATAACTCCAACGCTATAAGCCAGTTATGAATGTAAAACTGCAACATGTTAATTCTTAGTATATACAAGGATTGGCTTTGGCACAAAAATATACAAGTAATTTACAGCGAATTTTACAAATTAGCAATTTTCAGAGAATAACCTACATACAGACAATAGCCAGCCAAAATTCCACCATACTGCTCCCACCTCATTGCTATGCACCCATACCACAATAATTGTTTAATAAAATAATTAAAAGGGAAAAGATCAATAAGTTAACTCAAAATGTCAATTCGGTCATTTCAGCACACAAGTTTAAAATAAATATTCCAATGTGTTTGGGCTTGTTCTTATCTCACATGTCACAATGAAAACAAAAGGAGGTTGAAGCTGTATCAGCTCTTTTAGGTAACATGATATGAGGAACACACATTCTTTAGTACCATAAGATTATGACACTACCAATTCTTTCACACTTTTGCAACAGTTAAGAACAGCTTAGAACTATAAAGGGCCCTCCCATTTCAAAACATACACACTCGTCTTTAATATAAAATTAGTTATGTAGAAAAATATAGGAGGAAACCAAATGCTTTAAATAACAATAATAGGTCCAGTGTATTTAAATAACAATGAGTATTTGAGTACTCAAAAAGAGGAACCGCAGCGTTTCCTCTAACGCACAGTTGATGAAACAGATTGAATGATAACCCTGAACAAGGCTTTACTCAGATTTAAAAAAGAAACAATTTTTTCTCTCAATATAAAATCTTTATGAAAGTATTGCAGTGTCACACATATTTCGGTAACATAATTGATAAGTACATCTGAAAGAGGCCCATTGAACAAAATCACAGATTTTAGCAAGTTCAGTCATAACCAGCAACATTAGCCATCAGTAAGCAAATTTCATTAATTCTAATAGTACAAAAGGGAGGAAAAGAAACTCTGGTGGAGCATTGGAAGTTCGCTCAACCCCTAGCTGAGCTTTCATCATCTACAAAAGGAATTAACACTACCATGTTAAAAGTTAAAGGATACAAATTTAAAGAGAGGCTAATCATGTTCAATACCCCATCAGCGCTTCTTAGTAAAAGCAATGGCAGTCACATGAAAAGAAAGGAGTGCATAAGTCTCCTTGCAAAAGAACATAATACAAGTTTGCAATGGCGGCCCGCTCTTTAGACAATCTTGATGGATACTGCTGATTGCAAAGTGAAAATGTAGTGTTGAACTCAATGAGCAAGACAATACATTTGCCCACCAATATTAACTTATCAATGGATCTCCAATCAAACCTAGCCATCCGCAAATGCCTCAAGACAATTTTGCTGAGTCTTAAGATTTTTTAAGAACCCTGCTACACCGTTTAGAAACTAATATATATCTAACAGAGTACATAATGTACCAAGTTTTGTAACCAACTATCAGAGCAATCTGAATAATATAATTTGTAAAACTTTAATAAAGATTATCTTATGACACAGACATCAATTTGAAGTGAAATTAAGAATACCCAACAATAAAATCAAATGAAGAAAAATTTTGCTCCTTAAGGAGCCATCCACAATAATTACAACTCATTAAACATTACATTAATACAGCAGCATGAATCTGATGCAGAATTACAGTAAAAGGCACACAGCTCACCGGTACAGGTAACATGTCCTCACTCTGTTAACAAGGGACATCAGTCAGATTGACAGTTGCTCTCAGGGAAATTAAGGTCTTCGAAGAACACCACCTTAGAAAGCACCAGAAAAGATATGGCGGAAGTCTGCCTGAAAGAGAACTGCGATGCCATTCCCCAGTAGCATACAGAACCTTCACCGTCAGTATACAGAAACAAAATGATTAATACCACAGATGAACGATGAATGATTATAATACAGATGATCATTTAAAATTATGATAAGGAGAGATTCAAAGCCTGTCCATCTCTCTTAAGTTAAAAGGCACTTCAAGCAAAATGCACATTTACATTCTTCAGTGCCTGTCCACAGTCACAGTGTCATGTCGCCGATAATACAGAAGGTAAGGAACCCGAGGCGGTCGTGGTGACAAAACCTGAGGAGCTGGTATGACTCTGACTGAACTGTCATCATACCTGATCCACTGATTGTAACCCGCATGATAGGCATCGGTTATGTAATGGCCTTTAGTTGCCTCCTTGCCGTCATGATATACAACTGAAAAAAGGCATTTTGTTAGACTTCCAGTAGTTTTGGAAATGTATAAAGATGAAAAATGAAACCGATAGTCACCTGCAAAAAGTTTGTACTGTTGGCTTGAGGCCTTTTGTTTTTTAGATGAAGATAGTAACTCTGCAGGGTAAGAGAGGATCAAAAATCACATAAGTTATTGCAAAACTTATTTAAAAAAGGAAAAACCTATTAAAAAAAAGCTTACTTGAGTCAACTTTCAGCTCAATGTCATAGCGAATCGTTTTCAGTATCTTCGAGCAGCCTTCATGGCTGTAATCAAACCACTTCAGATGCAGAAGAAGAACTGGTGGCAACTCCTCCAGTTGAACTTCTTGCCACGCTGTAACCTCCTGATTAGATCGAGAGCAAGTTAGCCCCTCTAACATATCTCTTTTAACATAAGCCTCCAGCGCTTCTTTGACAGAAGTACTGTTCTGTAAACAGAAAAGGGGGGTGAAAATCAAAAATGGAAGTCAGGCCTAGAGAGCACGGTCAAGAAAAACTTCCAACAGGCAGCAGAGACCAACATACCTCAATATCCAATTGGAGTGTAAAAAATGGCTGAACATTGTCAGTGTAACTGTGATCAACAGCCTGACCACTCCTAAATACTCTTGATCTGACATGGCCACGGAATATATCCGAAAGAGGAGTACGGCCGAAGTCTGCTCGTCTTGTTACAGCTCCTTTGTTCTTTGGACCCATGACCTGGAAGATGAAGTGGTATTACAAGAGGTATCGACACAATGAATCTGCATCAATGTTATCATTTAGATGCCAAATTTACCTTCCACTCATCAGCTTCATCTGGGCTGAACGACTCGGTTTCCCCATTAGAAGGCGAAGGAATGGGCGAGGTAGTTGCAGAAACATCACCATTGGGAAGATCCATGACTTTCATGAGATCAAGCATTTCATCATTCAAAGAGTTTAGAAGACAAGACAGAAATTCCTCAGCATCTTCCTGCCTCCCTTCCACCATGGAGTCAGTTTGGATGACAGACAACATACGATAGACAAAAGTAGGTTCAAATGGTGTGCCAGTTTGAATGTCATACTGAACACCTTCACCTTCTTTGCTACGAGCTGCACGATCAGCCCTTTTAAGTTTCGCTGATGCAGGAAGGTGCTGGAATTCCTTCACAAACATTTTCCTACAGAAACGAAAGGAAGAACAGTATTAGCAATTCCGTCACGTTTCAAACAAAGGGCTAGAAGGCGCAGGACAGCTCCCTTACATGCTTTCCATGACTGCAGCACGGGATTCAGAAGAGCGTGAAGTGGGCAAATCAGGTAGATTGTAGAATAAATTGTAGAATGGGGGACATGCCAGAAGCGCCTGCAAGGTTGCATTGATGTAACACCAATTGTTACGGTTGGTGAGACCCCTGGGCTGCAGGCTTGCAGGTTTATGGTCCAGCTTATATCGATGCAAAAACTCTGCCAAATAGAGAAAAGAAGTTGAGAGCAGACTATGCACAACCACCCAGAGGAGCAAAAATAAAAAAGAACAGGAGGGAAAAACTCACCTGACAACTGGTGCAACTTAGGATCATGAGAAGGGTTGGGTGGAGGCAAGGGCGGTGCAATGCCCGAGGGAACAGCACCAGGTGGTAGGTAGCTCCGTGACTGTTGAGAGATATGGTTAGACTTGCTGGGAGGTTGCATGGGACCCCATCCGGACTGAGTGGGAGGGGAAACTGCTTGAGGTCCATCACTGCAAGAAAAAAAAGAATTAAGTTAGGTTGGTGGAGGTTTCTGACAATATAAGACACACACAAAACAATGCAATCTGCGTATGTGAGGTTGACTTCCAATGAGGCACAAACGAATCTTGTTGATAGTTATTCCAAACAAATTTAATTTGGCACCGGTGCTCGTACAATATTTGCTATAGAAGTAACCTGCTGGCTTATGACTGTGCCATTACATCAATCATTCTTTCATCAAAACATGTATGAGAGGTTGACTTCCAATAAGACACAAATGAATCTTGTTGGTAGTTATTCCAAACAAATTGAGTTTAGCACAGGTCCTCGTACAGCTTTTGCTATTGAAGCAACCTGCTGGCTTATGACTGTGCAAACAATACGTTTATCAACATTCCATTTTAATGAACCCTGTATGAAAGGTTGACTTCCAATAAGACACAAATAAATCTTGTTGGTAGTTATTCCGAACAAATTTGATTTAGCACTGGTCCTCGTACAGCTTTTACTATAGAAGTAACCTGCTGGCTTATGACTGTGCAAACAATACATTTAACAACATTCCACTTCAATGAACCCTGTATGAAAGGTTGACTTCCAATAAGACACAAATAAATCTTGCTGGTAGTTATTCCAAACAAATTTGATTTAGCACTGGTCCTCGTACAGCTTTTACTATAGAAGTAACCTGCTGGCTTATGACTGTGCCATTACATCAATAATTCTTTCATCAAAACATGTATGAAAGGTTGACTTCCAATAAGACACAAATAAATCTTGCTGGTAGTTATTCCAAACAAATTTGATTTAGCACTGGTCCTCGTACAGCTTTTACTATAGAAGTAACCTGCTGGCTTATGACTGTGCCATTACATCAATAATTCTTTCATCAAAACATGTATGAGAGGTTGACTTCCAATAAGACACAAATAAATCTTGTTGGTAGTTATTCCAAACAAATTGAGTTTAGCACTGGTCCTCGTACAGCTTTTGCTACTGAAGCAACCTGCTGGCTTATGACTGTGCAAACAATACTTTTATCAACATTCCATTTTAATGAACCCTGTATGAAAGGTTGACTTCCAATAAGACACAAATAAATCTCGTTGGTAGTTATTCCAAACAAATTGAGTTTAGCACTGGTCTTTGTACAGCTTTTGCTATTGAAGCAACCTGCTGGCTTATGACTGTGCAAACAATATGTTAATCAACATTCCATTTTAATGAACCCTGTATGAAAGGTTGACTTCCAATAAGACACAAATAAATCTTGTTGGTAGTTATTCCGAACAAATTTGATTTAGCACTGGTCCTCGTACAGCTTTTACTATAGAAGTAACCTGCTGGCTTATGACTGTGCAAACAATACATTTAACAACATTCCACTTCAATGAACCCTGTATGAAAGGTTGACTTCCAACAAGACACAAATAAATCCCGTTGGTAGTTATTCCAAACATATTTGATGTAGCACTGGCCTTGTTACAGCTCTGATTATGGACGTGAGCTGCTGGTTAATGACCATGCCACCATTGATTCCTAGATTAAGAGAGATAACTCAAAACGCAGGTTGATGACCCTTGGATAGCTTCAATACAGAGGGTACCACTTTGATCATTACATCTTAGTTCCCGAGCAATTTAAAACAGCTGAAGCGCTCTCTCTGGGATCCATGTACTCAACACTATTCATGGCACATTTAACATAAGATATTTCACTAACCTTCGTTGACTGTTGAAGGCATTGGCGTGAGGAACAGCCGCTGGTGAATATCCACTAACTGGTGCTGATCCGGCGGATTGTGATTTATTGTTAAATAAGGAGGCAAAAGAGGCTTTCCCCCACTGAAATGCAGGCAAAAATTTATAAGGTAAAGAAAAATCCGCACAGAGAAAGAGCATAGGCAGCATGAATCCTTATTACCTGTGAGGTACTCTGAGGGACTGACGCGCCATGGTTGTCTTCAATTTTGACAGTAGGAGCGGGGACGGTTGTTGCCGGTGGCTCTGGGGACGGCGACTTCGATGGCTGGGTGACTGGTGCCGGGGCTGGCAGAGAGGACGGCGTGGGGGACAGAGCAGGCGGGGGCACTTCGAGGGGTGTGACACTGTTCTCAGAGGGAGGCTGCTTCTGCTGTGGCTGTGGTTGTGGCTGTGCTGGAGCTGGTGCTGTTGCTGGTGCCGGCACTGCTTCCTTGGCGACGGGAGGAGGTGCAGACACCGGGGTGTTGCTGGGCCGCCGGCACTCCTCCGCTGGGGCTACGTCAGCCTTTGGGGACGGCTTCCTGTCCGTGAGTACCGCTCCAGCAGGCGGGCCCGGGGTCAGCACCGGGGCCTGCGCCACAGGCGCCGACGGGGGGCTCTTCACGTCCTTGACGGGGGCGGGCGGGGGTGCGCGAGCCGGGCTCGTTGTGGGCTGCGGCGCCGGTGCTAACGGGGGTGCGATGATGGGTACGGGAGCTGGAGCTGGGACAGGGGCGGCCTCAGGGACTACAGGGGGGAGCGCTGGGATCACGGGTGGAGGCACGACCGCCGGGATAATGGGGGGAGGCGGCAGGAGCGGCGGCCCCGACAACGAGGCGGGGGTCGCAGGGACCGGAGCAGGGGTGGGGACTGAAACAGGCGGCGCCTGGGAAAAAGACATTTTGGGCCCCGGCGGGGGAGGCACCCCCATGGGCGGGTGCGGCGGGTGGAACTCGTACATGGAAGGATGGTGGTGGTACATAAAGATGGGCGAGCCCGCGTGCGCGGGGTGGACGTTGTGTATCGGCTGGTACTGCTGGTAGTGCTGGGCGTACGGGTACTGGGCGTAGGGCGGGTACGGCTCGTACGAAGGCACGAGTCCGCGGGGCATCATGTCCTGGCTGTGGGCGTGCATCATGTCCCGCTTGTTGTTGGGCTTGCGCCTCTGCCGCTGGTCCCGGGGGTGCTGCAACTGAGGCGTGGGCGTCAGTGGTGCACCTGCGGCGGCAGCGCCGTACCACGAGGCAGCTGCCGAGGTACTCACTGGGGCGTCCATCATTTGGTAGGTGGTGACCGGCTGGAAGGGCGCCATGGAGTGCTGGTACATGGGCGCCGAGGACACGTACGTCTGCACGGCGGGGTACACGGCGTGCGGGTCCTCGTGCGGCTGGCCGTAGGGGCTGTGCAGCATCTCGCTGTGCGACGAGGTCGGGGCCACGGACTGCATCATCTCCAGCGGCTGCGTCTGAGACGCCTCATCGCCGCTGGTCAGGTCCACGTCCGGAGCCAACTCCAAGTGCCCGCCATTGATGGGCTCCCCTGAAAAACGAGAGGACAGAAAAGCGTCAAAGCCGTGAGAAATTCGATCCGTCCAGAGTGTCAAATAACAGTTAGTGGTCAATCAAGGAGGCATGATTAAATACAGAAAGTGCCCGGAATGTTCATCAGAAGGTATGTTCGATAAGGCGACGATGCATGACAGTATCCATTACCCCTAAAAAGACTTGCACAGGAATGAGTATGAAAACATGCATCAATTTGCCCAACATAAAACCCTGTAATAATAAGTGGGAAAACCCCCCAAAAGGCTAGGTCATGAAGTAGAGGATGAAGGAAAGGAAAGGTTAAATGGTGAAGGATAGAAATGATAAGCAGTCATTGGAAAAATAAACAAAAACAAAAACTCTGAGAGGCGAGACAAACACAAATTCAAAGGACTACCCAAGCCTAGCGGCACTCTTCCTCATCCATTAAGGCAATCGACCAGACTGGCAACAAATGGGGGAGAGGGAAAGGATACTTGAATAAAGACTTGCAAGGTGCAGCTACAAACTAAAGGGGAACTGGCAGGAAAAAATACTATCTGTTCACAACCATGTGAAAAATTTGGAAAAAAATCAGGAATTTTAGCCAAAACATTTAACAGAATAGGTCAGATCAAATATTAATTTAAAAAACAAATCTTACTCTAAGTGAAACAAAAGAGCATTAGCCAAACAGCAGCACAAGAGCACTCAACACCCAATTACCTGCTGATACTGCTTGTAACCATTGACATGTGGGGGACCCGCCGCCGAAGAATGGAGGGGATAGGAAGGCATGAGGAGGGGGAGGGAGTGTGGCCAGAGCTGCATAAACTCATTATAATTTAGTTTAAGCATGATTTATACAATCAGTTGATCATAAAATAAATATAAGTGGAGCAATGAAATTTGAGGAAGAGATATTTAGGAAGACAGACAAAACGCTGCAGTAACAGGGCATAGACATCTCCCAAAAGTACTGTAATAGGTAACTTCGCCACTTATGACATACTACAAACTACTGAAATTAAACCAGACGTGCAGCAAAGACATAACAGCAACCCAAAGAGGAAATGAGATACAGCAATGAGCACTGTTCTGAGGCTCATTTCAATGGAACCAATACTCCAACAGCATATCCCTGTCTCATCCCTCCCCAAAACTGTACATAAAACGATAGCAGAAAATAACTCACCGAACTGTATATCTGGATGATCTTGAGATGGAATCCAAGTGTAGACATCATCACTCTCTACATGTTCAGGTTCCAGGAGTGGAGGTTCAGCTAAAGATACTTCATCTTCAGCCCATGGTAAGGTGAGGCCCTGTTGCTCAGGGTTAGCCCCAAGCACAGAGCGTAGGTGGCTCAAGTCATCCTCACCCAGCCCCGACAGATCCAGGAATTCATAGTCCTGAACGAAAAACAACAGAAATTTAAATGAAACACACACTGATCATAAATTGATAAATTGTGCCACAATGAAATCAAATGAGGAAATGGGACTGAGGGATGGTGAAATTACTCGTAAGGAAAGAATGACAAGGGCTAAAAATTCGTTTGTAGGAATTAAAAAACTAAACTTCTATGAAGAGAAGGAAACCTTAAAATGAATAACCAGACAAGGAAATTCGAGGGGTGGAAACAGGACCGAATGGCACGAAACGTACGATGCGCCAGGCCAATCGTGAGTTGCTAAACGAAGGGTAAACGGTACCAAACACTCCTCTTCCACGTACCATGAGCCAAGACGGACAACACAAGATTTACAAACGAAAGCAAAGTTCCGCGGAGGTTAATAGATGAACAAGGTTGTCGAGTGCATAATCAAATCGGCACCCGGGAACTTGAACTCGGCATAACCTAAGCCGCGGGAGAGGGGGAAGAGTGAGTTAAGGTTATCTCAAGTCCTTGCCGACGGCCACTAAAGGGGCACAACTTATCCCGTGGCGGGAAGGACCTTCCCAGTCAACCCGTCATCGGGCGGCGCCCTAACGTATTATCCGAGAATTCGCGAGCACCGACTCCACGTGCGGCATGTTTGCTTGCAAAATGGAGGTCTAGGATCCGATGGGTCTACCCGGAGTTAAAGACGCGCCACGGAGGGTGATGGCGTTCGTCCTCGGCGCTCCGTCACCTCTATCAATACAGGCATTTTTATTGTGCGAGTGCGTTATTTTCTGACATATCTCACCTGAACTGGATTATCCATTGGCCTATATTATGAACTCAAGTCATTTCTCATGAGAAGAAGCCATGTTCTTCGGTTTCAGTAAAAGTATTTCCGGTGATGGTGTCCGGACGCATTCGCACTCGCGCGTCAATTGTTTCCGGATCGGGTGCTTTCGTTTCTACACATTCCACGACCATAGTTTGACCGTGCTGTTTTTCTACAACATCACAAGGTATTTCGTGCAGATGATACAGAATGATATTCGGTAAAACTAAGACTAAAAGGGGAAAGAAAGATGGAAGCAGCTGGAAGTTTCCTCGCTACAAAACATTCAACACTCGTGACCCATGGTTTTAATTTGAAGTTCCCGCTCCGAAGGCAGGCGACCAGCTTCGTTAGATAAAATTTTTAGTATGTAGTAGACACCGGTAAAACGAAAGTAGTCTCACAGCAAATTATTTAAAAAATAATTTATTTGAAATCTGAAAACGAAAAGGGTATCGATACTCACTTTTATGATTACTGCAGTTGGTGGGTTGGTGCCCCTTTGCGAGCGTTTCGTTTTCTTATGGTGTGGAAGGCTATGAGTCTGGCCCTTCCTTTCCGTGTCGTTCGAGAAGGCTTTAGCGTTTCTTTCCTACACGAGTGTGTGCCGTGTAATCAAAATGGTAAATTCTTGTCCGTTTTATCTAAAATTTCCAATACCATCGATTCAGTCTTGAGTGTTTTTCACATGGAATTTGAATTTTTGGTGCATCCTTGCCCATGTGGGCTGTGTATTTCGTTTCTACGCTCCCAGTTTCGGATGTTAACGCGCTCCGAAATTCCATGCATCTGCGGCTGCATGTGTGTCACTTTATGTGTGGAAAGACTGCTCGAATTTTCCACTACCGCGTACGAAGTGAAATGTCTTCGCACGTTATATCCTCGAAACTTTGTTTCTCTGGATGGTGGTTTGGATTTCTAGGGGGGAAAAATCCGGTCATGTTTGTGGTGGACTTTGCCGTACCCGGTGACTAAATTGTATTACGTACGCTTGTCGGAGCAGTTGCTGCTGTATTATTCCAATATCCTTGCGTATGATTTTGGCCTGGCGATGCAGGTTCAATTTTAGCTTGCGTTACATTCCTAGAGCATCTTGGGTTCTGTTTATGTGACCCTTAACCTCCATTGTAGGTTAGTTTACTTCGCCGGCTGTGGTTGCGGCGCTTTGGAATCCAATAAGAGTTCTATCGGCGGATGTCTTTTGTTTTCCCGTGCACTGCACTGTGAAATGGCTTCTGCCGTTAGTGTTCCACATCCCTTAGTTGTGCTCCTGTGATAATGAAGCGTGGCACTGAAATTTTATGTGGATGTGTTTACTGTGGAGCCTTCATGGGCCCTTACTGATCTTGTGATGTTTGTAAATGGATAATTAACTAATGTTTATATTCTTTTCAGTCTGAGGGTACAGCAACCATCCGGACGAGGAGCTTCATGACCAACCGGCTTTTGGCCCGGAAACAAATGGTAACCAAATCTGCAGTGATTAAATGCATCTCTGGCCGCCATGTTGGAGACTATTTCACTTGATTGCTTGTTCGCAGGTCGTTGATGTCCTCCACCCTGGCCAGGCTTCAGTTAAGAAAGTCGATATCAGAGAAAAGCTTGCCAAGATGTTCAAATGCACACCTGATGTAGTTTTCTGCTTTGGGTTCAAGACCAACTTTGGTGGTGGCAAATCTACCGGCTTTGCTTTAATATACGACACACTGGAGCTGGCCAAGAAGTTCGAACCCAACTACAGGCTAGCCAGGGTAAGTGGCTTGGTTACATTTTGTTTTTGTGCTGCTTGTATACGTGTTGCTAACGCATACTTGTCTCTAGCATGGACTCTATGAGAAGAAGACCCAGACCCGCAAACAGCGCAAGGAACGCAAGAACAGGATGAAGAAGGTCAGAGGTACCAAGAAGTCAAAGGTTGGAGCAGCTGCTAAGAAGGTGGGTCTTGCTCAAATTGTTTCATTTCTATTGGATTTTTAGTTTTATTTCTTGCGGTACTTCTCATCATGGCTCTTGCCTTGTATATCACAATAGTATACTCTTTAATAAACTTAATTTCAACTGAGTACTTGTTGATACTGTTGGGATGGGTTGTAAGTGTCGGTGCTATGAGCACGTCTTTTAAGCCAGTGGGTATTACCATCACCTAATACCCATGTGCCCCCCCTCTTTTTTTTAGGGCCATAAAGTGAGTCAGGGGAGGTGTAAAGGGTATTGTTGGTATGCTTGGGTGTGATTTAGTTTAACTTCTGTGTGAATTGAGCTTTCCAATCAAACCTTAACAGCCTGCCAATTAACCAATTGTCTCTGTAACTCTAACTTTTCACACGTGAGCCTCTTGGCATGAGTTTTCAGTTAATTTGCAAGATTCTACGACTGCAAAGTTGTGACTATTCTCATCAGGTGTAACTTAATGTTTGTACTTGATAAGAGTGTATTGCACATAACAATTTTGGTGCGAAATTTTGGGGTGTCCATGTGCCCAAGTCTCGTGTATTTAACATAGGACTTGTTCAGCTATCATTTCTTTTAACCGTTTGTTTTGGCTTGTGTATGCAATTTTTAAATTTATTTTAACTGATCCATATCTTTTTTCTTTCTTTGCAGTAAACGATGCTGGTGGACGACCTACTGTAAACTTATTATTTTATTGTATGGTAATAAACCTAATTCGTTTCCCATTTGCCTTTCTTTATTGAACCCTTTTGCAAGATACTTGCCTCCCCTTGGGTGTTGCGAGTACAATACACCATTCCAACGTTTGTCCAGCCCATTTTCCCCACCAATATCCTCATTTATTGTTGCTAAATATAAACATGGCTGTCACAAGCATCGCTGCACTATAAAAGTAAGGAGCACAGCAGGGTGGTGACATCTTGTTGAATTCAGTTAGAGATTTCAAGCAGCAAAGTTCTCAAGATACAAATTAAATACATTAAGTGTCAAAGGAATGAAATTTCTTTAATTACAAATAAATAGAATCACATACGAACTTAGCACTCTCAGAGTAGAGGGATTCTCTAAGTACAAGACGGTCTGTCCCACCCCTCGGGCTTCTCCCAGGGGTCCCACAACAGATGCACGTTGACTAATACGAGAACTTTTAATGGCTGTCCCGAGTTCACGTAAGCGGTGCTGAGCTCTGGTGTCGCAGAGTTGTCAGGGCGGCCACGGCAATCACGCGGGGCGGGGGCGGGCTGTGAGGGACAGGGGCATCCCCCGCCGGGCGTGTCCGTCTCGGCCTCACACCGAGGTGGCCTTGGCTACCACGGCGGGGTCGCCGAGGGCCAGGGTTGTGTCCGAGGCTGCGGCTGCGGCTCTCGATGCGGGCGGGCTGCGGCGGCAGGTGGCGCCGTCCCCGCCCTGCTCCGGCGCGGGTGCGACGACTGCCTCGGTGACGGCGAGCTCGGCCTGGACCTGCACCAGGCGGTAGCTCTCCCGGTGCAGGTTGTTGTGCGAGTCGAACGGTCCCTTGAAGGCGCCCGGTAGCGGCAGCGGCAAAGGCGTGAGCCTACGTGACGACTCGGCTGGACTCCTCCAGAGCGCCGAGCTGCGGCTGCTGCCGCCGCTGCGGTGGTGGCGCTCTGCAGAAGACCAGTCGGCCCGCCATCAGTAACCCGAGACCCCCGACGCGGAGCGGCCAGCCACGCTGCAGCTGCAACACGACCCGAGGAAAAATGTTAGTGGAGCCGGGAGCATAGTTCGCTAAGTTGTCCCCCATTATACTGCAATAGCAAAAGACGGCCAAAACGACCGACAGTCCGCCGACTGCACGCCCCCGGGTGGGCTTGAACCACCAACCTTTCGGTTAACAGCCGAACGCGCTAACCAATTGCGCCACGGAGGCTCCGGCATGCAATGCTGTAAAGGACGTATTGCATTTCATTGGCCCCTCCCCCCTTTTCAGCGCGCAGCCGCCGGCTCGCGGCAGCGACGGAAATGTCTTTGATGTGTCACGCCAGGGTTTGGTTTTCACTTTTGCCAAAGAAAGAAGATGTTTGCAAGTGGAAGACAAACGAAGCAAAGAAATGCCGGCAAAGGTGCTAGAAGCCACACGTCAACCTACCTAAATACATAACCTAGCCGGCAAAAATGTTTGAAAACGTGGCTGTGCAGGTTGGGCCTACACAAGGCCCCTCACAGGATGTAAAAAGCGCGGGGTCTCATAAGATAACAGCAGAAAGGTAGCCAAAAGAGGAGAGGAAGAGGGGGGAAGGAGGGACCGGCGTAGACCGACGATCCAACGCGCTGCTGAGACAGGAGGCATGGCCACGTCAACTTCTATCGTCTGACGAGGTGGCCGAGTGGTTAAGGCGTTGGACTGCTAATCCAATGGGCTCTGCCCGCGTGAGTTCGAATCTCATCCTCGTCGTGAACGTTTTTATTTTTTTTCCATAAGGCTGTACAAGTGAAGTACGGAGAAGAAAAATTCTTCATTGACTTGTGGCACGAATGCATTCCACGGTTCATTTAAAAGTGGATTACATTTTTAGAAAAATATAGCGCCAGGGGACACCCGGGTTTGAACCGGGGACCTCTCGATCTGCAGTCGAATGCTCTACCACTGAGCTATATCCCCGACATGGAGGGGAGGGGTGCGCCGCGGCATAACATGCTGGGCGCGCTGGGTACAGTAGGATGACGGGGAGGGGATAGCGGTTGGCCGGGCGGCGGGCGGCACGCCGTTGAAGTGTACGAGTCATGCTACAGATGGCGCTAGCAGCTCGACTACTGCCTGAACATCGAGAAGGAGAGAGAGAGAGAGAGAGAGAGAGAAAGCATTCTGCCTTCAGTTGTGAGACAAGGATGGAGCATGAACCCCCGTTCGAGCGTCACACAAGGAATAGAAATGCGGCGGGAAAATCAAATGCATGCGCTTGGCTCGGCGAAGAAGGCTGCTCGGTCTACACAACACCGTAACGCTTTACTTGTGCTACGAAACAAAATAAAAAGTTTCCGTCATGCTGCCATGTCTACAACATAGGCGATTCGATCCAGGAAGAAAACGGCACCGCACCTGATACCCGAGATCGGAAAGAAGTGCCGATATAAGATCAATGTAAAGGAAAGATGCGCAAGTTACGAAAGTACGCTGTCCCAAACGACAGGGGTAGAGAAAGAGCAAGCAGCACATTGGTTTTGTGCAAAGAAAAACAGAAGCCCAATGGCGGGTTCAAGATTTACGTACGTACTTTCTATATGCCCTTGGAGGGACACTTGATTGGCCAGAGCTTGCTAAGCCGTGGGCATGCCAGGGCTTAGCATATGAAAATAAACACTTTTCTACGCCTCTTGGCTTTAGGTCTCTCCCTGAAAAAGAAGAAATCAAAGCCTGAGTTACAAAACGAAGCGACCTACGCTCTTCCTCTCTGGCTTTCACAGTTATCTCACGGGAAAATGATCCTCTGGCCTTAATCAGCCTCATCCCTGGGTATCAGGTGGATTCGTCCGCTTTCGCACGCAGGCAGTACCGACGAAAGTGGCCCCGCGGTTCCCGGGGCGTTCAATAAACACGTGACTTTTCCTAGGAGTCCTGGATGTCGTGGAAGCGGTGCCGGGGCACACTGTCGTCGGCACGGGCTTCAGTCTCCCCGAGACTGCAGACCTGGGTGGGTTCGACTCCCACAGACGGTCCCACGCGCCACCGCTTCGCGCTGATTAGTTTTCTCTCCGCTTTTGAACTACCAAAGTACCTTGTGAGGTGTATCACGTGGTTCATGAACGTTCCCGCCTTCCGGGGCTCTGGGTGCGAACATTGAACGTTGGCAGAAACAAGTTTGCAGTGGTGTGCGGGGACAGGGGACAAGGGTTCGTGCCAGAGACGCACTCGCGCCGCGCGTCCTCTCACCTGGTGTCGTTGATCCTGAGAGACGTGGTGCGCGTGTTGGTGGAGGGCTGCCTGTTGGGCCTGCGCCCCACGCGGCACCACCGGCCCAGCGCCTGCCGGAAGCTCTCGCGGAAGCTCCTCGACATGAAGCCGTAGACGATGGGGTTCACGCAGCTGAAACACCAAGCCATCCTTACCTACGTGCGATTACCGTTATTGGGCGAGACAGTTAAATCGCGCTGAAAAAAAAGGCGGGGAAGACAGCCACAAGAAGATGCACGGTAGTAAGAAAAATATCTAGCCGTTCTGAAAAAGTGGGCATTTTACTTGAAACAAGGTAAACTGTTTTATATTGGAGGGCGCTATTTTCTCGACCAGCTTTTAACCAAGAAATTGTGTCTCTTGTTACCTGTTGAAGTAGGACATGAGGTGGAAGCAGAGGCTCATGTACTTGAAGATGACGTAGTCGCCGTTGCGCATGTACTGCTTGGGCAGCACGTCCAGCGTGGTGAGCAGGTTGTCCATGAGCAGGGGCGCCCAGCAGATGACGAACACCACCACCACGGCCACCAGCATCTTGATGACCTGCGGCGGAGGGCGACATCGGCGTTAGCGCCGCGCTGCGGGGACGGCCGGGGCTGCCGCACCACAGGGACACTCACAGTGCTCACCTGCTTCACCGTTTGCGTCTCCTCCTCCAGCCGGATCTGGCAGCCGCCCTTCTTGAGCGACTCCCGGAAGCCGACCTGTCGCTTCTTGGACAGCGGGATGCTCTCCACCACGCTGAGCCTGCGTGGCAAACAACGTGTCCCGCATCACCACCGCCCACCCGGCTAAATAGTTTTCCCGTCGTGATAACACATTGACGGTTTTGGGGTTTCCGTGTCGCTCGGGTCCCGCCTGACTGAAGTTGTGCGGAACATGCCGGGGACACAGGTGGGCGGCTGCGAGTGGCCGCTCACTATTCGCGTTGTCTGTTGCGTGGCCAAACTGGGATTACGAGCGCCCTGCGGGCCCGATGACGCCGCCGGCCGGGCCGTGTCGGCGCGGCGCGGGCCCGCCGCACACATCTGCATATTCATCCCTCACATTGCACTGCGATAGAAACCCAACTAATGCGCGGCCCGCTACACGCGCCCGCGCCGCACATTAGCGCCAGCACTCCCCACGTCGTTACTGCCGTGACGTCACGCTCGTAACGGCGCCGGCGCGCGCGCTGGGCTGGCGTACGATGATGGTCGCCATCGAGACCGCCGTGCCGCCTGGCCACGCGCACACGCACACGAACATGATTCAGTACTCCCGCCGTCTGATGAAGGGGAATGGAGACGGAAATCGCCTTCCCCAGCAGCGGCCTCGACAGAGTGCAGCATGATGTTGCAACGCCACAGTGCACTACGGTGACCACTTCTGCGGTCGGGAGCAGGCAGGCGCCACGCCGTCTGCCTCAGTCTATCCGGAGGGAGGGGGGGGGGGGGAGTGGAGGAACCACCCTCCCTGTCGTTGCCTCCCGTGCAGCGAACATATGCAGGGAGCTTTCAAGAGATGTCCACAACTGTTGTCTCTGTCTCCCCCCCCCCCTACCCCCACCCCGCACCGAGCGCAATAACTTCTTCATCCACAAGAGATTGCACGGTGTCATCGCAGTGCGGAACGCATGTAAGGGGGTCGAGGACGACACATGGCGACGCCACACCCCCCGCTGTGTGTCTGCTCTCGACTTTGGCGGGGCCGCGCCGCCGCACGCCGTGATACACAGCGATACACCCCGTTCCTCCCCGGGGCTTGTCAGTGTCGAGTAGTGTGCTAGACACTGCTGCTCCCGCCCGCTCCCGCCCGCTCCCGCCGCCGCGCCACTAGTCCCGACTGTTTGGTGACGCCCGGGACCACCAGAGCCCTCCCTCCCTCCCACTCGACTCGCTGACATTGGATTCACGTGCCGCGGTCTTGTCGCGGCCGCCCTGTGACCACGGCGGCGCGGGGCTGCGCGGGGCCCGGCAGGGCGCGGCGCGACGGGCCCACTCCACACGCGAGCTCGTCTGCACCAGCCGGCGGCGGCTGAGAGACCCCCGGCCCCCCGGGACTCCGGCCACATGACCACTCGGCGCTGCCCGCCCGCGATCCAGTGACCTGATCAGCATGACCGCGGCCGCCACCGGCCGCCACCTCTCAGCCGGAAATAAATATTTATCCGCCGCCTTCCGAGAGAGACGACTCTCCGCTCCACCGCCCTCTTCAGGTCGGCGGAGGGGGCGGCGGGGGAGCTGTCCGCAAACACAGTAGTCCGCCCCCTATTGACCAGCCCCTTTGCGATGCCGCTCCGCGCCCCGCCCCGCCGAGCAGAGTCAAGAGCCGCAACGGCAGAGGCGGGTTGAGACGACTTCCCAGCGACTGCGACCGAGACGACTTTCCAGCGACTGCGACCAAAGGCTCCTCGGCGCCTGTGGACGAGACGTCGGCAATGACTTTCTAGACGTCCGGCGGGAGCGCACGGCCACGCGCGAGGCGCACCCATCGAGGCGCAGGGCATCCAGCCCCCTCCCCTCCCCGCCGGCGCGCTAGCCGCCCCCATTATCACACCCTTCTTGGCTGAAATTCAGATTGGAGCGTCTCCAGCAATGCCACGCCCCCTTCCGACCCTCCCCGGTTCTCTGCATTAATTGTTTCGTGGAAAGGTACACAGCGTCCCGCGAAAAGTGGCCCATAAGCCATAAGCTCATAAGCCATAAGACCCCCCCCCCCCCCAACACACACACACCGTCACTACCTGACTCATTTCGTGCACTCTTTAGAGAATTTTCATCACAAATGGAGGTGAGAAGGCCGCCCTCGGCTATGCGCCCGGCTGGGCTCTTGCCTCCGCCGCCCGGCTGGGCTCTTGCCTCGGGCAACACACCTCCCGCATACACATCGCATACACATCGCCTGCGCCGCCTGCGCGACCCGCCGCCGGGCCCGAGGGGTGCGTTATGAGGTTGGAGCAGCGTCCGCAGGGAAATCCAATCAGGGTCCGTGATTGAAACTGCTTGCCTGCGCGCGTGCAAGAGCGAGAGAGAGAGAAGGAGAGAGTGAAGGGGAGGGAGGGAAAGAGGGGAAAGGGGACGGGCAGGCAAGCAGGCAGAGGTGATTCCCGCGTCAGAGGTGAGAGCCAAGCGCGACACGATCGATTGTCTTCATACGTATGTGGCATTCCGTTGGCAGGCCGTAGGCGCAGGCCGTAGGCGCAGGCCGTAGGCGCGGGTTGGCCGTTGGCAGGCCGTTGGCAGGCCGTTGGCAGGCCGTTGGCAGGCCGTTGGCAGGCCGTTGGCGGGCCGTTGGCGGGCCGTTGGCGGGCCGTTGGCAGGCCGCAGGGCACTCAGTACTCACCCCTTGCCGCTGGTCATGTGGTACCGCTGCAGCATGACGTGCCACACCTCCCAGCAGATGACCGAGTACGCGAAGACCATGATGGCCGTGGGCACGAGCAGGATGACGAGCAGCGAGTACCAGTCGTTGAAGAGCACGGCGTGGTCCTCGTCGTCCCAGTCGCGCATGCACCAGTAGGCGGTCACGTTGTTGCGGCCGGTGACCTCCTTGTGGGACTGCGGCGAACGGGAAGTATGAGTGAAGTAAGACCGAAGAGCAACGGAGGGGCGGCAAAGTTTGAGATGGGAGTTAGGCGAGGGCAACGAGGGGCGGGCTGCACCACCGTGTGCGCACCGCCCGCCCCGGGAACAATATGTGTGGGCCCGCCGCCCGCCGGTCCAAGTGTGCGCGATATTGTGGAACTTTTCCGGGCATTGCTTCCGAGCGTGCGGCACTCACGTAAGCGGGGAGGATGGGCGTGGCGAGGACAAACGAGGCCGCCCAGATGAAGAGGCAGATCTTCCTGGCCTGCGACAGCGAGCACAGGTACTTGACCCGCATCGGGTGGATGATGGCGTAGTATCTGCAACCCAGGGAAACACGTCAGGAAATAACATTTAAAAGAAACGAATAATGAAAAGAAAACATTTGATAGTTTTGTATTTTATTTGGAGGTGAGCGCCTGCAGTGGTGAGGCTAGGCAGACCCGCCCGACAGTCGTGGCGAACGGGCCGGCCTGCCCTGCCGGCGCCCGCACAGAGGCCTGCAGTTGTGCCGCTGGAGCCGCCGGAGCCAAGCGGCCATCACTTTCTCCATTCTACGCCTCTTTCTTTTTCACTCCACTTTAGAGTCTGTGAACTCCACAATAAGCGGGCCGAGGCGAGGCGCAATCCTGCCCCCCAAAGACTCCTCCTGCCGCCGCTTTCAAAAGGTTGATTCGTAAAGAGGCGACAACAACAAAAGTGCCCCTGCAGCCGCCGCCGCCGCCGCCGCGCGCCCTTTCTCCCGCACGCGTCGAGTTAAGTTTAAGAGAGCTTGTTTCCGGGATGGCTCTAACTTTGGGCTGCCGTCGGCCGCCGGCCCCTCTCGCTACACAACACATGGACGCGGCAGACGGGGAGCAGCGCCTCTCTCTCCGGAGGACTTTGCCTTCCGCCCGCGGCAAGTGCTTCCCGGAGGTGCCGGAGTCCTCCCGCCCGCCCCCCCGCCGCCGTCGGCACCTCCACACGAGTCCGCGGCCCGCAGCACCCCACCTGCCTGCCACCAGCCCCCCCCCCCCCCCCCTCCCACCGCACCGCTGTTTTTGATGTGATTCCAGTTTGGCGAACACCCACGCTCGCACACGCGCCGCAAAACTGGAGAGTTATTCGCCGCGCTGGGTTCACGCGGAGCACCCCACCATTGGGCCAATAACAACATGCCACCGCAACTGGCTTGGCTATGTACCGACGCCCACCCACTCGAATACATGCGCATGAGAAAACGCCAGTTTTGCGGGAGAAAAGGGAAAATAATTAAACGTGTACTTTGCAGATGTGCACAAATTTCACAAAACGTACATGGATCGGACCCACAGAAAAAACCTTGTTAGATGACTTAATTTAACAAATGATTCCCCATTCCCCCTCCCCTTCCCTCTTGTCACTTTCCATCCCCCCTCTCCCCCCCCCCCCTCTCTCTCTCTCTCTCTCTCTCACACACACACACACACACCGGGCCCGCCATCCATCACGACCACACAAAAGCCGCGCCCCATCTGAGCTGCCGCGAGCTCAGCTCCGCTCACCAACCCCCCCCCCTCCTCTCTTCCCCGCGTCAAATGTAATGCGCTCGCGGGGCTGTTCGCGGATCTCCCTTTGAAAAAGAAGCCTTTTATCGGCCGCAGGGCGACAGCCGCTGGTCCGGCCGCGGCTGAGCGAGTGTGCGCCGCGAGCTGCTGAGCCGCTCTTATTAATTGGAAGCTCGGTCAGCGCGACAAAGAGTATCAGAGTAATGGCGGGGCGGCGGAGGTCCGCAGTCCGGCGCGGCGCGGCGCGGCGCCTCTCTCCTCCTGCCGCGGTGTCGCGGACGGCGCGCTCTCTAATTGCGCCAGACGCCTTCCCCGCCATAGTAATTACCGTTATCATTGCACGGAAAAAAATGGATTAGCTGTGGTAGCTCAGAATTAGCTATTTTAGGTAATGTCTTAGCTAATTTTGGCATAGCCGACATTTTCATCTCTTGGAGCTGAAAGGTTCCCTGTTACAGCTGCGTCGTAGCTACGACAGCCGAGTGTCAGCTGGTACAACTGACCCCAGGTTAATCTGTTTTAGATCACGCGTCGGCTGATACAGCTCGGCCTCAGCTGACATAGCTGAAATTTAGCTACTTCAGCGACAATCTCAGCTTATTTAGCAAATATTTCGGCTGTGCAAAAATTAGCCAAAGTATTAGCTACCACAGCAAAATCATTTTTTTCAGTGTGCGCTATTGGTCCGGCCGCCGCCGCCGCGGTTGGAGCGGAGGCGCGAGCGGAGGCAGGCGCGGCAGGCGCTGAGCGGCCGGGCGGACGCGCCGCCGCGGCCACGGGAACGCAAAGAGGTCCTTGAGAGGTCGCCGCGCGCCCCGCCAGGCCCCGCCAGACCCTGCCAGGCCCCGCAAAGCCCGCGGGGGTCTAGCCGGCTGAGGGTGGGTGGGCGGCGCGGGCGGCCGCCAGGCCTGGGCGCACGTGTTGCATGCAGGCCACGTCGGCCCTCGGCTGCCCCCGCCGGACCCGCAGCCCCACACCCACAGCCGCGCGGCCCGAGGCGCGGCCCGCCGGACGGATTTCCCAGCGGGGCCCCCAGCGGGACCCCCGCAGTCCATTCCGCGGGCGGCCACTCTTCTGGGCGCCGCGCGCCGCTTAGCGGGCGGCGGGCGGCGGGAGGCGGGAGGTGCCGCGAGCACCGCGAGGCCGAGCGCGCTCCCCAGAACAGCGCGGCCGGCCGCATCAAACGACTGCCTACTCTGCATGGCGCGGTGGCCGGCTCTCTCTCTCTCTCTCTCTCTCTCTCTCTCTCTCTCTCTCTCTCTCTCTATCTCACACACACACACACACACTCGCACACGGCCACTCGACTCGATTGGTTTTCCGCGCGTAGATTTCCTCCGGCCTCCCTTCCCAGCCCCGCGCCGGAGCGAGCAGTCCAGTCGGTGGAGATGGAAACAAAGGCCGCCCCGATACGGCTTGCCGGCCCGCCCGGCGCGCTCCTCATCCGTTAAGCAGCCGACCGCGGGCGGGGCGGAGAGAAGGGAAGCAGAATAACACGAAGTGAGTCCGGCCCTGCCGCCCCTGCCAGCCCCGCGTGCCACAGGGCCGTGCAGCGTGACGGGGTACACGGGGTGCCGCGGGACTCGGGGCCCTGAATGACATGGGACAGGGCGGGGAGGGCCGGCCCCGCCTGGGTCACTCGGCCCGGTCAGTCCCGTTGGCGCGTGCGTGTGTGTGTGTGTGTGTGTGTGGTCCGCCGGGGGTCCGCGCGGGGGTCCGCCGGGGTCCGCGCCACAGGAACAGTTCAGTGACGTGCAGTGCGGGCCGCTGCTGCTTAACAAAGGACTGCCCGTGCCCGCACTGTCAAAAAAACCAAAAAAAAAACCAATGATGTGGGTGAATTTTACGGTGATATCACGGGGCGTCCACACACACACACACACACATATAACAAACTGTCGCCGCGGGAGCACCATTGTAAAATTTGTAGTCCATCCGTGCGCGCGAAACAAATGATACGCGTGAAAACGGGGCCGCCCCCCCCCCCCCTCCCTGCCCTTGTGCCGCGCTGCGCTGTGCGCCGGCACCTGTCGGCCTGACGTCGCGTCACGACGATGTCGCCCCAACGGGCACCGCCGCCACCGCCGGGGCACCGCCGGGGCACGCAGGACAAAGTGATAATGAAATGAAATGGCCCCGAGTGGAGTGGAGTGCGCGCGGCGAGCACACAAAACCACGTTATGAATGAGGGAGGTGGCGGCGGCGGCGATGCGACAACTCACCCGGACCGTGCGATGGAAAGAGAGGGAAGGGGAGGCAGTGAGGGAGAGAGAGAGAGAGAGAAAGAAAGAGAGAGGGTGGGGGAGTAGAGAGAGGGAAAGAGAGAGTCATGGCGAGAGGGGACAGAGGCATTACTGGAGGCCGTGGTGCCGCCCTCACCTCTCGATGCTCATGGCGGTGAGTGTCACCACCGAACACATGGCCGACACGTTCTGCATGTAGTGGACGAACTTGCAGAGGAAGTAGCCGAAGTCCCAGGTGAAGGAGAGCAGCTTGGCCATCTGCAACACGAGAGAAAAGGGGGAGTGTCAGCGACGCCGGGTCGGTATGATCGGCATGGAAAGCGAGCCCCTTCTGGTCCCGCGTCGGTCCGGCTGCGGGGGGAGTGGTCGGCCGGCCAGGACACGGCATCGTTAGACACAGCCGCCGGCGCTGCCCGGCGCTGACGGCACCCGTCCACAACGGCGGCGGCCCGCGGCTCAAAGGGCTCCCGGCTGGTCAGATGAAAGAAGGGAGGAATTCCTCCAATTATATGGACGATCAAGAAAGGCGGGGCCGGCGACTGGACTGGCGTTGGCGGCGGCGGGGCCCGGCGCCCCTCGGGCCGGACCGGGCCGTGCGCCCCCGAACCTCTGCAGCGCCCCGGGCACCGGGGGCCTCCCCCTGGCAGGCCTTACCGGACCCGTCCATGGTAATGGTCATTCCTCGGAGAGAAGAACCAGCCGCTAAAGCAGAAGGCCCGTGCCGGCCTGTGCCGTGCGCCGCCGGCTCGGACCGAAGGGCCCCGGAGGGCACCGGCGGGGCCGCGGAGCAATCTCAAAGACGGAAACATTCCCTGGATGATTTCGGAGGGCGAGCTCCCCGCGCCGCGGCCTTCAAGACTTGTCCGAAAGCTCCGCCGGCTCCGCCCTTAAGTGACTCAAACAACACCTCCCACTTAGTGCTCGCGGAATGCCTGGTAACGAGCCCTTAGCGTGCCCGTGGTGCCGAGTCCGAGTCCGAGTCCGCGGAGGCTGGCGGGACGCGGCCAAGGGGCCGGAGGGTCGGAGGGCTGCCGGGGAGAGGCTGATGCTGTCTGAGTCCGGCGCGCCCGCCCGGCCCAGGCCGGTTGACAGCTTTAATTTCCCGGCCGGAACAGGCGGCAGCGCCGGGGGGGGGGGGGGGGGTGCAGCGCCGAGGAGGCGGCCCGAGTGCAGAGCAGCGTGGCCGCGCGGGGAGGCGGGACTTTGAAGCGGGAGAGAGTCGGCTCCCAGGGGACCCGTGGCCCCCGCGCCGCAGTCTCCCAGGTGGCGCGGCCGCCGGTGCCGCCGCCTGCGCAGCCTCCGCCCGCCCACCAACAGACTGCGTAATGTCCGTGAAGCGCGAGGCAGAGCGGTTCGCACCGCCGCCGCTGCTGCTGCTGCTGCTGCCGCGGGGCGGGCAATAGATCGGGCGGGGCACGGCCAGCCCGCGGTCAGCGGCCGCGGGGGGCGCGGGGCGAGCGGTCGGTCTGCCGGTCGGTGCGGTGGCCCGATAGCAGAGGGTTGTAACACCTAAGCCGCTCCCGCTCCCGCCTGTTTTGCGACTCCCGCTATCTCTGGGGAGGACGGCGCCGCTGGAAGCTCCCACGCGCCGCAGCAGCCCGCGCACGGAGCACCGCGACAGTCGATATCGTAAATCAATTTCGGGATTGACGTCACAATACAGCGCTTACATCGAGAGTGGTGCGGTGGCGAGGAGTGAGGTGCCGCCCGGCCGCCTGCGCAGACACGGGTAGGCAGCCCGCCACCCACCGGTGTGCAGCGCGCTGCCTACCCTCGTGTTCACAGGCGGCGGCGGCGCGGTGCTGCTGTGGGCGGGAGGAGGAGGGGGGCAGCGTAGCTCCTGGGTCCCCGGGTCCCCGTGGAGAGTGTTGCGGCGTGTGTCTGGGTGCGTTAGGGACGGCCGCCGGGAGGCCATTTCCACTCGGCGTTACGGTCCGGTTATGGCGCTGATAATGGCTATTCTGAGGCCGCTGGCTGGCTGCGGGCTGCGTGTGTGTGTGTGTGCGTGTGTGTGTGTGTGTGCCGTCCGCCAGCCCGAGGCCCATGCCCCGCCCCCCAGCAGAGTGCCGGCTCATCTTTTCCGATCGCCCGCGCATCATTCATTCATCGGCCAGACTCCCACTCGCTGCCGTGACGGCGGGGGGCGTCCGATGCGTTCTACAGCGGCGGCATGAACCCTTCGCCCCCCGCATTCCAGCGCGAGGTCAGACGGTGGAGAACGGCCGCGGCGAAGTGCGGAGAAAATGATAAACGGAAAGAGTTATTCGAGCCACATCACACCTGGCGATACGTCGGTCCGGGGTGCAGTTTCGTTCTGGCGCGTGAGACGGGGGGCGTGGCGCGGCGAGGGGCGGGGACTCGCGGCACAGAGCAACGCGACATGTCAATTTTCCGGAGTCACTCCGCCATGACTCACGCGGGTGCGCGCGGCAGGCGGGGTCGGGCGGTCGGGGCGGGTGAGGACACACGTGCTCGCCGTCGGCTGTGACGACGTCCAGGGCCGGGCAGGGGCCGGGCCGGGCCGGGGCCGGGCCGGCAGACCCCGCCACCGCTTGTTAAGCTAACCAAACACTGTGGCCCTACGCGGCCGTCCTGTGTGGGATGGACGGCGGAGCAGAGCAGGCCGGGAGAGAGATAGAAATGTAGATAGAGTGACGAGGGAGAGAGGTGGAGAGAGAGAGAGAGAGAGAGAGAGAGAGAGAGAGAGAGAGAAGCAGAGTCAGGAGCGAGCAACACAAGCCGCATTTCCCTGCTGACAACACGCCAGAGAATGATTTCATTTTCAGGCGTGCGGTGCGGTGCGTGTCCTCAGCGAACGCGGGAGTTATTTTTTCCCCCAGCACCGCTTAGCCAGTGTTGTGTATTTGTGAGCTTTTCTCGGTTTCCAGGGATACAATAAACCCTCGGGCAGCCTACGGCGCTCGGCAGGAGTAAAGGGCGAGGGTAAGCCCCGGCCCCGCGGCCCGCAGTGTCTGGAGGCGCTGGATTGATTATCATGCGCACGAAGAAAGCGTGCGCCTTTCATTCCAAACGTCCATTTTTTTTCGTTTCTTTGACTGGCTGTAGATATCGACAGGTATCGAAGGAGTAATAATCTGCTTTAATGGCGGTGAGATCGGGCGAGATGCAGAGTGGCGAGCCCGAACAGCGTGTAGGGTTTCTAGTCCCACAAATTTCAAAGATATACGCCCCGCCCGGGCCCCGCTCCCATTCATCGACGGCGTCGCTCTCCTCGTAGCTCGGCAAGCCCCGCACGGGACGGGACGCGGCACACCGCTCCTCTCCTCTGGACCATAGCTGATTGGTTGTCAGTCGAGTCGGACGGTGGTGGCGCGGCGGACCGCAGCGCAACAAGTCGCGGGGAGGGTGGCGGGCCGTGTGGCAGGAGGCCAGAGGCGGCCAGGAGGTGGCCAGTGGCGGCGGAGGCTGCGGGGGCTGCGGCTGCACGGTGTGGCGTCGACGACGGAGATCAGAGGCGTCTTGTTTGGAAACCGTTCCGATGAGGATAATTTGTTGTCGGTGCCAGTGAGTGAGAGAGAAAAAGATGGGGGGAGAGAGAGAGAGAGAGAGAGAGAGAGAGAGAGAGAGAGAGAGAGAGAGAGAGAGAGAGAGACGGGGCAGACTGGCACGGCGGACAGAGCCCGGAACGCCCCTCTCTTTCCACATTAATACCCAGAGCCGCCCGGAGCGCAGAGCTCAGCGCTGTCACGTTGCACGGCGCATCCCCGCCAGGCGGGACCCGCCGAGGCACACGGTATTGTTGAGCGTCGCCTAGCTGGGGGCGGGCGGCCGCTGCGGAACAGGAAAGGCGTCCTATGCCCGCGCCTGGTGAGACGCAGGTGGAATTGTGACGTGGGGCGGGCGCGTGTCCCGGCCATTGTAGGACCACCCCAACTCTGCAGCCGCGTTCCCGAGAAGCATCCTCGCCGACCACCGCAGGGCCCCGCGCGGCAGTCCACCTTTACCCCGAAAGTGCCAGCCGGTCCCGCTGCTGACTCCCCACGTCGCCGCCCTCCCACGTCCCTCTCATTCCAGCTGCGCTGTGAAGCACTAAGGGGAAGGGTGCCTCCGGCAGCCGTGGCAGCACAAAAGGCCTCAGCCCGGGTCGGGCGGGGCGGCCGCCGGGCCAAGTGCAGCGCACTCCCACACGCGCACTCTCACATAAATAAGTGAGGCGTCACGGGTCGGATACAAAGGGATGGTGTCGCCGAGCGCCACGCGCCACGCACGTGGCCGCACGTGGCCGCACGCGCCGCCTCGCGGGCCTCATTCATGATATACTGTGCTGCCGAGCTGTCGGCCGCGCTGGCCGCGCGCGCTAAACGCCCCCCCTCCCCGCCCCCCCTCCCTCTCTCAGCAGCTGCCCGGCCACGAAGCCGTCGCCACGATGATAGCTCGGCGGCGATAAGAGGCGATACGGGACTTTATCGAACTAACAGCTCGGCGTACTACACGCGCTTACACAGGAGACGAAAAAAAGTGTGTAAGAATAGGAGGGCCGGCAGTGGACCGCGCAGGCGGTAATGGTACCGAAGAGATGACGTGCTCTCGCAGCCGCCTCCCCGAGTCCGTTATCAGCGGGACCCAAGTCAGTCATGGCTCATTATCAGTGTCCGAGGCCCCCCGCAGACGTCCCCGCCGGTCCCCCGTGGCGAACGTCAACGCCCTTGGCGTCTTCTCGTGACCGGGGTCAAGGCCGCCGCCGCCGGCCGGTGGCAGCGCAGGATACGCCGTCTGATGGAGTCCCGGGGCCCGTGGGAGTCTCAGGGAGCCCCGCGGGGGGCTGCGTCGGGAGGCGGCCGGGGAGGCTGCGGCACGACACGACCCCAATGAGTTTGCCGAGTTTGTCCAAAGATGATGGCAGCCGCGGCCGCGCCGTCCCCGCGCGGTGTCATGGGCCGCGGGGGGCCGCGGGAGAGTGGGGGGGGGGGGCGCCGGGGACCGCGGGGGGAGGGGGGGTGGGCGCCGGCCGCGCGACGACGCCGCGCTCTTTGGCTAGTTGATATTCGGTTACGACAGCTCTGTCCCCCGTCCCAGAGTCCCCGGGGCGTTGGCCGCGCCGAGACACAGGCGAGCATGCCTTCACCCCCCACGGCCACGACCACGGCCAGCTGGGCCAGCAGGGCAGCCGCCGCGCGCGGGTCGCGTTCCCGGCTGCGCTGCCGGGCTGCGCTGCCGGGCTCCGCACCGCAGGCGGCCTGCACTGCTCGTGCCCAACACTCACTAACTCGATGTCAATCACAAGTGTAACACGCTAGAGACAAGGCGGCCGCGACACTGCGCCGCGCCCCCCGGGGAGCAGACACAGAGAGTGCCCCCCCCCCCCCCCCCCGCCTCACGGTGCACTCCCAGCCGCCAACCCCGCTACCATTACCGCCCACCCCTTCAGCACACTGCCGTCGTGGCACGGTAACTATCTGGCCGAGTTGCCTCTGAAATTTCTCCCAAATTGGCTGCTTTCGACCTCCCGCCGCGCGCCCGCTTTGACGGAGGAGTTCATTGTCACGGCCCGCACCCTCTCCCCGCCCCGCCCCGCCTCCTCCCACGACGTGCCGATGGCGCGGCTCGTAAAACTTTTTGACAGATTGGAAAGAGAGGGGGGCTTATTTACAAGCAAGACAACCGAGTGCGAGCGTTCCGGACAGCGCTAGCGCCGCGGGCCGGGGTTGGCTTTTGGCTCCACGATGACGGATCAGAACGCGGCCCGCCCCCGCGGCCCGCCCCCGCGGCCGCCGCCACCCACGCCGCCGCCCCCTGTGCGTGCCGCCCCCGGCCACGCGTCTCGCGCAAAGCCGATGTGGAGGTGTGCCGTGTGCCGCCACTCTCCGCCGCCGCCTCACTTTGTTTGTCTCGGCGAAGGCCTTTGAACTGCGGCGGCATATTTACCGAGCCATACACAGACCTTCTGCGATTGGAGGTGCGGGGGCGTGGCTGCGGGAGATGGTGGTGGTGGTGGTGGGGGGGGGGGGGGTGCGGTGCCGACAGTCAGCAGACCGACCATGACTGCTCTGTCTCACTCCTGTCGATGGAGATGCCACAACAGCCTGTACCTGGGCGCCGCCGGGCCGCCGGGCCGCCGGTAACGATCTGCTCCTATACTGCCCACACTCCTCGCCCGTTCCACGTTTTGAATAAACGACGTGCGTCGCTGAAAAGGTCGTTCGAGGAAGAGAGCGGAGGCGTGCACCGCAACGGCTCTCGGGGGCTCCTCCTGCCGACTGACAGCCGGAAAATCAAAGACGCCATTGACTATCTTCGGCTCCTCGGGGGTAGGAGGAGAGGGGGGAGGGGGGAGGGGCGGCCCACCGCTGTGCACGCCTCCGTGTCCGGGCTTTCCGAGGGAAAAGAACTACCCCCTCCGCCGTCACTGTCACGTTAAGTGCGTTAAGTCCTTCCTCGTAACTCGGACGTCCTTCGCGTCCCGACGAGACGCAATTGCAATTCACGAGATGCCACGCCCGCGTCGCCCCCGGCGCCCCCGGCGCCCCCGGCGCCCCCCCGGCCGGGCCTCCTCACAGCTGGCCGAGCAGTGCAAAACCCAGCAACAAGTGCGTCTGCGGGCACCGCACAGAGGGGCGCCCCCGCTGCCCCCGCCCCCCGCTGCGGCAGACGTGAGCGCCACCCGGACCGGAGCCTCTGGCTGGGGCGGCGCAGACGCTTTTACTCTTCTTCCCTGTGTGTAATCCTCTCTCTGCCCTCTGTCCTCTCTCTCTCTCTCTCTCTCTCTCTCTCTCTCTCTCTCTGTCTACTTTACTCTCTCTCTCTCTAAAATTTTCTTTTGCATTCTATTACTGGCAATAATTTATGTCGACGTATATCACAGCGAAATTATCATCGCCCGCTCCCCTCTGCCTTCACCACTGTGCCGGCGGGCACCTCACATATATTTTCATCGCGGAGGTAACCGGACGCTAAAGTCTTTGGAAAGTTCACTTTGTCGCCACAGTCTCTTTCTCTTTCTCCCTCTATCTCACCCTCCATCCCTCCCCCTCTCTCTCACACCTTCTCTCTCTCTCTCTCTCTCACACACACACATCTTCCTCTTCCGCTTCCTATCCATTATGAGTGCGGACGCGGCGGTCCCTCGGCGCGGTATCGCCTTACACACTGCCATGCCGCAGTGCGCCACACCTTTTCCCGCAAAACACACACACGCGCACACACACACACACACACACACAGAAATCCTCTCACCAGGACACGGCTCCGCAAATAAGGATGTGTCGCGAGCGGTACGTCTAAATTAAATCGTGTGACACGGGTGACGGCAGCACGGCAGGACAGCAGGAGGTGGCCGGAAGTACTCTCCCCGAGGGTACCCGAGGTGCTCTTCCCAAGAGGTACCTCCGGTACCGCCGGCCTCTCTTCTGCCTCACCACCTCCTCTTCGGCGCCGTTTTAAATAAGCGACGGGGTTGTCACTTACAGCGACAAAACTTTGATACGGCCTCGGATGGCACGGCGGTCTCGACGGCCCCGGCTCTTCGCGGGGGAGGTCAGAGGCCAGAGAGACTGCCGGAGGGGCCGGCGGGCCTGGATGTAAGGCGCGCCGCGGCCCTGCCCCGGGCGACAATGAGGATGAGAGCGACGGCTGCTTTGTTAGCGCTGATGAACCTGTGCCCCGGCGCCCCCGCCTCCGCCCCCGCCCCGCCCCCGCCTCCGCCCCCGGCTCCGTGTCGCCGCGACGCCGGCCTTCTTGCTGCGCTCCCCCGGCTTTTGATTTATTACAGGCCGCACCTCCCACCGCGTCGCCGCCGCCGCCGCCGCCGCCGCCACGGACTCGTGTCACCGTAAACTTTGACGTACCATTAGGGGGACATGAAGCCTCGGCCCGCACCCGCGGCGGGGGCCGTGAATAAGGAGACCCCGCCAAGGGCGGCCCGAGGGCGGTGCCGTCATCCTTTCTGTTGCCGATCAGCGCCGCGCCGCAGGGATTCCCAGCTGCTCCCCGCTGCTCCCGGCCCCCCGTGCCCCGGGGCTGAGGGCCCACGGCCGTGCCGGGACCACTGCACCGCCGATCCGCGCCGGCCGGCCGCCCGACGACCCGAGGGTAGGCCGTGCCGCCGGGCACCCCTGTTCGGCCGGCGGCCTACCCCCCGGCTCGCAGGCGCTCGCGAGCCGCCTCACACGCGAGTGGCTTGGCTGGGCCGGGCCGTTTGGATCAAGGAGCTGCGGGCCGCGGCCGCGGACTCGCTGGGCGCCGGTATCTCTGTCTCTCCCCCTCCCCTCTCCATTCGCTCTCTCTTTCTCTTTCTCTCTCTCTCTTAATTCTCTTCCTCTGGGCTTCCGCGCGACCTCCGAAAATGCAGCCGGTTCTATGAAAAGTCAACATCCGCGTCCTTACATTGCCTTTGAAGACTTCAAATGAGCTTGGTTCCAGCCACCAGGATTGTTTCCCCCGCGTGCCGAGTGCTGCAGCAGCGAGTGAGCAGCCCCCAGGTCCTTGGCGCACTCCCAGCCCCACATGTTGAGCCCTTGTTTCCTACTTTGTGGGGCGAGCGGAGCACGGAGCATCCTCACAACGGTGAGAGCGACGCCGCCCTCCTCTCCGGGCGCGGACACCTTCCAGTCCAGGGCACCCTGTGGGGCACCCTGTGGGGCACCCTGTGGCGCACCCTGTGGGGCACCCTGTGGGGCACCCTGTGGGGCACCCTGTGGGGCACCCTGTAGAGCACCCTGTACCTGTAGGGCACCCTGTACCTGTTGGGCGGCCCTGGGCCTGGGCACCTCACAGGCGACAGGTGTGTGCCTGGCTCGGCTCCGACTCGGCTCTAGGCTCTGGCAGGCTCTGGCAGGCAGTGCTTTTGCTACGGCTTTGCCACGCTACATCATCGTCGCCACCTATTTCTAGTGTAAACGAGATTCCCAGCGTCGCGCCGCCCCGCGCTGGCGGCCCCGGGCCACCTTTGAGGCGTAACTGTGCCGCTGCGAGTACTCCTCCGCAGCCCCACACACACACACACACACACACGCACACGGCGCGAGCAGGACGCGAATCTCATGCCTGCTGCACGCTCTGGAACCTAACACGAATGTGACATAGTTGGAAGTATGATTGCCACCACACACTACCCACACGTAATATAGCGCGTCGCCGGCGGCTCCCTGCGAAGATTTCAGTGCTGGGCGGAGCCGAGCGCTGCTGGGGCCACACTGTTAACCACGGGAGAGACGGGACTCGCCGGCCCAGGGCTATTCGCGCAGCAGGACCTGCACCGAGAACCTATCACTGTGGGCCCGGCAGGTGGCAGGGAGCAGTGCCGCTCGGAGGGGCCTTGAGAGCACAGAGCGCTGCAGCGGCCCGGCGGCCCTTCGGCCCCACGGCGTCCGTCTCTAAGAAGATCACGGCGTAATGAATGCAGAACAGCGCGCTACTTTGAGGCGGCCTGCGCGCCTCGCCACCCATCGCCACTCCGCCGCTCCGCCGCTCCGTACCGCGCCGCCCGGAGCGCCCCTCTCACCCCTTCCGCCGCGGCCCCGCCCCCTTCGTGGGGACCAAACCGCGCGTGTCACCGCGGCGGAGCGCACCGCCACATGTCCGCGTCTCGAGCCTCGGGAACCTTGGGAGTTTCCGGCGCTGTCTACGTTCCCAGTGGTGCCGCGCGGGCTGGCAGACAGCCGCGGTCCGCCATCACATCTGCTGGAAGTCATCAGGGCCCCTGTGATGACGTGCAAACATGTGGGCAGGGCGCGGTGCCTGCGGTGGCGGCGGCGGCGGCGCTGCTGGCCACTGGAAAACGTAATAACCAAACACGGCGGCCAGGATCTGTTTGGGCGCCGCTGTTTGGAGGCCACCATCCACCCCGCCGGCCCTCGCGGGCACGCGCGCCCACCCGATGCCGCTTCGTGCGTCAGTATTGCTGCGCTCCTCATCGCTCCGTCAACAACGCGAAACTCTGCGGCCCCGTAATTAATGCCGAATCCTTGCCTCCCCCACGCCTCCCCCACGCCTCCAGCACGGCTCCCCCACGCCACCAGCACGCCTCCAGAACGCCCCCGTCCTCGCGCAAGCAGTCGGCTCATATACGTGCATGCACAGCACTATTGGCAGCCGTGAGAACGGGGGTGAACGGGCACGTTCCTTACATGTGCTCTTGCGGCTCCCTTTGCCCACTTTTCTGGCCGCACTTTTGGTCCGGTTGAGGCGAGCCGCCGCTCCAGCCGCCGCCGCCGTCAGCCGCCACTCCAGTCGCACAACTCCGACGCGCGCGCGTTGACACTTGGCTCGCTATCGTATCGCACGCCCCGCGCACTCCGCCGACGCGGCCACGCGCGCCCGCCGAGGCGTCCGCAGATCTTAACGACAAGTCGGTGTGTACAAAGTTTCACGGCGTGCGTGTGTGTGTGTGTGTGTGTGAGAGAGAGAGAGAGAGAGAGAGAGAGAGAGAGCGCCCACCGCTTCCCTCCACTCGCTCTCGCCAAAATCTGCCGCGGCGGCGGTAAAGAGCCGCCAGCGCCGGCAGTGCCGGTAGCGGTTCTGCTTTTGTATGAAGAAGCCCGTATGAGGAAACCGTCTACTGCCGGATATTGGTGTGCGTGCGCTGCTAGAGAGAGTGTGTGAGTGAGTGTCAGAGAGAGGGAGAGAGAGAGAGAGGGAGGGAGGGAGACAGAGTGGAAATGAGTGAGAGAAAGAGAGGCAGAAACGGAGTGGGCGAGACCCAAACAGAGATAGAGAGGGGGAGAGAGACAGAGAGAGAGAGAGAGAGAGAGAGAGAGAGAGAGAGAGAGAGACGGTGTATAGTGGCGCTCGGCCCCGCGTCTTCTGCCGAGGCTCTTTGAGGCCCGAATGAGCTGCCGTAAAATCATGTCCTGATCCACTCCCGTCCCCGCGCTGCTGCCCCGGCCCCGCTCCGCTGGCCGCGCTGCCTCCGCTGGCCGCCCCCGCCCCCCGCCGCGCTAGGCGGGCCTCGCCGACGGGCCTCGCCGACCCCGCGCCTCCTAACCCAGCCGCTAGCAGTTCCTCCGCAGGATAATCCTGCGGGGCTCACCACAGCGTCGCACACACGCACACACGCACACACGCACACACACACACACACACACACAAAGGCACCGCCGGCACGGCGCGGCGGCGGCGGCGGTGCTCGACAAACTTTCATCTCCCTTCCCCCCACTGTATGTAACAGCAGCGAAGGCTCCGCTCTCCGTGTAGCGGAAGTAGTTTGTTGTCCCGCACAATGTGTCGCCACAACGACCCTGGCGTTCTCACTGCGATCGTAATCAGGACGCGAGAGTGGCCGTGTAACACTGGCTGACGAATAATCCCCATGCTGATTAAAGGCACACTGCGATTTTTGTGGAAGCCGCGCATTGCAGACGGCTGGTCCGCTTATCGCACACACACATACTCACACACACACACACGTGCGGCAACAGGGCCGGCGGCGTCAGAGAGAGTGGCGCACTGCCGGGCGCGGTGTGGCGCGGATCGCTGCAACATTGTACGTTTGCTCGGCGTCCGCCTGTATGTCTGTCTGTCCGTCTCTGTCAGCCAGCCTTGGCCCTCCATGGGCACGACCTCTCTTTTCCTTCTCGCTCTCACGCGGATACGCCGCAATGTACCGGCCATGTGCTACCGTGTCCTCACACGGTGGTCCTGCACAGAGGGGTGTCGGGTGTCATGGGGCCCCGGGGGCTGCTAGGGCGACCAGGGGCGGGGCCAGCAGCTGGGAGGAGGGGCAGGGAGGGGGGGGGGGGGCAGGCAGCGTCCAGGGCGCACCGCGGACCGAGGGATTAGGAGTCTGTTTATGAGCCCCATGTCCGACTGATCACTTTAGCGTCGTGTCGCCGCCAGGGCAGGCCGGGGCCTCCGAGGACGCCGTCAGCCTCCGTGCCGCTGCCCGGGGGTGTCGTGCCGCGTGCCGTCATCACGTGGGTGGCGTCGACCCCGAAGCCTCGGGGCGTCCGTCTTGATTTTGAACTCTGCGCTCGTCCATTTACTGCCTCCTCACCCGCAAGGCAGAGACAGAGCTGGCGCCACACGACACCGCGCGCTCCGTCTCGTGCGGCCTGCCGTGGAGCGGTGCGAGCATGCTCGAGCTATCCGGCCCAGGCGACAAGAAACACAGAATTCAAATCTCGGCGCACAATGAGATTGGCGCGCGAAATCAAATTAAGCGCCGCGGATACGAACATGCCGCGCAGGGCCGGCCGGGACGCTGGGCGGCGGCGGCGGCGGCGTGTGTGCTCAGGCCGAGGGGGTCCTTTTTGCGCGCGCTGCGCGGTCTGCGGTGTATGTCGGTGCCGGGCGAACACGGCGCTGTGCTGTGCTGTGCCCCCCATGGGGCCCACTGGACCGGGCTCGGAGCCGGGGGCTGCCGGAGGGCAGCCGGGGGCGTCGTATCGGGCGGGGCCCTGGCGGGCGGGGGCCGCCGAGAATAAGAACTTGTCGCCGTGGCTTTAATTAGATACAGGCTATCTGGAGCGGAATACAACGACGGGGACTGTGTTCGGGGCGGGCCGTTGGGGTGCGGTCGATGGAGCCGATACTGCCACGGCAGGCACTGCAAGGGCGGCCGGCGGCCTCCCCCGGGGACCCCGTCGGTGCAGCGACTCCTCCGAAACAACGTCAGCGTCAGACGGCCGCGTGCAGCCGCCTGCACGTCCGCACGGCCCCGGGCCGGGAATCCCTACCCGCTGCACTCAACTTTTAGTGCGCCCTGGAATCGAATCGCGTATACAATTACTTTGGTGAAACTAAAAGCTGTTTTTTCTTGTTTCTTGCGAAGCGGGAAGCCCTTTGCCCCGACCTCGGCGCTTTTTACTCGTTCTTTGCTACTACTACATATGCTGTAGCAAAAAATGAACGAGTATTGCGCTCGCCCTGTCTGTTAAACCACACTTTCATCTCGAAAACCACATAACTTAAGGATGTTCGGAGTATACCGCCGCCGCCGCTCTAGACTTCTTCTTCTGCACCAGTTCCCCTGCCGTCCCCGCTCCGCGCTGCTTCTCGCTGCTCCGCACCTGAGGCGGCGGTGCGGAAGCCAACGTTCAAGGCACCGGGGCTCCGGCTGGTGCTTCGGCTGGTGCACTCGCGGCGCAGCCAAAGGCCACCATTTTCGCCCGCACCAAGTTCGCGCCCTCTGTATACCCGCTGCAGCCGCCGCCGCCTCTCGCGCGCTCTCTCTCTCTCTCTCTCTCTCTCTCTCTCTCTCTCTCCCTCTCCTGTCTCCCCCTTATCGCAGCTTTGTGTACCAATCATTTTGCCGCGCGTTGTGTCCCGGGAAGGAGCGAGTGGAAGCTTGAGTAAAAGTATACGCTGCCCAAGTGTTTGGGCAGCAGCAGCAGCAGCAGCAGCAGCAGCAGCAGCAGCAGCGGGAGCGCTCCTGCCCTTCCCCTCCGTTGGCCGTGCTCTCTCTCGTGGCCAATAAGAGCCGCTCCCGCGGGGTGCGGAATGGTTTGCTGATGTCGCGGACAAGGAGACGATTTGTCCATCAAAGCGAGCTGTGAATGCGCGGCGAGGCCCGGCAGGTCCGGCAGGTCGGGGGTGAAAGGGAGTGGAAGGGAAGGGGGCGCTCAGAAAGGACCCACAGCGCCCTGAGGTCCCGTGCCGTGGCCCCCTCCACCGTAATTACACCGCCTTTCTCTTTTTATTCGAGTCGCGCCAATTACTCTCGCCCGGTTGCACCAGGCGAAGCCCGGCAAAGCGGTGGTGCGGCGACGGGACGGCGGCGAGGGTCGCTCCGCGCGCGCTGCGTCCGTGTGCGTGCGTGTGCGGCGTGTGCGGCGTGTGTGCCGTGTGCGGGTATGCAGACGGTTGGCTGTCGGTAAGGGTGGTTCCTTGGTTCCTGCCGAGCCCCACCAAAAAGACTTTATTCGATGATTTCGGGACAAGCTAAGAAATTTAGGCTCGAGAACCGATGTTTCACAGGATTTCGTTGGGGCAAGAAATTGTTAGAAAATCAGCGGGGAAAAATCGTTATTTTTTTACGTGAGTTTGATCGCACCCAAGCGTCACTTTCAGTCGTCTCCAGCAGACTCCAGCGGACTCCGGCCGGCCCTAGTCGTCTCGTTATCGCCCTCCCGCTTCCCTAATCAGCCGAGAGTCCTTAATCACGACGAACCGTTTATTACACGAAGGATTTTGCCGAGCATAATGGCGCGGTGAGGCGGACTAACTGACTAACCCCGCTTCCGGGAGCCGGACGGAGGCCCGGACAGGACGCCGCTGCCGGTCACAACCCAGACATAAATATTAAATTGAGAGCAGGGGCTGCTGCTTTAAACAGAATAATGATAATGATGGTAATAATGACAATAACAATAATAAAATACTTGCAAGCTAGAAAACGCTACCCATTCAACAGTCGCTCGCAATTTTTTCTACCCCCCCCCCCCCCCTCCCCTTCTAGCTAATTACTCTTGTCACAAAAAGTGACCGGTCTGGCTGTACAATTAACAAAACCAAATAAAAGAGACGCGACCCCTTTGTCTTCGCCATTCTCTGCCGCCCTTTCTCTGTCGCACTGGCGTTGTGTTAGTGTGTATGTGTGTTGGGGGAGGGGGGGGGGTGGTCAGCGTTTCAGCCCCGGCTAATCGACTAAGTGATGCAGCGATGCACGCCCCCGGCGCGGCGAGCCCCGTCTGGTGCTGAACACCGCGGGACCCAACAAAATGTCTGCGGCGCCAGGGGCCATAATGGCCGAAGGCAGTGGCGTGTTTTCTATTGGGTGCTGGGGCAGCTGGAGCCCCGTGCTGGAATGCCCATGACGCTATGTCCGGGCAGTGCGGGGCAGTGCGGAGCGGCAACGCGATCAGCCTGCTTCGAATACTTGGACGAAAAGTTGCTTTCCCCTCATATCAGCCCTCCGCTCGTCCCCGGACTACGTCACACACAGCAAGCGTGCTGCCATTTTAAATTTGATTTATTTTACATATTAACAATTATTTCGAAATTCCCAGCTATATTTTTTACGTTTACCGGAGTTTTAATAAGAATATTCCTGGGAACACCCCGGGTCGGCGTACCAGGAATATTGCAGCTTGTATACCTTGTGGCGCCGACCTCGCATTCGCATTGCAGTGCGCGCGCAGTAAGTGCCTATTGGAGAGCCCGGACCCGCCGCTGCGCCGCATTGCACATATCCGGCCCGGCGGCGGGGCCCTCGGCGGGGCCCTCGGCGAGGCCAGACGTCGGGGCTTCCGGTCTGGGACTGGGCCCCCCGGCGGCCCCCGGCGCCTGTGCCGGCCCGGATAAGACGTGTGCAGATGTAGGGCCGGTGGCAGCCGGTGGCAGCCGGTGGCTTACTCCCGGCCCTGCGCGGGCCCTCCGCACGAACAGCCCCTGCCCTGCTCCCGGTGACGTGTCAGGGCTCAGGCGACCCTCCCGGTGGCCCTCCGGCCCTCAGACCCCAGGGCTCCGGATGTCGTCCCGAGCAGGGGCCGAGGGTTCGGCGGCGGTGCGGTGCGGTGCGGTGCACGTCGTCAGGCAGCGAGCGCCGACCGCCGCTTTGTGTTAGCCGACCCCATTCGGCCCCGCCGCCCCGCCGCCGGCACGAGGCGAGGCGCCTGCAAACGGGCGGGTAGGCCGCCGGCGGGTGCCCGTGTGCGCGCGGCTGCCTATGCTGCGGTCCGCAGGCGCTCGAGTAGAGTGAAAAAAGAAGGAGATCCGAACGCTCTCTGTGAGCGATACGTCGCACGGCGCAGCCGGCTCGCGCCCGTTCCTTGGGAAACGCGTCGAGACGGGCTGGAAATCAAATAAGCGAGGAATTTAATAAGATTGCGGTTGTCTGGCGTGCTCGTGGTGCTCGCCGGCCACCTCGCCTCGCGGCGCCTCGCCCTGGCCTGGCCTGGCTAGACAGCCGGCGCCGAACCAGAGCTGAGCGCGACCTCCGTGACAACCGTTGAAAATGGCACGCACGGAAAGGGGACTGGCATGAAAGGCGACCAACACCAATACGGCGGGCGGCCTTGCTCCTGTGGCGGCCCCCGACAGCGGCCGATTGGAACGAAGCGCGACAATGTGCCTGGCCGCGGCGCCTCGGTGGTGCCTCGTGGCACAGTGCCGCCACGCGCCGCCACGCGCCGCCACGCGCGCTCGCTGCCTGCGGCCCGCCGCCGTTTGCCGCCCATTCTTGCCCGCGTTTTATTTTGGGCTTCCTGGAAGCGAAGGACTGGTTAGCGAAGCCCGTTCGGGGCGGCTGCTGCGCGGCGACGGCGGGAGAGGGTGTCTTGCGGGCGGACCCAGGCAGCGTCAGACACGGCCGACACGGCACAGTGGAGGACCGGGAGCGGCCGGCCGACCTTCACCGTGGCCCCGCGGTCGCGGAGGCGGGCGTCAGCTCATTGGGTTCTGTGTCCGCCAAGGAGACGCGGGAAGCTGGGAGGCTTCCAGGCGGAGACCTGAGATGAGGTAGTGCGCGCCCAATTTCGCATTATTTTTTTTTCTAAAGTATCCCCTTGCGACCCCACCCGAGTGCCCGTGTACCTGCGGCCCGCGGTGCCCCCAGACTCCCCGCGTCTCGCGCTCGCGGCCTGTGCGGCGGAGAGCTCGCTATTGTCGCATCAAACGGCAGGGAGGCCGGGCCGGGCCCGCTCCGATCCCGGGGCCATTAGACTGGGCGGCTGGGCCGGCAGGCTGGGAGGCTGGCAGGGGATGGGTGGCGCGGTGTTCCTGGGATCGGATTGCCCGGCAGTTAGGTAGAACGGAACGGAGCGGGCGGAAGGTAATGGTCTGGCGGCGGGCAAGGGCAGATTAGCGACGCCCCCTGACCCAGCCGCGCCGCTCCCACATCTGAAAGAGTGAATAAATATAAGTATGCACGTATCAGCGAAGTCCGCGGCGCGGACCGACGGAAAACGGTAATAATTAGGATCCGGTACCGATAAAGCTGCGACAAGCGGCAAAAAAAATCGAAATAAAACAGGACGGTTTACTCCCTTCTATAATCAAAAAGCCCTCGTTATCGTTTTATTTAATGCGAGTGGTTCAAAAACCTTCGCGTTCCCCGTCCAATATTGGACGCGGAGCTGAGCTGCAGGGTGGGGGGGTTGCGAACGGGGTGCGGGCCGGAGAGCATTTCGCTGTACCCGCAGGGTCCAAGTGCCGCGAGCCGCGCGAGGCACTCTCAAACCCGCCAGCGCGATGCGCCCCCCCCCCCCACCCCCCTGCACGCGGCACGGCGGCGCGGCGACCCCCTCTCCACCCTTCTTCATCAGGGGCCAGTGAGTGGGAGCGCGCAACACAATCATTAAAAGCAAGGCGCGCGCCCAGCCTGCGGAAGGAGGAGAGAAGTCGCAAAAAGAAAAACATTTTTTTTGAATGCGTTGAGATTGCAGTTGGTCCGCGTTCTGCCGGGGTGCTGGGTCGGTGCGGTTAGGGATTAGGGTCCCCGGCTCGGACTGGACGCCTGCAGTCGCCCCCCGGGCCTCCGCCTCCACGCATTGCGGCGCGGCGTGCGCGAGCGCGGCCGGTGGGGAGGCGCCGCGGTAGTCGGTAGCACTCGAATAAAACACGAGCGGAGATTGCGTTGTTTCCGGCCCCACCCGCAGCTGCCGCCGCCGCCGCCTTTGACTCTCCTGCGAGTTGCCGATCGGCAGTCCGTCCCTCCATTATTCAGCGGGCTCATCCCCGGGGCCCCGGGCGTCGCGTCGCACCACCGCGGCAGTAAACGCTGCGCGGCGCTGCGCGGGCTGGAGGCGCTCGCTGGAGGCGCTGGAGGTTCCCCGGACCCCGGCCCGGGGGAGCTCACCGTTCGGAGACCATTCACCGAATGGGAGGAAGCAGGACGGAGGGGTGTTTGCTGACGTGAGCCGGTAGTCCGACACTGTGTGTCCTCCTTTGTGTGCAGCGCGCCCGCGCGACGGATGTGCAGCGCGCGAGATTTCACGAAACGCTTTCGTATGGAAGCGGGGATAAAAAGGTACACGAAAAATAAAAATAGCAGTTCGCCCCTGCATGACCGTGCACACGCCGCGTGCATGCAGAGAGGGGAGGGGACCGGAGGGGAGCGGAGGGGACCTCGAGTTGTTTTTTCCCTCCGTGGTTCATTAGCAGGGGGTGTCGTATGACGGCAAAACGGGGCGGGATCCCCTCCTACCCTGCCTGTGAAGGCTGCGCGCCGACCAGCCGGGCCAGCGCCGGCCAGTCGGCTCCTCTTGGCCCTGCACGGAGTGGGCGCGGACCAATTTCCAGACACTGGCGTTAGGCTTGCCCATAAAAGTGTAAATCGTACTATTATTTTCTGCCTTCGCAGTCAAATACTTCTAATTATTTAATCGTGAAGTCGTGCAGTACATAACCCGTGCCTGTTCTTGTATGGTGCGGTGAGGGCGTGGCCACGGTCCTGGAGGAGGTCGCAAAGACTATGACGGTGGGGACGTGGCCCGTCTGCTCCGCCGAGCGTCCCCCGCGTCCCCGCCGCCACCGCGCTGCCGCTGCCCTGTTAATCTTGATCTCCTTCAGGATCTCTCTCGCGGCTGGCGGCGGCGGTGGGCGTGGCGTGTCCCGGCTCGGCCCGGCGGCGCGGCCGGGGCTGCGTCTGCCGCCCCTGCCCCGCTTGATATATATTATCATCAAGCCAACTAAGCGGGGCTGAATTAAAAGTTTGCGGGAGCTGCGCTGTTACTTGCAGCGTCCAGATTCTCCACGCCGATGTCGCTGCGGTGCTCCACCGCCTCTGCCGGCTCTGCTCGGCTGGCTCAGCCCGCAGCCTCGGCTCGCGCCCCCTTTCGCTTTACAGCGCCCCGGATCGCGCGCCTGCATCATTGCCGCGCTAATCCTGGCCTCGGCCGCCTGGGCCGCCGCGGCCCCCGGGCCGTGATGGCTCACCCAGCACCAGCCTTCGATTACGATTAGATAGCGGCGCGCGGGCAGCCCCCGCCCCGGGGCAGCAAACACACGGCGGGGGCGGGGGGGGGGGGGGGGCAGGGCTGTTGGGCTGGGAGGCGGGGCAGGCGGAGCGACCCCCGCAAGCAGGGCCCGCAAGGCCTCGGGAGGACACCGACGGCGATGCTGATGGTCCTGCACGGCTGGCCGGGCCGCGGCTGGCCGGGCCGCGGCCGTCCCCGCGTCGGGTAGGGCAGCTCGGCGCACCGCGGACGCCGTGGCCGAGGCCGCGCCGACGCAGCCGTATGGCCGCGCCGAGGACGAGACGACGACGGCAGCGGCACAGCCCCCGACCGCCCGTCCCCGCGCAGTGCGCACTGTGCGCGGTCGTTGGAGATAACAGCCCTGTTTGTATTACGCGCGCCGTAACCGTGACGCTGCCGCCGGCGGTGGGGGCGGCGGGGGCGGCGGGGGCGGAGCCGGCAGAGCCCCCGCCGCCCGCTCCCCGCCGCTCGTGTGCGGAGCGAGTGCCGGCCTTGACGGGCGCGCACCTAACCGCCGTACCGCCGCCGCGGGGAAAGCGATGTGCCCCGGCAGAGAGTTGAACCTTGGACCTGCCGGCTGCTGGGTCCGCCCGCTAGCCCACTCGGCTAACGAGTCATCCCCCGTCGATTCCGCAGTCGCGGTGGACCACAAACAGTACCGCGTGTGCAGGGGCCGGGCCGCGGGGGAGACCCTCGCTGACAACTTTAGGGCGGCACACCATCATCCCCCCCCCCCCCCCACCCCCTCAGAGCGGCGACACGAAACCCGTCGAACTATCTGCGCCGTTGAAAGACGCCACTTCAAAGCGTTCGGGATAACACACTTTGGCCCGAGTTTAACTCCCGCGCCCCCCAGACCGGCGCCACCGGCCGAAGCACCGACTGCCGACGCGCGCGTCGACACGTGCTGGCGTGGGACGTGTGACAGAGGCAGGTGGAGGAGCCTCACAGGGAGGCCGTCGACCCCCGTACATCAGAGCGCAGGTCGGGCTCACCCCGACCTCCGTGAGAACATATTTTACACGACGCTCTCTTACTTCCCGTTTCCCGCCCGTACAAACCCCTCCACATGATGCTCATAGAACCGAATTTGTTGGCGATGCCGCGCGGGCAGGGCGGATGTATTATGTATGAGATTTCCTGGTGGCGCCGTGGTGGAGCGGAGGGGCCATGGCGGGCGGGCGGACCGGCGGCCGGCCTCTGCATGTAACGAACATAAGACGGCGGGCACAGTGCCGTGCGGCCTTGCCGTAAGGCCTCGCCGGGGGCCCTCGGCTCGTGTCGTCAGATTTAATCAAACTGCCCCCCTGCTGCTCGCTGCGTCGCGCCGCGTCAGGCACGACGTGAGGCGGGCGGCGGGCGGCGGCGGCCGGAAGACCCGCCGCATATTGTCAGCTAATTGCCTCCCTCTGCTGCTGCTGGGGTCGCAGCCTCACCTTCAGCATAAAATGAAAAGAAATTCTGTTCAATGAAAGGTAATGTCCGGCTTCTTCAAAGCCTAATGATCACTTTGTTCGTGGAAGACCCTGGAATGTGTGTGTGTGCGAGAGAGAGAGAGAGAGAGAGAGAGAGAGAGAGCATGAGAGGAGGGCGCCCTTCTCTCATGGTGTGTGTGAGAGAGAGGGGGGGCTGAGAGGGGGAGCCCGTAGCAGGGCGGGGCTCGCAGCGGGGGTGCGAGCGTCCCCCCACTGGGGCGCTGAGCTGTCCAGTCCGTCTCCGTGCCAACAAGCGGCAGCGCGGAAGCCAGGGGCCGGGAGAGCAGAAAGTAATCCTGCTACAGGACGACGTGTGTATGCAGGAACTTTCCGTCGGCATCACGACTCTTTTTCAGCAACTTTGAAGAGCAGAAAGTGTGTGTGAGAGAGAAAGTATATGTGTGTGTGTGTTGTGTGTGCCTGTGTGCGCTGTGGCCCCGGAGCCGCCGCCGTCCCGCCAGCCTTCTGGCCGTGCAGCTATCGAGATTTCATTAGGTAAAGTGACGACAGGCGGCGTTGTCCAGAAGCACTGTCGCCGCTGTCGCGCTGCCAGGAAGCGAGTTTCAAGGATGCGCTCGGCACGGTAGGCCGCCCCGCTTCTCCGCTCCTCCCGCCCGGCCTGGAGGACTCCGTCGACTCCGCAGACTCCGCCTCTTCATTTGGCCGTCGCAGCGCCGCCGGCAGCCCGCGGGGATCCGAGCTCCGGCGCACAGCGATACGGCCGGCCTCTCTCAGTGCAGCAGAAAGTCAAGATGTGTGATTTTTCATTAAAAAAGAAAAAAATAAGAGAGGAAGTTTCGTTGCCGTTTTCCGTATCGGTTGGGGGCGGCACGAGCCGCAGAGGTGCCGCCGCCTCGCCGACCCCCGACAGACTCACAGTCGGACTCCGTGTAGTCTCTCTGACCCCGGCCGACCCCGGCGCAGTCGGCCCCCGGTTCGCCAACATCTTCATTATACATGAGAGGATTAGGCCGCCCAGTGTTTGAGCACGCCTCTTAATTATGCACGCCGTTTTAAAAAAAAGCGCGGGAGTTCAGCTACCTGCTTAGTACGCAAGGCTTTTGTTTTTTGTTCTTGTTTTGTATATTTGTTACTGCGGCCGTCTGGATCGCAGAGTGTCGAACTAGTTCGTATGTGGCAGCGGTCCCATTGGTGCGCCTATCCATATCTACAGAGGAGAATGGGAGGGGCGGGAGGGGGGGGGGGCAGAAGGCGCGCATCCGAGAGGCGGGCAATATTTACGAGGGCAGTGCGCCATAAATCGACCCCCCCCCCAACCCCCTCCCCCTTGCCCCGGAGACATCTACGCTCTGCTACGCTCCCTCCTCCGCGAGCAGTCATCAGCCCGGCCAGCGGCCACGGGATGTGATACGGCGCTGCCAGATAGGCAAATCACGTCGTTGTCCGCGGCCAGTATTCGCGGCACGCCCCCCCCCCCCCCCCCCAGCTGTGTTTCATCTCATATGACCCACGCATTCGCGAAATACTCTGAAAAGTTTCCTGTAAGGCCCGACGCAGATGACGCCGTCAACATTTGTGCGGCGCATAGCGGGGGCGCCGGCGCGTTGAGGGGGCTTGTCTCTGCGGGTGCGGAGCGGACACCACCTGGAAGAACTCCGCGCGGCAGGGCCGCGTGTCGCCGCGTGTCGGCTCGTGTCGCCGCGTGTCGCCGCGTGTCGCCGCGTGTCGCCGCCTGTCGCCGCGTGTCGCCGCGTGTCGCCGCGTGTCGCCGCACCGGCGCCCCGTCGCCCCGCCGCTCCGCTGCGTCGCGAGACGAGAGGCTTGTAAGATGAAGTTATGGCGCCTGACAGGGACGCGTCGCGCCGCACCGCGTCATGTGTGCCCTTGTGCCATCCGCGGGATACAACATAATTGAAATTCTTACCATCCAGATCTTGGGAGCAGAGCAGAGCGTGCAGGGGGAGGACTGGGGGGACCGGGGGGAACGGGGGGAACGGGGGGGAAAGTGGGGACCGGGGGTGGGGAGCGCGCCTCCATCCCGCAAGGCCGCTGCTGGGGGACCCCCCGCAGGCAGCGTCCCCCTGGGGGCAGACAGACACGGCAGCACCCTCTTCTCCTTCCCACTGTATCCACGATCAACCCAACCGCAATTCAAATGCAAAAACAAGATTTTTTTAAAAAATTCTTATAATCATTATTTCCTGATGCGATACTTCCTTTTGATGTCTTAATGGGCGTACATAACTAAATTTGATTTTCCATGTCAGGGGGGTGTTTGGCGCGGATCATGTTTTCCGCTCTGACGGCGGCGGCGCGGGGGAGCGCCTTGAGAGGTAGGCCGGCCCGCGGCGCAGGCGCGCGTGCACGCGTCGCCATTGCCTACCCGGCGGGCGCACGTCGGCCGGCGGCGCAGACGGCCTCGCGGTCCTACCTGGCGGCGCCGCCTGACGCCGGGGCCGGCCGTGGGCGGGGGGTCCAGCCAGACAAAGGGCGTCGGCGGGGGCCAGGCGAGCGGGTGAGAGGCGGGGACCTTTATTAGGCATTCACGAGCTCCCCCGGGGGCCGCCGGGCCCGGAGCCGCGCCCCGGAGCTGGGGACATTGGGCTACTTTGGCAGACCGCTTTGAGTAAAGTTGGGCTCAAGTGCGCCGCCGCGGCCGGCAGCGGCCGGCAGCCCGGCCACGCCCCTCGGCGCCTTCGGCGACCCGACACGCGCGGCCACGGGATGGCCGGCGATAGCAGCCGGCCCGGACCCCCCGGGGCCCGCGGGCCCTGCACGAGCCTCAAGGACCACGGCGGGGCTCGTCGCGGGGGGTGTGTCCGCCGGGCTAGGCCCGATAAATAACGCTCGATTAGTACCGTCCGTGGCATGCCGGTGCCGTCGATACCCCCCGCGCCGGCGGGCACGGCACACCAGGCCGAGTGGTATTTATGGGCCACCCCCGACCCCCAACTACCCGTCCACGACGGCGGCGCGGCGGCAGCACGGCTTGGGCTCCAGGCCCTCGGGTGCTGGCAAATCGGAAAATGCCAACCGGCTCGCATAGCGTTCGGTGTGGATTTTTTTTGCGCGTCTTTGAAATCACTATTCCAATCACACATGCCAATAAAATGCAAAACACGACGCTCGTCGCAGCGCTGAAATTGTGCGGGGGGAAGCGTTGGGCAGCGAGTGCCGTGTCGGAGCTCCTCTTGCGGCCCTGCGGGAAATAGACCGGAACTGTGGCCGGCAGCCGAACTCCTTATTTTTCACTGTGCCGATAATGATAACTGATAAGGCCCGCGGGGAGGCCGCCACGGTACAGCGGTGGGGGCGGCGGGGGCGGCGGGGGCGGCGGGGGGGCGGCGGACCGGAACCGCTTGATCTTCATTTAGCACTCTGACTGCCACACCGGGCGGCCACCACACCAACGGCCGGGTCCCCGGCGTCCCCCGCGGGCCACGGGGCCGCACGGCATAGCGGGGTCCGGGGGCGTCGGCGAGCCCCCCGGCGCAGGCGGCGTCATGCAGCGACTCTGCCCGGCATGCGACTCGGTCGGAATGAGCGATGAAAGAGCGATCGGAAATGGATTCGGGCCCACACCGCAGCGGCAGCGCCGTCGTGGAGGCCGAATCCAGCCCCCCCTCCCTCCCCCTCCACCCCACCACTCACCCCCACCACCACCCCCAGCCGCAGCCGCAACCGGCTACTGGCTGCAACCGCGAGCCTAACTAACTGCGGCACGTGACGAGCGCCACACGCCGCCACGCGCACGCTACAGCCTCATCTCGGGGCCGCGTCGCATCGGGTGGCTGCCCCCCCCCCCCCCCCCCCCCCCCGCCGAAAAAATAACACCGTCTCTCATTTTCTCATCATAAAAATGATTTCCGGCCCGTCCCGATACACGCCTCTTTAGAAGCGGTCAGGAGCCGGACCTATTGAGTCGGTCGCTTCCGCCTCAGACAAACTGTGGCAGCGAGAAAGCAGGGGCCAGAGGGGAGAGACGCACGGGGGACTCGGTTACTGCGGTCTGCTCGAGCGGAGCCCCTCAGAAGGGAGGGAGTGAGGGAGGAGGGAGGGAGGGAGGGAGGGAGGGAGGGAGGCAGGGAGGGAGGGAGGGAGGGAGGGAGGGAGGCAGGGAGGGAGGGAGGGGAGGGAGGGAGGGAGGGAGGGAGGGAGGGAAGGCGCGCCGTGATCCATTCACGTGCCAGCCGGGGCCGGACCCGAGTCAAAGCAACCAAATCAGAGCAGGGAGCAGGGCAGCGGCACAGCGGCGCAGCCCGGAGGACCGGGAAGCGATGCGCTGTGATGCCCCAGCCCTCTCTCTCTCTCTCTCTCTCTCTCTCTCTCTCTCTCTCTCTCTCTCTCTCTCTCTCTCTCTCTCTCTCTCTCTCTCTCTCTCTGTCCCTGCCTCCGTAGAGTGCTGCGCCCCTTGCGCCCCCGCACGCCCCCGCACTCCTCCCGACCGTGGCCACCCGCCGCCCGTCCGCACGGCTCGCCCCCGCGTTGATTGCAGGACAGGTGCAGCGGCACCCGTAGGTATATTGCTCCGTCTTTCCCTCCTCCGCGCCTGGGAGGGGCGGAACTCCCCACGCGAGCAGGGCTGGCTGCGCATGGCGTGCGCCTGGCGTGCGTCAGGCGTGCGACCGACACACGACTGACGCGTGCGGTGCCGGGGGCCAGGGGCCGCCAGAGGGCCCGGGGCCAGCCGGGGCCGGGGGGGCACCGTGGCGCACATTGGCCTGGGGGCCGGGCTGCCGCCGGGCCGGAGCTGAAGCTTGTATGGGGCAGAGGCTTGCGGGCCCGCGGGCCTTTGCGGTGCACACGGCCCGTGTGTGAAGTGGTTTCGGTTCCGCTGACATGGCGGGGTGTGGGGGGCCGTGGCTGCGCCTGGCTGCGCGTGGCGGCGCGTGGCGGCGCGTGGCGGGGTGTGAGCGCGGCGGGGCGTGCCGCGGCTCCACACGCCATTCACACATCGCACGCTGCTGCGCCACGCACACACACGCACACACACACACATATGATGGGGTTCGCTGTGATGTGCAAACAGCGATCGCTGTGGTCATCGAATCACCCCAAAATAACACGCGAGGCATAGCGAAATCACTCTCCCCTTCTGTCGGTGTCCCTGACGAGCCGGGCGCTGGTGGCTGGTGCCTGGCTGCCGCGCTGGCTGGCTGACTGACTGCCCGCCTGCCGGCCTACCTATGGCTGCCGCGCGCGAACCAAATGAATGAGGGAGCAGAATCCCCGTCGTGTTAGGTTGTGTTTTTTTCAGTATTTCATCCAATCAGGTTTTTGCTATTCATGGATGCTTTTTCGGCGACGTGGCCTGAATCGGCTAGGTCGACTAGCTGACTGGGACGCACCCCGGCAAAATTCTTATTTCTTGTAGCCTCTTTACCCATCCCCTTCCCCTTCCCTCCTACAGGCCAAAAAAATTCCCAAAACGTTGCGTGTTTCTAATTTCGAATTTATGTTTGTACGACCTTGACGCGATGGCCGATGACCGTTCATCACGGCTGCGCTGCGTGCGCTGCGCTTCGGTCCGGCCTGGCCGCCGCCGGTGCGCTTCTATTTCGGAGCACTTCAAGGCCCGCCCCCCCCCCCCCCCTTAGCCGCATTATGTTGCGCCCCATTACATGCCGTGCTGCGCCGAGAGCTGCGCTGCGCGTCCTCACCTCGCTATTCGCAGCGCGCGCGCGCTCAGCAGCTGCCAATAATTCCCCGAAGAACACGCCCGCGGCGAGGGTCCCCAAACTTTGGCAGCACAGCGCCGCCGGGACAATGGGGACGGTGGCTTGCAGCCGTGCAGCGCGCCACGCCCCCGCCGGGCTGCCAGGGTGGAGGGCAGCAGACGTTGAGCGGCGATCCCTCCGCCCACGTCCGCCTGGTCCGCCCGCGCTTAACCTTTTCCTCCTCCCCGAATGCACAGCCAAAAGTATTTAAAGCCCGTCGTGCTGCTGGACCCGCTCCGAAGGCCGAGGGTCACAGAAAGCTGAAAGAGAGATTTCGTCGCGGCGGTGCATCATTCCCCCCCCCCCCCCCCACCCCCCGGCAACTCGCACACGACACGGGCGCCGTTTTCGGCCGGATGACCTTCCCCCGCAATTATTGCGCGCACACCGAGCGGAGCGAGAACTTTGTGGAGAGGAAACTGTCGTAAGTTATCGGGGGAGGCGCGGCGCGGCGCGGCGGTGCCGGTGGCCGGCCTCCCCGCGGCCTTATTAAACGAGCTCCGTGCGTGTAGTTCGTAGTTTCCTCCGGGCCGAGCTGGCCGCGCGCGCTGCCGGCGCTGCCCGGTGCGAGCGGCGGTGGCACCCCGCACCCGCACACACAGCGCCACCCGGGCCGAGGCGTTCCCCTGCTCCCGGTGCGCAAGGGACCGAAAGCACCAAAGGAACGTGCCCCGAAGGAAAACACAATGCGGCGTCCAGGAATACCGCGCGCTGGCGCTGCATGGGGCTCTGCGCTGCTCCGCTGGCTCCGCTGGCTCCGCGCGCCGTCCGGCCGATGGACGGCGTGAAGGTATCCGGAGGTGTGCCGCCTGTGTGCAGCCTCCGCTACGGCCCCCCCCCCCCCCCGGCTCCACGCGGATGGAGTCGGCACGGGTCACACTTTGTCTGCGAGGCCCGGCAGAGACCCGCACTCCGCACTCGCACCTGGCGTCCACAGTATCCGATGACGCCTCGGATGACGCCCCTCTGCCGGGTCGCGGGAAGGTCGTGCGGGGCGCGGCACGGGGGGAGGCGCCGGCCGTGTGTCGCGGCTCCGCGGCTCCACCCCCGGCCCCCGGCGGCGGCGGCGGCGGCCCGTCGTGTCCCGAGGAGAAAGTCCGAGCCGCGGCGGCTCGGGCCCGCCTGCCTGCCTGCCTGCCTGGCCCCTTCACTACCTTATTAGCATGGCAAAACATGGAAATGGAGAAAACGCCTTCTTGTTTTGGAACTCATCAGCCGTCCAATTAAAGTAGACAGCGGGTGATGGCCGACCAGGGTCGCACCGAGTGTTCCTAACGCTCGCGGACGGCGCTCGCCAACTTTCTTAATTTTAATGAATCTGCAGTCAGCAAAACCCCAACACGGCCGGCCGGCCTCAGACGTCTCGCCTCGTCTCGGCGCCCACTTCACTTTTCGCTCGCATTCGGGGGCAGCACGCCGGCCCGATGCGGGGCGGTACCGTCAAACGGGAAGGTGAGGACGGCCGGCCGCAGGGCACGGCCCCCCCCCCCCCCCCCCCCCCCCGCCCCGCACTGCCCGCCCCGGACCGGCCTACCCTAATTGCTCGCACTAACAGTCCCAGTCTGCTGCAGTTGCTCACGGCTGCGTGAGTTTTTCCTCGGAAACGGAACACTCCCGAGTTTCACGGACAACTAAATGAATAATGAGAGTGTACAACAATAAGGATGTCAGTTAAGATGGCTGTTTTTTTGTTGTTTCTTAAAGTTTCCACATGTTTTCGCCTGCTTGGCGTGCTTCTGTGACTTCGCGCTGGCACGGTTTCGGAGGTGACGCCGAAAGCGAGAACCCTCTGGGACCGAGTACGTCTGAGGTCGTCGGCGAGACCCTTACTTCGTTTGCCCTTGCGGGAGCGGGACTGGCTCGGACTGGGTGGTGCTTACGCCCGCCCGGACCGGGCCAGATCCCACTCGCTACGACCCCCGCCACCGGCCGCAGCCTCTCTGACCCGTGGACCCCGCGCGCGCTCCCAGTTTAGAGATGAAATCAGCGCTGGCTGGCGCGCGCAAACTCCCTCCCAAAAGCAAAGGACCGGCGGCCGGCAAGAGCCGCGACCCCCAAAGGTGACATGCCACGCTGCGGTGGCGGTGGAGTTCGTGGCCGGCAGCCGGCAGTGCTGACTCTTTTGTCCGCGGTACGGATGACAGCTAGTGGCGCCCGGGGGGGGGGGGGGGCACGCACGGCCGAGCGCGGCCGGGGCCGGGCACAGCCCCCTGACACGGCCTGACAGGGGCTCCGGGGGGGGGGGGGGTCCGCGGGGGGTCCGCGGGGGGTCCACCGCAACACCATCCGCCGCGTGGAGCAGGCGCCGCGGCCATTTGTTTCCGTCGTGTTATCACTGCGGCCGCCCAGCAGCCGTTATCAACGCGTCAGCACTAAACACCGCGACTCAAAACCTAATTAGACGAGGAGGGAGGGAGGGAGGGAGGGAGGAGAGGGGAGGGGGAGCAGAAAGTGGGAATTGGCGGCCAGTAAAAAGTTTCGCCCGTCGGTGCGCGAGGCCCGGCCTGCGGCCTGCGGGGCGCGCTGGGGGAGGTGTACTTGGTATCGGGCCGACGGCTCGTCCCGCCACGCCGCTTCCTCTTGAATATGCCCCGCCTGGAGGCTTCTCGCCGACATTCCCCCCCGCTTTTACTGCCGCTCTTTGGCTGATGTCGCTCATGCTCTCCGGCGTTACTGCAAAGCGAGCCGCGCACCGCGTCGGCAGCAGCCGGTGCGGGGGCTGCGGCTGCGGCTGCGGCTGCGGCTGCGGCTGCGGCTGCGGCTGCGGCTGCGGCTGCGGCTGCGGCTGCGGCTGCAAGGGGGCCTGCCGCTCCGGATCCTGTCTATTCAGCGCGCCTCCGCAAGTCAAGTCGCCGACCAAACTCCCGCGGGGCGCCGGGTCGGCGTCGGCGGCCTCCGCGGCCGCGCTGGGACCGAAACGTGGTGGCCGCGCACACGGAAAAAAATTATAAGTTGTCATAACGAATTTGTTTGTTGATTTTGTGACAACCTCAAAATTTAGTTACGCGAACCAAAATTTTGCCAAATTTCGTTAGGAGGACTAATTTTTAGTTGCATTAGCAACATTGAAAAAAAAACAGAAATTTTACTGTGGGAACCGAGAATTAGTTGCCTTAACGAATTGTCAGTTCCCGTAACTTAATTTCATGGTTGTCTCGAAATCAACAAATAAATTAGTTGTACCAACTAATCATTTTTCTGTGTGCAGGCCGCGCAGGCCGCGCCACGCGACGCCGCGGCAGCGGCGCCCCGTGCTGGGGATCACTCGTGCGTGAGCTGGGAAGCAGGCGCGCCCTCGAGCCGAGCCCCGACAGTAAAACCCTCTTCTTGGTGCTGCAGAAATACGCCCCGGACACCTGCCGGCGTCCCACCGCGGCGCCTGTCCCCATCATGTTATCCGCGGCATCGCCGCCCGCCCCGCACCGCCACTCCAGTTGCAGACACACACGGACGTATAACATGCATCAGTAGTTTGGAAACTTTTTGCTCCCCCCATGAAAGCACTCATGGACAGGGTAGACTTTTTATCCTGTCTTTTGCCGCTGCGTGCCGGACGTGACGGCGACGAGGGCCCCCCCGCCCCCGCCGGTCTGCGGCGTCACGCACCGCCCCGGCGGCAGGGGCGGGCGGGGGCCCGTAGAGGCCCGCAGAGGCCCCCGCCCGCCTTGGGGTCTGCCGCCGCCGCCGCCGCGCAGCTACGCCAGAGGCGCCTGCAGTGGTCAGGGTCGGCCGCCCGCCACGCACGGGTGCGCAGCGTGAGCGGGGACTGTATACCTATCAGGCGCCCCACGCCGCACCCCGACACCTCGCTAATGGAAACGCCCGCCGTCACGGCGCAGCGGTGCACCACTGGTCAAGTCGAAGCGAGACAGACAGGCAGACAGACAGAGACAGGGGCAGAGACAGAGACAGACAGAGACTGTGCCAGTGCCGGAGACATGGACGGAGACAAGGACAGAGGCAGAGGCCGAGACAGAGACATGTTGTGAGAAGAGGAGAGAGGGCGGGTAACGAGTGGAGCCCTTGGACCTACTGGTTCCCAGACAGCAGGGCACGTCGAACGGGTTACCAGCGGGTAGGCAGGGTGCGTGTAAGGCTGCGCCTGGTAGCTTAAGGCGCTTAAAGACAGGCCTGCCCACCGGCGATGCATTATTGGCAGGTCCATGAGGCCGAGTCGGATTCCGTTCCTCGGATGATTTCTCTCTCCGACCGGCGCGGGCTCCGTCCAGCTCCGGGCGGCGTGAGGGAGGCAGAGGCACCCCGTGCTGCGCCATCATCTGTGCCGCCCTCCCCCTCCCCTCCCCCTCCCCTCCCCCTCCCCTCCCCCTCCCCTCCCCCTCCCCTCCCCCTCCCCTCCCCCTCCCCTCTCCCCTCCCCCGCTGCCGACACACGGAATCGGTGCGATATTATTTACGGGGCGCACGTGACAAAGCGTCTCATTATACTGTGTATTTTAAGCACACACGTGAGCAAACACACGCACAAACAAACAGCGGATGAAGAGAATCACACACATAGGAGGGGGGGGGCGGTGGGGGTGAAACCCCTTTGGCCTTTATACACCTACATGGAAGGCGCTGAGAAACGTTGAACGTCATTAAAATAAAAACGCATTTCGTCCCCCCCCCCTTTGTTAAAAAAATACAACAAAGTCCGGTCCGGCTCCAGCACACATGAGGCAGCGGCAGGGGCAGCGCTAGGGGGCGTACAATACCAGTCCGTGGTGAGCGATGAATGCACCGCCGTCACCGGCAACAACTCCTCCCCCCTCTGTATAGGGGGAGTACCAAACAGCGGCGGCCCGGTTTGTGAGAGTGGGGGAATGGATAGGTGAGGTGAGCGAAGGAAAAGGTGTACCAGTTTCGTGGCAGTGGATTCCTGTAGTTCTTTCTGTTTGTTTTGTTCTTTTTTTGGGGGGGAGGAGTTTTGAGATTTTGGGGTTAAGGGGGTTGAGGTTCTGGCCTGGGCGCCGTCTGGGAGGCAGTTCGGGGCGCCTGGCCGGGCCTGGCGTATGGCCTCTGCCAGGCGGACGAGGCCCGGCCGGGCCCAGCGCAGCCCGGTCCAGCCATATAAAAGTCATGAGCGGCCAGCGTTTATCACATGGCCGCATTTCATGATTGCGCGGGGGGGGGGGGGGCGGAGGCTGCCGGCCGGGCTGCCGGTCATTGTCCCCGGCTGGCGGCCGCGCGCCGCACTTCCGGCCAGCATTTTCCGGGTGAGCGGCGCGGCGCCTGCGGCCCGCCGACTGCGCCGCGCCGATACACGGAGCCCGGAGCCACACGCGGCTGCCCCTCGGGCCGACGCCCACCCTGCTTCCGAACGCGAGCGGCTACGGTTCCGGGCACGCACGGTCATCCCGCACCGTGGCCCCGTAGCCGCATGGCTAGCGCGTCTGGTCCGCGAGCGGTTCACCGTGGGTTCGACCCTTTGCCGGTCAGTCCGATTTTCCTGTCGGCCCAGCAAGCAGAGTCCAGCAGGCAGGCTCGCCCTCTGAGGGCGAGCGGTCCCGGCGGCCTACCTTGACGGGGATGCAGACGATGATGAGGAGGAGGTCTGCCGAGGCGAGGCTCGAGAGGAAGACGTTGGTGGTGGACTGCATGCGGCGGAAGCGCTGCGTCGTGAAGATGATGAGCGTGTTGCCGGCCAGCCCCAGCACCATGGTCAGCGAGTAAATGAGCATCACGGGGCCGTTCTCCCACCAGTCGATGTAGCTGATGGAGTGCTCCATGTCGTAGTCCTCGACGTCGTGGGTCGCCGAGGCGTTGCCCCCTGCGGGGCACTCGGTCCGTTAACACTGCACCGTCACGGCCGTCACCCTCCTGGCGGCGCCGGCCACTTACCGTCCCACCCGTTGCCGTCCCCCGAGGACGGGTCGTAGTCCACGTCCCACGGCGACGCGGTGGTGGCGGCGGCCGAGACGACGGCGGCGCCGGTGGAGGCCAGCAGCAGGACCCCCGCCGCGGCCGCGGCCGGGCCGCTCGGGCCGCGCGACATGCTGGAGCAGCGGCGCCTCACCTCGACGCCAACGCCATGGACGCCGTGCCCGTCGTGCCTGCCAACACGGGGATTTCGCATATCAATCTTTTTTTTTTCTCGCAGTGCCGCAACCGCGCTGCCGCACGCACACTCAGAAGCGGAACAAATCCATCACCGGCGGCGGCGGCGGCCTCCGCGGTGCCGGGCGCCCGTGCGGGCGGTAGTGTCCCCCCGGGGGCGGGTCAGGTCGGGGCGGCGGCGTCTCGCGGCCGCGTCGCGCCCCGCGCGCCTCCGAGCACGGCATGATCTACTGCCGCCGCTGCCGCCGCTGCCGCCCCCGCGCCGCGCTGCGCCTCACTCCCTCCGCTTGCTCCGCTTTGTCGCCGCGCCCCGCCTCGCAGCGCCCTCCCCGACGCAGATCTGCTTGCTCCCGCTGCTTCTGCCTCCGCTGCTCGGGATTGTGGGCGTCCACAACGACCGCGTCCCGACTGCCTTGCTGCCTTGCTGCCTTGCTGCCGCCTGCCGGTCCCCGCAGTGTGTGGGCCGTATTGGCCTTGACATCGGCGCCTCGCCTCGCGAGTCTCGAGTCCCGGAGCCCTCTCGTCCGCGCCCCTGCCCGCCTCCCCCGCCTCGCCGCGCCTCACCCCGCCGCACTCGACTCACCACAGCCCTCGCCGTCCGCCTGTCCATTAAACCCCCGGCGGCAGGCATAACACGCGGGGCCACTTGGCCGGATGATTTCCCATCCCTCCACGCCGTCCGTAGGCACGATCACCCTAGTTGCCCTGTGTGTGAGTGTGAGAGAGAGAGAGAGAGGAGGGGGGGGGGGAGAGACGAAACCAGCAGCGAGTGGGTGGCCGCGGCCGAAGGGCTCCCTCCTGCCTCCCTCCCTCGAGGTGCGCTAAGCCTGGCGCCCGGCGGCGCCTGGCGCCTGTAGCACTCCGCGTTGTATTCCAGGCAGCGCGCCGTGCCGTCCACTCTGCAGCTATCCAGCTGTTCCAGCTCCAGCGGAGGGCTGACCAAGCCCAGCCTACTCTCTGCGCTCTCGTTGTCCAATCTCCTTGTTGGTGGGAGCGACAGGGAGAGCGAGCGAGATGGAGCACAGGGAGTGAGGGTGAAGAGAGTGAGGGACGCCAAGAGAGTGAGCGAAAGAGAGAGAGAGAGAGAGAGAGAGAGAGAGAGAGAGAGAGAGAAAGGGGGTTGAGGGAGAGAGAGACCGTCGTATGTTCGTGCCGCGGCCTAGACCGCGAAGCACGGCCGCTCAACAGATGCCATAGGTCTGCGCGGTGGTTCCCCAAAGGGTAGTCAGTTAGCTAAACGTATAGTCAGCGCCCCCTCCCCCCCCCCCTCTCGCTCTCCTTCCCCCTCTCTCCTTCACACACATCCTCCCCCCCCCCTCCTCAACGGGCCGACGGCGCGTTGTGCCCCCCTAAGGCATGGCCCCGGGGCCAGCGCGACACGATATCGGATACGTCTGTGATATTGATTTGACACCTGATACAGCGCGGACGCATCCCATTTTCGTCGCCAGCCTCCTTTGCCGCGGGCACCGCACTGCACGCGACGCCTCCCTTGAGGGGCGCAGAGGGGCGCAGAGGGGCGCAGGTACGCGGCCGCACGGGTCACGTGAGCCGCGGGTTCAGCCCCGGCCGCGCACACGACCCGGAAAAGTTTCCGATCCCGGCGGCGTTTTAATTTTTGATGTCGTCGATCTTTCAGTTGGCGCGAAAATTGCAAACTCTCCCCCGCTGTTCGGCAAGTTTGTCGGCGGACGGCCATCATAGCCGACGCACCACCGCGTCGCCTCTTTGCTCTCAAGGTGGGCGAAGGGCGAGAGGCGCTGAGAGGCCGCAGAGGGGCGGGGGAGCCCTCCGTCCTCCGGCCGCAGGGCCCCGCCGCCGCCGCCGTGCCACCTCCGCCGACTCAAGTGGTACTGTCAACAGGCCGGGGCCTCGGCCGGAGCCGTGCGCCCGGCGAAAGTGAAACCTTGAGAACTCGCGGCAGCGACGCATCATAACATCGCAGAGAAGCCGCACTCACGGCGGGGAAAACAGCCCCTCTGTGCGGCGCGGCCCGCGCGGGGTAACCGTCACTCCGTCACGGGCGGCGTCGTGTGGGCAGGCCCTGGGCAGGCCACAGACCGGATGCGCCAGATGCCGCCCCCCCCCCCTCCCAAGGCCCCCGCAGCCCCGCACGCACTGTCCCGGGTATTTGCGAACGGAAGCGTTGCGCCGAGCAAACTCCCGCACGGCGTTCGTGCGCTGCGGGCGGCGGCGGAGACTTCCTGAACCACGTCCGTCTGAAGCCGGTCCCCGCCAGCTCCCTTCCACAATATTGAGATCGGGAAACGCTTCTCGCATTTTCGCCAGCTCATCGCTACGAGAGCAGTGCGGAAGGGGCGGTGGGGCGGGGGGATGGCGGGGACGGTGGTGGCAGCAGGGGGGAGGGGGGGGCAGCGGGGTTAGCGCTCGCATCACGACACAGATTTCCAGAGTCGATTCCAATCAAGAAGTCTTTACAACTGATTACGGCAGGATCATTGCGGCGGGGCCCGGCGGGTTGCAGCGCGGCGGGCAGCGTCCGCGCGCGGCGCCGTCGTCGTCAACGCTCCCAAGTTTCCCAGAGTCCCTCTCCGGTACGCCCTCCTGGACGCCGCCGCCGCCGCCGCCCGGAACGTGCCGACGTGCCCCTCATCGCCAAGCGCAGTATACTCGGAGAGGGCGTTCGCAAAGCCAGCACCTCCTAGAATTGCAGCACGTCTCGCACAACAAATTGGACGACCGACGCCCGCCGTGTCCTTGTCTCCTCGCGGCCATTTTTCTCTCGGCGGCAGTAAAATGGAAAAGTTGAACGTGCGACACACACACACACACACACACACACACACACGCGCGTATGCACATCAGAACGACACATGCACACACGCGAGGCGATGAATCAAAATTCACGGCGTCGCCTATCTGTGTTCGGGGGAGGGGGCGGCCCGGCCTCTGCCACGCACTGAACGACCGAACCGACCGGGGGTCGACTATCCCGCGGCACCCGCGGCACCCCCACTTCGGGGTGGGGTGGAGGGGGGGGGACAGCCCTGGGGGGCAGCTGGGGCGCCCCGATCGACGGCTCCGCCGCAACTTGATACAAACTCACCTGCGGCTGATGGAGCCCCCGCCGCGCCCCCTGCACGTCGCGCACAGCGGGGGAGTGTACGCGGCGTGCCTCAGACAGCGGCCCACAATTGGCTTTGAATTCCCTGTGTCTGTCTAGGGGCGGGATGTCAAAAGAGGTACGCAGCCGCAGCAGCCAAGAGCGCCCCCCCCCCCCCCCCCCGCACGGAGTGGCTTAATCATATTTTGATGCCGCGTCAGGTATGCGCCGCGAACTCGTTGCCGATCCGCTTAGAGGCGCTGCGCGCTGCGGGGAGGCACGTCCGAGGCCCGCAGGTCCACCGTTAGCGACGCGCAGACAAAGCGCCAATAGAGAGCGTCTCTCTCATGTCGTGATACACAGGCGGGCCGCCCGGCTCTCCGGCGTGCTCGTGCAGACCGCCAAGCTGGCGGCCGATCCCACTCGACACTCGCACCGATGAAGCGGTCGGGAGGGTTGGCCGCAGGGGAGGGCAGCGCGTGGGGCCGCCGGGGCCGCCGGAGCCGCGGGCTGGGAGGCACCGGGGCCGCGGCCTCATCGCTGCCCGCGAGGCGAGGCGAGGCGGGCTCGAGGGCCGAGTCCCGCCCCGCGTCTTCAGGTGGGCAGTGCCGAGAGGAGAGGGTGGGCGAGGCCGGGGGACACGCCGGCTTCCACACCTCGCGAGCACACGGGCGGTGCCGCCGGGTCTGCAGGCAGGCGGAGCGGTGCGAACAGGCGGGGAGGCTTTGGACCCGATATCAAACAAGAATCTGCATCTGAAGAATGCATTAAAAATAAAAGGATCCGTGAGAGAAGTTTGAAAACCTGGTGGTCCGACATCGGTTAGGTGCAGGGTGGTCGCGGCGACCGTCGGGCTCCGCAGGGGACCTTTAAACTGAATGACCCGGCGGCGCCCGGCGGCCCGTGTGGTCCTGCTTCCTCCAGGGGCGGCGCCCCGGAGGTCCGGGGGTCCGGAGGCCCGGAGGCGAAGTCCCGAACAATCAATCCCACTCGCGGCCAACGCGGGTCCTGCAGAGACAAGGCCGGCCTCGGCCCGGGCCCCCCGGGCCGTGGGGAATGCACAGCCCGGCCGGCGGTGGGGCTCCAATCGCCTGACGGTGAGACCATCCCATCGCTTCTCACCGACAAGCACCTCCGCGCCGCTCCCGCCCGCCCCCGCCACAGTCCCCGCCGTCCGGGGATATCGGGAGGATGCGGGGTGCGGGGCCGCCGTGGCGGTAATTGGTGTTGTACGACCACTTAATTACTTCTCGTGATTCTGCGAAAGTTTCCTGCCGTTCGAATTGTTTTGAGTGCCACTTTTTGACTTGGTAGGTTTAAAAATTCTTAAACACTAAATTACAGGACTTTTACCGTCCCGTTTACAAAACGTGTCGTAAATTTACGGGTGGGGGAGGGTATCGTAATATTACGGAGCATACTTGTAAATTGACGAAAACGCTGAAAAGGTTTTAACAGTGCGTCAGCAGTGCGTTAGGCCGTGACTCCGTCGGGCTGGACGCGAGCGGCGCGCCTCGTCTAAAATAGATGGCCGCGCGCGCCTTTGCGCACTTTTGCCATCGCCGAAAGGGCGCCGCATCAAACATTCAAACCTTCCCGCGCCTGTCGCAGCCACTCTGTCACGCGGCGGGGCCAGCGTCGGGGACGTGACGCAGTGTGACGCTCTGTTTGTCGGAGGCGGCCCTGGAAATTGGGCCACAAACATCATTAGGGCCCCCTTCGCATGGCAGTCTGAACGGTCCACGGCACTGAATTATTGAGCAGAGAGACGCTGCGCGCGACAAGTGGGCGGCGGCGGCGGCGGCGGCGGCGAGAGGGTGGGCGGATCACAGGTGCGCGAATCACGACACGCCTGCCGGTGTGAGTGTGTGCGTGTGCGCGCTAATCGAGTAAAAACCGAACGGAATAATTAAGTTTCCTTCTTTTTTAATCTGTCGCAGGAAAAGTTTTTTAATTTAATTAATTCTTTATTATCGTTTATTGGGGCCAGCCGAAGTGCGTGCGCGTTATTGGTTTTCCGGTAGTCAATGATAATGCCATCGGGCCGGCCGGAGTGATAACGCTAATCACGTAACGGGACCGCGCCAACGGCGTCCCGCGCACCTGCCACACCTGCCACGCGCACCTGCCGCACCTGCCACGCGCGGCGCACGCGCTCCCGCCACGCGCGCGGCAGATTACCACGTAAAACCCCTTCCCCGACCCCCGGAGTATGCTTGTGGGCACACACACACACACACACACACACACACACACACACACACACACACACACACGCGTGCGCGCATGCGTGTGCACTTGGCTTTGCGGAACAGTCGCACGCACCCCCGGGCGGGCTGGCTCTCCCGCCCGCCGCCGCCGCCGCCCGCCCACAGTCCGCGCCGCGGTCCCTGGAAATTCATAATTCACGGTTCCAGCATTCTGGACCGTATAATGCAGCAGCGCGCGGGTTCGCGGCTATAAATGCGGGTCCTCGAGCGGGCAGGCGGGCGGGCGGGCACGGCTAGGCGGGTGGGCGGCGAGGTAACCGCTGCTTGCTTGGGTCCTGCAATATCATGGGGAGTATAGTATAAACAGGGGCGGGCCGGGGGGGGGGGGGGGGCTGTCCCCGCGGGGGGCAGGTTAGTGTGAGGCGTGTGTGTGTGTCGCGTCTCGCGGAGGCTGTACAGGTGAGCCTGAAACTGATCCGCTGCTCGGTCGGTCGCGGCGTGACGGGCTCGGCGTCAACACGACTGCCGGTTCCCACGGCGGCGGCGGCGGCCGCACAGCTAAACGCCGGCGCCTGTGCGCGCAGGGCCGCGCTCCGGTGGCGACAGAACGGCCGCTCTGCAACACTCTGCGGCGGCCGGCCTCTACGGCCTCTACGGCCTCCGCAGCCCCGGCCCCGGCCAGCCGATCCCAGTAATAGACTGGAAGCGGGACTGAGAGCGTCATCTCCGGCGCCAGCCCCGCGCGCCAAGCGACGTAAAATAATGTCGCACCGAACCCGGGGTGCGGCGGGGGTGCTGGGGGTGCCGGGGGTGCCGGGGGTCCCGAGCCCGTGATACGGCAGTCTGTCCTCGCGGGCCCGCCGCGGGCGCACCGCTCCGCACTGCTCATTACGTCCGCGGGATCGTCGTCGGCTCCGAGCTGAGAGGCGGGGCGGAGCGGCGCTGCAGCAGTGGAGCGAGGCGCCGCGAGCGCCCGCCGGGTAGGCCACGCCGGCGGCCGCGCGCACGCCTGTCGAGCGGGCCGGCCTACCCCACCGCCCGCAGGCGCCCCGCCGCTCCGCTCCGCGCCGCTAGCCTCACAGATCTGGGCTCGGCGGCGCGTGCGCCGGCATGCGGCCGCGTTCATCTCCGCCGCCGTCGCACTCGCCGCCGCTGCCGCTCGGTGCGGCGGTGCAACAGACAGACCGAGAGCCGCGCGCACATTTTTTACCCCGCGCTGACTGCGGCCCGCGCACGGCACGTACATGGCTCACGTACCCGGCGGGGAAGAAGCCGCCGCCTGGCGCCGCCGGGCCGAGCAGGGCCGCGCCGGTAATGAAGAGTTTGGTGACCTTGCGGCAGCGTCGTGCAGCAGCCGCGGCCACGGCGCAGGCAGACGCAGGCAGCCACCGATGTAGTGCACGCCAACACCGTGTACTGCTGCAGGAACACCTCTGAGATCCAGATGGAACCTCTCGGTTACCGGAAAGAAACGCAGCAAAATCCATTGTGCCAACTAAATTTAATTTTCGTGTAGCTGTTTTAGATGTGTTGTCTATGTCGCTTTTTGTATCCTGTATACAGCCTCGATCATAGCGGCACGCGCCGGCACGCGCCGACACGCGCCGACACGCGCGGAGGCGTCGCGTCCCGCGCCCGGCGCCCGGGCCGCCGCGACGAACACGCGGCCTTATAGAGGCCGCGTCGTCGTCCCGAACGCCCAAACGGCGGAGTAATCGGGGAGGCGCCTGCCTTTCCGGGGCCTCGGCTCGCGGCACGCTCCCGTCAACAGCCGGCCTTTTAGGCGCGTCAGGTGGGAAGGCGGCGTCGGGAGCGGGACGCGACGGCCGGCAGCGGCGCAGCCGGCACCGCCACACACGCGACGCGGCTTATTGGCAGCTGATGAGTGGTCAGCGTGCAGGGGCCGGCGGCAGCGGCGGCGGCGAGCGAACCAGGCGGGGGCCACCGCAGCGACCTGCGCGACGCGAGGGGCGGGCAGCTGCCGCGCCGCGCCGTGCGACCGCTGTACCCATTATGAGTATGCAAATGGAGGTCGACGTAGTGGAGAGAGAGAGAGAGAGAGAGAGAGAGAGAGAGAGAGAGAGAGAGAGAGAGAGGGAGAGGGGGGGGGGCGCCGACGAGATGTGCACACGCTGTCTTTCTCATGGTAATAATCCCCTTTGCGCCGCGGAGCATCGGAGTATCGGGCTCACCCGGCCCGCCCGGTCATGGGGCTGACGTCCTCATGTCATGTTGCGCGCCCCTCCCCGACGGCAGCGCTGTGCTCGGCTCTCCGTCTGGAACCCGACAATCACGGCTGATCGCACTGCCATTGTGATGTGCTGCTTCTGGAACATCGACTGCTTCGCCACAAAACTATCCTATCGAAAACAGTGCAGCATTACCGTGAACTTTTGCGTGGCTGGACTCGGTCCGTAGAGGCGTAATAATATGTTGATACGCCTGGCCAGTGCCGTGCCGAGGAGTGCATTACTATTCCTTTTCAATCATTATCATTTCGCACGTCCCGAGACGGGCGGTTCTCCAACAACCGCCGCGACAAACACCCGGTGCTGTGACGGCATTATTATCACCCTGTGTCCGAGTGAAGTGGCAGCGACTTGCTCAACTCAACCCGCGGAACTCAAAGAGGTCCGCGCCGTAATGTAGGGGCGGATGGGAGAGGCGCGTGGCGGCCGGTAGAGGGCGCTTTGAAAACCTGATTAAGAAATGCAAAGCTGTCCCCCTCCCTACCCTCTCTCTCTATCGCTCTCTCTCTCTCTCTCTCTCTCTCTCTCGCTCTCGCTATCTCTCTCCTCTTCTCTTATCTCCTTCTTTGGTTCCGGGCGCGGAGAGAAAATTCAAACGTATCGGAAAAGCCTCCTCACGCTATAAGAGAAAAACCAATGTTGCAGAGGTTTGCTGGTCCCCCTGTAGCGACTGCAAATTTCGATAAATACAAAAGTCTGCAAGAACAGCTCCCTTTTTCTCGTCTTCCTTCCAGTCTACGTGACCTGGCTTAGCTCGGACGGCTTCTTATTCAGCAGAGTGGGGGGGGGGGGCTGCATTCAACACCCCTTCTTCCCTTCCCCTTTCCTCTCTCTCTCTCTCTCTCTCTCTCTCTCTCTCTCTCTTTCTCTTTCTCTCGCTCCCTCCCCCTGGACCCTTTGGATTTCCTTAAAACCTTCGAATGAATGGGTGTCGTCCCGGCAGCCAAAATAATGAAGCTTTGCGTGACTCCGGCCTGCGAGATGCCCGGCCGTGCCCGGACACCCCAGTCGGGCATCTCTCTCGCACTACAGCAGTCGAATGCGGCGACCCGTCTCCCGTCCCTCTCGCACTCAGCCAGACCGCCACACTGCTCCTGGGCACTTATAACTAAATAAAGGAAGATGGCGGACACCATCCGAAACTCATTGGGACCGGAGCAGATCGGAGCAGGCTTCTCCACCGAACCGCAATCTTGGCGCTGTGGTGATGCACCGAAAGTACAGCCTCAGGCAGTGCAGTGCGGGGTCTGTGACCTCAGTGACTCTCTCTCTCTCTTTCTCTCTCTCTCTCTCTCTCTCTCTCTCTCTCTCTCTCTCTCTCTCTCTCTCCCCCCCCCCCCCCCCTCTCTCTCTCTCTCTCTCTCGGTCAATCTCCCGGAGGCCCGGAGCCCGTGGCAAGGCCGATGGGTGCGGTCGGCTCGGCAGGTTTTCGCAAGTAATTGCGATGCATCGCGTCGGCAATGTCCTGCCGGGCTGCCGCGGCGGACTTCGCTGGGCTTCGCTGGGCCTCGCTGGGCTTCGGCTCTGTGAGGCCTCAGCCGGCCCAGCATGCTGTGCACTTCAGACCGCCTCGCCGGCGGCATTTCAAGTGTGGGACTCCGAACGGGAACAGAGGTTAGACTGCAACAGGCTGCCGGGGTCGGGGGCCGGTCTATACTAAGCGGATTGTGCCGCCTCCTAGAATCTAGGATCACCATGTGCACGAAGCTGGCCGAGTCACGATGAGCCCGCAAGACACTCGACACTTCGACACTTCAATCCTTACAAAAATCGCAGTGAAATCAGTCGGAAGGTGTCCGAATTCTCACGTACAGCGTAAGGTCTATACAGCTAAACCTATCATCTTCACAGACACACGGGTGAAGTAAGACGAAATTACTCCGAAATCTTTTATCATAGGCAACAAAAATTTGGGGAATGTTTCGATCCTCGGCCATCTTTGTCGCCGCTCGTGCTATTTCCTCAGACGTCTCTTTTTTTTGCGTGTCTGAGAACGGCGGAGCGGACGGGGGCCACCACCGACCCCCGTTTGCGCGCATGTGTGTGTCGCACCGGTGTCGTACAATGAGCGGGCGAGGCGCGCACCGTACACGCCCTGTTTCCTTGTTTAATTGACGTCTGCCGGCGGAGAGCGTCCAAATTTAAAACACGAGCTGACGTCAGTTTACCTCATACATGAACACTCTCTCTCTCTCTCTCTCTCACACACACACACACACACACACACTGGCGCGCGCGGAGGTATTTGCAGACAATTGCAGTACTATACGTGGGGCGGTCCTGGATATGGCGCGTTTCCAGCATGCCGTGTCACGCCGCCAGGGCGAGGTGATTGACATTACATTCGGCTTGCAGAGTATTATTAAACAAGAAACCGAGAGGCGAGGCGGAATCCACGGTGCCGACCGTGCGGTCTTTTCTCGCCACTTTCGCATCATATTCGAAGACATGATATTCCATTTTGCAAACATGTTCGCGTGCGGAATGCAGATGGCAAGGCTTTCCATTCCGTTCCGGGCAGCGCGCGCGGTTCCGTCAAAAAGTCTTGAAGAGTGGGGGGAGGGGGGAGGGGGGAGGAGAGGGAGAGGGAGAGAGAGAGAGAGAGAGAGAGAGAGAGAGAGAGAGAGAGAGAGAGAGAGAGAGAGAGAGAGAGAGATTCCCTCAAGAACCTACAGAACTTTCAGCGCAACTATTTTTAGTCCACGATCTCTTCAAGATCTGTCTGTGTGTTACAGACCAAAAAGGTGAGGACGTTCACCATATTCTGGGGTCTCTACCAGTCCAGAACGTTTCACGATAATCCCTTAAGGTTATGTGACAGAGTGCCGTCCGTAACTTTACGTGCGCGTTATCTCCCGGAGCAACCCGGTCCCTCCCAGTCGCTCCGCGGTTCCGCACGCTCCGCTCGCCGCGTGCCGTATTTCCGGGGCCCGCAGATTACTCAATGTTTATCCGCGAGGACATAAACGTGAGCGAGTCATAAAGCTATCGGCGCCGGGAGCGCCGCCTGCCGCCGCGCTGCGTACGTCGCCGCGCCAAATAGACTTTGTTCTCCCTTTTTTTTTTGCCCGCATCGCGCGGATTATTGGCAGCGCCCCGTCATGAAAGTTTTGGTGTCCATTTCAGGAGGGAAAACGGTCGGACGCCGCCGGACGGGGTCTGGCGGGGCCTGGTGGGGCCTGGCGGGGTCTGACGGGGCCTGGCGGGGCCTGGCGGGGCCTGGCGGGGCCTGGCGGGGCCTGACGGGGCCTGGCGGGGCCTGCAGCGCCGCCGCCTGCAGGCGAGCATCGCCGAATAAGCTGTCTGTTGATGTGGACCAGTCGTATAACACCTCTCGGAAACGGACCAGGCACGAGGGCCGCAGGGCCGCGGGTGTGAGAGAAAAGGCGGAACCCACCGGAGCCCCCATTAAAAACGAGTAGCTCAATCATTGCAGTTATACCATACCATCAAACCAGTTGGCAGCGTACACCGGGTACATCATGTCTATTCCTTTTTTTGATCCGCTGCTTTACCACATCCAACTCGTGTTTGGGAGGGGAGACATGTCGTTGTTTTCATTCGGCACGTTCTGCGCGAAGCTTTTGGCACCGATCTCGTACCTGTATACACTTTTAAAAACAACAGCAAATGGAGAGCTAATTTTACCTTAGAGCGATTCGCTGCTTAGACCATAGCAACTACTTCAGCTGAAAGCTTAACTACGAAGGTGAATAAAATAAGTCTGGCAGCGGCGCATCCCGTCAAATCCCAGGGAACACAAAGTGCGCGCCCGCATGCCGTGTAACCAGAGATTCGGCGACAGACCGCGTCGAGGCGGGCGCCGGTATGGGGCGCCGGGTGGAGAGCCGGGCGGGGGGAGGGATGGAGCCCGAGACTCACTTGCTCTTGCTTCGCACGCACTTCGTCTGGTCCGGGAGCCGACACTGCCCGCCGCCGCCGACAGACACTGGCACGGCCGACGGCGACGTGGCCCTGCATCCCGCGTCACATTATCGCCATCCGCTCGCTCCGCAGTCGTATTGAGAGGCCCCACTGATTCGTACCAAGGGCCCGGCGGCGGCGGCGGCGGCGGCGTGTAGCGGTGACAGGGGCAAGAGCCGCGCGGCCCGGCGGCGCGGGAGTTGGCACAGCTGTGCCGCGGTGCAAACAGAACACGGCGTGGGCCGGGCGCGGCGCGTGGGGCCGGCACGGGCGTCACCGCCACTTGCCATCCCCTTTCTTGCATCCTCACAGGCCTCCCCGCCACGAGAAGGTCAGGGGCAGAGCCCCGCCGCGATTCCAGGTACTTCATTGAATGCTGGGCCGGCGCGATCTCGTGCATAATGGGCCTTGAGAGTTGCCGCCCGGCTCGGCCGGGCAAGCAGGTGGGCAAACCCGCGACACTCACGCATGCGAAGCGGTTTCCTCGTTCTTCACCCATCGTCCGGAATTCGGTGGGTTTTTTTTTCGTCCCCGCGGCGGCTTCATTACACCAGGGAAGCGAAGACTAACCACGATCTCCAGTCCAGGGCGACGCGGGGTTTCCTTGGAGGGAAGATGCCGGCTCGTACACGCCCCCTCCTCCTAATCATCACCACGTTGCGAAACAGAGAGGACGCGGACGGTCGGAAAAGTTTTTCGAAAGCGTGTGCTGGATTCGGAGAGGGCTCGGGCGGCGTCAGCGGTCGGTGGCCGGGCGCTGGCTGCGGTGGCTGCGCCGGCCGGCGCTGAGCTGCGGCACCCCAAGGAGGCCGTCCTCCTCCCTGCTGCCCCTTCATTAATCAGAGGCACGACGCCCCAGCGGCTGCCACGCGCCTGCCACGCGCCTGCCACGCGCCGCGTGTGCGCCGGGCTCGCGCCGGCCGGCCCCGCCCCTGCGCTTCATCACCGGACACGGCCGATGAACGCCCCACCGGCCTCACACTTTCTCATCCCCGCAGCAGCCGAGAGGCCGCGGGGACGCCCCGCGTTTAATCGCCGAAAATATCGCCCGTCATGAATCGGCTGCTCCGGTCCACAATATCGCAGGGGGCGCCCGGAAGGCAGGCAGAGCCGTGCAGCTCGGGCGGCCGGCGGGCCTGCCTACCCGGCGGCCGGCAGGCGCCCGTGCTGAACGTGCAGGTCTGGCCGGATATGCACGCGGCCACTCCTCCCACGGCCTCCACCGGACGGCAGCCCCTGCTCCGCGGCGTCCTCCAGGTCCCGGTCCCGGCCGGCAGGCCCCGCACGGCACGCACCACCCCGTCAGACCGACGACGTAAGCGTCCGAGCTGGGCGCCGCGCCGTGTCAGCTAAACTTTGACACGCCACGCGCTGCCTGATGGATGGACCGCTGGGGGTACCGCGGCCTTCCGCATCCGCATACCAAACGCACGGGACAGACTTGCTGTCAGCTTAATCCCGCCAAGCGTGACAATTTCGTAATTTTGTCAATAAACTTGTGTTGCGCACGCTGTGCCGGAGGAGGCGCGCGGAAGGGGCGGGGAGGGGGAGGGGGCGGTGATGGGGGGACGGGGGGGGGGGGGGGCTGGATAGGTACTCCGGATCAGGGATGACACGGCGCGGTGCCGGGGTGGTGCCGGGGGCTTAGGCCCGGGGGGTGGATCAGCACCCTTATCCTGGCCGCGCACTGCACTGTCCCTGCATGTTGCCCCGACCCCCCCCCCCCTCTTCTCACTCCTCAAGTGACACAGATCCTCGCTGATCCTCGCCGGTCGTGTTCACTGCAGTCCTCCAGTAAGGGCGCCCTGCAGGTCCCTCCATCTGCTGCCGGTGCCCGCCGGTCCCGACACAGAAGCCCCGCCGCGACCTACAAGGCCGTCCCCGCGGGTCGGCCTGGAAGGCGGAGGGGACGGGGGCGCTAGCTGCCATCAAATCAGGGCTCACGGTGGGAAACCGGATGACGGAGGGAGGGGGCGACATCCCGATCTAACCACCGCGCGCTGATGAATAACACCCCCATCCACCTGGAAACAAAACAGGGGGGGGGGACTCCATTTTTATTTTCATTTCCAAAAGCTTTTTGTTTATTTATTTCTTCTTTATTTTCGTCGCGTCGCGCCGCTCGGCAGGGTGTCAGCTCGCCGCTCCGCGCCGAGTATCGACGAGAAGCTTCCGCGCCGCGGCGTGTTTACGAGGCGGCGTGTCCGCGGGGCCGCGGGCCGCGGGGCCGGGCGTCGCGTCGGGGGCGCGAGGTCAGCACCACATAAACGCCTCCCCGATGCAAATAATGGCCCGCGGCCCGCGGCGCTCTATTGGCGGCCAGCGCAGCACATAGCGCTCACGCCTCACTCCTTTTCCTTTTCTTTCCTTGGCGGCGGCGTCGTGACGCTGTAAGAATGTGAGGTAGAAATTTTCCAACCCTGTGGCCCCGAAAACGGTTGCAATTTCTACCTCATCTACCATGATGTAGCGCTGCCCCGCCTTTCTGAAAGTGGTGCGCGGTCTGTCCGGTGGGGGGGGGGGGGGGCTCATCGCCCGCACTCAGACGGTGACTCCCATGAGGAGGGGGCGGCGGGGGCCGTTCGGCGGTGGTCTCGGGCTCGGCCGTGCGAGAGGCAGGTCCGCCTGGAGTGCGGCGCGGCACGGCTGGGCCGAGGCGGGCCCGGCGGCACGCGGCGGGGACGACAAATCACTGCCATGTGAAGAGCACAGCTAACAAGGTTTAGGTGGGGCGAGGCCCGGCGAGGCGGCCGGCAGGCCGGCCGGCGGCAGCTTGGGTCCGACGGCGCTCGTGGGGGCTGTTGTGTAGAGGGGCCCGCGACGGCGAGTGGGAGGCCCGCCCCCTCGAGGTGCACCTCGCCCTGTGCTGAGCGGCTCCCGGCCTACGGCGACCTGTCACTACCGCCGCGCTCCGCGGCAGCGGCCGTGGGCCCCCGGCCGGCACGCGAGAGCCCCGTTGTCTTCAGGGCGCACGGGGCGCAAAACTTTTTCGCTTTGCGGTCCGCACCGCGCGCCCTGCCCTGGTCGATGCCCGCGCCGTGACGCGCCGCGTCTGCCGGGGGACGGCCGGGGGGACTCATCCTGACCAGCGTCCCTCATTGGCGGCCGTTCGCCCCCCGTCTGGCCGCCTCTCTGGCTGGCCGCCGGTCGGGCGACGGCCGGCTCGGCTGGGGGTTGTAATAAATTGACCAGGAGGGCGCCACCCCGCTATGCCCCCCTTCCCCTGCCCCCCTCCCGCGGCTGCTGGTTCTTTCGATCTCCCTTTCTCAGTGCGTCTCCCAGATAACGCATTCGTATTAAAAGATTCCTCATATTAAAACGGCGCCCTTCTCGCCGACCTTTTGTCCGCCTTTGTAAGAGCGCCGCCGCTCGGCCCTCGGCGGCCCTCGGCGGCCCTTAGCCTTGCTCGTGACGATTGCCGAACCGAAGGGACGGGGGGGGGGGGGAGCGTTGGGAGGCTTAGAAGGGGGCGATACGCAATCAGAGTTCGGACAAATTTCCGAGTTTTCTTTGGCACAACACAGACAATGTGGACCCGGTTGAGACGCGGAGGCCCGGCCTCGCGCCACGTAGTTATTAACTGCCCTTTGCAGGCCCGGCGCGGAGGCTCAGCAGCCCGCGTCGGAGAAATAAAAGCGATATAATCGTCCCGTCGCAGGCGAAGTGTCTCAGGCTGCCGCGGCTCGTGCCGGCACGGTATGACACGCCGGGCCGAGGCGCAGACCGCGGGGGAGGCCGCGGGGGGGGGGGGGGGGGGGGGGGGGGGGGCTCGGAGGAGATACACAGCGCCTATCCATCTGGCTGAACTGTCCAACTCAAGCAGAAGCCCCGGCCGCAGCTGAGTTATTGCGCCTCTTTGATACTGCCAGTAGCCAGAGGTCCGGGAAGAGGAGCTACAGGCGCAGGGCAGCGGGGCAGCGGGGCAGCAGGGCCGTGCCGCTGAGGGGCTGCCAGACACACCTCACCCCGACAATCCCCCGTGGCCGCCGCCACCGGCCGCGACCGGCTTGCCTCGGATCAGCTTCAGCCCCGCAGCCCCGCAGCCCCGCAGCCCCGCAGCGTGCCCCAGGACGCCGCTGAGCCGCTGAGCCGAGTACAAAACCTCGTCTCCCGACTCGGCTTCCGCCGCCGCCCGCGCCGCGCGCCCCAAAGCCTGGCCCCTCCCGGCCCGCAGGCCCGCAGGGGGACCGCAGCACCGCAGGACACAACAGCCGTGCATCGATGGCTCCCATTAGTCACACAATGTGATCGGCACGCGTGCAGCGGGCGGAGGGGCGCGGCACACGCGGAATTACACGCGAGCCGCGCGGTTGCGTGTTTACCCCGCGCCGCGCCGTGTATGCCATGTTATTCTTTCCCTTTCACCAGAAAGCCCCCCCCCCCCTCCCTGCGAAGAGTAGCGCGGGGCTGTGGGGGCCGGGAAAATGTGATTTTTATCGAGTTATTTGAGTGCAGTGCATTTCCATCCGCAAACATTGGACGGCTATTTCGTCTCTCTCTCTCTCTCTCTCTCTCTCTCTATCTCTCACTCACACACTCCCACACTCCGGTGAGTCCCAGCGGGGCGCGCGCGGACGGCGTGTTTTGAACGGAGAGGGGGAAAACCAGAAGTGCCGTGAAAGTCACGTCACGTTGCGTCCCTCGCCGCTTCCCACCGCTGAATTTCGACGGTTTCGACGCTTCGCTGTTGGTCTTCTGGCGAATGTGCCGGCGAGTGCCGACGAGTGCACACCTCCTCCCGCCCGGCTAGAAAAGTTCTCTTCGGAACCCGTGGTTTGGGAGGAGCCAGTGCAATCAGCAGCACGTGTGTTTGTGTTGGTGTGTGTGTGTGTGTGTGTGTGTGTGTGTCTCCCGATCCACTCTCTCGGGGGAGGGGGGGGGGCGTTAGTCTAGTGCTCTCTAAAATAAAGCCAGAGGCCACGACGGCCGTTTGCACGGCCGCTGCAATGGGGACATAAAGTCATCCTGAAAATGACGTTTACACCCCGTTTGCCCGTTGGTGAGGTGGAGGAGAGGAGGGGAGGAGGGAGGGGGGGGGGGGGGGACGAACGGGGCCGCAAGGAGCGGCGTGGTGCAATTGCCGTGCACCGTGTCGGCGACGTGGCCGGTCGGCCGGCCGTGCCCTGCCGTGCCCTGCCGCGCCTAACGCCGCACACGAAGAGGGTATTTCTGACGCCGGCCCGCCGCGCACCCCACACCTCGTCCAGCCCAGTCAACCGGATACGCCGCCCACAACAACCGCACTGAAAGAGAAGAACGAAGGACCCATTTTCTACGACGTTTTTCTGGTGTAGAATCCCCTGCTTTCTCGCTCTCTCTCTCTCTCTCTCTCTCTCTCTCTCTCTCTCTCTCTCCCTCCCCCTCCCCCCCCTCCTCCCCTTCCCGCCTCTCTCTCTCACTCAACCGCCCCCCCCCCCCCCCCCCAATACGGTTCAGGCAGCCCGTATCGAGGTCACGTTACCTTCCCGCACAAATTAAATACAACCGGCCGATGATGAACCGAAAGAAAATTGTTTTCACCCCAATCAACGGAATGGGTAGAGAAAAAGCGGGGCGGCCGCGACGTCGTGCTCTGACCGGCGGGGTCGGCGGGCCGCCGAGTGCGAGAGAGAGAGAGGAGAGAGGAGGGGGGAGAGAAGGGGGGGGGGGCAAACAGCAAGAGGTCCCGGAGGACATTTCATAAAGAATGGGATTGGCTTATCGCTGACAAAGTTAGCCAGTCCCAGCAGCGGCCCCGGCGGGTCCGGCCGCCGGCCAGAGTCTTTTCAGATGGATTTTCGCTGCCATTTTCACGAGACAGCCCCCACCCCGGCACGGCCCTTCCCCTGCCGGGGCCTGACGTGTCGCGTGTTTCATGGATTACCCGTCCTCACTGGATCGAATTTTGGCCAACTTCCACTCGCCGCCCTCCAATTCAATAAGCAGCGAATGAGGAGGAGGCGGCGGAAGTGAGACTCGAAACCAGGGAAGTAAGCGGGGATTATGGAGCATGGAAGGGGGCTGGCCAGCCCGCCCGCCCGCCAGCCAGCCAGCCAGCACGGCCCTCGCAGCCCGCTGACCATACAGCACAGGGAAGGGAAAAGCAGCCAAAGCGGGCATTAACGAATGAGACAGAGAGAATGGAAGAGAGCAGACGCCGGCGGTGGACTCTGGCGGCCAACGCGTTCCCACCAGACTTCCTCCCAGGAGTTCCTCTTTCGCATCGCTTTTCGGCCGCGGCCGTGTGGCCGTGATGTGGTATCAGGAGAGCAGAAAACTTTGGTCGTGCGGCCGCAGCCCGGTCGGCCGCTGCCGTCGAGAACGACATGTCGGTGGGTCAGAAGGTTCCTTCTAGTCGAGTTTTATTTTTCCCTCTTTGCGACGCAAGTGGCCGGGGATCAAGCCAAGGCCAGCCCGGCGCGCTCCACCCGCCCCGTCCGTTCGGCCCCAGTATCCAGGCAGGGGCGGGTCCGGTCCGTCCGAGCCCGGGGCACCCGCCGGAACCCTTTCCGTTTGTCCAAACGAAGACATCTCTCCCATACACCGGGGGCCCTTTGGCCGTGTGGCCTGTGGCCCTATGGCCCTATTTTCCTGTGGCCTGCGACCCTGTGGCCTGTAACCCTGTGGACTGCGTGGCCCGTGGCCATGTCCTGTGGCCTGTGGCCCTAAGGCCCTGTGACCCTGGGCTACACGGCCAGCAAGGGGGTCGGCTCCTGTTGCGTCTTAAGCGCACTAGTTCAGCTCAGCTCAAAAAAAAAAAGTTGTGGTCACAGCGACACGGAGCTCCGTTCTGAGAAATAAAGAGGGCCTCTGACTCAACAGCATGCGGGCTCCGAGCGTGGCAGCGCGTGGGGGCGCGTGGCGGCGCGTGGCGGGGGAGCAGCAAGCGGCGAGCACACAGTACTCGTCGCGGAGCCAAAGGGCACCCTCTCGGAGCCGCTACGGGGGAGGTAAATATTTCGATTTGAAACGCCCGCGGCTGCGCGCGCGTGTGATTGGCTTAACCTCTCGGTCTGTAATCCGCCACGCGTGTGTTTGTGTGTCCGTACCCGCAGCCCCCCCCCCCTCCCAATCCTCCCACACACACACACACACCTCTTCAAATTCACTTTTTGCCGCCGCCGCCGGTCTGTAATCCGCTCGGGGTTATCCGAAGACGAGCGCCGCGCGGCATTTGTCAGTTGTTGTTTCCCCCTTGCTTATTTCGTCCTTCGACAAGGCCGTGAGCCGGCAGGAGCCAAGGTGCCGAGTAGTGGGGAGGGGGGGGGGAGGACACTCATCGCCCCCGACCTGCGGCCGTATAAACGTTTGACGCCTGCGAAATGGGTGAGTCCGGGCCGCGCCGCCGCGCCGCGCCGGGGCGCCAAGCCCGCAGCAAATTCCCTCTCGTCTCAGACGTGGATTTCATAAAGCAGGGCATGCGGCGGGTACGCAATAGGACTCGAGGAAACGCGGCCGGGAGAGTGCAAGTTCTCAGCATTATGGGTTTCGATTCGAAGCTAATTCGACGGCTGCCGTATTATCGACGCCAAGTGGTCGTTAAACCACGCGAACAACAAATCGCTTTGATCCGCGCCCGTGACGTTCGCACCGGAGCGCCGCACTGACTGCTGGAGGGGTCAACAGCTCTGGCAGCCCATGAGTGCCGGCACAGAACACAACTCACAACACGCAATTTCAACTCGCAGAGTTGAGTAGTTTTTTTTCTGTGCTTGTGTTTTTTTTATGTGCCCCTGTATAGCTTATGACGGAATTGCAATCATCTCAGAAACACCTTTCCACATTTACACCTTGCACCGCTGTCGCCGAGAGCTGCTGCCTAACTGCGAAAGTTATGGGGACGACTGTGCCGTACGCGCCTCGCCTCGGCGTCGCCCGGACCTGTGTTCGTTTAGCATTTACTTTTTCCCCTGCGGCAGCGGAGCGGGGTCCTGGCGCGCCGCGCTCAGAGCGCTCAGAGCGCTCGCCACGCGACGACTCCTCAATGTCGCCGACAGTTTTTACTCCCGCGCCGCGCGCACCTCCTGCCTCTTTTTGCGCTCCGGTGCCGCGCGGGTCGCGCCGGGTCGCGCGGCACGGCGGCGGGGCGCCGCGGCGATGATCAGCAGCTCGGAGCCTGCCAGTCCGCAGCTCCGAAACTCCGCAGCCCGAACCGATGAAGAATCAATAAGAATGGCCCATATAGAGAGCCTCCATTTGCAAATACTGCGCATCTTCCGGAAAATTCTCGGACTGTAGTTCTGAGGAAAAAGTGTCACAATGCGCGGCAACCTATTTGGGGCATACTGGGGATTTTTCCCCGGGGACATGTCGAGAATTCATGGGGAACGTCTGGAGTGCCGTGTTGTACAATGCCGCCCGGCCCCCCCGGGTCCGCGCATGCGCAGCTGCAGCTGTACACACACGGCACACTCCGGGCCCGGCACGCTGCTTGCGTCGGCGCGCCCACCACGCCCGCCTAACCTAACCTGGCGGGATGACAGGGTCCTTGCCGACTGGGCTGCTCGGTGACCAAAAGCGATCCTCTTAGGACGGCTATGTAACCGGAATGAGGACTGAAACCGTGCTACTGGGTCACTCGAGTCACTTCGCATACGGGCCACGGATATCATATCTGCTCAAGAAATATCCTAGAAATCACCCTTCTCTCTCTCTCTCTCTCTCTCTCTCTCTCTCTTTCCCTCTATCTCTCTCCCCCTCTCTCCCCCTCTGTCTGTCCCTCTCTCCCTCTCCCTCGCTCTCTCTCAGCTCCTCCCTCCAGACCTAGCCGACAGCTCTTCATCCCGGTCCCAATCTCATTGCGGCCTGACAGTCCGCTCGCGCGCAGAGGAGCGCTTCCTGCCGGCGGGAAGGGCCCGGCCCCCCCGGCCCCGGCCGTGTCCAGCCAGAGCAGCCAGAACAGACAGATCAGCAGGAGCAGGCCAGAGCCGCGGCCGGCCTGGTAGCGCTGCTGGCTGCGCCGCCGGCCGGCTGACGGCGCGCGCCCCGCCTCGCCGCACCCCGCCCCCGCCCGTCCGCCTCAACTGCTTGAACCAATTTGTTGAGCAGGACGGGAATACAGAGGAGGGTGCGGCGCGTGGCGGCGCGTGGCGGCGAGCGTCCGGATGATCCGCGCCGCCGTGGGCGGGTCGGCCGCGCGCCGCCACCGCGGCGAAGAACCCGCGAGCGGAATTGATGTGATTTTAACGAAGTAATGGGACGTGTGACTGGCTGCGTCACCACACACGCGCCAACGCCCGCGGCCCCCGCAGCGGCTGGAATCTGGTCCGCTCCCTCCAGGCTCTCTCCTCGCCGCTCGCCTCGCGTCGCCTAGCGTCGTCCCTTCGCGTCGCTTCGCGTCGCCTCGCGTTGCGTCGGCCCGAGTCGATAGGGTCAATGGTTGGTCGCCGCGGTGACCCGCTGTTGTTGTGGTTAGAATGCGGCCATCGGGAACAGAGCGGCGCCGCACTGCGCTGCACACAAAGAACACTGGGGGCCGCGGGGGCCGCGGGGGCCTCTGAGGCGCCACTGTACTAAATAGCGTGGTCATTAAGGAAACCGTCGTGGGTTACTCCGCAGGGATTTATTTTTTTCCCTTACACCCGCGTGTGCAGTTTTCACGGCCAGACACGCGAGAGGGAAGACACATGGCGAAAATTACGGTTCTGCAATTTATCCGCGGCCCAGTTTATACGACAAGGGGAGGAGGAAGGGGTGGGGGGACAAAGTGAAAACTAGCTACGCGGTGCGGCAGAGGACTATTATTAAGACTACTGGTGAAACTTTGGGCCCAGTACTCCGCGAGTTCGGGTCTCCCGCGCCGCCGCCGTGTGTTGTTGTTCTTTTGTTTGCCCCCTCGGGGGAGGGGAGTGGGGGCGGGGGCTGCACTCTCACTAGTTTAAACAGCAGCTTAATGCTAAAGTGCTCCGACTTAATTCGCGGCCCCCGCGGTGCACACCGATAGTAGAGACGCGGGGCGTTCTGTGTACGTGTGTGTGATCCTACACGCCGACGGGGCCGACGGGTCACTCGCCGAGAGGTCGGTTCCGTGTGGTGACGGGCGGCGGCATAATGTTATACCGTCCGTGCCCGTCGTGTCGCGGGTGGGGGTGGGGTGGGGGGCACGTGGGGAGGCGCCCTCCAGACATCTCGACGACGCACAAAGGCCGCCACCGCCGCCGACCGACTGCTCGATGCTGCGCAGGGTGGCCGCGCTCGATTTGCGATTTTTTACGAGGAACTGTAAACGGCACAGTTTCGCCGGCTCGCGGCTGCGTACGCGGCACGCGGCCGACACGCGCCAGGGCACGCCAGGGCACGCCAGGGCACGCTCCGCGTGGCCCAGTTGGCGGTCTTAAGCATGACGTTCCCCTTCCCTCTGTTTACGGCTGCAGCGGCACGTCGGCACGTCAGCACGTCAGGGGGCGTCGAGGCGTCACACAGCACGGCCGCGACGGCGGCGTACCGCTCGAACGGCAACTCATCGGGCGGGACGCGTGCACGCGCGCGCGCACACACACATGCCCTCTCACTCACTCTCACTCTCTACCCACCTCAAGACCCTCCTGCAGACGGCGGGCCGCGCTGGCTCACGGCGGCAAGGTCCGTGTCGCGGGTCGCGGGTCACTGTCACCTCACTTGTTCACTTGTTCACTGGGCGCACGCCCCGGCGCCCCTCGCGTCCCCGCACCCCCCGAGCATCAGGTCATGGGTCACCCGTGTGGTCAGCTGCGCGCCCCGCGCCGCGCATCGTGTGTGTCCCGGAACTTCCCCCGCGGGATGGGAGGCCAGCGCTGCGCCGCGCTGCGCTCTGCACTCCGGAGGAGGGGAGGAGAGGGGAGGGGATCGGTCAGCAGACGCCGGCCGGTTCCCGCCCGGCCCGGCCCGGTCCGGTGGTCCGGTCCGCGGGCGTATCTGCGCGCGGCCGCTGCGGCTCGACTCTGCTTCGGCGCGACTCGGCTCGGCGCGACGCGGCCCGAACACCACACCACCACCACCCAGGTTTGCAGACGGTGCGAGCGCTTCGACGCCGGGCCGAAGACTGAGTCCCGCGTCGAGTCCCGGCCTCGCCTGCCCCTGCCTGCCGGGCCTGCGGCCTCGCGTCGCCGCGCGTCGCCTCTCGGGGGCCACGGCTCCTGCCGCGGCGGCGGCGGCGGCGCGGAGGGTGGGCGGCCGGCACAACACGCAGCGCAGCCGGCGCGCACACGGCCTGGGGACGCTCACGGTCCACGAGGAAGAATGCGGGCCACCTTTTGTAGTGGACTGCCGGTATGTGGGCACGTTCGACATGCGATTTTCGGGAGGTCACCTACCCGAGAAAAACACATGCAGCCCGATGGCACCCCCTGATTGACTGCTGAGTCCTCCCTGAGTTCTATTCGCCACCCGGGGGGCTATACGTATCCACCTCCCCTGAGACGTCATCGCGGACAATGGGGGGCATTCATGGGTCATGGGGTTTACTGGGAGCCTGCGGGCGCGGGGATGCACGGCGCCGTGCGAGGAGCCGTCGGTGGGAGTCGAACCCACCGGGTTTTGTAAGGGGTTTGTAGACAGTCCCGTGCCACGCAGCGCAGAGGGTCTCAAGGCGGCACCGCGGCACCCGTACACACACACACATGCACACATACGCCATCCGAAAGGGTTCGACAAAGGTCACGTACGCGGATGGGGATGGGGGTGCTGCAGCGTGAGACGGCCAGTCACGGGGGAGTCACGCGTCTGCGTCACCCCGTGACGTGTGGGCGGGGATGGACGTGCGGCGGCAGCGGCTGGGGAGCAGGAAACTGTCATGCATGCATGCTGCAGCCCTTAAAGTAATCAGCGGCTCTGCATTGCAAATGGCGGGGGCGACACACATCGGCGTGCCGACCGTGCCGACGCGGCGCTGAGGGCCTCTGTGCAGCCCCGCAGCCCCCGCAGCGCCCGCAGCGCCGCGCCTCTGTAATTCTCGCAGCGCCCGTCCGCACGCCCGCCTGCGGGTGGATATTCCGTACTTTGTTGTCGGCCACGTTCGGCGCTGCTCGCACTCGCGGCCGGGGGAGAGGGAGCGCCGCCGTGCCGTCATTAAGGCCCGGATGTGCCGGAACAGAGCAAGACTTTTTGTTTCAGGCGAGCGGCGAGAACCGGGTCGATGTCGTGCAGTGCGGCTGCGCATTCCAAGCGGCCGAGTTACGGGCACGCTGTTTATTTTCTTGCCCCGCGCGGCGCTACCTGAGTAGCCTTTATTTATTTACCCTCGAGGTGCGTCCGTCCGTCCGTCCGTCCGCGACAGCGGCGGCGCGAGCGGACGACGCCGACGCCAGTGGCGCCAGTCCAGTCCTCGCGTAGCGCCTGCCGGGCGGGCAACCCCGACTCCCGCGGGCACGCGCGCTGGGCGGCCGGCCTACCCCGGCACCCGCAGGCGTCCGGCCGCCCCAGCCGCCCGGCGCCGCGCCGGCCTCCGACCGTGTTGTCTCTGACGGGTATTCTTGGCGGCGCTAAGATTGTGTCTCGGTCCAGTCAAGGCCCTGTGCTCTGCGCTGTGTGGCCCACGAGCGCACTTACTATCGGCGCTGCCATGGCGGCCCCCTCCGCGATCCGGGGCCCTGCCGGCCGAGCCTAGGAGGACGGGCGGGGCCTGACAGAGCCGGCAGAGGCAGAGCCGGGCCGACGCGCTGGGCGAGGGCGGGGCCGCAGACTGATTCTGTCAATTATCTCGGTCGATGTCGAGCCGGGGACGGCCGGGGACGGCCGGGGACGGCGGAGCGGATCGGGCCGAGACCAGCGATGCCGGCGTTCACCAAACACGAGCGACAAATTGCAATCTGAAGGACAGCCGCGCGGGGGGCGGGGGGGGGGGGGTGTGGGGGGGGGGGAGGAGACGGTGCGTTGTTGGTTGTCAACGCCTCGCGCCTCGCCCCTCAGGATCCCCCACGCAGCGGAAACGGGCCGGGTCCCGTCCCGGGTCGGGGTGGTCAGGGTCAGGTTAGTTAGCTGCGTCTGCGCGCGCTGTGGGCGGCTGGCGACCACCGCCTCCTGCGGGTGCGGCTCGGCCCTCCCCTACCCCTCCGGCGGCCACCCCGTCCACCTGTGGCAGCTACTGCAGCACGCCGGTGGCAGCAGGCGCGACGCCCGCTTCCCCGTTTTCTATTGAAGGCGGAGTCATTCGTCGGCCGTTCTGTGGCAACTTTGATCCCCTTGTGACGGCGTGGCGTCCGCTTCGCCCCGGCGGCATTGGTAAGCTTCTGTGGGGAGTATCGGGTGACGCGAGGAGGAGGGAGAATGCCCCCCCCCTCTCTCTCTCTCTCTCTCTCTCTCTCTCTCTCTCTCTCTCTCTCTCTCCACACACACACTCAGAGCAGAGGCCCAGAGGACAGAAGCGTCCCACTTGAGGGGCAGCTCATGGGCTGCGCTGGGACGGTCCGCCTGCCGTACAGTCCTTCAGAGGGACACTGGCGTCTCCTCCCCATCTCATCCTCATCAGTGCCGAGTGGTGACGAGAGCTTCTGCCGACAAGGCGACGTACGCTGTGCCCGAAGGTACTGTGGGCAACACGCCACTCTTTCCGCGTGAAAGTGGGCAAAAGGAGCTTCCATTCCACCGCCCCCTCCGAGAGCCGCCTTGTGCATTGAAGATCAGAAAAGGGTGCGAGGCAGTGCTGGGTCTGAGAGTGGAGGGCGCGATGCGAGAGGCGACGGAGGGCAAGGGAGAGGGAGATGCGTCGGTTCCATCCCCGATGCTGCCCGCGTCTTTTTATTTACCACAGACGTTACAACGTTCACAGCCGACTGATTGAACCGATTGAATCAATCCAAGCCCACGAGCTGTTTTCTTTCCCCTTCCGGGAGTGTCGCCCCTGACTGGCCGAGTCACGGCGCGCTCTGAACTGAAAGAACGGCGCAGAAAAATATCTCTCTGCATCGAGGCTGCACGTCGGCCTCGCACGCCGCCCCGCCACGGGCATTCCTCCGCTCGCATTTGAATGGCCCTGCTTCTTCGCGCCTTGCTGTGATTGGCCGCGGCGTCTTTCGCACGGCGATACTCCGTGCGCTCGGCCACCGCGTGCGGCGCGGCGCGCGCTGGTCTGCGGGGGTATCGACGGGTCAACGGCACGCGATGGCGGGGTATGCACGTAACGTGGGGTATGGCCGGTGTGGGGTATGAGAAATCCCGCGTGCAGGGTCCCGGTCTCTGCTCGGCGCGTCCGCGGGCGGCCTATGTGGGGTTATGTGTCCGCCTACACGGCACGGGGGGCAGCGCTGCGCTGTCGGCATTCCGTTCTGACCGGTCCCGCAGTGCCCCCGGGGCACTTTCCGCAGGGCGTCCTCGTTAAAACCGAGGCGGTTGAACGGAAAAGAGACGCGCCAGCAAGCCGCCGTCCCGGCCCAGGGCCCACCACCACGTGCGGGGCGCTCGCTGGACTGCGGCGCCCTCTGGTTGCGGGCGGCGACACCACGTCACCGTCGTCTGCTAGAACGGGACGAGGCGCCGCCGCCGCCGCCACTCGGGTCGGGAAGGGACGGGAGTTGAGCGGAGTTCAGTCGGGCGCCGTGTGCCGTGCCGAGTGCGCCAGGAGTAGGAGCCAGCCGTCCGCCGCCGACTCGCGCGCCTCGCCTTAGCGTGTGAACCCGCAGAGCTGAATGGATACGTCGTAACACCCAGCCCCGCCTGCGCACGTCGCCTCCCCTAGCACCCGTCACCCGTCACGGATACACGGCCATGGACGCGCTGTGGTGCCTGGTTCAACTCCTGCTGCTGCTGCCGTCCGCGGTTCGAACCTGGGGTGAGTCCTCCCCCACCCCCTGCCTCCCCCTCCCGCCCCGCCGCGCTCCATGGCTCTGGGCGAGCAGGTCACGTAGGCACGGCCGCGGCCGCCCCGCGCGGAACATCGCACGCGCTTTTCGACGCGATTTCCGCCGGTTTTCCTCACGGTTTCGGCCTGGCAGCGCACGCACCGCCGGCCGGGGGTCGGAGTTTGGACTCGGCCAGGACGCCTCGCCCTGCCGTGCCCCGGGGACGTTGCGGAAGGGTTAACCTTTTGCCTTTCCGGCGACCTGTCCTCTTAGTTTTCACCCCTTTTCCTCCTTCCGGCCCGGTTCGAGACGGGGACACATTTCGGCCTCTGGTTCCGCGGAATGCCGGCGGTATTTGCTCTGACCTCGGCGAACGAGTGAGACTGTAGTCTTGAGCAAGGTCAATTATGTGTGTAGGATAATATTATTATTATTTTTCATTTGCATAGCATGACCCCCATGATCTACAGGGACAAGATGATGCCATTGACATTGGTTTCTTTATCAGGGAAAAAAAGGACGTTTTACATTCTTATTTCATGTGCTCTGCATCTTGTTTCATCCAAATTGTCACACATTTTCTTAATATTCACAAGTTTTACAAGCTTCTTTATTTTTGATATGTATTGGCTAGGCCTGTGCGCGGAACAACCCCTCAGTCCCTTGGTGTATTTTAAGATAAAGATTACTACAAAAATACTGTAAGGTAATTTAATTACTTTTTTTTCTACGAATACTCTTACATACAGTATGTTATCTGCTGTTTGATTGGTGGGACCCTAATCACTTTCACTGACCTTCCACCTCACGGGAGGATAGGTCAGGTCCCAAATGCAAAGCCGCGGCTCAGCTAAATTACGCACCCGCTAGTTTAACGCGGGCCTTACAACGAATGTCTGTACTTGAGGTAGACGGGGTGTCGCGCCCTGGATCTGATGTGCCTGCCGAGGAGGCCTTTTCGCACGGCAGTGTAGTGGGGCACGTTTCGGCACGGCGCGGTGGGCACGTGGCTGCGCGTCGCTGCCCGTGGCGCCAGCGCCCCCCGCGGGGCTCGCGGCTCGCACGCTCCGCTCACCTCACACTGCCTGCGTCTTCGCCTCCCTCCCCTCTCCCTTCCCCGTCTCTCTCTCTCTCTCGCACTCATTGTTTGGCGCCTTCTTCTCATTGAATGGCCTGCTGCGGACCGACGTCACCACGCCGGGACACTACGCCGCGCTCCCGTTGCCGCGGGGCGTGAGCGAGTGGCGCCGGCAGGGGCGGGCCGGGGCCGGTGGGGGGCTTTCCCGCTCCGGAGCCGCCACGCCCCTCCTCGGCAGGTTTTGCACGTGAGCTGCGTGGACGTGCGTCGTCTCGCACCTCCACTCTCCGACCCGTGACGTCGAGGTTTCCCGAACTGCGTCGCCGATCGGTGCTGTGCGCAGCGAGGAGTAGCACAGCTCCCTCTCTAGAGCGGGAGTACTCTACGCGCGCAGAGAGATGAGGGGGGGGGGGGCTATCAGCTGACGGCGTCCCCGGCCAGCCCGGTGGCGCCTAGCCGGGTGTCGGCGGGAGGGAACGGCAATGAGACGTCTCCCACCCCTCGACCCCGACCGGGCCGGGTCCGCCGGGTTCCAGACCCTCAGCCTCCTTGCTATCGCTCTCTGTCTCTCTCCCTCAAGGCTGTCCGTGTGTCTGCGCGTTTTCACTTTCTGCAGTGACTCTTCCCGCTCGTGCGTGCCTCCGGAAGCTGTTCTGTTCTGTGCTGTGGGCGGGGCGGGTGCCAGATTGTGCTGCAGCCTGACCCTGGCCTTGGGCAGCCTCGGGGCTGTGCTTGGCTGTGCAGGGCGGGCGCGCGCCGCTGAGCACATAACCGCTGCCCGTACCGGCCTCTTCGCGTACTACCGCCGGCCCTGGCCCCTGGCCGCACGCCTTCGGTTGCGTCGCGATATCGCAATGGTTTATCTGCGTATTATCACCGCCCGGTCCTGCGGGCCCTGCGGGTCCTGCGGGTCCTAGGACAGCGTGCATTACGCGATACAGTATCCTCGAGGAGCCCGCCGCCGCCCGCCGTGCTTGAGTGCGCCCCGCCCGGCCCCGCCCCGCGCTGACCCACTGATCTGGTTTATCTGTTTCTATCTCCTTTTCTCGTACATAAATATCGGCGGCTTCGTGTCACGCGGGACGGGGACTTAAGCTGTAAGCGCCGCGCCTCACGTGCCGGTGCCGGCCGCGGTGCCGTGTTGTCGCTGCGCCGCTCTTCCGCTTACGCCGCATGCCTGCATGGAGGTAGATTTGCCCAACTCCACGCCGCCCGGCGCCGCCACCGGCCGGCACGAGGCGGGGGTGGTGTCGTAGCTCTGTCACACTCGTGGGGCACTCCAGCTCCGGGATCCGACGCCCGCCCCGCGCTCCCGCGGTCCCGCGGCCTCGATACAAATGCGTCTGTGGCGCTTCAAACGGGCGTTTGGTGGCGCGCCGCATTGTAGCGGCGGAGGAGTGCGCGGCGCCGGCGCCTGACTGCGCGTGGCCTTGCTGGAGCTTCTGGAGTCCCCGGGAAGCGGAGCAGCAGCAGCGCGGCGGCGGCGGCGGCGGCGGCGGCGGCGGCGGCGGCGGACAGTCGGTCGCGTGGTAACCAGAGGCAACGGGGCCGGTCGCTTGCGACGCGCGCCGCCGCCTGCCCGCCTGTGATCAGCTCACCTTGCATGTTTTGCCATTACTCTGCGATGCGGTATTCGGATCGGTGAGAAAGTCCCGCCCCGCCCCGCCCCGCGGGGGCCTTGCCCCGGCTTCCGGCCTGCGCGCCAGCGCTGCGCCTGCGCCCGGCTGCGCTGCGCTCGCCGCGTTTCGACACCCCGTTCTGCCCGCGGCCACCCGCGGTGCGCTCTGCGCGGCTCTGCGAGGCTCCGGTCATGGGTTATTCATGGGGACGGAGCGGCGCGGCGGCGGTGGTGGTGTCGCCTCGCCTACTCCTGTGAGAAGCGGCAGAGCAACCGGCCAAACTCAACTGCGCCTCGAAAAGTCCTCGTATTGTCTCTCTCTGCCGCGGCTCTCGTCGGTTCTATCGGGCTGGCTGGCTGAGGTGCGGAGCAGTGCCGAGCCCCCCCCCCCCTCTCTCCCCTTGGGGTCATGTTTTGATTCGGTGGCTGCTTGACGTTGGTGGTCGCCGGCGCTACGAATGCTGAAAAGCTTTGGCGGCGGTGGCGGTCGAGTTCCCACGCCGGCGGAGTGGAGGGGGCCCTGTTGCGTAAGAAAGCCGCGCGGGGCCGAATATAATATGGAAAACGAAAAAGTCTGCGATAGTCGGTGGCGCTGCGGGCCGCGGCCGGGGGGCGGGGGGCGCGGCCGGGGGGCGCGGGGGGGGGGCGGGGGGGGGCGCGGGGGGGGCGCGGCCGGGGGGCGGGGGCGGGACACACCAGTACAGCGCCTTCCCTTCCCCTCGACGATCGGCACGAGCTGTAATGCGAAGCGGGTCCATATTTCATTCAGCCAGTTTCACGCTGCGCTTGTCGGGATCCTCACAGGGGGTGCCGAGGTGCCGAACTCCGCCGCAAACTGCTGCATTGGCGCACGGCGGCCGGGGCAGGGCGGAGGTAGGCACACCGCTCTACGCCCGTGTGAATGGGCCGTGTGTCGCCTGCCTCCCCGGCGGCGCTGACGGCGGGGCTGCCGCGGCGGGGGAGTCGACTCTTATCGGCCGGGGGTCACGCCGCCGTGTTGGCGGGGGAAAGGAGAAAGAAAGCGGCGCGCGGCGATGCGTCGGACAATGATACACAACAACAACAGTCCAATGTTGGACGTGGCCAAATAAAGCCGGATAAAAAGCTGCGGCGTGTCGCAATGAGCCGATCCGATCCGTCCGGAACTTTCCGCGCGCGGCGCGGTGCCGTGGCGGTGCATGCACGCTATCGTGACGGCGACGCGGAGGGCGGGGCGGGGCAGGTGAGGTCGGGGGTCAGCGGGCTGCTGTATCACGTATCACGCTGCTGTGACTGGTGTGACCCGTTGGAGCAGCCGGGGCGTGGTTGTCGTGGTCGTGGTAGTCATGGACGCTCCGTGTCCCGAGGCTTGCGGCCGGGTCGGGGACGACGAGGACGGCGTCGGCGTCGTCGTCCTGCCGCGGCGCCCGGGCCGTCCGCCCGCGGAACCCGTTCCTTCCGTCCCGGGGTAGTTCTGTGTGCGTCTGGGCCGGGGCCCGCCCGCCGCGCCGGGTGTCCCGTGCCCGGGCCGTGCCGCGCCGGGGGGCTCCCACCGCGGCGGTATTGCTATTGCGCCTCGTCGGTCGGCTGTAAACCTGTCCGGGCTGCCGGGCCGGGCCGTGCCCCGCTGGCTTCGCGCCGCCGTCCGGTTCAGTCGGGTTCGGCGCGGGTTATTGGTTCCCCCGCCGACGCCGACGCCGCCCGCTCCCGGTGCCGCGGCGGAGTTGTGTTGTTGTCAAGTGTCAAGGTTGTGGGAGCGCGTGTCGCGTCGTGCCCGGCCCCCGCCCCCCCCCCCCCGCGGTGCGGCCTGCCGCTGCTGACGTCTCGCGTGCGGGTCCAGCGGGATTCCAGGCGGCCCGCCGCCGCTGGTGGCGCTGGAGCTGGACTTCCCTCGGCGTGCTGGTGGCGGCGCTCCCGCGCGACGCCCTTATCCAGCAGACTCCAGCCCGGGGCGGGGGCGGGGCGGCCCAGCCGGTCCAGTCCAGTGACGTTGCAGCCGTGTGTGACGTCAGCGATCCGTCCGCGCCCCCGCCGTGGCGAGGGCGGCCCAAGAGGGGGGGGGGGGGGGAATTGGCTGGGATTGCCGCCCCCCACCCCTCGCTCCCACCCGTCAGACGCTGCCCGCTCTGCCCTCGTAATACAATTCTAGCGGGCGACGGCACCACGGCACCCGTCCGCGTTCCGTTGAGCACTTCGTTGACCCTCTCTGGCGCCTGTGGCCCGACCGGCGGGCTCCGCTCTTCCTACACGCCTCGTCGCGCCTTTTGCGCGTTCAATTCGTCCTTGTAACGCTCCCCGGCTTCTACTCAATGGATCGGGCGACGTCCGCCGGCGCCCCCGCGACCTGCCGGCGCAGCCTCCGTCTCCCTTCCCCCGCCCCGCCCCGCCGGGCTTGCGTTGTGCGATAAGGCCGGCCCAACGCCCCGCCCCGCCCCGCCCCGCCGTGTGACGTCGCTTGAGAAAGTGTCGACCTCTTCTCTCTCGTCGCCGAGCCGCCATTTGCTCTGGGCTCCGCGCCGTGGATCGCGGAGTGTGGCGTACGTGACGTCCTGCAGCGCCCCGTGCGCCCCCCCCCCCCCCCCCCCCTACGCCTTCCCACGCCACGACTCCGCTCGCTAGTCGCGCCGCCTCCACCACCGCCACAATGCCTGGCAATTGGGCTCGGGTAGCATGGGTATCAACTCCACTCCATCCATCCGGCTGCCTGTCTGTCTCCCGTCGGCTAGCAGCAGCATCAGCATGGCGGGGCCCCGGCCGCCGGACCCCGCGCCGCGCCGGCACTCCTCTCCAGACCGCAACAAGCCGGGGCCCCGCCTCGACTCTCGCGGCTCGGCTCTCGGCGCACCCCCGGCCCCCTCATCCTCATCCCCAGCGGCGGCGGCGGCGTCCCGGGGCCATTGGCCCGACCCGCACAGCAGTCGTGGCCTGCAGCTGCAGCTGTAACCGCTGCGGCGCCACGCGGCCCGGTCGGTCTGCACTGCCTGCATCTTGCATGACGGCGGCGCTCGAGCGCGGGGCATCGGCCGATCGATCGGATCGGGGATGCTCTTGCAGTCAGCCCTCACGGGTCGACGGGGCGGCCTGTGATCGGCCCCTGCCCTGCCCTGCCCTGCGCGGGGCGGGGCGGCAGGCGGGGGAAGGGGGGCGTAGTGCTTCCGCCGCCAACCTGTTCCCTGTTCGCCCGACGCGGTGTGCGCGGGACGGCTTGGCATGGCATGGCATGGCGGGGCGACGGCGCGGCGTTCCCTGTCCGGTCAGGTTTTGTCTTCATGGGCCGACGAGCGGCGACGTCGCGCGCCCTTCCAGCTGCACAGTACTGATGACTGAGCGATCGGTCGGTCACCGCTCCGCTCCTCGCTCCTCAAGGCCCTGCCGGCCCTGCCTGCCCCGCCTGCCCCTCGCCGCGGGGGCAGGCGGGGCCGGGCGGGGCCGGGCGGGCTGCACTAGGCTAGGCCCAGGAGGTGCTGCCCTGTCGGGTACTTCCCCTTCCTGGACCCGGTCTGCTCTCGAGTGGCCGCTAGGTGGGGCGGAAATGGACTGAATGGAGACTGGAACGTGCTGTGTCTGTGTCTGTGCCCCGCTTCCGCGGCCTCTCGCCCGCCAAATATGAAATGGAGGAATCTCATCGCTCCGTTCACTTCGCTTTTTGTCATGTCAATCTGCCCGCCTGCCTGCCGCGCCCCTCCCCTCCTTCCTCTAACTTTTCTCCACTCCCACTGCTCCCACCTCGTCCCTCCGTTTTGTAAAAGCAACTGTTCCCTAATGGCGTGCAATATGCGTTTTCAGATGTCATTGTGGCGAGCGACGGGCACCTGGACAAGCTCACCGCGTCGGGGGAAGTCAGTGAGATTCAAACTGCGTTGCAGCTGGGGTCTTCGGTGTCCATCGCCTCGTCCCCAAGACGCGACCATGTGTACGTTGGGGACGGCAACAACCCGAGTGCCAGCATCCACAGGCTGGACTTGGCGTCAGGGGAGATGACACCTGTGGTTCCAAGTGAGTAAGCTTGCAGTTGCAGCCTCCCCCCTCTTTACCCCCTCCACCCATCTTGTATAATTGACACTCTATGGACCACTTTTTGCTTTCTCTTCCAGAGTTATCTAGTAATATTCATGGACTAGCATTAGATCCTATGACCAATGTCTTGTACTGGACAACAGGGTATGGCCATTCAATTATGAAAGCAAATGTGGATGGTCAGTCAGATTACAAAAGGAGAATAGCAAAAGTAGTGCACAGATTTAGAGAAGAAATTCCTCAGGGTATAGCAATTGATAGCTGTGGCAGGTTGGTCAACTATATTTTTCAATGTGCTGTTATGTATACAGAAGAGGCACACATTTAAATGTGTATTAATATTTTTTTATTTTATTTTTTGCACCTTTAGGTACCTTTTTTGGACCAACACTAATACCAAGGCTCCAAGCATAGAAAGGTCAAATTTGGATGGATCTAATCGTACGGTCATTGTCAGTAGAGAACTGCATGCTCCATTAGGTGTGGCTGTTGACCAAGTGGAACGGAAGCTTTATTGGTGTCAAGAACTAGAGGGGGTGTATTTTTCAATAGAAAGAAGTGATTTGGATGGCAATAATAGGGATGTTATGCGGTCAATGCACCAGCAACCATTCACTTTATCTATTGGAGTTGATTTTATTTATTGGGCAGATTGGACCAACAAGGCTGTCTGGAAGAAGGACAAAAACCATTTTGATGAAGGTATTGCTGAAATGAAGATTTTCTTGTATCCTTGAACATTTTGTCCCACACCAAATGTAGCACTAAAGTTTTCTTTATTTTCTCTTAGGTTCTGACCCCATCAAGGTTCATGGTTTTCCAAACACGCCAACAGGTTTAGTAGCATTTGTGGATGGGGAGGCAAAGTCGGATGCTGAATGTCGTGCCATAATAAGAGCGTATGAAACGAAAAAGTTTGAAGCTACTACAGTAATCACAACTGTAGATTCTGATGTTGTAACTGAAGCTGACTGGAATGATAATGTGGTTAAAGGTGAATTCTGTCTGAATAATGGTGCTGTTCTTACTTACAAAGATAGTAGACCAGTATGTGGCTGTCTCCCAGGGTTCACAGGAGAAAGGTATAAAAACTGTGATCTCAAGCTTTATTTTGAAATGTTGAAATTGAGCGGTCAAATTTTTAATACTTGTGTTTCTTTTTCAAAGATGTGAAATTGAGATATGCTTCAATTACTGCCTTCACGGGACATGCTCAATGAACAAGCAGCATGGGGGAGCGGCTTGTACTTGTGAGCCTGGCTACACAGGAGATCGATGTGAACAGGATTTGTGCTCTGAATTTTGTCTTAATGGAGGTCATTGCACGATTGTTGGAGAGAAACCATCATGCAACTGCCATGAACCGTTCAAGGGCGATAGATGTGAAATTACTAGCAAGCTTTGTCGACTTTATTGTGAAAGCGAGCTTGCAATGGTTTCTTCACAGACAGATTCTGAAATGCAATCACTTTGTTTGTAAGTTACTATAGACTTTCACTTTCAATTGTAAACATGGCATCCTAACTGTTTTCACTTCATCGCTTTGATTGTTTTGTAGATGCCGGCCAGTCAGGAAACATGAGTATCAGATTGATGGTTTTAATGGTACAGCATTTCTTGTCCCCGATGGTACAAACCAAATGTCTTTGAGAACAGATTCACCTCTAAGCAATGAAACTAATTCTGCCTTACTGATTACATTTGGATGCATTTGTCTCCTATTGCTTTTAGCTGTGGTAAGTATCGGTAGCTGAAACAACCCTTTCATTATTCGATAAGGTTTTAATTTGTTTTGTAATTTATATTTCAGATTCTTCTTGTTTACAAAGTCATAAACCTTCGTAAGCGACCTCGAGTCAAGAAACGTTTTATTGGCAGCAAAACAGTCACTCCCACTCCCTTAACCAATCGTCCCAGTCCTGCTACTGATCAGTGTGAAATTAATATTGAAAACTGCTGTAATATGAACATTTGTGAAACGGTAAGCCAGAAGGCTTCTTATAAATAGTATGAGTTATTGCTTATTTGTTATGCTAAAATATGATCTATGCTTTGCCACTTTTGTTTGGATTTCAAACATTTTTCTCCATACTCCAAAAGTAGTCAAATTGGCAAATGACCAATAGTAATATTATTTGGTCATTTGCAGCCATGTTTCGAGCCTAATCTTCGGACACCACGACCTGGCTCCAAAAAAGAAGAGAAAAAGACACTTTTGGACAGCATGGAGAACTCGCAAGGTGGATCACACGATGATCTGTATTAACATAGTTACTTTGCCTAGTCACTGTTCCCGACTATTTTGTTATTTGTCTTAAAACTCTGTATAAAAAAATTTCAGGGCATGAAAGAACACTAGCCCTGTATTCCAAATGATTTTTAAGATGATAGAAAAACTGCCTTTTAACGTGTTCAGATGATAATAAAAGTAAGTGAATATTCTCATAAAAATGAAATGTTCATTGTGATAGCAAGATAAGTAGCGATGGGGAGGTGGGTAGGGATGAGATGACTGCTATCAGTCCTGTGATTAGTTATACATTGTAACAAATGCTCTACTCTGGATTTGCTGAAGAGCTATTGCTCAAACGATAATTTTCCTTTTTGTTTAGGTTTGTGTTTTATTCTGTGATGTTAGGCTTTCATGTATTTTAAATTATTTAGGTTGCACAAGTAATTGTTGCTGTAACCTGTATATGGTTTCAGTCTATATAATAAGCATAGCCAGAGTAAAGCACAGTTTTCAATCACGGGTTGAGAACCAATGCCTGATACCAAATAAAATATTGTATCTTATATTTATTTAGGAGCGATCTCGGTGCTGTAGCAAATAAACCCGCCCTCTTTTCTCTCAGAATGCCGGGCTGTTCTCAAAGGTTTCGTGCAGCTTTGTTTTAAAATTTTTCAGTTTGGAAAATACATAGGAATTGTCGGGGCTCTGAATTATTCAAACAGCTCAAGTTGTTCTTTGTCTTGTGAGTCAAGTTCATTCATTGTTGACACATGTAAGCAAAGTCCTAATTTCATTAGTTCTGATTTTTTTCCTCCTGCAATGCTTTGCAAGTTTCCTTTGTGTTTATGGGTAATTATTTTCAGGGTTCAATTTACTCTCTACAGGTAATTGTAGAGTCCTTTGAATGGAGTTCCCACCTTGACTCCTGTTTATAGTCTATTTTTTGTACAAAATAGAAAATTGTATTTCATATTTCCGTCTTGTTGTTAGTGTGTATGTGTGTGACCAATTGTTGAAATGTGCCTGCTTTTTGCAAAAGTACATGTGGAACAGTTTTCCCTTAATAGGTCGTTTGGCCAATACCAGCTTCCACAATTCTTTGAGGTCTTGTGTTAGCCAATAGACTACAATGTTCTGACCGTTAGCTAAAAGCTGAGAACTGCACTGCACCTGCAACTAAGGACCATTCTTTTAAGTGTTCCATTTTATACTTCAGTTCAATTTGCATACTTCACTTATACCTCCACAAGAGAGAACCGTGTCATGTGTCAAGTGTGTCAGCTTTCAGATAGTTCATACTACATTGTCAGGCCTGAACATTTATGTATTTGAATCTGATAGCTTTTTTGTACTGTTAGGGTACTAACGGTCCATTTAGGCTCTCAGAATACAGTAATTTTAATTTGACTGCTGGTCGGATTGCACATTTTCTGTAAGCGATCGCTTCATTAATGTACTCTAAATTACAATTGCAAAAGCCCTTGCTTAGTACAATACTTTCTTCTGCACCATGTTGGTGTTCATTTATTGATTTTTCTTCCATCTTAAAGTTTGAACTGAAATGCGTGATGTCCCTAAATTATTATTTTTTGTTTACAAAATTTATAAAGTGTCTACTTTTGTTTGTTTGTAAAAATATTTTATTGTTTTGGAAATTTTTTGGAATTGTAACCTGTTTAAGCCTTAATATTTAGAAGTCATTTTCGGCCCCATACTTTCTTTTTAAAAGTATTCTTCATTTTGAAATTGGATTGCTCACTTGGTTTAGAGCTGTCTTCATAATAATAGTTTAAGGAGAGTCTTCCCCTATTGTTTTTACTTAACCTAGTTCTTATCTGTATCAAGACAAAGTATTGCTCACACAATATTGCCTAGTTAATGTTTTTAGAATTGTCATGTCCCATTGAAACCTCTGATGCTGATATGAACCCCTGTTTAATCTCAGGATGGTTGATAACTGCCAAGTGCTGCTTAAGATCTAATGATGTACTTCATATCCAATGTTGTCTTGTGATTCCTATTCAAGGAACCTATGAATTAAAGGGGATTTAAAAAGTCCTCTTTATATTAATGATGATTTGTTATCCTATCAGTAGTATATGATGCTTCTCTACTTAGTACTGATGCTGGAGGACTTGTTATATTTGTGATATTTGTAGTCTTTTGTATAATGTTATGGTGTGGGCACCATAAGCTAGTTTTCCTGTAAATGATTAGATTTTTAATGTAAGTGCTTAGATTATTAGTTACCATTTTGTGAATTATGTGTATATTTAATGAATCAGGTTGGATTTCTAACTCTTACATCTGTGCTGTGACTAGCCGTGTGTGGATAGGTTTTAATGTAGTGTTACAAATTTGGAAGAACATATAGGTTTCCACTGTGCCTCATCTGTGAATGTTTTGTTTGTTCTGCTTGTCACAACTATTATTTAAACTTCCCACCAACTTGGTTTTATCAATTCAATATCATCATGACAGGATAATTATCACATTATATTTTCTTACAATTTAGTTTTGGCCTTCTGCATATCCCAAAGCAGCTACCCTAAACGGCACTTCAATTGAAAGTAGTAGGCGACAAAGCTGTTTGCCGCTCACTCTTGCAGCTCTTTCAAAGATTACATGTAAGCTTTCCTCCTAATTAAGCATTCTTATTTATTTATCATTTGCCATCATGGCTGTTTGAAAGACTGATGAAAGCAGGTCCGTATTGTATCACTGAGCGTGTTTCCTGTGTGCACCAAGTCTGATGTCTAATTTGAGCAGATACGTACAGCAATGCCAAATGTCATGTGTAGATCTAAAGACATTTTATGCTTTCGGTGTAAGGCATTCGCTCTTCAGGAATGATCAAGGCTTGCTTGGTAATGTAAAGATAAACAGCTTAACTTTGGTAGTTGTGCTGTGTGATGGTCATATTTGAATTGTTGTTAAGGGAAGCATTGTTGTTGGTGAAACCAAGGATATTTTCTATTAATGAGAAATATACTTAATTTTTGGACGTATTGTATGGGTTTTGATGATACCTCCCATGCCCATTCGAGGAAGCAGGATAAGACACACAACACACTTAAATAAAACCATATATTCTAAAGCTCAAACACAAAATAACACAAGAATTTGAAATTTGCTTCTCTGAAATATCACAGATACACATTGAACCTAAGACCCTAACACTTGGTAGAGGTCTAAAATTGTGTCAGGAATGTGACGAGACAGTGCCTGTCGTGGGAGACCAGATACTTTGATAAAGGCATCAAGGAAGTGCAAGGCAGTTATGGCCTCAGGTGGGAGTTCAGTTGGTGCTTTGCTGCCACCCCTGTAAAATAACGCATCCAAGGGATTAAGTGCATTACTTATAAATTTTTGCTCTCTTCTTTTTTAAACATAATCTTCAACCTTATTACTCACGGGGCTACGGCATCAACATGAGATTTGATGAATTGACTAGTGTACAGAAGAAACTGCTTTGTCACTTCTGGATGAAATTGACGAAGCAAAGTTTGTACGCCCAAGACAAGGGCTACTCCATCAAGAGGATCTTGCGGACGTTTGCATGACAACCCGCCTAATGACAAATTAATGAATTTTAGAAGTTGGAACAGTGTTAAAAATCGCAAACCGACGAATTTGTGTAACTCACCAACACTGCGTACATAAGATAGTTTCTGCAATTGAGACAGAACAAACAAAAAGCAAAGTAGAGCAAAATATGGTAAATTTCTGGTAGTAACATAAATCTTGGCCCATGGATCTCCCATGCCAGCCCAATCAAGATATGTGGCAAGTTCAAACATCAGCGGTGAGTCTCCCTTAGGGTATGGCCGAGCAGGGTCCCTGTAGTGAGCTTGAACATCTGACAACAGCGCTCTGAAATTATAATTGGTCAAATAGGCATACCAGTTTTACGCACATAAGACAAGAAAAGATTTATTTTAGGAATTACTCACAAATTCATGTTGCCCAGAGCAGCAGCAAGGTGTTTAGAATCAAATCTGCATGCAACATTGAGCTCATAACCAATGTGTTTGCGTAGCAGCTGCATTTGTCCTACCTTCAAAACCCACTCCAAAATTTGAGGCCAGACTCTTTGAGCTCTACTCCAGTGCTGAGAGTACCAGCGGGCTGGATTGCCTAAATTGAGATAAATTTCAATGAAAACCAGGAACATTTTTCCCCACGATTTTCTCTAGAATCAGACAACAGACAAATTATTAGTACTTACTTATAACTCCAGTCGCAGGAGCCAATCCCTTTGATACTGTTCCAAACATTTCTAACCATGCTTTATCTTTCAAAACACCTTTATGTAAGGCACCCAGTAAATTCTGAAACATGGCAAATTTTTGAACAGTTACAAGAATGTTATCCCCAGGGTCAATTCAGGTCAGTCAGCCTTATAGTCAGATTAAAATAATGTTTCACCTGAATTTCTGTAACAATCATAAAAGACAGAAGTTTATCAAGGCCAGTCAAACCAGCAATGCCAAGTGACTTGTTGATTTTTGAAAACACCTTAATATTTATTACTTCTTTATGTGTTTTCATGTCATACCAAGTTGTCATATGCTCGACATAAATTGTTTGTCTGTAAAAATCGAATACAGATACATAATAGTAAATTTTGAACTAAACTGTACTAAACTGAAACTAAGACGAAACTGACTTTGGATCCGTTATTCGTATGAGCTCCCTTGCCAATCTCCCAATGAAGTTTACAGACATAGGGTCTTGTGATGGGGGTGGAAAACTAGGAATGGGAATGGCTTTACTTTGATGAACACTCTGCCAGTCCTGTACTTTGGTGCGTAAAAATGAATTGCATTCCTGCTCGACATTATACCCCATCACACGTGATACTTCTTCTTGCCAAATGCGGAGACCACAAATATTGACATAATCTTGTATGTATTCAAATGATCTACGGTGCCCATCCATAGTTTCTCCCAGTGCTTCAATTTTAGGTATCAGCTCACTTATCTGTAAAAATAATAAAATAGTAATGAAGATTCAGCTAGTTGTAGAAGATTTCTAGCCTAGATGTTATATAGAAAATACAAAAGCCCTTACTTTGGCTTTAGGATTAAAAATTAATCCATTATGCAAGGCTATGCTTATGTGCTTCACAAGCTCCCTACGAATTCCATCCTCCAATAGTTGTTTTGGATCAACCCTTATTATTCCTACCAAGGTGCTTTTCATGGCAAGTATGCCTTCAGTTAACACTGATACTGCATGGGTTAACCTAGCAACCTATAATTATAAGCAAATTTTTTAATCACACAGTAGTGTAGGTCACTTTGCAAACACAAAAAACAGTGTCTAAAGAGAGTACCTCACGCCGGTCATCAAGTTGTGCAAAATCTTTTAGTCGTTCTTTTTCCAGTCTTGTCGGTAGTTCCTTTATTACGTGGGTCTGCAGATGAACTATTTTCGCCATTAAGCCAAACATTGTTTCAGGTATCACATGCAGAACTGTTCGAACATATGCAACAAGTTCTCCCGAATAATACCTAGATACAGACACCAAATCAGCTGAGCGAGCTTGATTAATCCGCAACAAAGGTGTCTCCAATGCTGAGGAAAGCTGAAAATCAAATAATGGTTTCCTCTCAAATTTTCATTAAAAAAAAAAAAAGAACACACTCCAGGCAGAAAATTTGACCACACCCACCTTCAAAAATGTTGCTCTCAGTTTAATTACTAGGCCAGGATCTTTTTTGATTCCCTCTTGCATGTATTTGGTGTATGATTCAACAATCTCCCAGGCATAGCTAAGGTCTGCAATCATCTGCAGAGTTATTAAAACGTCCTCTTTTATGTTTCCAGCCCGCACCATGTGATGTAGATGGGTCCGGGTGTCCAAGAGAAATTGTTTAACTTGCATATTTGATTCTAATTGGTGAAATTCTGTCAAAGTACATAATCACAGATCTATATGAGGAAATCTAGCTCTGAGTTTGTCAGTTATAAAACTGAAATGTGGAATTTACCTTGCACCTCATTTAGTGCTTCAATCATTTGAGCAATCTTTCTACCTGACGCAGTAGCTTCTTCATGTTTTAGAGAATCTATTTGCTTCTGCATTTCAGAAAACCACAGCTGCAAGTTTTCTGAAAATGGGAAACATATGCAGTTACTTTGTTACAGATATACATTATTTAACTAGTGTAACTCAAGGTAACTCACCATTTTTAACAACTCGTGTGAGTGGTTTGGTCCCAGAAAATACTTCTGCAAGCTCTTGCATTCTCTCCACTGCTTCCCTTTTATCATTGTTCCAGCGATCACTTTTCTCTGAAAGAAGCTGGAAAGACAGGACAGTTAATTTTCACTCTGGACATGTAACGGCACTAATGTTACAAACTACATTGAGTGCTACCTTTCGGAACAACTCTTTGAATTTTAGTTCAAACTGTGCAGTATTCAACAATAACTCAAAGACCTGTAGAGGATCATACTTGGCATCCAAAATTACTTGATCACGAACTTGACGACACCGCTTGTTTGAGTCAGCAACTGAAGAAGTATGAATAATGAATAGTAAAATTCCACAATGTTACAAAGCACAGCAAGGCACATCATTATTTAGAGAAGGTCTGTTAAACTTGAATGCTAATCTACCAGAGGAAAGGGCTGCAGTGTGAAGCATTAACCAGCGTAGAGTAACATTGCATTCACGAACCACATTCACCACTTTATTCACATGATCCAATACAACATCTTCATTCAGTGCACCTTCTTGAAGAAGCTGACGCGTCTGATTGATTAATTTCTGAAAGAAATTAAAAATTCGGTTTTTGTAAAACTGTTTAAGAGATAACAAGGTAAACTATATTTCAATCTTTCTACACACCTGTAGTTTAGAGGAATATTTTGAAGCATGTTCTTTTATGTTTACAGGATCTAATGTATTACTTAAGGCTGTCTTTGCTGCTTTGTATGGTTCCCACCAGTCCAAGAGGTTGATTGTAATTCCCATGTACACACTTATCACCTTCAACATACACATACAAAAAAAAAAAAAAGGATAATTGCATGTTTGTGCATAATTTGGAGTGCTGGAGTACCGGAAGCTTACTGACCCAGTTGTCAGGGAAGTACTTGTCAACTACTTCTCGCATCTGAGCAGTTTGGGAATGAAGAATATTAGGGGCAAAAAATAGGCAAATAAAAAGCATTGCTGCTTGACCCGCCAGAGCAGTACTACGATGTTCTGGAAAAGGATAGGCTGACATTTGATGGTAAACGTCATCAGACCTCAGGCAACCAAGTACAACGCTCACATAGACCTCAGGTAAAGAAATACGCCTGAAAATCAAATAAAGCATAAGCATTGCTCGATTTAAGTGATAGCACCCTAGCCCAACCCACTTAAACTAATACTCACCTAAAAAAATCCTCTGGGTAGTTAGGAGAACGTTTGGCAGCAGCTGTCGAGCTATAACCCGTAGAGCGCAATAACTTGCAAACATCATCTATATTACTACCATGTGACGACCTTTCAGCACTATATCGATAGTATGACACCAACATGCGCTCACGCACAGTACCTTCTATGTGGTAATCAACAACCAACAACATGACACCATATAGGTACAACGCTTCACACTGAAAAGCAAAATTAAGCATCATTGTTACACTATCTATGAGTATAAAAAGAGCATAGACTATGTAACTACACCATACCATTAATTGCTTCCCTTCGTCACATTGAATCACACTCTCCAATGTTTGTTGGATGTACAGCCCTTCATCTAAGTCAGCAAGAAATCTGTTTAAATCACCAACATACTGATGAACACTTTCTAGTGCTAGGTAAAAGCGCGTTAATATTTCAGAGTAATTTTCTCTGAATTCCTCATCCAGATCCTGCAACTGCTGTGTCAGATAAGGATAAATATTAATTCACATTGAGTTGAGGGTAACAAGACAGCCTCATGATCCAGAAGTGTTGTTGCTTACCGCATTGGCTTCTATACGATTCTCAAAACTTTCTGTTGTCTTAAAATACATGAAGTCACAAATAATTTCTCCATATTTCTGTTGATCCTGCTTAGTATCCAACCTATTAAAAAATAACTGATTATCAAATTAATGTTCCCTCAAAGTTGTTCGAGATGCACATAGCATACAGAGAGCATACCTGAATACAGGAGGAATGAAGTCTTTCAAGCGTAGTAGCTCTGCAATTATCGCATTTCCACGCGATACAAGGCGAACAACATTCTGGCCGCACGGATTATTTTCAGCCAGGAAGTCTGCCATAATTGTTTCTGTTGCTTTGTTTTTTTTTCTTCAAATTCTTACTTTAACTATTTCCAATACTGAAAATAAGTTTCAGCACCCTGAAACAAAAGATGCGAAGCAAAATCTCAAAAACCAGAGAATGTTTTCCACATTCAGTTGCTCTGCTTCATACACCATTGCTGAATGCAGAATATTTTAAATAACAAAGACGTAAGTTAGATGTTGTGTGTTTTAAAATGGTCAGCAGATTAAAAATGCACTACATCAACACAACTTATGAAGTTTATTTGCAAAAGCATACAATTATCAAATACCATGTGGAAAATACCATGCAAAATAACTTGCACACGCTAGCAAATCCTTAGATGTCATGGTCAAAGAGATGTAATATTTCAATATCAATCATCATCGTCATCATAATCATTAACTAAATCAAGTGCCCTTCTGATGTTTTCCCTATCTTGAGGAGCCAGATCACAAGAAGATGATGGATTATTATATTTTAAAATCACAGAATTAGTAAAAAGATTGGTGTGGGCATTATTGCGCCAGCTCTGGCCTCCGTTTTTGTTTAGATAGCCCCAATCACAATGCAACTCCAAATCGGGCATTCTGGGTTGAACATGGTCTTTGTAATATTGCAATATGCCATCTGTAAGAGTATTATGCCTTAGATTTAAGATTTTAAGGCTTGGGAAATGGCAGGCTATAAGCTCTAAATGTTTTGACCTAAGACCAGGCATTTGGTGAATACATAATTTGGTCAGGCACTGAGAAACCTGCAATATGAGCCGTGTTAATTGAGCTGGGGAATTGCACCCTGAGGTGAGAGTGAGGTATTCTAAGTTGATACAAGCCTTAACAAGAGTAAAATTTAAGTTTCTTTCATCATCAAGGATGTTTTCTAAGGTTAATTCTCTTATTCTCCAGAATTGGGGAGTGCCGTTGATCCACTGAAATAAAGAAGAATATGGTGTGCCTGAGGGCAGACAATTAGCACGCACTGAACCTAAATGTTTAAACGATGTCCCAACAACATGTAAAGCAGTCAAATAATTGAGGTTTCTAATGGCCTTGAGGCACATTTCGCAAATCTTAAGGCTTTCGATTTGTGAGAGGACAAATTTGTTTTCAATCACACTCCCCATCTGGAGATCTAAGACATCTACAGGTAAAGACAATTTCTTTAAAAATCGAGCCCTCTTCTCTAGGATGCACAGGATGAAAGCCTGCCACGGATTAGGTACCACAGAATTATTTAAACTTGCCTCCTGTCTGATAGTAAAGCCACTAATGTCCATTACTTCAAGACTTTCCCAACCATTACATAGTAAGTCATTATTTATGAACTCACAACTAGCATATCCTCTCAAAATCAATGTTTTAAGTCTTTTCATATTTTTAAAAATTTCAAAAACAGTTTCATGTGTATCAGACATGAAGTAGGAGTCATCCAGGTACATGTTCAATTCGTTTAGATCATTGCAAAACATTTTGAGAATGCTCAATTTGCAACCAATGGGTAATGCAGGACTAGGGTAAAAGCTGAGACACTTTACAGAAACAGAACTGGACAAAATTGACTGAACAGTCTTTGCATCTAGGTAATGAAACATATTTATCTCCAGCCTTTGAAGACTAGGGGCAAATAAGATGGTGCTTTGGAACTCTAGCAAATGCGAACCATTGTACACAAGAATCGCTTTGTCCCACAAAACGGGATCTCTGGCAATAGCCAGCCATCGTTCACATACTTTGGTCACTCGACATGCAATATCTTCTGGTGAAAGATGAGAAAAGATCAGAACAACCAACTCATCTGGTAGTTCATTAAAGATGTCCTGCAGACAATACAAACAAATTAATACTAACTTTGTTCATATTTGAAGCTTATTTCTTACATCAAATTTTTTATCTCCCTCCAGGAGTCAGTCATTGACAGTGCCAGGCGATCGCCCACATGATGTGTGTACTGTGCCATTTTGAAGGACGAATCAATTTTAAAACTTCAGGACAGCAACTCCATAGCATTACCTGTTCTTCCTTCGGCTGGCTCAGTGGATCAGTGGCGGTTCCATTCATTATTCACCTCCTGTTAAATAGAAATTCAAAACTCTTATTGACAAAATTTCCGATATATGAGCTGGAATTCGATAGAGAACAGGAGTAAGTTAAAGTACATTACATTTACAAAATATCAGCTGAAGTTTGAGCTGACACCACCCTTCGCCTGCTGACATAACATAACCCGGCAGCGGCACTACTTATTCTCAGTCGCACTTCCCCTCCCCTCCGCCCCCTCCACTCCGCCCCTCCGGGCAGGGGAAGGGGCGGGAGGGGGGCGGGAAGGGGGTGCCGACCGGACCGACGATGACTCGCCCCGTTTCCACAACCACAACACCCCGATTTGACAATAGCAAGACAGTAGGCGCTTGAACAGTTCGAGTTCTTTCTTTAAACAGGTAACGCCGGTCTGTGAGTGCTAACTCACCGTATTATCTCTCTTCCTGCTCTATTGTTGGAAACATTTTTCGTCGGATAGCAATCGTTGTCTAGGTTCTTCGAGCAGTTTATTCATAGACCTACAAGGTTAAGTGTTCAAGGCTCAATTTTCTTTGTCTGGTAGACTAGATGTATGTGTAAGATTTAATAAATAAATAAAAGTTGGTTTCATCTTTGACCATGAACGTTCACCATCGCCAATTTAAATTTGGATGTCTTGGATGTTTTAATAATTTGACAGTTTGGTTGTTATAGGCAGAGGCTGTTGTTATAAATAATATCATTGACATTTCTGTTTTCTTTTATCTCCTTCTATTTCAGCCTTGTTAAAATGTTTCTATGGGACTGGATCACAAACGTGCTGAGCTGGGCTGGTGAGAAATGTGCAGTAATGGGAACACAGCAACTTTTTGCCATGAAATGTTTCTATCAATTGCTCTGTTTTGACAGGCTTGTACAACAAGTCAGGAAAATTGCTTTTTCTTGGCCTTGACAATGCAGGCAAAACAACACTTTTGCACATGCTGAAAGATGATCGTCTTGCCCAGCATGTACCCACCCTTCATCCTAGTAAGTTTATTGTTTACACTTCTGCACTCTCTAAATTTTGCATCTCTGTAAAGCCAACCATTAATTTATGTGCATTTGCAGCATCTGAAGAGTTATCCATAGGAAATATGAGATTCACAACATTTGATTTGGGAGGACATCAACAAGGTACAGTAATATCTCTTGTTTAGCAAAGTTTATCATGATTCCTTTTTAAAAGAACCATGATGATCATCTTTGCAATCAATTTGTGAAATTCTCAGATTAAAGTTTTGTTTTTGTTGTAGCCCGGCGAGTTTGGAGGGATTACTTTCCTGCTGTGGATGCCATGGTTTTTCTAGTAGATGCTTGTGATCGCAGTCGCTTGGCAGAGAGCAAGAATGAGCTTGATGCTATCCTTACTGATGAGACACTTGCAAACTGTCCTGTACTTGTTCTTGGCAACAAAATTGATAGACCCGAAGCATGCTCTGAGGAGGAGCTCCGTGGATTCTTTGGACTTCACAGTACAACAGGGAAGGTAAGATTAGAACTTGTATGCGCACATTCATTTAAAAGAATATAATCTGTTTAATTTATCTCTGAGTATGTAAGAGTATTTTTTTATTGTTCTCGAAGAAATAATTGGTGTATTTGTTCCGCAGGGCACAATTCCGAGATCAGAAGTTCGTGGACGGCCATTAGAGCTCTTTATGTGCTCTGTTTTAAGACGCCAAGGTTATGGTGAAGGGTTCCGCTGGGTTGCTCAGTACATTGATTGAGGGAAAATTGATTTTTACAATTATGCTTGTTCCTGCATTAAGATACACCGTAGGATCATGGGCTGTGCTCATCTTTAAATTTGTGAGTAATCTTAAAGCTGAAACTCCAAGAGCGCAATTACAAATGTGAGATTCCGCATTTGTTTAGGGAATATCCTGGGTTGTTTTTGTGTATAAAGTTGAACATTTAAGCAGAAAACAATTTCTCACATCCAATACTCAAATGAGTATGCTTTCTTGTCCTTGTGTTGTTTCTGAAATTTTACCTGACTTATGGAGTGTGTCATTGATCCTGTGCTGGGTAACCTTCTATGTTCTGATTGTTTTGAGACATTATTTGACTCCAGTTATCACTCAACAAATACGTATTGTTTGACTTCCACTCATATCATCTGTTGAGATCTTTCATTCAAATGTATTTCTAATTTGACTACTATTTTTATGAGTGTCGGCAGGCAGGTAACTGAATTATTAGAACAATAGTTGGAACTATGAAGGAGACCAACATTGTAAACAATAAACTTTCTTTGTGTCAAAGTACAGTTTCAAGGTAATAATACTGTAGTTTGGAAAAGCATCAAACCCAGTCCTTTATTTTAATTCCGCTCTAGTCAATATTAGGGTGAGTGCCACATTTTATTGTGTTTGTGTGTGAGTGTGTGATACTGGCTTATAAAGGTTTTCATAGTAAAATCACTTTCAGAAGAAATCATTTCTTTCATTTTATTTATTCACAGCAGGAGAAATAGTTGGTTTTACCTTCAAGTGATGTGCTTCCATGGAAAAGGAAATTTCAGGAAGTATTTTAACAAATCATTTAAAACTATTGAAGGAGGTGGTTTTAAACAGTTGAACATGCGTACCTATCGTCCAACGTTTGTGGAGATTTAAATAGCCTCTTGTCATCAGTCATATTATTCCACGTTCAAACAAAAGTAAACCCCGTCAAAGTTCCAGGAGTGAGTGTGACAAAGTTTTTCCTTCTGAGGTGCAGGTCAAGGTTTGATCCGCCAGAACTTACTTTTAAGTTGGTCAAAACTTTTCAAATGATTGTGATGGCATGGGTTATGTATACAAAAAAAAAAAAAAAAAAAAACTTTCTGCCAATATAGTACTTTAGGAATTCAAAGTGTTTGAGAGAAATATGTTAAGGGCAGTGCCTCAGGGAAAAGTTAATTTAACCATTTAAGAAAAATATAGGGCAGGAGCAAAACTATTGTAGATGCACATTCAAGGACAATACCAACTTAGCTGAGTAAAATTACTGGAAGTTTGATAGGTTAAAGTCAGGTTACAATGCAGATATTAATTATGGAAGAACCTTATCTGTATCACACGTGCATTGACAGGCACTGGTACATAGATTTGAGAATACATTCACAATGACATTTACAAAACAAAAAGTCATTAAAAAGTCTCTTGGCAAGCATCAATCAAAACTTATTACAATCTCACTATGACACACACGCTCACATTCAAACAACACAAGAATTGACATTTAAATAGGAGGAATAAAGGTACTCATTAAGATTCACAGACAAAGATTCAAGGTAAATGTTACATATGTACAAAATCCATTGATATAAATCTAATAAAAGTGCATATTTAACAATATAATGGAAATTAAATGACACAAAACAGCTGAGCTACTATGAACACTGAGAAAACAACTGGGGACTTCCCTGTCTACCCAAAGCAAGGACACAGGGGAAACTCCAGGTTAACACATTGAACACAAGTAAACCAAGGGAAACAAATAACATTTTTTTTACACTGACAGTGTTTCCTAACACTTAAGCTATTTACACTTATTTCATTATGTTGTGATTCAAACCATGCAATGTGTCACAGAACATGACTCAAAATCCAGGTACTCAGAGGTTTCAAATTTGTGCAATGGTTTTATAATATACAATACAAAAGCAAGAAATAAAATTGTGGTCAAAGCAGGACTGAGTTGAATCACAAGTAAAAAAAAATTAATTTTGCATTAAGTAACATTGATTATGTGGCAATGGGAACACTGCAGCAACATGCAATGTGATGGGCTAGTCATAATGATAAAGAGCTTTAGATTGCATTTAACATGTCCAGCATGTTGTCCGTAACCAGACGGACTTCTCTAAAGCTCATTCATGGACAATGCTGCAAAGTTGTTCAAACACTATTTGTAAAAAAAAAAAAAACACTAGAAAACATTACAATAATATTGGTCACAAGGAAACAGCAGACGAGGGGATGAGAATTTTAGATGCAAAAATAAGTTGACAAGTTGAAGAACAAAAGGAGTAATTAGGAAACTTCACAAAATAAAACAACAATGAGGAAAAAAATTGAGAAACTGTGGCACAAAATGTGTGAATGAATTTAGGCCTATCTTTAACCATTGTTCTGCCACAAGTGAATGGTGGTGTGGAAGACCCTTTATTCCCAAGCCACTTTCAAAATGATGAGTTGTCAATTGTAAAATCTTAAGAAAATCTTCAAGAAATATCGGTCTCACAATTCCCTTGGGGTTATCAATTTAGAACCATGTAACTCACATACAAACTCAGCAAAATGACGGGAGGAAAAGAAAACACAAGAGAAATGACAGGAGGTTAGCACTACAAGCTATACTGTTTAAATGAGATTTCTCAATAAACTTTGAGATGTAACGAATAAATAAATGCTGTGTTTGCAAGTTAATGCTATCATGTGCAAATTAGTAACCCATGAAAAGCTGGAAAAAAAGGACAATCACTATGAATGCCTTAAGATAAAACTGATTGCAGACTGATGAAAGACACAGCAAAATCTTTGGAAGTGGCCACCACAGAAATACACAAACAAGAAATAATCTTTATACTGACTGAAAAAATGTAAATATTTTTATATTCTTTCTACAAAGCATGTTATGTATACTATTCAATAAAAACTTTCAACACACAACTACTAGACATGAGCATTTCCACACTTTCTGGCTTCATAAATTAATACAAATATACAAAATTCACTAATTAATACTAATTAAACTTTCTTCATCACATCAGTACAAAAACCGTTTAATTACTTATAACACTTACTAGGCCTGCCAGTCAAAAAAATAAATAAGATCTCCCTACATGGAAAGCTTTCCATTATGCGTACAAACCAAGCCTGTGTATTTTAGCTGACAAGAAATTATGCAAGATGAAAACGAAAGGCTTGGGACACGACTCCAAGTCAAACTCCTGAAACAAAAAGGACGCCATTCAGTGACACACACGACAAGCCATATGGAGAAGCTGTGAACGACCCCGACCAAAACTAACCATCTCCCCTTCGTCTCCCCCGAGGTCCAGCCACAGCAGTCGGAGGCCGTCGTCGCCCGACGAGCGGAGGCGCTCGAAGGAGGCCTTCATGAGCACCTTCTGCTCCCTCCCCAGCGTGTTGGCCTGGCCCTCGATGAGCGTGAAGCCGTCCTCGTAGTGCAGCAGCAGCTGGCACGGCTTCCGCTGCCACACGCACCCTGCGCGGACAAGACTCAGTGAGAGGCGGGGCGGGGCGGGGGCTGCGGGCAGTGCGGGACTCCATGCAGGTACTTACGGCAGGCGAGCTCCCGCTGCGCCGCCACGGCGTTGTGGCTGCCCTGCACCAGGGTGCGCGCCCAGGTGGCCAGGTCGCGGTGCGTCTCTGCGCGCAGCGTGTGCGACAGCACGCCCTCCTGCGAGCCGCAGCGCACCACGAGCGTGATGTCGTGCTGCCGGCTCGAGCCCGAGCTCACCAGGCGCGTGGACAGCAGCGGGCACGTGTCGACGGGCGCGGCCCACGCCTCGGGGCTCCACGGCGCCGACTCGTACAGCCGCAGCTCGCGGTCCGTCACGGCCGCGAACACCGCCTGCCACCGGTCCGGGTCCTCGGCCTCGCTGCTCTCCGAGTTGGCCTGCCCGTTCTGCGGGTAGAGATGGGGAGATAACAGGGGGTGCGGTGTACACGGTGTACAAGAGAGAGAGACAGAGAGGGTCACTTTATCCCCGGCCGGAAGTGCAAATAAGTAGCGAGGGCGGAAAGCATAAAGACCCCCCCCCCCCCCTCCGCGGCGTTTTATCCCACCGTGATTTATAAAGGCCCCAACAATACTCGTTGCGGCGGGGGATGGCCGGGAGGGGGCCGGGAGGGGGGCCGGGAGGGGGCCGGGAGGGGGGCCGCGGCGGCGCTTCCCCGTCGCGGATTACGCCTCTGCCGCGGGCCGCGGATTACAGCGGCGCCGCCGGGCCGCGGGGGGCCTCGGGGCGGCCTGGCCGCGGACTCACCTGGGTGTCCGGCGGCCGGCGCGCGAGCCAGCCCATGAGGACGAGGTCGAGGTGCGCGGAGCCGGCCAGCGTCCGCGCCGCCAGCTGCAGCGCCCGCGACGTGAGCGCCTGCAGCGCCGAGTGCAGCGCGTTGAACCAGGCCGTGGCGTCCTGCTGGTCGGCGGCGCGCAGCACGCACGCGTGCACGCCGTCCGGGGAGTGCAGCTCCAGCGTGCGGCCCTCTGCAACACCAAGCGGGGCACCGTCAGCACGCGCCACACAAACTGTCAAATAATCAAAAGCGAAAGAAACAAACAAGAAATTTCATGGAGAGAACAGGTGTATTTGGTTCGCAATCATGACGGTAAAATATTGGAAGTTTTCGAACATTTGTTTCCCCATATTTTACAGTGGCACACTCTACCTACAATCTCCATGCCCGCGCTGAAAAAAAATAAAGAGTACAATTCATTTATCCGGACGCGAAGTGCCGCCGCGACAGCAACGGCAGCAGCACTCTCCTCACTGGGGTGGGACCCGGTGGGGCCGTGTCGTGGGCGGCGCAGCGCGATGCGCATGCGGCGCGGGCGGGCCGCTGCGGCCGCCTCCAAGATAAGGCACACAGCACAGTCCCCCGGCCCGGCCCGGCCCGGCCCCGGCCTGCTGCAGGCTCGTTCGGCGAGGCGCGCCATCCACCCCACGCTGCAACACGCCGCTCCGCTCCGGGCGACTCCGGGACGCCGAGCGTGCGGGGGGACGCTCCATCACATCGAGCCCGGGGCCCGGCTTTCGGAGAAGCACGGCGCGGCACGGCGAGCAACAGCGTCGTCCACGCCGGAGCCAAATGGCCAGGCCAAGCAACAGCAACAGCACTCGGAACCAGCACGACTTGCCAGCAAAGCCTTTGCAAAATGTCGCCTGCCGATTTTCCCAAATAAATCATCCAATCAAGGCTGAAACGATGGAGCCCGCGCCGCGCAGCCACTCAGCAGCTTCCCCCCACCATTCCCCCCTCCCCGCTTCCCTCCCCACTCCGCCTCCCATGCAATATTTACCCTTCTGACTCCCATTCTCTCGTAAAGCAAAAGTGACTGCTCTCCGCTGCCGCTCTCCGGGTCCAGATAAGAGACCAGGTCCCCGAGGGTCCCGAGGGGAGCGAGAGAGGGAGCGAGAGAGAGAGAGAGAGAGAGAGAGAGAGAGAGAGAGAGAGAGAGAGAGAGAGAGAGAGAGAGAGAGAGAGAGAGAGAGAGAGAGAGAGAGAGGGAGGGGGGGGGAGGGAGGTGACAGAAAGCCGGGGATGTTATGGGCCAGCTCCGCAGCCCCGTCCCCGTCGGCCCTTACCTCGCCTCCCTCCGACCAGAGGTGGAAGGTCGCGTCGCGTTCTGTCCCGGCACGGCACGGCGTGGCACGGCGTGGCAGAGACACGACGGGGCCGGGCGGGACCGCGAGTATTCGGGTCATCCCTTTTTTACCCTCCCCCCCCCCCCCCCCCCATTTCCTCTGAAGAGAAAGAAAGGGTTCCACAACGGGGAGGAGCAAGTAAGAGAGAAAGGGCAGCGGGGGAAGGGGTAAAAATAGAAAACGAAACAAGAGGGCCTTTTTTCCTCCCCCTACTCTCTCCCTCTCTTTCTTCCTATAACCTAGCGCCGCTAGCGCCTGCCGTGCGCGTGTGTCCACGGCTCGGCACGGCTCGCACGGCTTTAGCAGGTCGTCGAACGCCTCTCCCTTCCTCCAGCATCCCCACCCCCTCTCCCTCTCTGTCTCTCTCGCACGCGCAGAAGCTTGAAAGGAGAGGGCCTTGTGGGGCGGGATGCTCCAATGAGAAGGGGTGCGGGGGTGCACGGGCAGGGAGGGGCGGCAGGGTGCCCGGGGTGTCGCGCCACAACTGCCCTGGCACCGAGCACGCCGCCGCCGTCGTCGTCCTACTCACCCGGGTCCTGGTGCCGGAAGTTCCTGGCGAGGTAGCACAGCTGCAGCGGCAGGTAGCGGGTGTCGGCGCGCTGCGGCGAGCGCGGCGCGGGCGGCGCCCCGGCCAGGAAGCCCCGCTGCAGCTCCCAGCCCACCTCGGAGATGATGGAGGCCTTGCGGAAGTACGGCGTCACCTCGCGCAGGTACTTGACTGCGGACACAGAGAACAGCGATTGCAGAGAGCGGCCGGACGCAACGCAGCGACACACACAAGCACACACACACACACACTGCGGCACAAACTCTGAAAAATATATTTGCGAATAGAACAAAGTTGGCGAATGCAGCGGAATCCCCCGGTGAGCAGTGAGACAGTGGGACGTGGCCCGGGGCCGCCGACGCCCACGTCCCCTCCGCACCCACCCCTCGGCTCGGCCGCGGCGGCCGGGGACGGCAGGGGCTCGCCGGGAATATCACTCACTCCCGCCGACCGGTCCGGTCCGGTCCGGTCTTGGAATTATTGGCCAGAATCGCCGGCACCTTTATTTATCTGCGGCCAGCACGCCAGCCGGCCGTGCCGTGCCGTGCCGTGCCGTGCCGGGGCGGTCCCAGACGGCGCCAGACTGCCACCCGGACTCGCCCTCTCATGGCGCCGGCAGCAGCGGGGGAGCACCCGGGAGCACCCGAGTGCGGCTGGCCTGCCCCTGCCCACCCTCCGTTCTGTCGATGAAAGCAACTTTGACGGCGGGAGAGGCAGACAGAGACAGCGCAAATCGGTGGAAGAGGGAGAGAGAGAGAGAGAGAGAGAGAGAGAGAGAGAGAGAGAGAGAGAGAGAGTAGGAGAGAAAGAGTGGTGGCGGGTGGGGGAGGGGCGGGGGCTTGCAAGGCGATGGGAGGGATAGCTGTTGTCAGCCGCGTTGACCGCCCCGTAGGTGGGCAGGCCGGCCCCGGCCTCGCCGCGCACGCGTGTCGTGCGGGCCGGCCTACCCCGACATCCGCAGGCGGCGTGCCGGAGCGTGCCGCGTGCCGCGTGCCGCGCGCTGGGCGCGGTAGGGGGCGGAGGACTGGTGCCCGACGGCCGGCACCGTCTCGCGGCCCGCAGCGGCGGCCCCGCCGCCCGCCTTACGGGGCACCACCGCGAGGTGAGAGGCCGATAAACCCGATGCGGAAATGCCTCGTGTGCTAAAGGGGCCTACATGTCGTACCGGCGGCCCCCCCGGCGGTCACGACTTCCCCCCCCCCCCCCCCCCCTGCTTAGCCTGCTCCCGCCCGCCCACCCCGTCCAACCCCACCACGACCGGACCAGAGCCATCCCGTCCCGTCCCGTCCGCCGAGATCACTGTGCAGAAAACTTTCGCGGGTCACCAAGCTGAGAGGAAGCTGCGGAGACTCCAAGGGAGGGAGGGAGGGAGGGAGGGAGGGAGGGAGGGAGGGAGGGAGGGAGAGAGGGAGGCAGGGAGGGAGGTGGTAGGGAGGGGGGTGTTACCGCTACGGGCCCCAGCAGGCCACATGGGGCCTGTGGGTCTGCGGGCCTACGGGCAGGGCGGGGACCGAGGCGGCCGGCACCAGCCGGGACCCGTGGGAACGGGGCGGAACGGAGGGAAAGGAAAGGTTCTCGGATCCACACCTCCCATCGCACCCCCCTCGTGCGGGTGCGGGCCGGGGCCGGGGCCGAGGCCGCGAAGCAGTGCAGGGCAGACGCCGTGCAGGGCTGACGCCGTGAAGGACAGACTGCGACGGCGGCCAGACCAGACCGGGCCAGACAGACCAGACAGCCTGGCGCCACATATAGACTCGAGCTGCTAGAACCCGCTGTCTGTCGGGAGACGGCCGCCACTCTGAGGATGAAACTCCAGCAGCAGGGCCGCGGGGTCCCCCCCCCCCCCCCCCCCGTCTCCTCCCGGGTCCTTGGCCCGCCCCTTCAAGCTAATAACAAGCGAGCGCTCCTCCGGCCCGTCACGTTAACGAGTAAATTAAAACGGATCGGGCGCCGGCGGCGCTGCCAGGGCTGACGTACCGGGGACTAGCCCGCCTATTAGTCTATTAGGCTGCGGCTCGGCGGGGGGTCGGGGGTGGCGGCGCCAAGCGGGCGGGGGTCACGGCCGCGGCGAGCGGGGCGCAGCGGGGCGCCACCGCGGGCGCCACCTCCACGGCCTGGACCACACGGCAGACGGCACGGGCGCCCCCTCCCCCAGCCGGAGGATCAAGACGAGAAATTGAGCGTAACGCCTGCGGAGGACCCCGCCGTACCCACACCGCGTTCCGACGGCATCCTGTGGCGGCGGCCACACCCTGTGTGTGACACCCTGTGTGTGACACCCTGTGTGACACCCTGTGTGACACCCTGTGCGACACCCAGTGGCACAGTCCACAGCGCTTCCCTCCGCACGTCCATTATGCACGGCTCTGGGCCGGGCCTCGGCGGGCCTCGTCGGGCCGCTGCTGCAGCAGCAGCGCGGAGCGCGGGCAACGGCCGGACGGCGATCGCCGCCTCAACTAATGACGTCAGATAACGAGGCTGCATTATTAATCGCCGAGAAAAGAGACCGGGGGGAGGGAGAGAGAAAGTAAACAACTTTGTCGCGCACAAAAGACCCCAACCATGATTCATGCCCGAACATCGGAGGGGCGGCGCTGGGCCTCGTCCTCCCCCCCCCCCCCCCCCCCCCCTCCCATCCCATCCAGTTAAAAGCAACTCGTTTTACCGCGGGAGAGGAGAGCCAGGGGATCGTTCACACCGCCGTCCCAGGCCCCGCCCGCTCAGCGTGTCGCGTTACACGGTTCGTGGAGGCCGTGGAAGGACCGCCCTCCCCGTCCCGCTGTGACATCATGCCGGCCACGTCTTTGGTCAGCGGGGCGGATCAGTGTGCTTGGACCGGAGGCTGCCATGTGCAGTCGCCATCTCTCTCTCCCCCCCCCTCTCTCTCTCTCTCTCTCTCTCTCTCTCTCTCTCTCTCTCTCTCTCTCTCTCTCCTCGCTCTGTCTCTCTCGGTCGGATTCCATTGCGCCGTCCGCAGACCTGACCGTCCAGCCGAGCGCCTGACACACGTCAGGCAGCCGCGCAGGACACGGCAGGACACGGCACGGCTGCTGACCCAGTGGACTAGCCTCTGCCCCTTCCGGCCGAGTCCTACAGAGGCCAACCCCAACGCCCGGCAAGGGGGGGGGGGTGCATCCTCCATAGCAGGCAGGCTCTGTCAGCGAGGGGCGTGGGGTGGGGGCACAGAGAGATAAAAAGAGAGAGAGAGAGAGAGAGAGAGAGAGAGAGAGAGAGAGAGAGAGAGAGAGAGAGAGCCGGAGTGTTTCTGCCGCCCTCCAAACCGCTCAGGGCGCTCGGAAAAGATTCCGGCGAGAATTCAACCCCTCGGGGAGCGTGTACAGCATCGAGGCAGCGCGGCGGAGCGGCGCAGCGAGCCGCCACTCTGCCCTGCCGAACTCCTGAGTTGGCCTCTCCTCTCCTCCCTCACTCGGAAGCGAAGCAGACGGGGGCGGAGAGGTGGGGGGGGGGGGGCGCAGCGACGGAACACAGTGCACTCGTATTGAGAGAGATCGTGCCGGCGGGGCGGAGCGCGGAGCCGGGTCTGCAAACAGCGACCATCTCTGTTGCTCTCTCGGCCCGGCGCCGCCGCCACGGGCAAGCCGCGGGTGGAGGCGGGGGATCAAAGGGGGAAGTCGGGGCAAACTGTTATGTCCCCTCCCATAATAAGGCCACTAGACCGAGCCAAGCCGGGGGTGGGGGGCCGCGGTACTAAGTCGAGCCGCGTCCGGCGCGGGTGGCGGCGGGGGCGGCGGGGCACATGTTGGCAGCTCCGGTGGGGCGCGAGGCGAGGCGATAGGGGGGCCGTTCCGCCCTTCAAATCTCTTCGGCTCATCTGTTATGGCCATCCTCCAAAGCTTGTCGAGCCATTACCCACGAGGCCCACACGCCGCGCGGCGGCCCCGTCGGCTCCGGGTCTACGTATGGGCCGCGCCACATGGGTCCTGGCTGGAGTCGGACCGGAGTCGAACCGGAGGCCGCCGCCGGGGCCCCGGAGCCGGGCGTCGTCAGCCCGCCGCAGCCCCTCCGTGCCGGGGGGGGGGGGGGGGGCGCTGACCAGGCGGGCGCCGGGGCCCCGAGGTGCAGGCGGCGCGGAGCGTCGTAAAGAGGCGCGTCTCGCTGCGGCCCGCGTCCCCACGGCGCCTGCTGGGTAGGCAATCCCTCCCGGCGCAGCGCGCGCGTGTTGTGCGGGCGGCCTAACCCGGCATCCGCAGGCGCTCTGCTCCGCACCGTGCCGCCGTGCCGTCGTTGTTGTTGTTGTTCCGGGGTAGGAGAACACTTTGACGACGACGCCTCAGCACCGCTGCCGCGCCTGCCGTGGCGAACCGTGGCGTCTCATTCGCCCCTGACGTGTCCGCCCGCGCGGTCTGGGACGCAGGGAGCCGGGCGCAGCCGGGCGCCAAGAGGTGAGCCCCGCCCCGCAGGCCCCGCCCCGCCCGCTCCGTCTTGCTCTCTCATTTCATATCTAGCACCCCATCCCCCCCCCCCCCCACCCACCTACCCCGGCGCGCGGTGCCATACCCCTTTTATTTTCTACGCTGGAATTGAAAGAAAATCCGGGCCGTGTGTCTGTGCGTGTCTGGCGGGCGCGGCGTGTGGGGGACAAACCCGGGTCTAAGGGGCCCTCAGGGGATATATATATATATATATATATATATATATATATATATATATATATATATATATATATATATATAGCGAGTCGCTGCCAATTCCACGCAGTCAACGCGAAAGCCCGGTGGCGGGGCGCACGGCCAGTACAGCGCACGCTACACCTCCTCTGATCGGAAAATTATCATCTCGCAGTGAAATAAAAATACTTTTTATTGGATAAATTCGTTCCCCATCGACTGGGGGCCGCGCCTGCCTGTGTAGATTTTCAGCTTCTCTGCGAAGCCGATGCGATAATTACCCCGTAGGGGGCGGGGGTGTTTGGGGGGGGGGGGGGCGTTTGCGAGAATCGGGAAGTATAAAACACGGTGTTCGCTGAAACGAAAATTCATAACGCACCGGTAACTAGGGTCCGTGCCGGGCCGGTGCCCACATGCCGGACCAGGCATTACCTCCCCGCCATGCATCCGCAGGGGGGGGGGGGGGGGAGCGACCGGCGGGCACTAACAACACTGCTCTATCAAAGCTCTCGTTTATTATTCATAATATTTGCTTTCCTCCCTCTCTCTCTCTCTCTCTCTCTCTCTCTCTCTCTCTCTCTCTCTGCTCTCTCCCTCTCTTTCTCTCCAGCCCCCCCCCCCAGCCCTATTCCACTTTTTTCAACCCCTCCCCTCCCGTCGTCCGGAAATTCGTTTACGTATTGGTCCTTTGACATGAAACCGCAATAATGTGTGCGGGGCCCGGCCGGTGCTCGGCCCGCGGGTGTCTGGCTGTGTCTGGGTGTCCGGGGGGCAGAGCCGAGCCCCCCGTGGGGCACCGCGCCGCCAGACACCCCCTCCCCTGCCTGCCCGGGGGAGTATTGGGCCGCCGTCACGGGACGACCCACCCTGTCCGGCTGCTGCGACATTAACTTTTCATTTTTCCACCCCCAAATCCGCTCCCCCTCCTTCTCTCTCATCCAGGTCACCAGGAAAAGCCCGGCCCACCTTTCGTTATGGCGCCCACCGTGTGGTCCAGGCGAGAAAGCGGGATAGAAAAGACAAACAAGAAAAAAAAAAGAGTCTCGAATTTTCCTCTTCTCGACTTGGCTGCTTGGCCATTATTCGGGGCCGCTGCTTGTCACCGCGTCTCCGTGTGAGCAGGGCGCCTACTTATAGGCCCGCTCGATACACACGTCCTGCCGCAGCGCTGCCTCCCGCCGCCCAGGACTCCTCCGCTCCTCCGGCCGTCTCTCGGCGGCGGCGGCGGCCGCGGCACGGCAAGGCGCCTAGCGGTCGCGCGCCATCGCGCCTTTGTTCGACGTTATACAATGCAGGCAGCCAGCGGGCTGCATCTACAAAGACTTGCCCTGCCGGCCCGCACCGTTGGCACCGAGCAGCCGCGCCAGCCAGCGCCGGCCCGGGGCCCGCCGGCCGTCAGGCGGAAGCCTCAGCTTGTTTTCAGATCCGAGACGAGTCTCACACAGGCAAATGGGTCCGTAATGACGAACGAAGGCCAAAAAGCAGAGCCAGCGCGGCGCGGCGCGGCACAACACGGCGCGCGGGGGCGGCCGGGCAGCCTGCCAGATGCAGCGGCTAAATAAAGAACCCGTTTCCCCGGCGCCCTCCAGGGAGCCAGAGCGCCCGCGGCGCGCGTCGGCGCCCAACGCGCATCGCATCGCATCGCATCGCTTCGTATCGCACCGCGCGGCGGGGCGTGAGACAGGAGCGCTGCTCGGCCCCGGCCGGCCCCGCCTCACTCCATGCCGGCCTGCTCCGCGCTCTGCGCATGGCACGGCATCGCGGCAGCCGCGCCGCGCCCCGGCCCCGGCCGGCAGCGTGACTTCCGGCTCCGCCCCGATCTCTGATCACTCCCAACTTCACTCCGGCGCGTCGTCGGGGAAACCGGGGGAGACCGTGTGTCTCCGCCGCTGCTCGCGGGCAGAGGTCGGAAAGGCGAGAGGCGTCGCGCGGCCATTGAAAAGCCTCCCCCCTACTCCCCCGTCCTACCCCTTTCTGATCGCCTGGTCCTCACGCCCCGGCACACACAAGACTGTGCAGAGCCGAGTCCTCGCCGCCTACCTGCCCAGCCTGTGTGTGTGCGTGTGTGTGTGTGTGAGGAACAAAAGAGCCTTTGAGGCATGCCCATGCACCGGCTGGAGCTGGAGCCCCGCTGGAGCCCCCACCCACGCCCCGCCGCCATACACGACCCCCGCCGCCCTTTACGGGGGTGTTATTTGAAAGGTCGCGCGGAACAAGGCTGCACCGCGCCGCGGTACACGCCCAGGCCGTGCCCGCCGAGCCCCCGGCGGCGGCCCCCGGGCCCCCCGCGCCCTCCGGGTGGCGGCGGCGAGCCCCGCGCAGCCGAGCGCGGCTCCAGACTGGAAATCGGGCTGGGAGCAGGCGCGGCCAAAGGCAGCGCAGCAAAGGACCTTTCATTCATTTATGAAACGGGGAACCGCATGGCGGTAGCAGCAGCAGCAGCAGCAGCAGCAGCAGCAGCTACGCGATGATGACTCCCGCCCGCGGCGCTAAATGTTTTCTTTCTATATCTCGTTTCGCTGCCGCGGTGCTGCCGGCCGCGCGCTGCAACGCGGCGGCGGGAAAACAGAAGCAAAACAAACGGTCCGGCGGTGCGAGTCCGCAACGCCTGGCAACGCCTGGCAACGCCCGCAACAGCCTACGTAGCCCAGCCCCGACCGGCGCGCGCTGTTTTTCCCACGGCGAGGCGCGGCGATACGAGGGAAGGGCAGGGCAGGGGGCAGGGCGGGCGCGGGCAGAGCCGTGCGTTACCGAGGCGAAGACAGACAAACTGCCCTGATTTACTCGCCGGGTAACCGTGAGTAACAGCCGAGCGCTCCGCTCCGCCACGCCACACCGCGGCCGGCCCGCGGACGGACTTGTTCATCAAGCCGCCGTGCTCGAGGCTCGGGGGCGCCGGAGTGGTGCTGGGGCTCCGCCGGCCCGGCGGATACATACATACATACGTGCCCCCCGCACGGCAGTTAGCATGCTGACCCACAAGCCGCGCGGGGCAGAGAGACTGAGAGAGAGAGAGAGAGAGAGAGAGAGAGAGAGAGAGAGAGAGAGAGAGAGAGAGAGAGAGCGGGGGAGGGGATAGTGTTGTACACGCATGTAGCACATTAGCAGCGTGGTCCAGGAAGTGGTGGCGGCTCCGAGGCAGCGGAGCAGCGCCGGGCGGACGGGGCGGACACCGCACCGCAGCGGCCCCGCCGGCCCCGCCCACTCAGCATTAATACCTATTCATAAGTCACCGGGCGGCCGCTCCGGCCGGCGCTCTCTACGGGCGTCGCCGGCCGTATGCGACGCGGGTCGCGGTCCGCTGGCGCTGCTGGCGCTGCTGCCTGTCACACGGGACCGGGACGGGACGGGACGGCAGGCCGCACTGCACTACGGTGTCGTGTCAGACTGCATGCATGCAGCACTACAAGTGAGATGGAGCGACACGCCGCCCCGACGCCTGCCGTCCGGCGGGTAGGCAACACTGCCCGACGCCCGGGTCGGGCGGGCCGGCCCACCGCCACGGGTGACGTGCTCCTCCGCTGGCCTCCGCGGCTGGCCTCCGCGGCTGGCCTCCGCTGGCCTCCGCTGGCCTCCGCTGGCCTCCGCGGCTGGCCTCCGCTGGCCTCCGCGCTGGCCTCCGCGGCCTCCGCTGGCCTCCGCTGGCCTCCGCTGGCCTCCGCGGCTGGCCTCCGCGGCCTCCGCGGCTGGCCTCCGCGGCTGGCCTCCGCCCGGTTCTGGCGGTTTCGCCTCGGTGACCGGCAGGGGCAGGCCGGCACCGTCTCCCGTCGGGTTTCCGTTTGGGGAGGGTTGGTGCCGGCCACAGGCACTCAGCAGTGCCGAGGGGCGGGGGGGCTGGGAGCGGAGGCGGGAGCGGAGGCGGGCGCGTGAGCAGGCCATCCCCACCGCTGCCGCCGCCGCCACCAGAGGCCTTCACACGGAGGGGCGAGAGGTTGCGCGCGACAAATGGTTTTTAATGTTGTAATTTTTCTCATGTTGTGACAAAACCCTTTCCTCGGCTCATCTAGCCAAAACCAAAGGAGCAACAAGTCACAGACAGACAGAGAGGGAGGGATTGGGGAGGGTGGGAGAGGCAGAGAGACACAACGGGCGGCGGGAAGGCGCCAGCAGAGAGACACGCGCTGGCACCACGAGTCATACATTTTCATTACACAAACGGGAGAAGAAGAAAAAAGAGGAGGCGATGGGAGGAAAAGAGACGAAGAGAGGGAAGAGAGAAAAAAAAGGCACATCTGATGATGATGATGATGGGATGGAAGGGAGCGACAGGAAGGAAGTCGCGCACGCTAACGACATGTTGGCGTTGGCGTCACCGCGCCGCACCGGCGGTACGACACTGCTCGCCCGACCGACCCACGCACAGCAGTGCGAAGCCGCAAGTCTTTGAGCTGCAAACTTCTCATTTCCTTTCACACAATCACGGCCATGTGCTTCGCTCATACTTCGCGGCGTCAAGAAGCAAGAAAAAAAAAGGCTTCGTCGAGGGTGCAATCGAATTCAAAATGGTGGAGAGATTTGGCGAGACGTTCCGACACCTGGCCTCGAGCGAGGCTCCCCTACGGTCGAAACAGGGGACGTGGCAGTGCGGGGCCGATGGGCCTGCGGGGTCTGCGGGGGGCAGATTGGGGCAGATCTAGACCGGCCCGGCGGGGCGGGGCGGACCAAACAGGGGGCCGTCTGGGTCCGAGCTCGATGAAGACACTCGTAGGCGAGCCAATATGCCGGGAGCGTCGCTGAGGCGGCGAAATTCAGACGACCGCGACAGGAGAGGAGGCGGCGGGAAGAACAAGGTGCAAAAAAGTAGAACCGTCGCAGGCCCGGAGGCGGGGGGAGGGGGATTCTTGCAGAACCGTCGCGGCGCCCGCCGTGCGGTGCGGACTGAATCGCGAAAGGCGGCGGAGCGCGGCACATATTTTGGCGAACGACGTGAATACATCAACCGTTTCTTCTTTCTTTCTCTCCTTTTTTTTTGTTTTGATAGTGGATACAGATTGAGTTGCTTTGCGAAAAAGAGGCCACCTCAACTTTTCCTCCTGTCGAGCCAATAATAATGATTAAAAAAAATAAAGCGAGAAACGGAGGGGCGAGCCGAGCCCCGAGCCCCCGGCGTGGCCTTCCAATCAGAGGGACGGACAGGGCTGGACGGAGCGGCCCGCGGCGTGCGTCAGCCAGTGGCCAGCGTCGGCCCGGGCGCTTTGGGCTTCAGCGCCTTCGGGCTTCGGCAGGCTGCTGATTGGACGGCTGGTGCTGGCGGGCCGGTAGGTAGGCGCTCGCTGCTAGGCGCTGCCGCCGCTGCCCTTGGCTTTGCCGGCACTGCTCTGGCTAGTCGCCAGCGCACAACTCAAAAGCTCGCCTCGCCTCGCCTCGGCTTTGCCGGCTGCGCTGGCTCGCCAGCGCACAACTCAAAAGCTCGCCTCGCCTCGCCTCGCCTCTCCCCTCCCGTCCCCGTCCGCCCTGTTGGGCCAACCCTTTCCTTCCTGCGTGGCTGCAAAAGATGAAACGGCAGAGGAGGCACCCGGCCCGCCCGGCCCGCCCGCTGGAAATCAGCTTAAAGCCTCTCCGAGAGGCCCTTTGGTCCCATTGTCTCCAAAAGTCCTTTCTCCGGACGCCAAGAGAGCGAGCGAGCGAGAGAGCAAGAGAGAGAGAGAGAGAGAGAGAGAGAGAGAGAGAGAGAGAGAGAGAGAGAGAGAGAGAGAGAGAGAGAGAGAGAGAGAGAGAGAGAGAGAGAGGCATGGCGACCCGCCGGCTCGGGCGAGACGCTAGGAAGTGAGCGCGAGATACCGCACTGATTGTGAATCAGTTCGTGCGGAGGTGCCGGGGTGGGCCGGGGACAGCAGGAAGGGAGGGGAGGGGGGGGGGGGGGGGACCACCGTATCTCGGTTCAGCAATGCATACCCGCCCAGGAGTCGACGATGCACACGAGCATCTTTTTTTTTTTAATACACAATCATATAGCCAGCAGGAGCACTCGGTGCGCAGACCGAGAGACAGATAGACAAGCCGTGGGCAGAGTGGGGTGGCGCGGCGCGGCGCCCTCATCACCGAATGGATGCTGACCCCAATAGGGGGCGTGGCGCTGCCATGGACACCGACGAGACCCTTCCCCGTCTCCCTCCCACTCCCAGTGTCTCTCACGCGCACGCAGACACACTCTCTCGCGCCGCGCGGCTGGCGCCACAGGTTAGGAAGGGTCATGGAGGAGGGAGGGAGACAGAGAGACGGGGAGGGAGAGAGAGCGAAAGAGAGAGGGAGAGAGAGAGATAGACAGAGAAGGGGGGGGGCGGGAGAATGAGCCATATGAACGCCGATGAGCGTCGTCGTACCCCCGTCGTAAACGGCACGCCCACGCGGCGCGGAGGCTCTGTCTCCACAGCGGCTTGACGAGCTACTCGGGGCTAGGCGGGGGCGTGGCTCGGGAGGGAAGGAGCTCGAGGGAGGACCCCTGGCGCCGCCGGTGTCCCCGCCCCGGGCCGGCTAGGCTCGCTAGAGACCCCCACACCCACACCCACACGTGCGACTCGCTGCACAGCGCTGCACAGCGCTGCACTGCGCGGCACTCAAACGGGCACAAAATTCCTCTCATGGAGTCCCCGTTTTAATGAGGCTGCTTCCGGGGAGGGGGGAGGGAGGTCTTGGCGGGGAAGTCCGGGACTCGGGGCAAAGAGGTGCCTCTACCGCTAGCGCAAGCGCTAGGGAACGAATGCATTTCCCAGCGGGCGGGTGGGGGGGGGGGGGGGGGGGGAATCAGAGGGCGCCACGTGAGACGGCACGGCAGGGCGACCCGCTGGAAGGCAGGGGAGAGACTGTGTGTGAGAGAGAGAGAGTGTGTGTGGGAGAGAGACGCACACGCTGAGCGAGAGAGTGGCAGTGACACCACTGCCCCGGCCGCGGCTGCGCCTCGCCCACGCCTCCCGCCCACGGCAGCCCAGGGCAGCCTACGGCCCTCCGCGTTCGTACCCACATCCACACATGCTGCTCCCTCCCGTCTCACGCCGTTAGAAATCGGAATCGTCAAAGGGCATGCCACGTCTCGACCCCGCTCTGCTCTATGCCAGTCTCGCAGTATCATCACTCCGCGAGGCCAGCCTGTAATGCCCGTCGTTGTAAATTCCATCACTTATTTTTTTTAAAATTATTTCTCCGTGTTTCTCCCAGGGAAAAGGGGGACGGGGGCAGTACTGAATGAGTAAGGTGCGAGTACAGTACATTTTCATGTTTCAAACTTACATGATATGCTCGCTGATTTAATGCTACCTTGAAGTGCTTCTACTAGGTCAAAGCAACCAGCATAGAAACACTGTACAGCACGAAGTTAATTCAAAAAAAATTAAAATAATAATAATGCTGGCTTGTCTGATCTGGTGAGCAGAGAAAAATCTTTCAAGCACTGTGGAAGAAGCTGCAGTTTCCAATAATGACTGGACATGAACTTAAATGTGTTCCAGATCGAAGAGAAAACAGAAATTTCCACAGAAGAAAAAACCTTAATATTTTTAAAAAAGATGTTTTCACTTACCTTCTAATTCGACCACCTTTCCTGCTCGCTTAAGAGCCTTCACTGCCTCGTCGTGAGTCGCTTCTCTAAGATCTTCACCGTTCACTGACAGAATAGCGTCACCAACATACAATTGTTCTGTTTGATCGGCAGCCATGCCTTTAAATATTTTTGATATGAGAATAGGCATTTTATTTTCTTTACCGCCTTTAATAGAGATTCCTAGTCCGTTGTTATCAGATTTCACTACTCTCACAATTCGTTTTTGGTTTGCCACCGATTCTGGGACGTCGGCATTATCCATCAATCCGCCTGTTGAGTCTAGGTTGTTATTGTTGTTGTTCAGGGTGCCATTGAGAGCTGTAGAGTTTTCGTAGCTCTCATCCAAGCTGATGCTCAGGTAATCATCTTCAAGTGCAACAAACACTCTGTACCATTGCCCACGTACATGGGTTTCTAGAATACCCGAGCGGCCGAAACCAACTGCTGCAATGTCAGCCATCATGAATGGTATTCCACTTGGATTCTTGATGTGCTAAAATAAACTGGTTTCAACACATTTTTTGAATTTCAATTCCCAATGAAGTAGTTCACATTTTCCGGACTTCAGGTAGTCAAAACACACACATAGAAAATGTCGTACGTTTTGACAGTTCTGATTCTGGTATGAGGAAGTCGTGTTTTCCTGCCCGGGTGGTCGAAAATTCTTCAGGAGCAAGTGCACGTCACCATCGCGAATTCAAAGAAAACTGTGCAAACACAAAACCGGCACGAAAATTCACTTCGGAACGCTCTGAACAAAATAAAGGAGACTCCAAGCGAGAGGCTATGTTCCACACTAGGTGGAGCATTTGTATCCTTGCAGGGGTTCACGGCATCCTTAGAGGCCGTCTAGGTGCTGGTGGTGCCGAACCCTCACATTTCGGAGGTCACTGAATGCTCTTAGAGCCTCCGCGCGGGTACGTGAGGCGGTCACGAGTTTTTGACACGACATAAACAAATACACTACTGCCCGAGCTGTAGCTTTCTGAGTTCTGCTACACTCCTCCCCCTACCGCCCCTTCAGGTGAACGCAGGCGCGCGCTCTGGTGGCACAAAGAGAAACCGAAAAACGGCGCTCTACTGTTTCTTGGTAGTGGTACCAACCGACTAGCAGAAGAAGTTTGAGACGTAGAAATCGTACTTACAAAGGCTTTCCGTGTTTTGAAACTTTCATTCAATTGTAAGGCTTATTTTGTTTGTGGGAACTCAGAGTCAGGGCGACGCTCCGATTGTTTTTCGTTTGTTCTGCTCCCGATGATTGAAATTCAAACTTGTATCTCACTTATTTTAAAATTTCCAGTGAAGAAACTGTTGTATGCAATCATTTTTATAGGTTAAAAGTCCCCTGAATAACAGAAAACATAAGTAGCTGGGACAGTCGTTTTCCTAACGGATTTCATTCACTAGCTCTTTTAAACTCTAATATGTCTGCACTAGACGCTGGAAGTACTGCAACTCGCGATTAAAACATTTTAGTTTTATTATCACTATTGTCAGTATCATCTGTCGTATTTGACATTTAAATTATTGAGATTTTTCTGAATCTCATTTTCTACTTTCAGGAAGGAATATGGAGGATGATGGAGTTTATCGTCTGGAGGCGCCAGTTATTCAGAAAGGGGGCCTCTTCGTTAAGAAAAAGACAGAGGAAGGGAACAGCTCTTTCAAAGTGCCGGAGGTAAAAAGGTCTCTATTGGGACTGGACAGATTGGCAGGTAAATTTTGGTTTTTTGTTTACACAATAGTGATTTTAATTCTTCTTCCAAAGATCTTTTACCACATGTGCTTTGTTTGGTCAATTTAGCTGATCTTAGGAAGGAAAGGGATGATGAAGATGGCAGCATGTCTAAAAGATCAAAAGTAATGTCTTATCAGGACAGTGATGATCATGACGATGAAGATAATTATGACAATACCAGAGGAAACAGAGATGAGCACATGAGAATATCAAAACCTAAAGCTGATAGGTGTGTGACACTTCTGGCTTTTAATTAGTTTGTCATTAGACTTTGTGTACGATCATACCACATACCTAAAATCATATTCTCTTTAATGTTTAGGAATTATCGCTCTGCTGGAGAAGAAACGCCCTCTCATACTGGAGGACTAAGTGATGCCGCCAGGAACAGATTAGCAGAACACACGGCCAAACGAGAAAGAGGCATTCACCTTTCCTCAAAAAATGAGAGCCGAGTACGGGAAGACAGAAATGGCAGCTCCAGAGGTTCAAGAGATTATCAAAAGGAAAGGGAAAAGGACAGAGAGAGAAATCGAGACAGAGATAGAAACAGAGATAGAGACAGAAATAGAGATAGAGACAGAAATAGAGATAGAGACAGAAATAGAGATAAAGAAGAATCTAGAGGTATGTTGCGAAATGTGCATGTCAACTGTCATATGTTCAAGCCTGTAGCTCTTGTGATTATCTGTCGTCTATGATGTAGATGGTGATCGGCGCCGAAAGGAGGACGTTTCGGTTCGGAGTAGTCGCAGTAGTGAGAGGGGTCCAAGTAGCTCTCGAGACTGGTTGGAGACTCCTCGATTCAAGGATGAACCACGTACACCATCTTTCAATGTGAAGGACACCCCTTCAAGGTAGGATTTACTGAAGTCACTTTATGTAATAATACCATTAGTTCAATGTATGAGTAACTACTTTTCTGTGTGTATCTGACTCCAGATCCGGATGGGATGAAGATGACCCAACCCCAAATCGTAGATCAAGCTGGGACCTGCCTACCCCTAAAGTTCATAAATCAGGAGAGAGTGACTGGTCAGAAAGATCTTTTAGGAGAAAAACGGATAGGTATATGCATTGGTTTTATGTGTGAAACAGATGATTTTAGGCCCTAAATAGTTTAATTAGTGATCATAATTCGGTTGTTTCAACTCTTGTTTCTATTTTTTACCACAGACCAGATCGTAAGTCTAGAGCTGATGATACACCCCTACCTACACCTACCCACAAATATAACACATGGGCTAAGGACAGAAAGAAAACAGGTGCCACCCCTGCTATAGGAAAAGGTCAATGCCATTCATGTTGCACTCAGGTCGATCAGAATCCTTGCAATTTAACACATTAGTCTTCTCATTCCAGATGACGGCATTCAGTGGTCCCAAGAGGAAGACAAAGAACTTTGGGAAGATGAGCAAAAACGACTTGATCGTGAATGGTACAATATTGATGACGGGTTTGATGATACTCAGAATCCTTTTTCTAATATAAGTGAAGAATACACAAAGAAGAAAGAGGAACAGCTCGAACAACGGAAGAAGAAACGAATGTCTGCCCAACAACGACAAATAAACAAGGTATTTTGGTTTTAGATTGTAATTCCTCTAAAATACTACGGAACTATTGACTTTTATGAATTGCTTTATCAATCCCAAACTTTCAGGACAATGAATTGTGGGAACGGAACAGAATGTTGACATCTGGTGTTGTGCATTCTGTAGATGTTGATGAAGACTTTGAAGAGGAAAGTGAAGCAAGAGTGCATTTGTTGGTTCACAATATTGTTCCCCCATTTCTTGATGGTAGAATTGTGTTTACCAAACAACCAGAACCTGTTGTTCCAGTTAGGGTATGTTTTTGATGTGCATCATTTTTTCTTGACATATGTAATTTCATTATAGAGTAACATCCTTTTTATGTCTTAAAGGATCCCACCTCTGACATGGCTATGACAGCAAGGAAAGGTTCAGCTCTGGTGCGTACGTACAGAGAGCAAAAAGAAAGGCGGAAAGCTCAGAAAAAGCATTGGGAATTAGGGGGAACTACTATCGGAAATATAATGGGTATCAAGAAGAAAGAGGAAGAGGACGTAGGCATGGGTGAAGATGACCGTGCTGATTACAAAACAGAGCAGAAGTTTGCTGAACATATGAAAGATACACCTGCAGCATCTAGTGAATTTGCAAAGAGGAAGACTATTTCCCAACAGCGTCAATATCTACCTGTGTTTGCTGTTCGACAGGAGGTAAGTTTTCTGTTCTCATGCATATATGCATTACACAGATTTCTCCTTGAATTTTCTTATCTTTCCTTACTTGCAGCTTCTAAATGTGATAAGGGAGAATAATGTTATCATAGTTGTTGGAGAAACTGGAAGTGGTAAAACCACTCAGTTAACACAATACTTACACGAAGAGGGTTATAGTAAGTATGGAATGATTGGATGCACACAACCTCGGCGTGTTGCAGCAATGTCAGTTGCAAAGAGAGTGTCAGATGAAATGGGATCGGGACTTGGTGAAGATGTTGGATATGCTATCCGTTTTGAGGATTGTACTTCAGAGGTAAGACTTCAACTTTGTTCAATATCGAAATTTTAGCTGCTTGTTTCTTAAATTTTAATAATATTTTATTTTGTAATTTTATTTCCAGAAAACTATAATTAAGTATATGACTGATGGTATTCTGTTGCGTGAATCGTTAAGGGAACCAGACTTGGATAATTATAGTGCTATTATCATGGATGAAGCTCATGAGCGCTCGTTGAGCACAGATGTACTTTTTGGACTGTTGAGAGAGGTACTTCAAATTTTCATCCTTGTCAATTACAGAGGGAGTTGCAGAGGGATTAAAATGGTTTTGTTGCTCATGCTCATCGTTTGTCTGCTTTGTCATTTAGGTGGTGGCAAGAAGGCATGACCTGAAGCTGATTGTCACTTCAGCCACAATGAATGCTGAGAAATTTTCCACATTCTTTGGGAATGTCCCTTCTTACTTTATACCCGGAAGAACGTTCCCTGTAGATGTGCTTTTCAGCCGAAACTCAGTTGAAGACTATGTTGATGCTGCAGTAAAGCAAGCTTTGCAGGTACACTTGCAACCAACACAGGGTATGTATGTTTTGGGTGTTTTTTCCTCTCTCAATATTCTACATCTACACTCTAATTTTATTTGTGTTCATAATTTTTTTAGGTGATATTCTTATTTTTATGCCTGGTCAAGAGGACATTGAAGTCACTTGTGAGGTATTGGCAGAGAGGTTGGGAGAACTAGAGAATGCTCCACCTCTCTCTATTTTACCTATTTACTCCCAGCTGCCGTCAGACCTACAGGCCAAAATTTTTCAACGTTCTCCTGAAAATATCAGAAAATGTGTGGTGGCTACCAATATTGCAGAAACATCTTTAACAGGTATTGTTTATCTTCTTGTATTTTTACCTTGGCTAATTTAGATTCTTAATTTTACTGCTATTATAAAAGATGGATTGCATACTACAAATTCAATTATGCTGATGATATTTTTTTACAGTCGATGGAATTATGTTTGTGGTTGACTCTGGCTATTGCAAATTGAAAGTGTATAACCCCAGAATAGGTATGGATGCCCTTCAAATTTATCCTATAAGCCAAGCCAATGCAAATCAACGGTCAGGAAGAGCAGGCCGTACTGGTCCTGGACAATGTTTCAGGTTAGTTACTGTAGATTTTCATTATAAAAAATGTTGTTGCTCAATTGGCAAGAATAAAATGTCTTAAGCTTAACTGTATGATCGTAGTATGATAATTCAATTGATTTTTGTATGAGTTCATACTGTTCAAGGGTATTTTCTGGTTTCAGATTGTATACAGAACGGCAGTACAAGGATGAGTTACTTGTCACAACTGTGCCAGAAATTCAACGTACAAATTTAGCTAATACTGTATTATTATTGAAGTCACTAGGGGTTCAGGACTTGCTACAATTTCATTTTATGGACCCTCCCCCTCAGGTATGTTGTTCTTTTCAGGAGTAATAGTATTAGGATAATAGTAAATGCTTGTTTTGTAAATTTGTGGGCAACATGTTTTTTTTTTTCTGATTCATGGCAGGACAATATTCTCAACTCCCTTTACCAGCTGTGGATTTTGGGAGCTCTTGACAACACTGGAACTTTGACACCTCTTGGTAGACAAATGGCTGAGTTTCCTTTAGATCCTCCTCAGTGTCAGATGCTTATTGTATCTTGCCAAATGGGCTGTTCTGCTGATGTGTTAATCATTGGTAAGCTATATTCAGTCCTCTATGTATATGTTCAGAAAAATATGTGGTAACTAGAAAAAAATTATCCCAGGGCCATGGGTGGTTTCTGTTTCTTTGAGAGAGGTTGGCATGAATGGGGGGCAGAATGAGGCATGATTACCTATGCACTGGATAGCAATACAGTTGATGTCCTTTTCATTACAGTGTCTATGCTGTCTGTCCCATCAATTTTTTACCGACCCAAAGGACGAGAAGAAGAGGCTGACGCCGTCAGAGAAAAGTTCCAGGTCCCAGAGTCAGACCACCTGACGTATTTAAACGTCTATAACCAATGGCGAACCAACAAGTATGTGTTTTGTTCTTGTTATGAGTCAACATAACATGTTGTGTTGCAAGGTACTAATACCTGTTGATTATAGTTATTCAGCAACTTGGTGCAATGAACATTTCATTCATGTAAAGGCTATGAGGAAAGTCAGGGAAGTCAGACAACAACTGAAAGATATACTTGATCAACAGAAGTTGGATTGTGTTTCCTGCGGAACTAACTGGGATATTATTAGGAAATGTATTTGTTCAGGTAAAATAATTATTTTTACTCTATTTTGAAGTTTCTATTACCCGTTTCATTGTTAACTGAATGAGTCATTCCCTGTAACAGCCTACTTCCACCAAGCTGCTCGGCTGAAAGGAATAGGCGAGTATGTAAATTGCCGTACTGGAATGCCTTGCCATTTGCACCCTACATCAGCACTTTTTGGAATGGGTTTCACCCCCGATTATGTTGTCTATCATGAACTCATAATGACCGCAAAGGTAGGTCTTGTTAACTTTTATTGCTCTCTTTTAAATGTCGTACAACCATAATAAGCCTTACTTTTACTGTATCTAGGAATATATGCAGTGCGTCACTGCTGTAGATGGCCAATGGCTTGCGGAGCTTGGCCCAATGTTCTTCTCTATAAAAGAGACAAATCGATCTGGTCAGGCTAACAGACGTCAAGCTCAACAACATTTAGCTGATATGGAGACACAAATGAAACAGGCAGAAGCTGAAATAATTGCTCGTAAAGAAGAACAAGATCGAAAGTTTTTAGCAAGTCAAAGAAAGTGAGTACTAATATACTTTTCTTTTTTAAAACCGTGGGTCGCAGTTGCTCTTACTTCCGCACTTTCACTTGCAGAGGAGAAATTTTAACTCCAGGAGCCCGAGAACCTTCTACCCCTGCAACTCCCAGAAGGACACCAGCAAGACTAGGGTTGTAACCAGAGCATAAATAACTGTATCAGAAATCCATTCATGAAATCAAGTTACTAGTACTAGGGTACTAATAAAATAAATGACTAGACGAGAAATTTTCAACATGCATTTTTATTCTATCCCACTCATCCAACAGTTCTGCTTCCAAAAAAAAATATTTTAAAATCTGCATCACCAAGAATCTTTCAACTGCAGGATTCTGGCCTCTTCATTGAATTTAAATTCAGATTTTCCAGACAAAAAATCAAAAAATAATCTGTGAAGTTTTTCAACATAAATAACTTCCTTGTATAGCGTGAAAGGAGTCATCTCAAGTAGATATGCACATTCCTCAAGCAGGTTTGCAAATGACAATGGGAGCTTTGACACATGTTCACTTGGCGCATCAGAGTTTAAGTGCTGTGTTTTAAAATGCAACATCCAGTATTCTGTATGAGGCGTGTACAGCATGTTGACCTCCTCTTCCTGCGGCAGTGGTTCTTGACTTTTCCTGGTCTTCTTAGTGTTCTTGCTGTCTGCCCATGGTGGCCTTGGGGTACCTACGAGACGTTTTACTTCTACCTCCTCATCTGCACCAATTTTCATATCACTTATATTTGGCAGCGGAGTATTTTGGCCTGAGCCAGCAGTCTTGGGGAGAATTATGGGTTTGTGCAGATTGAAGGGGCGCAGTTGCAGTGTTGGTTTTGCCTTTCCTTGAAGAGGCAAATTTTGAGCAGGAAGCTTGTCTACTTGGTCCATGAAAATTTTCACTCTGTAGCACATGGTTTCAGAAGGCTGATTTGAGTCCTCTTGTGATGTAGCCCAAATGGAAGAAACAGCAGCACCATTGTGCAGTCCAACATGTAAGCCATGCAGCTGAGCCCATTCAATGTACCTAGAAACATGAAAAATTGTTGTTAAAATGTGTTGAAATTATTTTTTAAAATTTCCCACAGTGGGAGGAGATTAAAAAAAAATTATGAATTAAATTAAATGAAAAACATACTCGTTTGGATGCGTTAGATAGTCAATTGACTTTTCTTTGAAGCTCTGATTAAGCATTTCAAGATTCAGCCCACCAATCACTTGGTTCCATTCATCTGCATCCAATGTTATTCTTCCTTCTTGATACGCTCTGGATATAATCTGAAAACATAAGTAGGACAGTATTTTATCAATCCTACTAAAAATAATATAGAAAAAATTTTATACCCCACAAATACCTTTTATCTTTTAAACATTATTTACCTCTACATATGAAGAAAAGGGGGAAGTTGTACAAGGAAAAGTGATTTTATCTGTTTCCAAATCATTACTGCCTCTGAGGCTTTCAATAAACTTCCTGTAGATTTCACTTAGTAAAACTTTCCGTTGAGCTTAATTTAGAAGTACAGAACCACAAGGAAAGTCATTACCACACTTGGTCTAGTAAATGCAGCTGAGCGACAAATCAAATCCATAACTCACTGTGGATGCCAGGATTGTAGACAGCATTCCTCCATCCAGAAATGCTTGCTTCAACATTTTGATACACAGAGGTGGAGTCTCTAAGCTGATATTGGTTTGGTTCATGTAAAAGCATGAAAGCTGTACGTCGAAGGGTACAAAATCTTTCCCAATCATCCCATACAAACAATTCTGTAGACTCATTCTGCGACACTAGAACCCTGAAGAAGAGGAACGGTACTGCTTAATGTGGCACTGCAGCACATACCTGATGCAGCCTACACTTACTCATTCAGTTTTCTTGCTATTCTTGAGTTCTGATGTTCAGTGGCATCATCAAGTCCAAACAAAATCTTTAAAGATATAACAATGTGTGCCATTGCTCTTCCCTCCCAATTCGGCATGTTCTTACTAACAGTCGGAACAAAGGCTTTCGGGGCAGGCAGCAGGGCTAACAATCGTTGAGCCAATAGACAAACCTGAGCTAAATCATTAGAGTATGAATACACAGTGCTTTAAAAAGCGCAAATAAAGTTTGTTTTAGACTTACAAGGTAAATTCAACTCTGCAGTATAATGTTGAATTAGATCCTTCATAGAAGGGGGTTTGATAGCTTTTAATCCAACATATGATGCTAAACGCCCACAGCCGTATAAAAGAGAATGGTACTGAGGAGCAGGTTGTTGACAAATGAACACTTGAAAGTTATCACCTCGCAATTGTCCTAAAGAAGAGAAGAATTTCTGAAGATGTGAATACGAAATATGCTTCTCGGATATCCACCTTAAAAGAATTCTGTATTTAGAACGGTTTTAACCAAAATAAGAACAACACTGAGACAGACATAATGTTTTGGTTGCTTTTTTTTTACCTGAGAAGATCACTCAGTTTCACCTTTTCATCAGTCATAATAAGCCCCAAGTAGATTAAGTACAAAAGTTTATTGCGCACCAAAACACCGGGGTGAAAACTCAATGCAGTTGAATCTTTAATATCCTGGAGTTTATCGTGCTCAGCATTAAATCTGCAGAAAAGAGATGTTTTATTACAAATTGTTAAAACAAGGTAGGGAGGGAACACTCAAATTCTTATAAGCTTGTAGGAGCAATACAAACTGCAGTTCACAAGGTTCTTTATCTTCATCAGCTATAGAACTGACAGCCAGCATATCCAGAGTAACATCGGTCAGAGTTTGGCTGGCTACGGACATATCTTGTAAAATTTTAGCATAATTTTGTCGAAGAAGCGATTTCTGCAAAAGTCAATTTAGCTACAGGATAGGTATGTGATGATTCATGATATTCATTATGCCACCAACATAACAAAAGTATTACAGTTTTCCCCCGAATTCTACGTTTGTTCAAGCCTTTATCATCAGGGGCTCCAGCGACATCATTTGGGTCTTCCCCTTCTTTACCCTCCTTTTTTTCTACTTTCACCCTTGTCATTTTTTCCTCCGCATATCCATATATCAGACGAGCATCACTGAAATAATTAATCTTATGTATGACTACTGCATATGTGGCCATAGGGACTACTAGAAGCAGACAAAAACAGTATACAAAATTAAATAAATCAGAGTTTAACTTACTTTTTTTTGAAGTTTGGGCCTAGTTTTGGAAAAACAGAGGAATCGCCCATGAATGCTACTTCCATTTTTTTTAAGTACGCACTCCACAGTTTTAAAATTGTAGTTTTAAAAGTTGGTTTGACACCTAAACTGACCAGCTCATCTACTAGCCCGACAAGACAAAGATTGAATCCTTCCCATGTTGTTATATCGGCTGCAATAAAGTTCATTGGTTGTCACCGAAATATTCACATAAATCATGACACAGAAAGCACACATGCTTAGAATGACAAGGAAGAGCAAGCAAGAATAAAGAAAACTTAGCCACCTCCAACATCTGGCTCTCCATCTCTGTCCTTTCTCTTCACACCCCTCACATCCTCTGCTTTAATTTCCTCGTGTACGTCCCCCGGTAAATCTTCGATCTCCAAAACTTCTACACGAATATCCTGGAAGAAATAATCTCAATGATTCCCTGGATTCACACAATTTCTTCAGTTAAATACAAACACTAATCTAATATTCAAATCTGAACCTACTTGGGTCTGCGTTTGACATTCTGAGCAGAAGTAGTAACCCGACTCGCAGATAAAATCGGTACCAGAGCACACTGTGCAGACGGGCATATTGCTGAGCTTAAACCCACAGCAGGAGTTCAAAAAGCCAGATTATGAAGTTGACTCGATGACAATAACCTTACTCAGCACGTGCTGAGCATAGTGATTGGTTAATTTATTGGACGATGGAAGTAAAGACATTGTCCAGAGTTTGTCAAACCATAAATTTATACTGAAATATGGCATGCAGCGGAACAGGAATAGTGACGGCGAAGCGTAATCTCAACTTGGGTGTCTGTTGTTCTATTATGATTGCCGGTGGAGAGGAGAAGTAGTTAACTTGTAGATGGCGGTTTGTTTGTGTCTGCCGTGTCGAAGCTTGAATTTGACTTCATCTGACCTAACTGCATGTTGAGGTTGGACCAGGCATTCAGCAATTCTGTAACATGTCGAATAAATGTGTTGTCGTGTTAGCTCCGAATGGAAGACGTCAGAATGTGAAGGTTACTCCGAACACAACCATTTTGCAGGTATGAACTAAGATGTCATTGCATGAAAGTGAAACGTCATTGTCAATTGGCAGGCAACTAATTCCTAGCTTATTTTGAAGTATGTCAAGTAATCCATCCCTAATTTGTTAAGGCACTTAATCTGGGTGTTAATAGTTTGTCCTATTACCCTTTTACTTTCATGATTTAATAATTGATTCTCAAGTTTCTTAACTCTTTCTCAATTGTTCATTAAGTTTACTTGGTGTGTTGAACACTTATTATCAGTGATGATATAAGTTTATTTCTAGGTACTTGAGGAGGTCTGCAGGAAGCAAGGTTTCAAACCTGAAGAATATGACATAAAGTATGTGGATCATTTCCTTGTGCCTTCATTTATATCAGCTTTACCAGCATGCGAATATCTTTGTTATCTTTTTTAGACACCACAACAAGATTCTTGATGCCACCTCTATAATGCGCTACACTGGACTGCCAAACAATGCTCAACTGGAAATGTCTGCGGCTCTAAGGACCAGAGCTGAAACTCGTGTTAAAGTAGGGCTTGCACTGGAGAGTGGTAATCGTGTGATGGGAGAGTTTGAACCCTCAGGTAAGGCAGCACCTTTGCAATTTTTAAAAACCACGTTTAAGATTTCTGTCTTATCAACTTTCGATCTTACTGAATTCCAGATACTCTCTGGAATGTTGTGGGAAAATTATGTCCAGATGAGGTTGATACAGAAGTGTCTGCTGAAACCCTTCCTGTAATATTTTACCTGGGCCGAGAAGAATGTGGCAAAGAAAATCTTGAAAGAACTACATTACGCTGTTTGGGTTTAACTTCTGGTGGTGGAATACTGAGGTTTGAACTGCCCCCCAATGATTCTTTACGTATCCTAAAATACTTTGGAATATGAGTTGTATAATGATATGTCCTTCCAGATTTTTCAGAAAGGCACCAGGTGATCTCAATCAACAAGCAAATGTGTCGGCTCCTTTGACACGGTCCATTCCAGCCCAGGAATCCTTAGCCAAGCTGCAAGCGAGCTTTGTCCCTTTGTCAAAAGCTCCCAATGAGCTGAACTCCAAAAATTCTGAGAAAGAATATCCCTCAGTTTCAACTATTAACCAGCAGTCTGGTGCTTGTGTACCAATGCAAACTGAGGAGAGTGAACCTGTGTTGCATCTTCAGCCTCCAGTTGCAGATGAACCAAGAAATGAAAGTGTGCCTTCTGTAGTACCTTCTGAAAAACAAGAATCTAACAGTGAAGATATGAAAATGGATTATGAAAGCAGCTCAGATACTCCTCAATTATCTATGGCAAGCTCATCCACGCCGTCAATTTGTGAGCCACCTGTAAAATTCCCGATTAAAGATGAACCACAAGAAACTATTGTGTTTGTGAGTTCAATTACTTCTTTTCAAGAAGACAAAATTGTTTCTTTAATCACCATTTTAATTTTTGGCTAACTGCAGTTTGGTGTATGTTTTGTAGTTAGGGGAGCGAAATGCAGTTCTCTTTGATGCAGCTACTGCCCAAGCATGCAAGCCGGAAGATGTACCTGATGACTTTTTCGATTTGACGGTTGATGATGCTAAGCAGTTACTCAGAGATCTGAAACGTCGGCAGTAAGTACGAAGTATCAGAAGTTGAGAGGATTAAGTACACCCGATCTTCATTGCCAGTTCTTTCGTCTAATTTGCAGAGCTGCTTTGGAGCAACAGCCACTAGTTACTTCTCAGTACAGGGAACTGGAGAAGTCCAAACAAATGCTTAGTGCCCTTCATCAGTACAAACGCTGTGTTATCAAGGTTCAATTTCCGAATCAGCTTGTCCTGCAGGGAACATTCACCCCACTCGAGAAAGTTTCTCATGTCATGGACTTTATAAGAAAATACCTTCAAGATGGTGCAGTAGACTTTCACATTTGTAAGTAGACACACAAGTCTAGTTCATAGATTCACGCAAGCCCATTGATCTTAATCCATTGTAACTTGGGTCAGTCACCGTACCGCCGAAGACAATACTGCTGCCCGAACAGACGCTGTACGAGGCCAACTGTGTGCCCGGTGCCTTGGTTCATTTTCTCTCCTCCACGCCGTGCCCCGAGAGCGGGTCATACATTCGGGATGACGTTATGGCCCAGGCATGCACGGCGAGCGCCGCGGCCGCCGCCGCGGCCGGCACCACGCGCCGAACCAAGTGAGTTGGCATTTGAGTTGATAGAAAGTAAGGTGCCAGTTTTGTTCGCTTTCTACCACGTGTGCCACCCCCCCAGGACCATGGACCTCGGGGATCCGGACCTGGACGCCCCGCCACCAGACACGGGCCTATTTGTAGCCCAGGCGAGCACTCCGAGTGCCGAGCCGAGGACTGCGCCTCGGCCCGTGAACAGCAATGAGGCCGGTTGTAAAAAGGTTCCCAAATGGTTTAAAACTTCCAAATAAATTCTTATGCAGCCAAGAAGTTAATCTGTTATATTCATATGTCATGAGTGGTTTTAACATTTAGATTGACAATGTGGATGAGGAGTACGGGAGAAAGAAAAAGATGTTTGGTTCATTAGCTTTATTGCTCATGACAGTTAACGCACACAAAGATACTTTAATACACCAGAGAGTTCCACTGATCGACGTGCCACTGAAGAACTTATCACATGAAACTCTCACAGATTTCAGCTGTGATATGAACAAATACAACACAGCACAGCTAAACCTGCGGGACGCCCATGGATTGATGGTTGACCACCTCAGCTGGCGCAGATGTGCAGACTTAGAACGACGATAAACATTCCCAACACTGCTCTTGATTCAGCTGTGATGTGATTCAAAAACACAAAACCACAGCAAAATCAAAAGAAGGTTCAGAAATAGGGCTGAAAGATATGATGGAAGATGCTATCACGAAACTACATGCAGATGCAGAACACAAGTTCCCTCCCACATATCAAGTGCACACCACATTAGAAGCCAGTGCAAGACGATAACTGATGCAGGGACAGACCTTTGTGATACCAAAGAAGACTGTGATATGAACAAGAAACACATTTCACAGTCTCTTCGGCGCCACAACAATCCGTCAGCGAACTGACAGCTGAAATGTAGGCAGTCCATGTAACAATAATTCCGAATTCCCGAAACCCCATCTCTGAACCCAGCAAACGCAACAGAATAAATGAAAAGTAGCACGGGAGCAAACTATGGAAAACGCGGGGACGCGTTCAATGATTTGGCGCGAACACGAGGCACAGCCGCCATTTGATTTCCCATGCAGCTGACGAGCCGCCCGCGAATGGGCGGGAAATAAATAACGCCGAGACGTAGAGGTACGACGCCCGCAACCGCCTCGAGGAAAAAGCGATAATAACAGAGTTTAAGACCCACAGTCCTTCACCGCAAACAATGAATGGAAGGTAACAAGCCGTAGAGCCGACAAGCACGCGATGCGATGCGGGCGTCGGGCGGGCACAGGCGTTCCCACACCCCAATAACGGTCAGCTAACCCCACGGCGGCAACCGGGAGGTGCGCGCAATCCGCCGAAAGCACACAAAAACCCAGCGAGAGCAAGAGGCAAATCACTAGGGAGCCCCGAAAAAGACGAGTCCTGAACGCAGACGGGCATGCGACCCGCGGACCAAGCGGACCAACGGGACGCGATCGCATCCCATGGCGCCACGGCGTAGATAGGCCTGGCAGTCCATTCCACTCCGGGAACTCGAGGCAAACGGAAAGTACCGACGGCAAACGAAGGTAGGCGGCGGGAGGCGACCGCGCAGGGCACACTCAAGCCGCGATAAGTAAAACAAGCCGGCGCACGAAGCCAGAAAAGCTGGAACACGTGCAACCACAGCCTCACCAGCAGTCGTCCTCCATCCCAAAGACTCCGAACCCAACTGACACCGTTTCCGGCAGCGGCAGCGACAGGACGGGAGAGGAGAGGGGGAGAAGGAGCAGGGAGAGAGAGGAGAAAATGGAAATCAGGCAACGTCGCAATCGAAATGATTTCGATGATGTGGGGCTGAAAGGTTGAAATAAATTGGTTGAAATGTTTCAATTTGGTAAATGACCGGTAAATGATCGACAAGAAAAAATTAGGTTTCCCCCATAAACAGAAGAAAAAAAGTAAATGTGTACTTAGATGATTACGGACGGACGATTTAGTTGACTCGCTCCCCAAAAAAACAAAACAACCAAAGCCGCAGTAATGCTAGTCATATTTATTTTTGCAAGTATATGCTGCTCTTAAAAATGCCGATATTTTCGCAATTTTTTAAAAATTTATATGAACAACTGAACCTTAACGACTTTAATTGTTCCTCTCAAGTTAACACTAGACTCCGCCGTCCCCCCCCCCCCCCCCTCCTCCCTCTCCCCCGGTAGCTAGCAGAAGCCGTGATCACCACCGTAACCTGCAAAAGCTCTATGCTGTGCAACTTGTGAAGATTATATTTTCAATTCTTTTTGTCATACGACGGCTAATTCACACCATATTCTGCTAATTAATGTTTATGTAAGAAAAATTTTGGTTGGGCATTCCTTTATCGGTATTTTTGGAGGAGGGCACAAATATCTGAGGTAGAAATCATAATTAAGCTCTGGGTTCTCACTTTGCCGTTGTAAATAAACATACTTTGTAAAACGCTGGCTTTTGAAGTCTCGCGTGTCACGTTTCTTTAAATGCTGTGATGTTTGGGAACTTCTGATACTCACACCCATACACACGCCACTTGTCTTGTTCTAATATATCGCTTTAAATTTCCAGAAATTATGGCGTGCATCCACACACTCACCAAATCCATCAGTGGTTTTGTGTGTCACCAGGCTGCACGCACATTTAGTGCGTTCAGTCATACCGCAATAGGTAACAATATACAAGGGGCGGTTCATGCAGGCCCGTTAATGGTACCCTCTCCCAAATCACTGCTACCTCCATCTCCTGTTCTTCTCATTCCTGCGGCAGGAATGAAGGTAAGTCTCCCAAAATCCTAGTTAACCTGCCAGTATTCTGAACGTTCAGTCATGTGCATGTTTACTTTCTCCCCACTATAGCAAATGGGCAAGTTAAGGAAAAGATGCAGGCATTGCTTCTTCATCATGATAGACGAAAGGCTGCATGTGTGGTGTGACGTCCATGCTCGTCACAAGCAAATGCAGATGATTCCCAAGCCGAAGACAGTCATCAGAACAACTCACGCGACGCAAGGAAAACTTCGTCCTTGGTAATACTTTAGTCTTAGCTGTAAATACATTAATTTGTTGTCATTCAAAATTAAAATTGTTTTACTATGTTTACTTTGCATTGTCTGCTTTTGCACTCTATCACATGATCCTTACAATGGAAGGGACAGTTAAATCAGAAAGGATGTGCTGGGTTACCCGCCTCCCTGCTATCCATATGGAGGATCAAACGCTTATAGAGATGGAATGTGTCAGTGCTAGAAAGGTCAGGAATAAAATACCACTTCATGTGTCGGTCTGGATTGTTACCAGACGTTTATTTGTGGGACACATCTAAAAGTCTTAGTATTTTGTTCAAAAGGAAAGATGTAAAAGGGGGTGGTGAGCTTTGTGACCATAGATTGGATGGATACCACATGAAGTGGTTACAAGGGCATTTGTTAATGTCCTAATGCATCACAATAAATAAAAACAATTCATCAAATTTGCTACTAAACATGATTCAATTGAGTGGGCGGGGTGGACGACAGGAATGTAACATCACAGCGTCCAACTGCCTCTGAGACAAATAATGGGGGATCCACAGCCACCAGACACTAATGTTGCCACACTACGCAACAGCACCCGACTACCCGAAGTCGCAAATCTTTGTGTTACTTACGATTAATCAATGACATGGAAACAGGCAACTGCCTCAGTTCTAACAGACCAGATAGACTTGCATGTCACTGTCAAGATGTAATACTGGAAGACAAAGGTAAATGTGATGGTAAAAGTGAACTCACAACTATCAAGCAAAACTGACTGGTGCTAAATTAAGGGGTTACATGATGGTAACTTCAAATATTTCCTGCTAATGGCACATAAATCATTTGAGCAACAAGATTCATTACACATTACAGGAATAACAAAAGATACAAATACATAACAGAAGAAAAATAAACTATCACAAAGGAAAACAATTCTCTTATAAGTATCTCAGATTGATTTCTGGAAGTTATAACATTTACCTCAACTCGTGCAAAAATAAAACAATATGACATAACAAGTATTAAAATGTGTAATTGGCCAATACATAGAATAAAACCAACATAGGCATTTATTGCTAAAAACCACAACCCCGTAAAATTGTCAGACAGGATTTTAATTGTCTGAATCACATGTATTATTGCAAATAAGTAGATCAAAACATGTTAATAGATATCTAATACCAACATACATAATACACTTAAAACAGCAGTCATATGGCAAAATAACATAACTGCATAACCAAATTTTCAATCAACAAACATTTTCAAAGTACATTTTTCTACCCCGAAATAAAGTGTAACTAACAGCTTTCTACAAAAGACTGGAACCAAATTTATTGCTGCATTTGGCATGGAGTAGCTCAGGCATTTTATTAAACCCTTACTCCTAAGTAGGTGAAATCAGAATTCCTCTGAAAATGGTTCTGCACCTCCTCACAGATAGAATCTCGAAAAATAAAACTGAATTCCACCAGATACCTACAGTAACACAGTATTTCTTTCTTTGTACATCCTCTCACAGCGCATGATAAAATATGTAACAACGTGAATCCGAAAACCTTTCATGTTTTTCCTCTAGCCTCAGGGATTTTGGAACATGTTTGGAACATTTAAGCAATGTTCACCCCTGACTAATAAAATACTGATGAACATAAATTACTAATAATTCAGGTGATTAACAACTAAGATTTCATAAAGAAATGCCCGTAAATCTTGTCCCTGAACAGAAAACCTTGGCTAAAGTTTGATCTTTGGATAACAGATTCTTACAACAGGAGGTCTTGGATTCCGAATTAATAAAGTGACAGGAATTATTTGATACACAATCAATGATGCATGTGGTCACAACATCATTTCAACTTACATAAGGAAACAAAAAATAACGAGTCAGTTGTCATGGCCAAATTAAAACAAACAAGCACAATAGTATTGTTTACTCTGAATAAAAAGACCTCAAAGACAACAGCAACGTACTAGATAAAATACTGTCCACATACAGATTTAGAATGACATCACAGAATCTCTCTTTCTGAACAATGGAATGCATAGAAAATTATTATTTATGGTCTTAAAATATAAAGGCATTGGTCAATAAAGCCCAGAGCTTGCAATACATTCAGTTTTGCTTTAATATTATAACAATCAAGCACTGGTTAAATACAAGAAGTCAACACAGATAGAATAGAATATTTTAACAGAAAATAAAGAATGAAATAGGCGAAGGCACAGGGCCACTTAAATTAAGATATCAATCAATTTTAACGCGAAATTATACTGCCAAGGCCTGGCATTATCTCTGCCTGGATAGGACCATATTCCACCATCTCACCATCAACAGTGATGTAACTTCCTTCCGTTTCTGGCTCAAGACGAAAAGCCAAAACTGGTAACATCTTCACATGCGAGCAGTTTAGATGAGTTCCATTAGATAATCCAAGCAAGAACTGGAAAAGAACACAAAGAAATTTACCATACCTCGCCATACAATAGCAACGCAAGAAAGCAAGCAATAGACCTGAGAAATTTATCTACTACAGTACCTGCAGTAGTTGATGCCTTGAGATTCCTGCTTCAATGACTACCAACCAAATTATACCATCACTTAACTTCGCATCTGGTGCAAATAAGCAATCCTTTGCCAAGTGTGTCACATTTGTTGAATGCATCATGACAAATTCTCCTGAGAACAGACAACAGAACAAAAAGGTAAGTTAACAGAAATATGCATGCACTCAGTTTGCAGTTGCAACAAATGTGTCTCAAAAGAAACCTTGTATAGTTTTCCAAGAATCTGGTACAGGCTGTGTGAGTGATGGCAATCGGGACGGAGGGCCATACATTTGCACATTTGCACCACCATTGGGATTATCACAACTTGAATCAAAGACAGATTGGAAGCTGGAGCCTCCAATTGAATAATAGGTACTACGTCGAGAATTGACCGAGTAGAAGCTGTCCATGCGAGGGCGATGGTCAGAACTCATATCCTCAGCAATCTGAAAAATCAGAAATAGATCAATAATACAAAATTGAAAGAGGAAACATCTGGAGTTGGTAATATTAGTTGACCCACCTTGGCATAAGCAGTCTCCAAGCTAATATCATGAAAGGGGCTGTCAGGATCCACAAGATCACTGAACATGCTTTGGCTTGAGTGCATTGGAGTTAAGAATCCTACACCTCTCTCCCTGTCAGGGTCAATGTCAACCATTTGACTAGCACTGCGGGTTAACGGCACTGTGCGTCCGACTCCACCTGGAGAGACTGGACACTTATCATGTAATAAGTAGGATATCCGTCCTTTGTAAGTGCGTAATCCTGTAAGGGAAAAAACAAAACGGAGGCTTGATCAAGTCCTTGTGGCTATAACAAATGTGACAAAAAAAGGATAGAACAGCCTAAATTACCTATTAACCTAGCAAAGCTCCACACTGTGAAGCGCTGTCCCCCAATGGCACGCAGCTTTTCACTTTCTATGTCTATATCTGATAAAAGACCCCAACCAATGGATAGAAAAGAGTACATAATCTGAAAAATAGATATAATTTTAAAATGCTCGTCATCATAAAAGGCACAGAAAAATGCAATGCACAATTAAAACAAAACCACTTACTTTTGATCTTGTTTCAACTCTTACTAAATCAAGAGGAGTTGGATTCCCCTTCAGTATGTTCAGAGTGGAGAAAAGAATTGGGTTCTGGTCATACGAGTCACTGAAAAGAAAGAAAATTGAGTATTAAATCTAAACCAAGAGGGAACAAAAGTGAAAAGTGAACAAATCAAGTCACACTTACTCAACTGCTACCGATTTAGCAAGCCCATTCCCTGAGCCACATGGTATTATGCCGATGGGAACTTCCTTAATAGCCGTTCTCCAATCGGGTCGCTCGAACAGACCGTTGACAACCTGAATCACCAAGAGTGTTTGCATTCGTCAGCAGTTGACATCAGCACACTACCCGCCCACTCCGCCCTGCTCCGCCCCACCTCACCTCGAATATGATGCCGTCGCCGCCCAGGGTGACGATGCCGCGGTACTGGTAGATGTCTCGGTTGCGCACGAACTCTCGGGCGAAGTTGGCGTGCTGGGAGATGTGCAGGTCGTAGCCCACCTCGGCCTCCAGCAGCAGCGGCACCACCTTCTGCTGGAACAGGTCCCGCGCGCGCCCCGGACCGCTCTTGGGGTTCAGCAGAACGAGCAGCTTGCGCTCGTCCAGGATCCGCTCCACGCCCCCTGCAAGAACAACGACCAGGGTCACTGGGGGGACATGCACTGCGTCATCGCCAGGACCGAGGCGTAGACGAGTCCTCCAGGCAAATATTACCGATACCTTCTAACGAGACCCACGCGTTCTAGAGGGGTTTCGTCTTGCGAAGCTTCCCTATCGTCGCGTTTCCTCTTCACGGACCGAGTGGATCTCGTGAAGGGATATCGTTACGGTATTACGAAAGTATAATGATACAGCCGCACACCGCGCCGTGTACGGAGTACTATGACAGTCTGGACAGCCCGCGGTCGAGCCGTGGGAGCAGAGTCGCCTTCACAACCGGGTCCACAGATGGGCCCGCCTGTGCACATCCGCGCACACCGCGGCCCAGGCCCACCCCGCACCGCAGGCGCCCCGGCCGTGAAGCCCACTGTGGACTAAGGAGCACTCGACATGCGCGTATATTTTCCTCCCTCGCCCGTTTCTGACTTTATTCCCTGTGGATTATCCAAAGCCTTTCCTGCCGCGCTTACTTTTCCGATACGTATCTTCCCTGTTCGGGGGCCCTCGCTGAGCCCCCCTCTGCTCGTCTGGCTCCCCGTCCCCACACGGCCCCCCCGCAGAGCCCAGCCCAGCCCAGCGCTCCGCCTCCAGCCGGTGAGTGCCGGCCAGAGTTGGTACAGCAACATCCTCCCCTCGCAGACAGCACGGGACGGTCGGGGACGGGGCGCTGGGGACGGGACGCCGGGCTGCTGCCGTTTCGTACATGACACTCGACCTCTGGACCCGCACCGCACCGCGCCGCACATCACTTGGCGAGCGCCCGCTAACAAGGGCCCCGCTTCCCGGGGACCACGGGGACCTTGGTGACGTCACGGCAGAGTGCCAGAGACACCCCAGGCGGGCGGCGGCAGTGCGTGCACTGCAAGCGCGTGCGTGTGTGTGTGTGTGTGTGTGTGTGTGTGTGTGTGTGTCACACGGACCCGCGTCACGAGCATAACGATAGCGAGAGAGAAGGGGGGGGGGGAATGACTGCACGTCGAGAGAGGACACCGGCCCGGCCAGGAGCTGGGCGGGAACAATGCACCACACGTGCCTCGCGGTGCATCGCGGCCGTAGCATAACAGCCCCCCCCCCCCCCCCCCATCTTCGGTGCACGAGCACCGAGCCACACGCGGCAGCGGCGGAAGCACTCTCACTCCAACGAGGACGCGACAGCCAGGCACGCACGCACGCACGCAGGACACGACGACACGGACTGGTCTGGAAGGGATTACGAAGGCTCCCGGAGGGGCCGGTGCGGGGCAGGGCGCCGCGCCGATACGGGCGGGAAAGCTGGCTGGGACCAGGTCTAGAGGACTAGGAGGCTCCAGGCGGCTGCAGGCAGGCATGCCGATCAGCAGCCCGGAGAAGTGAAGTGGGCCGCCGCGCCGCGGCCGGACTGCAGGACTGCAGCGGCGGCAGCAGCACCCTCCGCCCCGCCAGGGTGCGAGCGAAGCCCGCCGCCGCACCGCGCAACAGCAACAGCGGCGCGGGAGCGGAGCTGCGGGAGCCGAGCTGCGGGAGCGGACCCGCGCACCGGGCGTCGCGTCGGGCGCGGACCGTGCGGACTCGCGCACCGGACCACGACCGCGCCTCCGCGGCCGACCCCCGCCCCGCCCCGCGGCGTGACGTCGTGCTGGTGCGGCCGGCGGGGACAAAGGACACAAAGTCATCGGCCGGCACGCACGCCTACTGCCAATAACGGCGACAACGGCCAGCCTTTGTCCGCGCGGCGGACGGGCCAGGGCGGCCAGGGCGGCCAGGACCACAGGCTGGGCGCCGAGCGCCGGAGCCGCGCTCGGCCACAAGCCAGACCCGGGCCGACGGGGGCCGGGAGTCCGTCTGCCCCGCCCGCCCCGCGCCGCGCCGCGCCGCCGGCCGAACATCCATCCCGACCTGACCCAATACCACACCTCACCGGACCTCATCCAGTGCAGCCGGTGCAGCCAGTGCAGCCGGCGCCCCAAGGCCGCCTGGTTCAGCTGGCCTAGTCCGCTCCGTTGTCACGCCGCGCACTGCCGCGCGCACACACACACACGCGCGCGGCTGGGACTGGAAGCGCAAAGCGTAGCGCCGCAGCGCCATCAACCAGCACTCCAGACAATTACTCCGTGCGCGCTCTCTCTCTCTCTCCTTCATACAACAAAAAAAAAACCACGAAAGTAAAACCAAGACAAAGAGCGGGTCGGGGAAACGCGATCGATGCGACGGAGACCATCCCCTTTTGGCTGGCTCCACAAACAGCAGCGGAGCGCATCTCTCTTGCTCCCCCGTCTCTCCCTCTCCCTGCGTAACGCGTCGTCGGTACGACGGCTCCGCTGGAGCAGCGGAGTCTCCCGGTTCCCCACCAAAGCCGAGCCAGCCGTCGTCCTCCCTCCCGGTGCTGGAGGGCCGGTGCCGATGCCGAGGGGGCTGCCGCTCATCAACATCATGAGGGAGTGGGAGAGGGGTAGACCGTGGCTATGTAGCAGACGACTGGCCAGAGATCGAGCCGAGCGGTGGAGGTATCCTTGCTGGCGGGAACTACCACACGTCAGCAGATCAGATCCCGTATCCCAGATCCGCCGGAGCGAGGCGGGAAGTAGAATATGCAAATGAGGCGCCAGGCCGCGGTGTGGCCAGGAGGTCCGGCCCCGCCTCGCCACGCGGGCGGGACGGGCGCCGAGCCCAGAGATACGCGCCCGCCCCGCCCCGCCCCGCCCCGCCCCGCCCGCCGGCCAGCCAGCCAGCCAGCAGCGACGCGGCTCCCGCCCGCGGGCGCCGCAGATAAGACTACAGATTTCCACCGCACTAACATTTTTGAAAACGAAAAACAAACGAGTTCGGTTCTGGCGGCGGACGCGCGTACGTGGTAAATACAGTATTGGAACCCGCGACCTCCGCGGCCCCGCAGCCAGGGGGGGTTCGTTATCAGGGGCGATAAAGAACGGCAGCCGCGCGGGTAGTATTCGAACCCGGGTCGATGACGCGGCGGCGGCACGAGCGACGAGCAGCGGGCGCGCGTGGTCGATACTGGCGGCGCCCGCCTCGTTTGGTGCAGGAGGAACCTGACCTACATGTCGGCGGCCAGGAGGCGCACGGCCCGTGTCCGTCCTCGAGTGTCGGAGTCGGACCGACTCGATTCTAAAGTGGCGGCGTGACCCGGCCGCGAGGCCTGGACTTCCCCGCCGCATGCCAGCCGCTCCCCCGCGTAGCCGCACGACCGCACGCCGGGCGCCGCGCAAGTGTGACCTTGTCGAGAATGCAACCCGCCACTCGGCACTCGCACACCTGCGGCCGCGTATCTTATCGATACGCCGCATCCAAAACACGGCCGACCCGCCGCCGGCCCCGCTCGGCTCCTAGTCCTCGATGTCCACTCGGACAGATTCCGCCCAGACTGACCCGTGTTCGGGCAGTTCGGCGGCGGCGGCGGCGCCACCGGCGGGGCGGGGCGACACATAGGCACTGATTGATCCACTTTGTCCAAAGGTTGCGCCCTCATCGCCGGCGCGGCACGGCGCTGCGCGGCACGCGCACGCCACACAGTCCGCTATCTCGCGGCCCGTCGCCCCGCCCCGCGTCCGCCCCAGAGGACAGACACAGCCCGGGCCCCGGTGTCCGGTCCGGCGGCCGCGCCCCGCAGCGCAGCGCGGCACAGCACTGCAGGCTCATCCCGAACACCGCCTTCGTGGCCCCGCCACCCGTCACTGTCGCACCCGCGGGCCTCTCCGCCCTCTCCGAGAAGACAGTGCCGGCAGCAACGCCCAGCAACGCCGCCGCGCCCAGACCCGGCCGCAGAGGCTCGGAGGCAGATAGAGTAGGTGGTGTCCGAGTCTCTCTAAGCCCGGCACGTCCCGGGCGCGGCCGGGCCGCCACCACCGCCGCGCCAAACATTTTAAAAACACACACGCACACCTTTACGCCTCGCAGACCCCGCCCCGCCCCCTCCTGCGTCCACAGCGGCGGCGTCGCAGCGGGCATGTAGGGCGAGGATGCGCGTCAGAAAAAGGAGGCTGGGCTCCAAGCGTGTAGAAACCGAATGGAAACGGTTCCCGCGCGCACCTCCCGGAGACCGCATCGGCAAAACCGAAATCTCCAGTCGCCTATACACGTGCTCATCCGTCCACGCCGACAGCCAGGGTCAGGGCCGAGCAGGGAGGGGCGGAGGGGCGGCGCACGGCTGCCGCAACGCGTCTCGCCAAACCGGACCAGACGGTCGCTGGACGTATCGCGCACCCCCGCGGGCAGCGCCAGAGGGATGGCCACGGCCCCGCCCCGCCCGGCGCCTGGCCTCGACTGCTGAAGGCTGGAGCCAAGTCCCCGCCAGGGCCCCGTCAGAGCACCACCACAGCCCCCGACGGCCCCCGACGGCCCCCGACGGTCCCCGACGGCCCCCCACCGCACTTGCCGCGCGCCGTTCTGTTCCGCGCGGCACGAAGGCCGCCCGCCCCCCGATATCAACACGACACGTACCACACGCCGTGCACTTTTTAGCCGCGGCGCGGGGCAGGTCACGAAGGCCATCCCGACGGGGCTGTAGGCAGGCCAGGCAGGCCAGGCAGGCCAGGCAGGCCAGGCAGGTCCGCACGGCACCGCGTGCCAAAACCACCGCCCGCCCGCTCGGCAATCCAGTCCAAACCCCGCGGGTGGACAGCCGTTCGTGTGCTGGAAAAACCGAGCAGTGACCTGAGGTCACTGAGGTCACGGCCGCGAAGCTCGGCCGCGCAGCTTCAATGCAGCCCCCCCTCCCGCGCCGCGCACCGGCGCTACCGCGGCCATTCGACAGAAGCGCGTGGCGACCTGGTGGCGACGCTCGGCGACTGGCGAAGCCCACGAGGCCTCGGGAACGATGCGACGCCGCGACGGCGGGCTGCCGGGAGCACACCGGCGGCGACGTCGTGAGGGGCCCCAGAGCCCCGCGGCCCCGCGGGCCGTGTGTTGCCTCAGCTCCACGGCTACTGACCTGAGGCGCTTGTTTGTTGGGCCACTTCAATTGGGAAGGAGGAAAGGGGGACGTGACGGGGGAGGAGGGGGGCGTGGCGGGGGGCGGGGGCGGGGGCGGTAACGACGGGACTCATCACCCGACACACCGGGAGCGGAGGCTCTGAGGCCAAGGTGCGGGCCTGCCGACCGGTGCGCCGCCAGAGAGCGAGCGAGAGCGACAGGGAGACGCCGTCCACACTGACAGATGGGCCAGAGAAGCAATGGCAATCATTACCTTCTGAGATTTATACAGTCATGGTGGCCTGCACCCCCCCCCCCCCCCCCTCCCTCTCTCTCTCTCCCCCCGCCCTAATATGACCCTCACATCCATGTCAGCTGGAGCTCAGGGAAGCAAATTTCAGCTTCCAACCCATCCTTCCATGCGAGGGCCTATCGACTTAAAATGTGGTCAGGTCAAATAGTGCACCCCTCGCCCCTGCGCACTATCACTCAAGAGACATTTCCTTCCCCCTAACTGTCTTGAAATCTATGAGCAACACCTGCCTCTAGATCACCATTGAAAGTTTTTCGAGATACAAGAACAGTCAAGCTGTCTATTACCAGTTCAAATTAAACAAAATAGACCAGTGTTACAAATAAAAGACTACTCGATTTTAAAGACGCAACACATTTCAAGTCTTGGACAGTCTTCATAAACACCAACTTCGTACTCTTCCCAAGTTAAACACTTACCTGGTGACATAGTGATGGCATTCTCATCAGATTTCAAGTAAGCCTGTGGGACACGAGTTCCTTTCATCAGACACTTGATTGCAAGTCGCCACTTCTGTGCCTCCCTCATATTCTCATCGAACTTGTCGAAGGAGCGGAAGCGCAGGGTGATGGTCATCCTCTCTCGTTTCAGACCCGACGTCACCTTGTACTTTTTAAGGACATATGCGTAGATGTAGAGGTAGGCACTAATGTCGTTGGGGTCTTGGGGCAGCTTCTCGTCCTCCAGGGCGCGGGCCTCCTTGTCCTTCCTCGCGCTCGGACGGCACGCGCACGACGGCCCGGGCTTGCACTTGCTGCGCATGCATCGGCACCCGATGATGTCGTCCAGCCCGATCGTCTCCGACTTGCAGTTGCCGTTGGACTCTTTGACCAGGCTCAGCCCCTTGCCTGACAGCTTGACACGGTACACGGTGTTCTTCTTCGACAGGATGTAGAACGTCTCCTGCAGCACGTCACCCTCGCCACCGCACCCGTTCACGTCCTCCATGGTCTTCCAGTCAGGAACACGGGGAAAACAAACTGGACGCGGGTGTCCGCGGGCGAGCACTCGCAGCAGCACGCCGCCGTCACGGACACGGGCACGAACGGCGCGACGACTCCTGCCAAACTGCACGCTGGCGACACGACAGACGCAGTCGTCGCTCTCCGACTGCCCCACACTGGGTCTGCACTTGTCAAAATCACAGCGCCTTGTCGGGCCAAAAACAGACTGACAGCTGTTCCATTGTTGGTTGTTCTTCTTCTTTCGATTGAACAAGGGAAGTTCAGGTGGGAGCTTCTGCTGGCCTGCTGGGAAACGATGCAACGTGAAAAGGAATAGCAGAGGTGAAATGTATCTGTGTATTGAACATTTTTTATTGAAACATGTTAAAAGTTACTTATTTTTTGTATTTATTTAGTTATACGTCCGGCTTGGGGTCGATAATGAACTACATGCGCTTGATAGGTAACTTATTTTCGTGCAGTCAAGTTGGCGAGAAAACGGGTGGTCCGCAGGCAATGTGTGTGTTTGTCTGGTCGGGAGGAAATCTCTGTGGTTTTAAGAAACATTTTTTACTCGCAAGAGTCGTTGACGCAAAGGAAATCTGATTTCTCATGGTATGATCAAAGTGTCTCTTTCTACCACATTAAAACGTTTCAATCTTATCGAGTTCTTACCTATGGTAAACTTGGGTAGACCGTACTCCCTTTACTTGTGCGCTCCTCTTCCTCACTTGCAAGTTAGTTTGGAATTTATTTTCGAGTTAAAAATTAGTTTTTCATTTGTGACATTCCTGTTGCCATTTATCTCGTATTTGAAGTGAGTCAGACATTTAATAAGTGCACATGAAAGTGACCGCAATAAAAATATCGTGTGCCCTCATCGCTTCTCTAGGTTATGTTATGTTTACCTGTAGTTTATGTATTGTTTTCTTGAGATTTAAAAATATAATCGTGGGGTGAGTGCCATATGACCCCGTAAGCTTAAAGCTGTGACATATCATTGAAGAAGGTTGCCGGCACATCTTAGTACATTCAATTTTGATGACACAATTGTACTGTTTCTACTAAGCTATTATTCCTTTTTAGGTCTGTCTTTCTTACTAACTCCATAAGGCATGAGGCAAAAAAGAGATGGGAAGTCATCAAGATGGGATAAACCTTTCCCAAATCAAAGAGATGAATGGCATCGCCCGTGGCAGCCTAACATGATGCCACAGCCCCAAGGCCCATGGGAATTTCGAGGACAATATTCAGAAAATGAACAATTTCAATCTGCTTATCAGAGCGATCGTTGCGGAGACTTTGACCCATACTGGAACTCAAATAACTATATGGCTCCAGACAGAAATGACTTTGTGAATAATTCTGAAAATAATTGGGCATCAGATAAAAACAATTCCCAGAATCCTAGAGCTAACAGGCCTTATGGCCCTGGCAGTAGATTTGTGCCCTCTTTTCCACAGAGGAACGCAAGTTGCAACTCAGCACCTGGTGGATCTAGGAAGATGTCCAGAAATGAGGAGAATTATCTCACAGATCAGGGTCCCGGTAACTCCCATAGAAAAGAGAGTTTCAGAGGATTTGGCAATGAGAGGCAGTTGGAGCGGGGTCAGGCATTAAATAGGAAAGAGAATAATGATTCCTCTTTAAATCCATCTGAGAAGAGACATAATGCTGCTTCCTCAAAACCGAATGGGAAGAGTTTGAATGAAAGAAACCATTGTTCACCTCAAGAAAGAAGGGGGAATTATGGGCGCAATGGAAGAGGTTTGGTAGGATCGGCACCTTCTGGAGTTCAGTATTCATGGAACAGGAAGACAACACTTAGACATGAAGGAGATGAAGAGGAGGAGAAAAATGAAATTGAGCACTGGTTACAAATTAGCAAGGGCCAGGAGTCTCAAAATGAAAGAGACAAAAGTCCTGTAAGTAAAGTTTTACCTGGAAGTAAGGAAGAAACGGCTAATATAATTAAAGTGACTACAGATCGTTTAAAGCAAGCTTTAAAGCAAACTTCAAAGCAAAAAACGAATTGCAATTTGAATGAACTTTTATCTTCTGGAGATGAGGCTAAAGGTGACAGTCAACACAATAGTAAGCAGAAATCATTTCCTCAAAATTTAGCTCAGCTTGAATTAGATGCTAGTGACATGAGAGAAATAGGTAGAGCAAACACTGAAAAATCCAACTGTGTCGTGGAAGACCTTTCGGATGATGACATAATGGAAGTAGCTCGTCCTCCCACACCAGTTCGACCAATCATAGATCTGGATTTCACCCCTACCAAAGATCATTTTGATAACTCAGAGAGAGATGGATGTACACTCGAGAATGGAAATGTCGCTGCTCAAGTGAAAAATTGTGTTCAGTCTGGAAGTGGGGTTGGAATTTTTCAAAGTACTCAAGGTCTATCTGAAAACAACAGAGATCTTACTAAGAACTTTGTGACCAATTTATCTTTCACTGGTTTGGAAAGCAGTGAGTGCCTACCCTCTAGCAACTCACCGAGCAACAACTCATGCGCTCCTGAAACCGCACATCTTAATGAATGCAGAAGCGTCACTGAAGCATGTCCAGACTTGGCTGAGTTGTCCTCTAAACCTGTAGCAAAAGCAAATCACCTTTCACAGTCAGATTTTAGGAATGTTGCCAATTTGAATGTGTCTTGTACCAAGACAGTCATTGATTGAATCTGAAACCAATAACAGATCTTCATTGACTGTGAGTCCCTGTGTATTGGGGACATTATCGACTGAAACCAATACAACATCACCTGTGGAAAAGGGATCTTTTAATTTAACTGTATCTTCGCCAAGCAGTGGTAATCAAAGAAGACGACGAAACTCATCTGCCTGTGAATCTCCCAATTATCGCAGTCCATGTCTAGGGAATTCTCGACCTCAGCAGGCAAGATCTAGTCAATTTGAACCGAGGAGTCCTCCCTTCCTTCAGCAAGGATATCATGATTCCCGGCAGAAGAAAATAATAAGTGACTTACAAAGGATGAGCCAGAGCAAGTTAAAAGATCTCATCAATAACCCAAGGTCAGGAAAGCTAGACTTTGCTGTAAAACAGTTAATGAAGGAACATCAAGCTGCAATTTCAAGGAAATCTCGTGACGTAGCAGAAAAACGGATACCGGCCGAGTTTCTTAATCCAAAATCTTCAGATCTCCCTCCTGATGATAGTGCACTTTTAGCTGACTTTGCTATAGATTGGTCAAGTCTACCGGGAGAGTTAATTTCCACATTAGGTGACCTCTTCCAAGATTTCAGTTCTGAGAGCACCATGTTGCATGTTGATTCGCAATTGCAAGACTCAGGCCAAGAACCAAGTTTGATTGATTCCCCTGCTTGTGATCAAGAACTGCCTCTGAGTTGTTCTCAGAATAGTCAGGAAAAAGAGAGAAATAACAGTACAACACCAAAAGAAGAAAGCCCACCACCCGTTAAAATTCGAGTGTGTCAATTTGCCAGGGAAAACCTGTTTTCTTCAGGGGTGTGTGCTGAAATGAGCCTAGATCCTTCAGAAAGTACTGACTCTGTTTATCCCAATTGTCAAGAGGAGCCAAGTTTCACTGAATGTATTTCAGGAAAAAACTCATTAAATGCTAGTGTCAGCAACATTACTCCTGAACTTTTTGAAAATGTATGTGTGCAGAAACTTTCTTTGGATTCAGTGGCTTCTCAAGATTCATCGCAACTTCAAGATTCCCACCAGCACGCTCAAATTGAGGAAAATAGCACCAATCAGTCAATGGTAAATAATAACCATGCGCAGAAAGATGTAAACATTGAATCCAATTGTTTGGGATCACCAATTCAGCTATCTGATAGCAGTGTGATCCACAATGAAATCAATAATGCCCCTGCAAATATAATACATAATGCTTCTGTCATGGAGTCTAATTCCACTAAGGCCCCTAAAAACAAAAAAAGCAAGAATAACTCTCCCCCTAATTATAGGAAACCCTATAATTCGGAGTCACCCAAATCTAGGATGAAAAATAAGCACAAACAGAAAAGGTTTGTCCACCTCGAAGAAAGATCGTGGTTTGAAGATTCACATTCAAGGAGAAATGTAAAATCGCCAATAGTCCCTTCTCATAATTCAAGTGGTGAGACAACTGGAAATAAAAATACAACAGAACATGAAATCAGTGCTGAAAATGAAAATACAACGGAGCATGAAATTACTACTGAAAACGAAAATACAACTGGCCATGAAAACACCACTGGAAACAATGCTGATCTAGGTAATAGAGGTGATGACGATAATACCTTGATTGTCAATAACAGCACTAACATATTACCTGTTGATAAACAATGTGTTTCAATGCTGCCTGTATTAATGATGACGGTACCTGCTGATGGACTGCCAGACATTGTCTGCAACATGAGTGTTGCTGAAATGCAGAAAAGACTTGAGGAAATTGACAGTCAGTTACAAAGTCTTGTTCAAGAGAGATTTATTCTGTCTCAAGCTCTTAAAGCTTCACAGTCCTCTGTCACTAACAGTGAAACTATAGCTAGTGCGGGAAACAATCAACCAATCATACCTACCGAAGATGTTCATACAGTGCCTAGCAGCTCAACTTCCATAACTATTGAAGGCAGTGCAGATCAGGAAATGCCTCTAAATGATAATCAAGGCAAGAAGACCAGGGACCTAAAAAGAAAATCCAGTAGTAGTGATGAGAAGCTTTCCAAAAAAAAGAAAAAGGCTGATGAAGCTGTTAAAAATGGGACCTTAACGAACTTTGAAGCACGTACAACGGACTGTTGTGTCCTGTTAGAAAGAATGACAAACAAATCAAACAAAAATAAGTCGGAAGTCATCGTCCTTGATGGTGACGATGAGGAAGAGAAGGAGCAAGAGGGGAAGAAGAAGAAGAAGAAAAATTGCAAAGAGGCTGGTAAACCGAAAGGGGGTGCCAAAAAAGTTCATTGTGAAAATCCTGAGAGTGCAAATATATCCCCTGTAAAACTATTGTTCCATCCATGTCCCAAAATCGAAGGAAACATACTTGATACAAGGGTAAAAAAATATTTTTCAGTGTGTGTTATGTTGAGTTTTTGATTCTCGAGGTAACTGAATTATTTGTTTCAGGTTTTTAACAAAAATATTTATGCTGCTTCACAAAATGGACTGCTTTATTGTATGTCTACGAATAATGAAATTATAGCAATATTTGGTGAAAAAACTCAAAATGGTTGTACAGGTGTTGAAGTAGTCATGCACCCTATTGACCATATTCCATATGTTTACACTGGAGGAGGGGATGGAGTTCTCAGGGTTTACAAATCTCATGTAAGTTTGATATGTCAACTTTAAAACCCCTTGGAGCAATACCATGCTACTTATGGGTATGGATGTGAAATCATATTCTCTATTGTGCACTCTTCCATGTTGCCAGTCATATGCTTCACGGAAAAATATTCAACCTGACATAACTTTCCCTATTTCAAGTGCAATTCATTGCATGGAATGTAATTGGGACATGTTGTACATAGGAACTAGGGCAGGCTCAATTGTTCCTTTTAACATTAAGGTATGAGCTTTACATTTCTTGTTCAGTATTTGCTGAGTTAAAATGTTTCTTGTACAGGAAGGCATGCATTATCTTATTTTGTATGTTTCCTCCTTTTTAGACTGGCTCTGTGGGTGAACCCATTAGTCTCGGTGGATATCCTGTTTTGGCAATAAAGAGCTGCTTGGAAGGGCCCAGAAAAGTACTTATTGTGTCCTGCCGTCAGCAACCTCTGGCTGTACGTGATGCAGTTTCAGGTATGTTACTTTTGTTAGTTGATCATGGAAAACTTGTACAGCATATCCCATACTGATTTACACATTATTTTGTGACAGGGCTCTTACTCCGCACCATTGGGCAATCTGACTGGAATGTCTACAGTATTGCTCTTTATAAGAATTGGGTTCTTTGTGGTTCCAATTCTGATAAGGTTTCTGTTTTTGACTTCCAGGTAAGAGCAGGAAGTTAATGGTGTTAATTTTTCTTTGATGTTCTTTTTTAATTTCATGCTTCTGTTTGTTACAGAGTGGTGAATTTATTTGGAATTTAGATTCTGGAATGGGAGTAATCGACATGAAAATCCTTTGTCAAAATTTTCTAATAGGTGGTTGTTATGATGGAAGAATCTTTTTTTATGATCTTCGGGTTTGTTTTGCTGCTTTGCCTTTTACTGCATGAACTGAAGAAGCTTTCAATCATACAACAGACCTCGTAATCTTGTAACATCTGCAATTAATTTTTTTTTACAGGATAGAAAGAAGTTGTTTACTTTTGAAGGCCCTGGTAAAATGGTCCTCTCTCTTCAATACATAAAAAAAAAGGTAATTAAAATGAAAGCAAAGAAATCTTCACCCACTGCTTTATACTACCAATTTTAATTTTATTCTTTTCTTTTCTTTAATCCAGTTGTTCTGCAGCAGTAAAGATAGTTCTTTATCAAGCTGTAAGTTCCCAAAACCAGTATTAAAGCTTTTACAGACACACCACAATGTGAAGTGAACTTCACAAACATTTGGTTTTTGAAGAACTGTCAACTCAAATGTATGGTACTGTTGTCAGCAGAGGCTATAATGCTTTTCTATGTGTGTTAAGTAATACCTACCTTTTATTATATGTGAGTTTGAAAGAATTTTTTGTTGAATAAAAATCTAAAAAATGAAACTGTGATATCAGCAGGTCTTTATGTGTATAAGTTAAACAGTTTCTCGAATGAAAATTTTGTATAATATTTTTTACAGTTAGAGATAACAGAGGAACAATTGCAATTTTATTATTTTAAGCACTTGCACTTGACTTGTGATTGGGTACCATGTAGGTATGTACCAATTCTGATGTCCTGGTTGAGTCAATGTCCAGCTGCTGTTACCATGTTTCTATCAACCAATATTATTCTTGTGAACCTCTTTCCTGTTGTAATAAAGTGAACCTTCCGTGTTTGCAAGAGATGCCGTTCTTTAACGTCATTTGTTCCCTTCCTACGAATCTTTGGCTCGCATTCTACTGATTCCACATGACACGGCGGGCGGTGGCAGTGGGATCTCTTTTCGGATGGACGTCGGGCTTCGACTGAGGCTTCGACACGCATGAGAGGGACCTTGGCGCCAGCTTCCGGGGTAGGGGAGGAGGATGGGATAGTGGGAGGGCCGGCCGCCGGTGTGGTGCAGTGGTCGCGCGTGTTTCGCAGCGGGCTAAGAAAGCGACGTGCGCGTTCGTCCTCGGCACCTGTTGCCGTTGGTTTACCCAATTCGTATTAAATTTCTCGTGGCGCTGTACGCTTCTCATCTCGCCAATGCCGTGGGAGTCGGTCTAGTTTCGGGGGGTCGTGGTCGTGCAGCCGCGGACCGGACGGCCGTGCGGCTCGGCTCGGCTCTGGCCGCCGCGCCGGCGTCGCTGGGCCGTGACCGCCGTGACGAGCGGGGCGGGGAAGGACCGGCGAGTGTGTGTCGTAACCGTGGGTGGAATGGGAGGGTGAGGGTGGTCCGGTCCATCAGCGGCGGAGCGGCGGCGGGTGAGGAAGCGAGGCGAGGCGTGCCCACCGGCCGGATCATCCTTGAGTCCTCGGGTGTCGCGAGCGCGAGCGTATTTTGCCCGCCTCGCTGCGCCCGGCGGGCAGGCGGCCCCGGCCCTCTGGCCGGCCCCTGTACTGCTGTCCGTGCCGTGCCTAGCGGCCCGGTTCCCCCGGGCGGGTCGAGGCCGGGGCCGGGCGTACCGTACGCACGCCTTTGGAGACTGGCGGCGAAAGCAGTGATGGATCGCCATTCATGTCCCGATGAAAGGGGCGGAACAAGAAGTAGGGCGGGTGGGTCGTCGTCGGGGTGGTCGGGTCATGGTCTCCGCGGGCAGCGCAGGGTGTCGCCGACGAGAGCCCGGGGCGTCTCGGCCGAAACCGAAACAGGTCCGGCCCGCCCCGCCGAACCTATTAATAGGAAAATGTGAGAAAATTGGCGGCAGTGTGGGGGGGGGGGGGGCGGCAACATCCTGGCTTCAAGTGCGAGGTCAACGGAACCACCTCCACGTGACCGACGCCGCGCCCGAGTTAGAACTGCCCTGTCCTGTCCTCATGTGCCCGTCACTCATCAGCGGCCCGCGCCGCCGAGTAGTCGTCAGCCGTCACAACACACTGTCGCGGGGCGCGTGCACGCGCACACACGCACAGCACACCTGCGCCTCGCATGGCGGGGCGGCAACAGTTTTCGGCCGCAAAGAGCGCCGCTCCGCCCCCCCCCCCCTCCCAAAGTCCCTTGGCTTCCCTCATTGACAGAGGGAAGCCCCAATGCCCCACTGAGGCGACGGGGGCCGTGGCGGCCGAGGCCTTGGGTTCAAAAAGCAGGTTCCATGATTTATCACCATCACCCCCAGCACGCCCCGTACTTCGCCCCCGTCCCCTATAGAAGCGCTTGCTTGCCATACACTGCGTCCTCGGAGCGCGGGGGCGGCCTGACCTCGGGGCAGCCCGGAGGGGGGGGGGGGCGGATCCAGAGGTCACTCGCGACTCCAGCCCGGGGCTGGCTGGCCGGCCGGCAGGACGTCACCGCAGTGCCGGCTGCAGGTGATGCAGGAAGTGGGTGTATCGACCCCTGCCCCGCCGCCTTGCTTGGGTGCTGTGCTACCCTGACTGCCTGCCGCTCCGCCGCGGCCCGACGCCGACGTGCCCTGAGGTGCCCAGAGAGGCGCCCGCGGGGGCCGCCGGACGGCGCGCCGCGGTCGGCTCGGCCGTCACTCGGCTTGAAGCTGGTCGGCGGAGAGGACGACGACGCCACGCCGCTCCCGCCGCCCGCCACCCGCCCACCACAACGGCGCACCCCGGGAGGCAGACGTCACGCGGCGTCCGACAGCGTCCGACGGCGTCCGCGAGGTGGGCGGCGTGACGGGGGAGCCTGGGCGGGCCTAAGCCGCGGCTCCGATAGCCGTCCGTGCACCCCGGCGACTGCAGTGAGGTGCGTGAAGGCAGGTGAGTGTGGGGCTAGCCGCTAGTCCGCGAAGTGCTGCTGGCCCGCCCTGCTCTGCTCTGCCCCACACCTGCAGACAGCTGCAGACAGCTGCACAGCTGCACCGAGTTAGAGTCCTACAGGACGGGGCGGCGCGGTTAGTGGGAAGTGAATTCGGCGCTGCTGCTCTGTCTGCTTATCTCGCCCGAGGCAACGACACCGCCCGTAGCCGTCCGTGTGTGTGTGTGTGTGTGTGTGTGTGTGTGTGAGCGCGACACTTGGAGTGGCACTGGCCGCGTGCTGCGCCTGGCCGTGCCGCGTCCGTGTGCGGCGTGCTATCAGTGGACACGTGTGCGCCGGGCCGCCTCTCCGTCGCCTGCCGGCCCCGCTGCACCTCTGCGCCGCTGCGCACGCACGCTGCAGCTGCACCGCGCTGGAGCTCTATAACTCTGGGACCGCAGCCTCACAAAGTGTGGCCGGAAGCCGGGTGTCTCGGCGTTGTCTTTGCGCCTGTTCTGCTCGGCGCTGCTTTTTACCTGCGTCTCTGTCAGCGACGCGGTGCAGCAGCGGACATGCATATTCATTCTCCACGATCACGGCCGCGAGCTCCGCGCTCCGCGCTCCGCTTGTCTGACGGCGACGTCGCGGCCCACCGCTGTCCGTCACCGTCGCCGCCGCCGCCGGCTGCTGCAATAAACAACGCCGTACGGCGATGATCGCAGCGCCGCCGGCACGCCCGCTACAGCCCGCTATCGCTGTGTACGCGGCGGCGTCACCTTTTCCGCTGCCGGGTCGAAAGTAAATTTGGTGGGCCCTTATCTTTGTCAGCCAGTACGTGCGGAGGGTGCCGTGGCGTGGCGTGGCGTCGCGTGAGGGAGTCCTGGACTCTGGCGGCACCGGGACCGGCACCCTCCCCGGACTTCCCTCCCCACTGCAGCCCGCAGCCCGCAGCCTTGGCTCGTCAGTCGCGGTCGCGCGCAGCCAGGTGCAGGCAGTGCAGGCAGGCCGATAACGAGCCGCGCCGGGAGCGCTAAGAGCCGCTCAGTGCTGCCCGCTGCGCCCCTCTTCCGCGCTGTGCTGGGCAGCCTAGAGAGGATCCTCGCTGGGAGCAGGCCTGTGGCTGCCTGTGGCTGCCTGTGGCTGCCCGTGGCGCGGGCTGGCTAGTCGGAGGCCAGGCCTGACCAGGCCCCAGGCCCGCGGGGTCCGGGTTTGACCCACTTCCCGGTGGGTCTCGTGACGTCTATTATTTTGTACGCTGTTGATGAGAGCCGAGGCGGCGGTGGCACCGGCGCACTTGTCGGAGCGTCAGCCCGGCAGCCCCCGCCGCCGCGCTCCGCCCCGCCCCCGCCCGCCGCGGCCGCATAGATCCTCCTCGGATTCCCGCCCCGTTATCTCGGCGGCATAATCGTGGACTGGCCTCACCTTCGCGGAGCGCAGGCGGCGCAGGACTTGCAGCCTTTGTCTCGCGCGGCCGTTTCCGCGTGCACTTCCAAGGAGGGACGGGGCGAGACGAGAGCGAGAGCGTTTCTGACTTGACGAAGCGGAACGTCCGTCCCAGTCCATCCTGCGAGCCCTGCCCCACCCCACCGCACTGCCACCGCACCACGCCGCGACGTGCCGGTTCACTAGTCCACGCTCCCGCTCAAGTCGCCGCACCGCACCGCGCAGTGGTTCGTGTGTTCGTCTTCATCGCGGTTTCTGTTCCGGTCGCTTCCGCTTCCTCCGTGTCGACCTGTTGTTGTTGTTGATTGTGTTGTCTGTTTGGTTTTTGTTTTCAGAGAAGGTGCACGACGATGTCTGTTGTGTCGTTGCCGTTGATGATGTGTAGATTCTCGTCCGTGTCACGTCTTGCGGCGACATAGAAAGGATTGTTTTCAAAAGGTGATTTGATGCGTTTGCCCTGCCGGTGCCGCTATCGGCTACCATCCGCGGAATGTGCCGCACTCTCAGGTGTGAAGGACCAAGGAAGGTTATGAATCGTCTGGTGCCCCGAGTGTCACGGACTCGGTCTAGAGGTTCCAGATTTGCATTCTCTGTGGTTTTGACGTACTTCGAACGTGACACTTATTCGTAATGACGTTTCCCATCAATTTGTCGTCTTTTCTGACCAGCTGACAATTTTTTGTCTCAAGTATTAGCAATCTGTCATCTCTGCTTAAGCTGACCCTTTTTGTGTCTCATTTGCTATTTTAATCTCACTTTTATACCTGTTTACTCCTTTGTTCCAGATGTTCTGAAGCTGACACAAGAAAGTGATCATTGCTAACTCCAGATTTTTAAGAACCCCTGAAAATGGCGATTGGACGGAAGATGACCCTGTGGCGAATTTCGGCCTTGGCCGTGTGTATTTTGGCGCTGTCCATTTCAGCTGCTTTATGTGAGAAAGAACCTGTTGATGAGTCTGAAACACCTAGAACTGATTCTGCATTACCCTCTGTTGTAAGTGTCGTACGTTGATAACAGTTCAGGGTTTTGCCATGTCTTTAAGATTGTGACTATGCGTTAAATAAATATTTGTGTTTGCAGAGAGGTCATGTTGTGGAAGATGCAGTTAAAGAAGAGGAGAAAGAGAGTGTTTCTCCTGCAGGAAACTTGGGATTTGTGCATGCATTTGTTGCAGCAATTTCAGTCATTGTTGTTTCTGAACTTGGAGATAAAACATTTTTCATTGCCGCCATTATGGCTATGCGACATCCCCGCCTTACTGTATTTCTAGGGGCCGCTTCTGCTTTGGCTTTCATGACTGTTCTATCAGGTTAGTTTTTGTCTTTCATTTCTGTGTTTCAGTTTATAGCATCTTTGTGAACTCGATTGTTTTCTTCAAATGTAATGTTAATTTACAGCTGTATTTGGATGGGCTGCAACTACTATCCCAAGGGCATATACTTATTACATATCAACTGCTCTCTTTGCAATCTTTGGTCTCAAAATGTTGCGAGATGGCTACTATATGTCCCCTAATAAAGGTCAAGAAGAACTGGAAGAAGTACAATCTGATTTAAGGAAACGAGAAGATGAGGTAAAGACAACTGCTATTCCTTAGATGGGTGCATTTGAATGTGTGAAGCTTTGCTTTGCTTTTGCAGAATGGTGCTCTTAACACTTTTTAATTTCTCTTACTCCTTTAACTTTTTATAAAAAGAGGGAAATGGTTGTGTTGCTCATCTTACTATCATTACATTTGTGTAGGTTGTGAGACATGCATGTGTTAATCTTGTACAGTATTTTCCATCACTGGGATTCCATTAAAATGTTATCAATGAAAAGTCGCGAATTTCATTGGCATATATTTCAGTGGTATCTCAGTGTCTCTCTATCTGTAGCTTTGCACCTGTAGTAAGTGTGTGTAGCATAAAGTCATGGCATAAATCATGATAGTACTCCCAGTAATTTCCTCAGGACATAATTATTTAGACATAGTCCGAGCAACTATCCCATCATGGTACTGCATTGTCCGAAAGGTGGTGAAATGTTGTATAACACCATTTCCAATACAGACAATGAAGCAAAGTGGTGACAGTTGGTCTGTGAGCTGTAAGTTATAAGCCTCCCAATATGGTTACTAAAGACCCTGTCTCAATTTTCAAAGCTGGCTAGTGTTCACATATCATTAATGGGAAAAAAAAAAAAGGAAATAGCACTGACTCTTAAAATTTCTATTACCATTTTGTGTTCCACTTATAATGCAGGGTAAGAAAAAGGCAGATCAACAACAAGAGGTGGAAGCTGATCTAGTGGTGAGTTGGTATAAGTAGGTGTTAGTGCAACTAGTGCATTTTTGATTGCAGTGGAAATTTAGAAAAATATTATTTGAGACTCAGCTTGTTTATATTTGAAACTTAGGTTCAGCCAGAGCCAACAGAACAGGAACCTGAGGGATCTGTTAAAAACAAGGAGGTACTGTATTTTCTCTGCCTAAGGGTTTTAAAATCAATCTCTGTTATGGAAGTTTATGAAGACCGCTAATAAAAATGTTTGATAGGTGGTGATAGATCCCTCTCTACTTAATGTTGAGGTAAGTTTGTGCATGATTTTCAGAGCTGCCAGTATGGGGAAAAAAAAACACATTTGTCTTTTCAGTGCTTCTCATTTTGAAAAAAAGCTTAGACTCCTTTCACTCTAGGATTAACAGCTCCTAACAATTGTGCACCAATGTCACACGTGGGGGGGGGGGGGGGGGGGGGGGGGGAATCAATGTACATTGTTTTGCTTTAATAGGCTTTGCTTTGATAAATTTTTTGGGAGAAAATCTTTCTCCTTGCTTAGTGAATATTTAATTCCTCTGGCAGCTCTGTTTGTATAATTTTAATTGTTTTGAAATAAGCTTCTTTCTTATAGATAGTGATCTTTCTGTACCTTGTCTATTTACTTACTTAGATTACTCACCATGAATGGCTTTGTGTAGTCTAAGCTCTAGGTGCTATTCTGTTAAAACGAGGTATCGAATTAAAGTAATTGTTGTCAAAGATCTTCTATGGTTTAATTTTTTTTTAAATGGATTAAAGTGTGCAATTTCCTCCCCTGCTGTACTGAAAATATGCTGTCTGCAGGCTACAGCCACTAACCCTTCTGAGATCCAAATAGATTCCAACTCTAAAAAGTCTGAGGTAATTGGTCTTTACCTTGCCACAAGGTGCCTTGCGTTATGTCCGACCATTCATGTGCGAGGCTTCTTTGTCTGCATAGTGATGTCCAATATATTTGTAATACGGTAATTACATTACTACAATTAAATTATATGCTTTTATTGTTATTTTTCTTACTGTACTGCTACAGACTATTCGTACATCAAACAAAAGTATTTTTTTAAAATTCCTGCAATAAGTAATTGGCTACATAGATTACCTTCTATCTGATCAAAATTCTTCAGTAAAATAAATTGTTTAACCATCCGCAGCAGCAAGAAGTGTTTCTCTGGGATGTGTTTGTGCTTGAAATTGTCTGCACTGTGTTAGATTTATGAATGTGTAATGGGATCTTTGTCCTTGTGAGGTTTCATGTTTGCATACATTGTCATATGTTTGTTGCAGGATAGAGTGTGTTTGTTAATGTTTTTCTGAAGATATTTAACATCTGTTACCTTTTGAATCCAGTGTTCATAATGCCCTCTTTATTTTGGAATTCATATTGTCTCACCAATAATCTATGTTCATTTGTAGTTTATCAATTTGTCACAGACAGTGTTTGTTCTAATATTGGTGTGTTGTACTCTACCAGATTCCTTTTCATGGCTGGATTCAATCTGTTAGTAATTTTTAACCAAATTTGCGGTTGTTGTCACTAAGTAACCTGCATGCACATGTTCATAGTACAATTTGATTAGTTGCCATGGTAAGTAATGGGCACAACAGTCCACCTAATTTGACCAACACTACATTTATGGTTTTCCTTCTGTTCACTGCTTGCATTGTTTGGCATGTTCACTAATTTTATCAGTCATGCGGTAGAGGGTAATTGGGCATATTTTGATTTTTTTTTTCCCTTTTAAATGTGTTTGTGCATGCTTGACTGCTGAATTCTCTTGCATCTGCTCTTTAATGAGTTGGGGATTTTTTTTTTTGTTTACTATACCTAATCTCTTACTAAATCTTATGTTCTGTTGTGTTGGATTGCAAAAGTGATTTGCATTTCAGTCTTGCTCTTCTACATCAGTTATTTGGATTTAATTGTGCACAATACCCCCTCCCCATCCAAATGGGAGGGGCAAAGAAAAGGCTGAAAACTTATACTCCTGTGAGGGGTATTATCCATGTTATCACTTCATGTTCAAAACTTTGCATAGCTATCTATGTGTAGCCATCTAATTTTAATTTCAATGCAAACTTAAATAAAAGATTTTAAATATTTCAAAGAATAATTCTAAAGAATAAATATTTATGACTGTCACACAAATTAAACTGATTTTTGTTAGGTTATATAGTCAGAGCTGTAATTTTATCTCCATTACCTTTTCATCTTGTGAACAGTATGAAAGGGAAGCGGTCTCTGGTGGTGCTGATGTCGAGTCCGGTGGAGCAACCAAAAAGAGAACTAAGTGGAGAGCCAATGCCCTCAAGATGTTCTCTCAGGTGTTTGTGCAAGCATTCACTCTTACTTTCTTAGCTGAATGGGGTGATCGCAGTCAGCTAACTACAATTATCTTGGCGGCGAGAGAGGTATCTGTTACATGTTCTCAAATTACGTACCGGTTAATTCTTTTGCCATTTATACTTGTTCATTTAATGCTTACCTTTTTGTGCAGGATGTGGTTGGTGTAACCATCGGAGGCACCCTTGGTCACTGCTTATGCACAGGCCTGGCTGTGCTAGGTGGGAGAATGATAGCCCAAAGGATATCAGTACGCACAGGTGAGAAATTTTCCAATTTACAGTATCTACATAATTGTTATCAAAAGATTACTGCACAAGTGTATTCTCTGTGTTATTTTTGCAGTTACGATAATTGGTGGTGTGGTGTTCCTCATCTTTGCATTTTCTGCCCTATTTTTTGACCCAAATGCGGAATAGTCTAGGCAAATTGTAGATTCTTGAACTTGGAACAGTATTGTATGAAGATTATATATGCTGCTCTGTATTTGTTGTGCACCTAGGTATGGTGTGAAATGTGTTGGCATTGAAGACTCTTTGAACTTAGAAGCGTATGTTCAAATATGTGAAACTACTTACCATTTGCATAATCTTGAGGTGCAATTTTAGGGTCTGCTAATGATTATGATGGAGTTGTCTTCTCTTGGGCGACGCTCTAAGCTGACGTCCAAAACTGCCATCATATGTTGACACATTTTTCCCTGGTTTTCAAGGAAGGCTTAGAAAGTATCTTTACAATGTAATTGCATTCTTCATGCCAGGTACTATGCCAGTTGTCGACTCATTGTGCCCTGATCTGTACTTTCACTTTCAGTGCTAATTGTAACAAGGCAAAGGAAATGGGTGCAGGTATCTACAGCAGACTTAAGCAGGCATATTATCATACAATTGTGATATTCTTATGTGTAGACTGGAGACTGATCTATATTCATAGGCAGTCTTTTTAGTGAAAATTTACTTTGGTTATTTTGGTAACTTACTTTGGTTTATTTAATTATTCTTTGCAATTTTCTTAAAATTCCTTATATGTTATGTGCAAGTGCTATCTAGGTATTTGTATCGTGGAAGAAAAGATTGAGGGGAATGGTGAAGCACATATTGTGATACAGTAGATAAATACAATGATGTTGACACCTTTGTAACTGTCAACCTCCTGAGCAACTCACATTGAGCTACTCTGGACCTCTTGGCTGTGTGTTTTAATACTTCTTCAGAACAGAAAGAGGATAACTTCTGGCAGGGTGAGGGTGAATTGATGTGTTATTGTGTCAGTGACGAAATTTTGGGGTGGAGCAAAGTTGAATTTGGTTACTAAAGTCTAAATTTAGACAACAATATTTCCGTTTGCATTTACATTTTGCTGGATGTGGGGCCACTGACACAAAATAGACTGTGTCTCTACAGGAGACCGTTCATAAATTTATACTTGGTAAAACATTGGATTCTAGGCTCTAATTTTAAGTACAGGGTATTCAAGTTTAAGTTTGTGTTTTAACCTTGTTGAGATTAGTGATCTACCATGTTTTCATGATGTTTCATTTATGTGCAGTAATTGTTCACGTATAATTTGTAAATGTGGTGATTTCAACGAATGAGAAATGTGCTTTATTTATTTTTTGATTTAATTGTTCGATATGTCAAGTAGTTTCTGTTTTTATTTCCTTACTTGCCTCAGTGTGGCTTCAAAACTGTCTTTGCTTACCAGAACTTTTTTTCCACCAAAATGCATTGTGTAACTCTCGCTAGGCTTTTATCACTGAGGATCGATTGCTCTTGTATTATAAATAGCTCTAACGGTGGGTTTAGAGATGACATATGTTGCACGTCGCTGAGGCTGTATGTCCCAAGGGCTCTTAAATTTATGATTCAGTTTTGTTTAAAAAGTGCATGGCATGTTGGGTGTCATCACAAGTCAACTCTAAACCTTGTGAATTGCTGCTCTTTTGTACAATGTGTTTGACACCTGTGACATTACCAATTAGAGCAACATGTACTTTTCATACCCTGAAAAAGAACACAAGCCAGTGATCAGTTCAGTTTTATTGATCTGTTTCTTGTGAGCTAAATAATAAAAGACATATTTTTTTTACAATATGTATATTTTTTTTACGCCTTGTGTTTCCCGTGCCCTCACAGAGACACAATTTGCCTGCATCCAGGAATACTCCTTAATCCAAAAAGAGGGCTCCATTGGCAGATGCACAGAAAACAACTGCATGACTGATAGCACAAAAGTTGTGCATTGTAAAATATACGAAATTGAATGCATGCCAAGTACGGTATTACATACTGTTGGATAATTTTGCAAACTGGAAGTCTGGTGTTCTGTTTGGCACTGACAAAATTGTCTAAAGTTTAGTCTGCACCTTTGATACAACTTTCATGGAAATTATGGCAACACTACGCCACGGCATTGAATGTCCAGTGTGGTGTAGTGTTTTCAGAATTTTGAAAACGGCCGTAACGAAACGAAAACGGCGCGTTCAAGCTGAAATAAATAAGGAGATGGAGCAATCAGCAGTGTCGAAGTGCTCTTGTAGATTGATGTGGTGCTGATTGGCTTTGTGGGTGAAAGGAAGGTGGGGGACATGTCAAAATTGCAAGGATTTCACAACATTTTTCTTTTCTTGGCACGAAAATTGCACTGGATATAGCTCCGATGGAATTCACTCGCTCCGGGCACCAGGAGGACGGCCCGTCGTCGAAATTACGCGCTCTCTGATTGCAGAGCGCGATTGGCGGAGCGTGGGGGCCTGGCGGGGGCTGACCGCCGCAGCGCGCTGGAGAGTTGGTGGGACATCGACCGCTCCGCGGCGCCCGCGCAGCGCCCTCGTCGCCCACTGGGCTCGTCCTCCGCGCACCCACCAATGCTGTGCACGCCGCACCACCAACGGGCCTCCGAGCACTCTGAGTGGCTGGCTGGTCGCCGTCTATTGGAGAATAATTTGCCGACCAATCATTGGGAAAGTCCTGTCGAAAATATCCAATGTAAGTCCACAAATTATCCCCGATTTCCCCCCTCTTCGTTAGGCCCGTTCGGACCGGCGAAAGGGTGTTTAGAGCGGGAATAGCTGGAATTTCGTGCAGCTGTGTGTTGATTGACGCGTCGGTCTGTGGCTGTCGTACGAAACAAAGCTGGGGGCCATTTTTGTTTGGAGTAAGTTAGAAATACGGTGTCAGTTGTGACGCTTGTCGATTAAAAATGCGCAACAAGTATTTGCGTTCGTGTCTTAAGCATTGAGATGTAAGCGTTCTTACGTACTTTTCACCACTTTCTAACCCTCATTTTTGACACTTTTTGCTACTTCTAAGTTTGAAACTTGTCTTCATTGCTTCTTGATGTTTTATGTGAGAGCTACATATTGCTCTTTGCGGTTCCAGTCAAAAATGATTGTGAACATTGAAATATGTTTTACAAGTAAGTTTTCAAACAGGAAGAGTCGCAACTAAGGGTATGTGGCCTTGCTAGCCTAACCTTTTGTCATATATTTTCCTGTCAGGTTTGTGAGGATTCATTCCTGTCAAATTGTTCTGTCTGTTACAATGGTGAATTTTTAAAATTTTTGTTTTTCCCTTTTCTCATGAAACATGGACATTTTGTTGCCTACAACTGGTTACCTATCTCTGTATAAACATTTACATTTCTTGTCGATGAAATTTCATCTTCGTACTTCTGTGTGATGCACATTCTTAAAATTTGTAAGTTTCCTAACTTGATGTCATGATTTTCAGTGGAAAGTTTGAGGTGTCTTCTCCTCGAGGAGGAACTAGATTACCATGGAGGCCCAGCTAGGAGCTGCTGGACAAATTATGATGAACGCTGCTGGTCAACCAGTTCAGGTATGTGTTTTGTGTGTGGTGGTTTGAACTGCATCTTCTTGTTTTAATGTATCATTTTCTTCCCATCATAACCAAAGGTGGTTCAAGTGAACCAAGGACAGATGCTTGCTGGTGGGCAACAAATCATGGTTCATGCAGTCCCTCAAGCTCAGCAAACGATCCAACTTGCGCAGAATGGTCAGGGTATTCAGCAGTTGCAGGTCCTCCCCATAACAGCCTTACAGGTATGATAAAGTTGTCGAATGTGGTCCTTCACACTCATAGATATTGTCAGACAGTCCCTGGTTTTCACAACGCTTTTCTTTCACCAGGGTGGAGGACAACAAATTCTTATTCAGCAGCCACAGCAGGCACAAATCATTCAAATGCCGGACGGTAATACGTTTCTTTGTCAGCCTAATCCAGTTGAAAATTCAGTGCAGCAGCAACAACCCACATGTAGGTTAAATACAAATTTCTCTCCCCTGTGCATTTGCTTATACCTAAGTGTAAGTAGAGTGAAGACGTGTTTTTTAACGTGTTTCAGTATTGAACATAAATGGAAATATCGTCCAATTGGCCGCGGCACCTACACCACAGGCAGCTCCCTCCGCACCCGTGGCAAGCCCAACACCAGCTGCTGTTCCAGTACAACAGGTTGCTGGAGTAAATGGGAACAATATTGTTATGGTAATACCATGAAACAAATTAATGACATGACAAGACAATGGGTATCTGGGTTGATTCTCATACCAATATTTTTTTATTGGTTGTGTTTCAGATGATGCCAGGTGGAGCAAATGGAGGTGTTAGTCCATTCTCCAGACTACCTCTTGCTGGAACAGATATTTTAGAGGAAGAACCACTATATGTCAATGCAAAGCAGTATAAAAGAATTTTAAAGAGACGCCAGGCACGTGCTAAGCTTGAAGCAGAAGGAAAAATACCGAAAGAAAGACCTGTAAGTGTGGTGCATACTTGGTTCCTTCTAAATTTTATTTTCCCCCCTCTCTCTTTTTCTTGAGTTTTATTGTGATTTTCTGTTGATACATCAGAAATACCTCCATGAGTCTAGACATCGCCATGCTATGAATAGAATTAGAGGTGAAGGTGGAAGATTTCATTCAGGGTCAGTTAAGAAAAGGAAAATGGAAGAAGAGAGATTGCGTCAACAAGCAGCTCAGCAGTAAGTTTCTGTCACATATTTAGTTCGGTATGCTCTATTAAGTGAATTTTTGTTCCCTATTGCAATATTTTTGTCGTCTTACATTTTTTAAAATTTTGCAGGCAGGATGTTAGTCACCTCTGTTTATCATGAACTAACAATGGCTGGAGATACTGACATGTGGAGCAGATAGCCAGCTGCAGCAAATCAATTTCTCTGAAGGCGTGATTTTGCAAAGCTGTAGCATAATGACAAAGTTACCAAAATGTTAAACCATTGTGTGTGCACTGCAATAACAGGAAAGCCATTGCATCACTTCACCACATGTGAAGAGTTGTGTGTTACGTACCTCAGTCTGCAATGCTCATGCAGTGAGTTAATTTGTGTGTGTGTGAATGTGTGTTTGTGTGTGCATGTATGTGTTTTTTTCCCCCCACACTACTTTATCTACTATTCAGTAGCAGCAGTTTTGTCTCCTTCTTTTTTTTCCTTCTTGACACTTTAATTTTAAATTGAAGAAAGCATGACCATGTTAGATTAAGTTACTGTACATCTCTACTTAGGAGCAGAATGCTGCTAAGTACGTTTCAGTACATGTATTGACTTAAAAGTAAATATAGGTAGAATGTTGTCAGCAAATAAATTCTCAAAAAATAAATAAATGGAAAACAATACTACATCGTTCTGTGATAATAATATATATGTTGTAAATAGAAGGGATATTAAAAGCAGTGGCTATGTTATGTGTTCAATCTTCTTTTCACTTTTTTTTTTTGAGGGGGGGGGGGGGCAGTTCACCAATGTATTTTCTGTGCTGATTTGCCATGAAATTATTTCTTTTGTATGGATTGTGTCTCTGTAAAGCATATCCTATTGTCACTCATTCAAGTCATTGACTTCCTGTTGAACTCTTGTAAGAAGCTGCATCTACAGATTGTAAATGCAATACCATGGTAACTGAGATGTAGCTTTTGTTTTTATTTGTCCAGAGTGCAATAAATCTCCCACCTTTCTTTCAACAAGAAATGTTCCATTTGTATGTGGCATCCCTTGTGTAGTCTTCACTGTTTGTAACACTTCCCTTGAATAGTACAAATAAAACCATTTTAATTACTATACTATGAAAATCTCTTTTACTGTATTTACGTCGTCATCAATCACACTTTTTTCTAATTCTTGCGGCCCTAAAACTGGGGTGCGGCTTATATTCATGCTGAAAGCAAACTCGATGTGTTCAATAGTGCTAATGGCCACAGGGGAGCGGCTGTGAAATTTGTCCGGTACACCTCCCCGGGCACTGAAAATCGGGTGTAGACGGACCATGCGGGTTTAAAGAGCGCACAAAATCCATGATTCGGGAAAAAAAGGTTGTTTTTATTCTCAAAAAGATATTCCTGAAATTGACAATCAAAGCAAATAACTGAGGTAACCATTTTTATCCAATTGTGGAAGAGAGTGAGACAGAAAGAAAGCAAAAGGGGAAGTACAGGTGACAAAGTGCCACTTCAGATTCGAGTATTGTATAACAACACATTAACTGTGAAGCTTCTGTTATCATTTGAATAAATAACCATTTAATGCACAATAAAAACAAGAAAGAAATATAACAAATTTCTATAATTGAAGACTCATAGAGAGAAACAAATAACAAATTCTTTGTAAAAAATTATCAGGCCCTAGTAAGGCATGGCTAATATTTTTTATAGTAGAAAGTGAAACAAAACATACATTTGATCAAACAAATAAAACAATTTTCATTGCGTGCTTATGCCCAGTTTGCAGTTTGTTGAAATGTCATCTCAAATATTTGCTCTTTGGTTTCCAGTCGTAATTGTTAGTTTTGAGTTATAAAAAGCCAAAGGACACTTATCAATAAATCAAGAGTACAAAATTTGAACTTTTATAAACTTGATGACAGTCATTTACAAGAGATTGAAATAAAGGAGTTAAAAGAAATTTGTTTTGAAAATGAATTAACTGATTTTAACAGAAAATCATGATCTGAGCTATCAGAAAACAGATACTGGGCTGATTTTTTAAAAAAGGAAAAACCAATAACTTTTGTTTTGGTCTCAATATTGCATTACATATTGTGAGTACACTGTGCCAGCAGTGGAATTGCAGATAATGTCAGTGTACCTATTGTAGAAATGTTGTTTGGCAAAGCAAATAACTGAGGTAACCATTTTTATCCAATTGTGGAAGAGAGTGAGACAGAAAGAAAGCAAAAGGGGAAGTACAGGTGACAAAGTGCCACTTCAGATTCGAGTATTGTATAACAACACATTAACTGTGAAGCTTCTGTTATCATTTGAATAAATAACCATTTAATGCACAATAAAAACAAGAAAGAAATATAACAAATTTCTATAATTGAAGACTCATAGAGAGAAACAAATAACAAATTCTTTGTAAAAAATTATCAGGCCCTAGTAAGGCATGGCTAATATTTTTTATAGTAGAAAGTGAAACAAAACATACATTTGATCAAACAAATAAAACAATTTTCATTGCGTGCTTATGCCCAGTTTGCAGTTTGTTGAAATGTCATCTCAAATATTTGCTCTTTGGTTTCCAGTCGTAATTGTTAGTTTTGAGTTATAAAAAGCCAAAGGACACTTATCAATAAATCAAGAGTACAAAATTTGAACTTTTATAAACTTGATGACAGTCATTTACAAGAGATTGAAATAAAGGAGTTAAAAGAAATTTGTTTTGAAAATGAATTAACTGATTTTAACAGAAAATCATGATCTGAGCTATCAGAAAACAGATACTGGGCTGATTTTTTAAAAAAGGAAAAACCAATAACTTTTGTTTTGGTCTCAATATTGCATTACATATTGTGAGTACACTGTGCCAGCAGTGGAATTGCAGATAATGTCAGTGTACCTATTGTAGAAATGTTGTTTGGCAATCTAATTAGTATGATCAACAGTCAAATGTATGACAAACAATAGTGGCCGCACCCCTCAGACTACAACGCAATGTACTTGGTAACCAAACATAAGTATTTAAGTATACAATAGGACTGGGGGGGGGGGGGGGATTGACAAATTAAAAATACATTCACAGAACAGTACACTTTAAGATAGTGGTGGGAAAACTCATTAGAAATGTTTGGCCTTGTACATATGTACAAGCTTGTGTCCAATTAAAATATCATGAGGGTTGGTGCTTGGGGAATAACGACTTCTGAAATATAACTAGGATTGAGAGGTGATCAGTGATCATTCTTCTCATGAAGCAGTAACAATCTATGCACACACAAATGTTGGATAATACACAAAGATAAATTACGGACAGGGGTGAGGTTTTTAATTAAAAAATGAAAATTAATTCCATGGCAAAGAAAAACTGATAATATAAAAAATTACTGTGAGATTCTGTCAAAGAAAGATGACTATACTCGCAGGTGCTACAAGAAATATAACACTATGAAGTTACAATGCAGTCATTACGCAGTACATAAAACGCTATGTACGACATTATACATACAAGCTCAAATTCTTAGCTGATTCACTGCGTGGCTTCTACACCAGCATTTGCCCATAGAGTAGGAATTAATAAGCTGGCCCAGCAAAAACACTAAAGTGATTCAGGGTTCTACATGAGAACAACTGATCCTTTACATCATATTTTACTTAACTAGTGCACACTTAAGCTGGCAGAAGGCATAAATGGAACTGGTCTAGATCTGATGAAAAGCACAGATGGATGGTTCAACACATTCAGATCAAGTTGGATTATTATTTCAATGCACATTCAAATTTCTAACATATTGATCAGATAGCCATATAGCCATATATTCATCCTAAACACACATTCCACATTTACAGACATTTTTGCTGCATTAGACACACAGATGTTTCAGTTTGAAAACCATACAGGCTCCCCTAGTTATCCATGAATAAATGGATTGACCTAGAGACTGACATACTTCCTAGTAATACTGTGAAATTTTGAATTTCAAGCTAGACAATCTTCTTGAAACAGGTCATTGTTTCCATACCAACAAAGTGGTGGATTAATAGCATAAATAGAATATATACCATATATTACAATGTCCACTCAGAGACCGAGATTCTTTACAATGAACCTTAAGTTGCCATTTTCAACAATCTCCTTCAGAAGTAGGATTGGTATGTGCTTGTAATAAGACCTAAAACCCTGTATTTCTTCTGTAGAGGGATGACTCTTATAAACTCTTTCAGCAATAGAGTTTAGTTTGAACAAAACAAACCAGATCCTACCATAATCTGAAGCAACATCATATTGTAATCTCAAAACAATGAACAACTGGATTGCTTTAACAAACTGTATATTTCATAATTTCATACCTTGACTTAGTGAAATGAGCTCCATGCATTATTTGTCATTCCCTAAAAACTTCTCCACAAGTAAATACTTTATGCTCAGACATATAATGTTTTCAAACACAATAGATTCACTTGGTCTGACATAAAATATTCAATTTCATGACTCATCACCATGACTAATTTTTCTAACAGTAAGTAGTAAGTAAAAAAAATTCCTCACTCACTGAATCAATCACATTCATTCAAGATGCTGGTCTTATGCAAATCTAGATAAATGTTCATAAATCCAGAGTTGCAAATTTTGCTTCTTGCACTCACACAAGTCAGAATAAGTCCTAATACAAGATTCACTTTGAATTCTACATAGCAGATCACATACACTGCGGAAGACTCCACAGAGCCTTGAACCAGTTACACCACACCTTCAAATATGTTTAATTTCCTAGCTGTCTTATCACTTCCACTTGCACTCTTAATTTCACTTTCACTTTCACTTTCACTTTCACTGGAAACTCAAAATATCACACTCTTCCAAAGCGTCAGCGGCACAACAATATGGGAAGGGGAGCTGAAGAGTCTTTCCTGGTTATTCCCTGGTCGTTCCCTATGGGGAGGCAGGTACGGCAGCGGCAGCGGCAGAGGCGGCGGATAGCTTCTCCCACACCACCGACTCGGAAGGTACCAGGGACCTGGGACTCAGAGGAGAGCTTGGTGTATGGGGGCTGCCACTGGGTGTGCCTGCTGACCCAGTCGACCCTGGAGAGTTGATGGCCATTGCAATCCAGCCACTCGTGAAAAACTGTGGCGTCTTTGGTGATTGCAAGTGGCGAACACGAGGAGGCTCTGGTTCTTTCTCCTTCTCTGCAGGAAAAGTCTCCTATAGAAAGAGAAGTTGTTTAAATCACGAACATATGTCTTCACAAGGCTCCTATCAAATATTTCTAATGAAGAAGAGAAAGCTTTTTGAGAAAACTATTACCTGCAGAGAAAGAGCCTCATCTCAGGATTCTGACCCCTTTGCCTTCCGTCCAGTGAGAGTGCCTACCAAGGACTTCAATGTAGCTCCTAGGCCTCGGCCAGGAGATTGTGCACTTGTACTTGGTTGTCTGAAGCCTTGCGGATGAGCGTCAAGGCACTTTTGGTAACGCAGCTAAAATGGAAAGGGTTTTGTTATTTGTTGTTTCTTTGCACTGCCTTCGCACAAATAACATACTTGTTTAAAGTATTTTAACATTATTACCTTGCAAGCAGCTTCAACAGTTTTACAAAGAGCCCCTGATGAAGGCTCACAATGGAAAGCATGCGCTATAAACAAATCCTGTGCAGTGTGCATGACAAAAGCACACTGTTTGACATTGCGACCAATTCCCAAGAAAGAGAGATAGCGAACCCGACATTCTGTTATTAACGAATCATCCTGCAATTCCAAAGTAAAAGTGAATATTTTCAATAAAGATAGTAGAAAATTGAAATGATGGGTGAAGATAACTATGCCATCAAACAGCTGTGGACTCACATTAGGATTAAGTATGGAGATCATTGAGGGGGCAACAGCAACATGAACAGAGCGCCACTGATCTTGCGGAGCAGCTGCCACAAGTAAATCAATGGCATCGTTTAATACATCCATCCCAGTGGCTCTGTCTACCTGTATTGAGCCTAAATATAATGCCCGTATAACTTTACGAGGTTCTTCCATTGGAGTAGGGAAGGATTGTGCTGTGAAGAGTGGGTCAACTGGTTTAATATTTAGATCCAGAGTACATGCAACGGAAAGTAAGCCTCAAAAATACTTACTAACGAGAGCCATACCACTTCTGTGGTGGAAACGCCGGTGCTCTGTTGGGAGATTAGTTGGCCGAGCAGCAATACCTGCCCTTCCTGACATTGCATGGCCTCCTGAAGATAATGAGCAAAGGGGTGTAACAGACAAACTTGGCAAAATATATAATAAAATGATGGAAGACCTACCTATGTCAAGGGGCTTTGCAAGATTTTGTTGAAGACTACGCTCTATCATAATCTTTTTGCATATATCCCTTAATGTGTTAGCAATTGTTCGAGCTGGAATATCACAGCGGAAAACATGGCACATGTGCTTCCGAGTGGTGCGATCACGTGCAACATAGGCAAAATCCCTGCAAACAGAAGAATTTCATGTCAATGAACTGTAGGAGAAAAGAGTATTAGATTGAACGTGCAAAAACATGTGCTTGCATTGTATTCCATTCATGATTTAAAACAGGCAGTTGTTTTGTTCTTTTTAACAAGCTTCGTCTGGCCGCTAATTACATTGTTTACGCTACATGCTGTGCAGCATTGCTTTTGGCAAAGCTTCGGTGTTCTACTGATGTGATTCTTTATGAAGTACCAGTTGGCTGTCCCATTGGACTCATATTCATAGTTTTTCAGTAGTAGCAGGTAGTACAGCCTTAGCAGGAAATTAATGTTGCCCATGGCACCATGTGAATAAGTACGCTTGGATTCAGCTGTATGTTCAACGTATGTGAAAAATTCCTTTAAAATGTTTGAGGTTTGCGCCACTATACTTGATTGGAATCTGGTGTGCCTAAATTCACATTCAAGTCAAAGAAACAAATTAAATTGTACCTAAACTAGAAAAAAAAATGTGAGCAAACTTTATAGCGCTTAAAGACAACAGATTAAGTGTTTGTAGAACAAAGTCGAAGTCCAGCAGTATCCATAAAAGCGGGAGAAGCGTTGGCAATGAACATGAACAATGGTGTACATTTCTACATATATTTAAATGCACATCGTGGTCATTCAAGGCAGATGCAGTGGTGACATTGAGACAAGCAAATAATTTTATAAATGGCATCTTTATGAGCCAATCATTACCTCTCCCTGTTGTTGAATCGATATCATCAAAGAAAACGATTGAAAGAGAAGAAAAGCAAGAAATTAGACTAATTTCAATAAAAATGGAATGCATTATATGCATTTTTTTATTTCAGGATAATTTATTGTAAAATAAATCATGTGATTGTTATTTTCACAGAAATGAGTTGCACACACCATAATTAAGCATGAATTTGAAAGAGGTTTGTGCATGTCAAAAACATGCTGTAGGATTGTTTATCCACAATATGAAAACACAACATACACATAATATATATCTTTTGCATATAGCTACACTCAACAAATCTGTTACTGTCCATCAAACAGAATTTAAACTCCCGAACAGAATCACGAGGCAAAATACATTATTGTGCAACCTTCTTCAACTTAAGTAGGGACAAAATATTGCACGAGTATGAAATAATATCGTTTTCTAAAGAGTATGGGAAAATTAAGGATAGTACTGACCTGCCATGGTCGCGACCAACGCCCCAAACTCTTATTGTGTGAATTGGTTGCGTATTCAGAAGTGTTAAGTTTTCTGGATCTATCAGCTTTAGGGCACCTTCGTCGAGATCCATGAATAAGTCCTTGCCCTGGAAAATGAAATGGTTCCCATTATTACCGAACTCTTTCCTGGAGCGGCGGGGGCGGAGCGGGAGCCCCGGACCCGAACTTACGTCTCCCCAGCGGCCAACGACGTCCAGCAGGTCGTTGCGGCCCAGCGACAGGTCCACGATGCACTTGTTGACGGCCTTGCTGCTGCGCTCGGGCGTGAGGTCGGCCTCGGCGATCTCCACCCAGCCCAGGGAGCGGACGGCGAAGCGGATGGGTCGCTCCTTGGCGTCGCCGCCGTCCAGCGAGCTGCCCATGCCGGCCATGGCCAGGGACCCGGGGCCCATCCGGGCGCCGCCGCCGCCGCCGCCTGGGTTGGCGGCCGGCGTCGGCCCCGCCGGGTAGCTGCGCCGCTTGAGCGCCATCTCCTCCCGGCGGTCGCGGTCGCGCTGCCCCGACAGCTCCTCGAGCGCCGAGCTCGTGTTGCTGCGGGTGACGCACGACACCACGGCTGACAGCGACTGCGGGGCAGGCGAGCAGAGATTGCAGCTTACCGACTCATCTCAGGAGGTAGCCGGGTGGGCGGGTAGCAGCCGGAGCCGTCCGGTACCGTCCTCACCGTGTCCGTGTCCTTGGTGAGCAGGAGGGGCTTGCCGCCCGGGCCGCCCGCCCCCGGGGTCGGCGTGTCCAGGCCGGGCGGCTCCCGCTGGATGGTGCCGCTCTTGATGTGCCAGTAGTACGGGCCATCGTTGTCTGGAACGGAGCGAGGCGACACGTGATGCAGTTGCCTCGCGGGAAGTAAGGTGCGACGTGCTTGGCACTCACCTTCGTGTCGCTCCCAGCCCGGCGGCAGGTTCTCCTTGGCCAGCGGCAGCGGGTGGCCGGGGTGGCCCGTGGGGGAGTCCGGGGACGGGGTGAGCGGCGAGTGGCTCTGCGGCGGGGCCGCGGCCGGGGGCGGCGGCCGCCGCTTCACCGCTACCGCGTACAGGTCGTTGTTGAGCTGGCCCGGGATGTGCGGGATGTCCGAGCCGTCCAGTGCGGCGCTGTTGACGTTCAGGAGGCTGCAACACGGGTTCAGGTTTATGTCACGGCGGTGGGGGTAGGATCCCGGCCTCTCCCCCTGCGGCACTCGGTTCCCGGGGCGCCGACAGGGTAGGCCGGCCCGTTAAGCACCCGTGTGCATCAGTGTTGCCTACCTCACACTCGTCAGGCGTTTTCGCGTACCCAATATTAGCACCCGCACCCGACACACCCCTCGCTGTCCCCTTTATGGCATAACTCCAAAAACGACATGGCAGACAACCAGATTCCAAAACTCCTCCTTTTTGCCGACTATCCATGATGTATTTTCTCCCGCACCCCTCCGCCTGCTCCGCCTCGCCGCCGCTCCGCCGCACCCCGCCCCGCTACGGCACGGCCTTCGCCGAACCAAGTCCGCCGTAACTCCCGTTTGGCGTGACGAGAAAATGAGTCTGAGTCACAGGGGAAGCCGAGCAAGGGCTGCAAGGTGGAGGGGCCAGGAGAGAACTCGCAGGGGGTCGTCCGTGAGCTGGGGGTGGAGAGAGAGAGAGAGAGAGAGAGAGAGAGAGAGAGAGAGAGAGAGAGAGAGAGAGAGATGTACGGGCCGTCCGTAAGCAGAAGGGGCGCACATGGCGTGCCGACCACAATCAGGACGTGGTTTTCGCCCGCCCCCCGCCGGGCCCCGCCGCGCCGCCGCGCCCCCCGCGCCACAGTCCCGCCTCGCGGTGCGGTGCACGCGAGACGGCTGGCGCCAGCGAGTCGCGAGGGGTTGGGGTCGTGCGGCCGCGGTCGCCCACCCCTCGCGACCGCCATCGAAGGGGACGGGCGGGGCTGGGGGACGCGGCGAGCGACGTGCGGCGAGCGGCAAGCTCAATCTGACCACATTCGAAAGAGATGACCTTGCTGTTTGTTGTCTCAAGGATGTACGCCAAGATGTAATCGGGGAACTGAACAAAGGGAAGGCAGATAAACGGGAGTGGATAGCGAGTCTCGCGTCCTCTCCCCCAGCGGTCCCCAGCGGTCTCCGCAATGAGCCAGCCCTTTTGAAGTGAGGGGGGGGGGGCGGAGATTCGTTTGTCTTCCTCTTCTCTGGGGGTCTGTCTCTTTCGTTTTCCTGACGGCCGAAGTCGGCCGGGCTTCCTCGCAAGAGCCCGCGCCGCGCAGCCGTACCGCGGGAAAGGTCCGTGGAAATATCCGCGCCTCACCTCATGGCAACACGCCCGCGCCGCGCCCCCGCCGAGCCAGCAGACCCCCGCCATCGCACCGCCGAGCCAGCAGACCCCCGCCATCGCACCGCCGAGCCGGTTTCGCACCGCCGAGCCGGTTTTTTTTTTTCTCTTTAGAGTTATTTCTTCCCCTCCATATCACAAGTGCATATCTCACGTTTACAGCCGGCGCCAGGAGAGGAAAGCCCGGCGATCGTCGTCACCGCGACCTCTCTAGGATAAAATTACCCCGCCGCCGCAGCAATACCCCGCGCGGCGGCGCCGTTCTGTTCTGTCCTGCTCCCCCCGCTGCTCCCCCCGCTGCTCCCCCCGCTGCTCCCCCCGCTGCTCCGGCCCCCGCCCCGCCCCGCCCCGCCCCGGCCGGGCCTCGAACACCATCACTCGCCTCACTTTGTGGCCGGCGCCGTTGCTCCTGCCTCGACTCCCGGCCAACGACCACCCCTCGCAGCTCCGGCCAAACAAGCGCCGGCCCCCGCCCGGCCGTCTCCGGCCAGGTAGCGCAGCCCACCCCGGCCGAACACCCTCCCCGACTCGTACCGCGTCCAGTGTGGGTGCGGTCCGGTGCGGTCCGGCAGAGGCCGGCGAGGGGAAGGGGTGGGGGAGCAAAGGGGAGGGGGGAGGGGATGATCCACACCGCAGACGGCGGCAGCGGGCGGCGCCGGTGGAGACCGAGTCGGACAGTAAACACACCGCCAGCGCCAACCCCAACCCCAGCCAGAGCAGCCGGAGCCCAGCCAAGGCAGGCGCCAAACGCGAAACTCTGCAGTCCCGCCGCTGCGCCCCGCCCCGATGCAACTCTGTTGGCCTGGCCTGGCGTTGGTGCGAAAGAGAGAGAGAGAGAGAGAGAGAGAGAGAGAGAGAGAGAGAGGAGAGAGAGATGTACGAACAGTAGAACAAAGGGTCAGGCTCGTACGTCAGGTGACCTCACGCACGCGCTGCCCGGGCGCACACACCGCCCCGCCATCAATTGTCCGTAATTAAAATCAAGTGCCGGCGCCCGGCTCAGGGGGATGGACGGGGTGCCGGCGCCGCCTGCCGCCGCCCGCCGCAGCTCGCCACTAAACGCCGGGCCCCGACACCGACACACGGCGGCACCTGAGGCCGGCCTGAGGGCCTGGGGCACGGCGCGGCGGTGGCGGTGGCGACCCCGAGACCACAACGGCGGGACATGCCAACTGAACCCTGGTCAGCAGCCCACGCCAAACGTGCCCGGCGGGGTCTTGGGGCTTAATACCCGTTAAGGGCCCCGTGTTGGCCCTCCCCGACCAGTGCCAAGTAACACCGCCGGCCCTCCCGGCCCCGACCGCACCATTACACCATTGGAGCTCTCCCCCCCCCCCCCCCCCCCCCGCCTGGCCCGGGATCACCCATTAGGAGCACGGCGGCACGGCGCCTGCCGGGTGGGCAGCCGCTCCGCTCCGCGCACGCGTGCCGCGCGGGCCGGCCTACCCCGGCGTCGGCAGGCGGCGCTGGCGGACGCGGGCAGAAGCTTGGCTTACCTGTGGCGGTGCGGCTGCTCCGCCGTCTGGATGAGGTCCGGCCGCGCCCGCCGCCCCATGTCGCCGTCGGTGCCGCCCCCGGTCCTGTGCTGCCGGTGCTGGTTGCCGTTCGGGGAGTTGTCCAGGCCGCCGGCGTCCGCGGAGCCCCTGCGGCACACAAGCGGCGAGGGTTACCGTAATGCCACACACGCTGCGCAGCTGCGCAGCTGCAGCGACACACACACACGCGTAGTGCTTTTAGGACCGCGTTTCACACACACACACACACACACACACACGCCGTCACACATGACAGCCCGCCCGGTGGAGAGTCTTCTCTTTCGCCTCGCGGCTCCGCCACGCGCGGCCACGCACACGACACGGGCGTGACACGGCGCGACACGCAGCGGCATACGGCGCAGCTGTACGGCCGGGCCCGGCAGCGGCGGCCGCTGACCGCCCGGCCCCATCAACACAATGCAGAGCGCTCCGCCAGCTCCGCCAGCTCCGGCCGTCAGTCCCGCCTCAGCCTACTTCCAGCAGCGGGGCAGGAGCCGCCGGACGGATGTCCGCGCGATACGCGATATGGGACGGCGAAACCGTACGCGGAGAAAGGGGCGGCGCGGCGGGGCAGGGCGAGCGGGGCAGCCGGGCAGCCGTGACCGTCACCGCCGTGTCCGGGCATTGCCGAGGCCGGGGGCGCCGGGAAACACGTCCGCCCGTTTTGATAGAGCCGTGGGGCCGCGGGGTGTCTAGTGATGGGCGCGCTGTCCAATGCGCCCCGCCAGGCCTGCGGCACCTGCGGCACCTGCGGGTCGGCAGCACGAACTCCATCGCGGCCCCAATGTGATCCGTCACAAGGGCCTCGCCGGGCCCCAGAAGACGGCCGCACGGCCGGAGAAAAAAATATGAAAGAAAGGCGCGAAAACGAGATGGATGTCTGGGCGCATCCCTGCACGGAATCACGGCCGACGAGTCATCGGAATACTACCCCGAGAAATGGAAGACCTGGTCTATGGAGGGCGGAGCGTTCACGAAACCACCTGACCGCGACGAGCAAACGAGCAATATCAACCATCCTACTAATTACTAATGCGCTTTTTATTGTCGAAGCAAAAAACGGCGCCGGTCGTTAGAGAACGACAGTAAAAACACCGAGTAAAACGACCGCAGCACAGCCGAGGGCCGAGGGTGGCTCCGAGTCGCTGACCGGGGCCGCTGCAGAACACCCGGAAGCGGCCACTCCACCCCACCCTTCGGCCCACACTGGAGAGACTCAGTCAGCCTCTCTAGCCTGTACGCCTCTGCTGGGGGCAGCTGGGGGCAGCTGGGGGCAGCTGCGGGCAGCTGGGCGGGCCGGGGCGGAGCCGGCAGCGCCGCGGTGCTCTCATATATAGCGGAGCGCGGCCGCCGCCAGCCGCCCGCACGGCGGTGCGGCTCGAGGGGACTCGAGGGGCCGAAATCAACAACTCGGTCAGCACGGCAGCGCGGCGGCAGCGGCAGCGGCAGCGCCGGCAGCGGCGGGGGCTCATGACACATGAATATGCCCGGCTGCCACGCGAAAGCACACGCGAGGCACCACAGCACAGCAGAGCTCAGCGGAGCCGGTACGGCAGGCCGCCGCTTTCAATGCATTCATTCGATTAGCTCGGTGATGAAACCCGTGTAACTGAACTGCGGCGGGCGGGCGGGCGGCGGCGGTGGTGGTGGTGGCGGCGCACAGTCCGGCCTGCAGCGCAGCGCCCAGACCTATCTTACACCGTTACGCACCGCGCGCACACACACACACACACAAGCACGCACACACACACTTACACCGCAATGCGATTTGGCCGACAAGTGCGCAGTGCACGAGTACTGGCTGAGGACGGCGAAACCTTTTGCCGATATGGTAGTAACATAATGATAAACATTCAATTCTGTCCGCATTTTTGAGTGTGCTCGCGTGCGTGTGTGCATGCGCGCGTGTGTATGTGCGAACGTGTGTGCGTGCGTGCGTGCGTGCGCGTGTGTTTGATCAGCAGCGGAGCGGTGCGCGCACGTCCCGACGCTCCTCCGCCTCGCCGTGTGCGTCCGTGTGCGCACGCGCGGGGGTGGCCGGGCCGCAGAACCAGGCCAGGCCACCGCACACTCGCAGACACACACACACACACACACACACACACACACGCACACACACGCACACACACGCATACAACCAGTGATATGCGGGATTGATTGTTCGGCGGGGAGGAATGCGAAATCCGAGCGCCTTAATGCTCCTTCGGGATGAAAGGAATGTTTGGGCGCGACAGCAGAATGAGGTTCGCGGAGCGCCGGCGGAGGCGGAGGGGGGGGGGGGGGGGGGGAGGTTTGGCGCCTTTTAATTGAAGTAGCGCGCCGTCTTTCCATTACGCCCCGCCATCGCAGAGGAGAGGAGAGGAGACGGCCGTGCCCCACACCCCACACCCATTGTGAGGCTGTGGGATGCGACCCGCGGCACGACGGCGACGGGCGACGGGCGCCGTCTGGAAAGGGCGCGGGCTGCCCGGGCCTCCGCTTCTGAGGACCGGCCGAGCCCCTTTCAGTCCCGCAGGCAGGCTAGGCGCAGGCTAGGCGCAGGCTAGGCCCGCGGGCACGTGCCCGGACGTCGCCTCGATCGCCCCGATTAGGGCGGGTGGCACGGTGGGGAGGGGGCGGGGGAGTGCGTGGGCGTCCACTCCCTGTGTCCGCCTCCTCCTGCCGAGGCCCTAAAGGGCACCTCGTTTGTGTGCGGGTGGTCACAGCCCAGTAGGCCATGAAGAGGGGGGAGTAGGGTGGGGGTGGGGACGAAACGGAGGGGGCAAGGGGGTGTCCGGAGTGGATCCCTGGGGCCGGCCGGGCCGAGACCCCGCGCCGTGCCGGGGCTTAAGTGTCTGTTGACATTCGCTCCCGGCCACTGATGAGCGGCGGCGGTCGGTCGGCACCCGCCTGCTCGGCACGGCTGCCGGCGCGGCCGCAGGGAGTCCGCCGGGGACTCGGGGGCGGACACGACCACGGGGACGGGGGCCGAGGCCACGGGGCGACACCCACGCGGGGCTCCGCGGGGCCCATCGGCCGAACACACTTCCGCTGGAGCCGCTGGAGCCGCGGGGGGCGCCGGCTGCGGCCGCGGTGTGTCAACATTCACACGGTCTGCGTGTCCGATGAGCCGGAGCCGAGTACTGCAGGCGCGACGCCCATCGGACCCCATCGGACCCCAGCGGACCCCAGCGGCCCCCGCCGACTGAATGCCGAACGGTGTAATCCTGTGCCGGGCCGCGCCCTCCCCCCTTCCGGCCTGCGGCGCTGCCGACTGCACTGGGCCAATTAACTTTGAGCCCCTCGGAGATGCTGACTCGTCCCCCCGCGACTTGTCTCCCTCCCCCTTCCCTCACCCGTCTCTTCTCCGCTCCCCTCTCGCTTCCCCGACCCCTCGAGCGGCCCGCCCCGCGCGCCGTAAACGGGGGCGCGGGGATACGACCTCGAGATGTAAAACTTTTTACACGACGGCAAAGGTAAAACCCGCCGCGCCGCGCCGCACCCGCAGCCACCATATCCACTTGCAGAAAGCTCCGGTCCGGGGCGCACGCCGCCGCGCCACGGATCGGATAAAATTGCGCTGCGCCGCCCACATGACATAAACGAAAAAAAAAAAAAAGAATTCAAAATGGTCGTGTGGTCGGTTTCTGCCGCAGACTGAGAAGAAAAATTGTCATACTCGTCGGCCTGTGTTCCTGCGGGGCGGCACGGCGCGGCACGGCAGGACTCACGCCGCGCCGCTCATTTTTCACGGCTCACGGCGATCGTGCCGCCGACTGCATTACTGCGATGACTCTGCCCCGCACTCGGTCGGGCCATGAGCTGCCCGTCATGAGACGGACAGACAGACAGACAGGCAAACAGAGAGAGAGAGAGAGACAGACAGACAGCGGCGTCCCCGTTTGTTAACGCCGCAGGAATAACTTCCACCACGGGGCGTGTTCGCTGCTTGCTCGCTCTCCCGGTTCCGCCGTCGAAATTTTTCATCGTGAGGGTCGCCGCGGCGCTCGCTTCCCTGCGAGGCTCGGCAGGCGTTGTGGTTGGTGCGGTGAGGCTGGGAAGACGACTCTCGAATCCGTCCCGCGCGCGCCCGCGGCCCGGCCCCCGCCGGAGTGGAGTCGTGTCAGAACAATTAGCCTGTCTCCGGGGAGCGGTGCGGTGCGGTGAGGTGCCCCGCCCGCCCGCCCCGCCACGCCACGCCGGACAAGCACCCGACTGATCGCAGCCGCGCCGCTCATCCCGAGTGGGCGTGTCGCAGCAGCAGCAGCAGCATCTCTCCCACTCCCGGAAAATAAGATACGAAAACGGGACGGCTGGTCCAGCACTGAGCCGCGTGTGTGAGTGTGTGTGTGTGTGTTGGTGTGTGTGTGTGTGTGTGCGTGTACGCGATTACACGGCGCGGCACAGCCGGCCGCACGCCCACGGCTGCCACACACGCAGCGCGTCGCATACCGGAGAGAACAGCTCACGCCGTCCACTGGATCCGGCGGGGCCGGTGGTGGCTATGCGCAGTGCGCGGCCGGAGCACCCGGAGCCGGCAGAGATTAGGCGTCGTCCTCCCTCACCCCACTCCTCACCACCGGCGCGGCGGGGCGCCTGCGGGTGCCGGGGTAGGCCAGCCCGCACGGCACGGGAGCGCTGGACGAGTCGAGGCTGCCTACCCGGCAGGCGCCGTGCCCACGGCTCGGGGACGGCCCCTCCTGGCCCCGGTGTCCTGGCCAGGTGGCACGGCGGGCAGGCGCTGCCGGCGCCGCCCGGGCCGTCGTGGGCGTGGCCGTTTCGTGTGGACAATGTCCCGTATTGATTTGGGGCGGGCCTGGCGTTACATCAGGCGGCACCGGGGCCCCACTGGCGCCGCCGGCTGACTCCTAGCGAGGGTCCCGGAGGCTCCCGGAGGCTCCGCACCGCACCGCACGTCTTCAGACCTCAAACTGGGTACGTGGAGACTCTCGGCCGCCGCCGGTCTGCCGCCGGTCACGGGACGGCTTCCACGAGAAGTCTCATTCCCATACGCTCCGCGTCCGCGGCGCGGCGCAGCGCGGGTGACCCCGACCCGCCCTGACCCGCACGGCACGGCCGGCGGGGAAACGGGAGCGCAGAGCCGGCAGACCGGCAGTGGCGGCGGCCGCCGCGGGGCAGAGCTGGCGGAGCTGGCGGGGCTGGCAGACCCGGGCTCCGGGACCCCGGCGGCCGCCCCCGGCCACACGGCCCGCCGTATCTCGCCGTGCGCCAAAGTGAAAATATAGCGACTGCATTCTGCGGCGACGGGGCGGGGGCCGTGAGGGGCCGCGGGGGGGGGGGGGGGGGGGGGGGGGGGGGGGGGGGCGGAAGGGAAGAAGAGGCGGGAGGCGAGGCTGCGTGGGTCACGCCTCACCGGGTACCGCGGGCCCCGCCACGCCACGCCACGCCACCGGGCCCGCGGCGCAGGGTGCCCTCAAACAACACATGTGAACGACCACGGACGAGCCGGCAAGTGTGCCGATAGAGACAAAGGTGTCTGTGTGCGTGCGGCTGCGTGCGTGTGTGTCTGTGTGTGTGCGTGTGCGTGGCCGGCCGGCACAATGCGCTCGGCGCATGCGTCAGTGGGAAACGAGATGTGAAACGTGTAACAAGGATTATATGAGGGGAATAATGAAGCCTCGACCAGCGTCACAGCCGCCTCGGAGTCACCACCGGGGTAATTAATTCCTCAGTTGAAATTTGATCATTATACTGTAAAAGGTAAAAAAGTAAAGACCCATATTTTACCTATTTTTTTAAAAAAAATATTTGCTTTTTTCAGTTTCTTTTGATAAACAGCGAAAACAATGCTCGATATTTCGAAAATAAAAATGGTCTGGTCTTTTTGAAAAAGTGTCATGTTTACTTTGTCTTCGGCCGCGAGCCTGGCCGACGTCCGGCGGTGTTCACATGCACGAGATGGCCACCGGGACCGCCATTCGTCATGTCCCATGTAAAAACTCTACGTGAGGCGGAGGGACCTTCGGGAGAAAAATAGTGAGAATAAAAGGAGAAGGATCGATGCGGGCAGGAGCGGGCCGCGGGCAGCGGGGGGCGTGATAACTGATGACGGATGGGGCGGGCCGCGGGGGCCGAGGGTCATCCATTCAACCCTTCTTGATGCCCCGCCCGCGCCAACCTGGCCCCGCCCGGCCCCGCCCCGCACGCGGCGCTGCCGCATAGCCCCCGCCCCATGGATCCCGGACGCAGCAACAACAGCCAGAAACCGCCGCCGCCACCACCGCAGCCCGCAGCCCGCAGCTTTTGGCCTGCGGTGCGCACGTTTTCCGAAACGTGTCTCGAGCCGAAACCGCCACCGCCGCTGCGGCCGAGCTGGGACGAGGCGAGCCGTCGGTGGCAAAACGTCACGGGCAGAGTAATTATCTGGAAGGGGTACGGCGGGTGCGGGTGCGGGCACGGTTCCGTACGGAAGTCCTGTGCACTGGCAGCGCGCGGCGCATCGCCCGCCTGAGTGGCGAGGAGCCGCGCCTCGACTCGGGCCGAGTTGAGCCGCGCGACTACTGCAACACAGGTTGGCCGGTGGCCGGTGGCCCGGCTCGGGCAGGACCCGTGCGCCACGCCCGGCGGCCCGGCGGCCCGACGGTGCCCGCTTGGAACGAGACGGCACGTCACGGGACGGGATGTCTCACTCGCACGACGCTTTTCCCCGCAGCGGCGCGCATTGGACGCAGAATCGTAAATTCGTCAAGTCCCATGCGAGACGCGTCGGCTGGGCTCGTCGCGGGGTCGTTAGAAAACTTTTCCTTTGGGCTCGTCCCGTCCCGTCCCGTCCCCGTCTCCGAGCCGGTCCCGGCCCACTGCAGCGGCCCCCGGCCCCCGCCTCGGCCCACCCGGTCACACCGACGCCGCCGCGCGCGCTGCGCTCCGCTGTCGGCGCTGTCACAGCCGAGCCGAGTTGCGCCGCGCTTCCAGCGCCCTCCGCGTCGTCTTGGTCCGCGAAACTTACACAAAAGAGTCCCCGCCTCGCCCCGCCTCGCCTCGCCTTCCCGCATGTTTCAAGGCCAAATAAACCCCCCATCCCACCGAAAAAGTCGATCACGTTCGGCATTGCAAGCCGCGGCAGAAGTTTCTGTCGGACTAAATGGAATCGTAGCGCCATACAGCGCGCCGGGACTCGCCGGCTCGCCGCCGGCCGGACCGCTAGGCGGCTGGCTGCGCCCCGCCGGGGCCCCGGATGATCGATCTGGTCTCGCGTGTTGCGGTCGGACGGATCTCCACTCCGGTGTATTGGACTCATCTCCGATTCAGGCCTTTATATCCCATTGAGCGGCGAGCTGGGGCTGCGGGGCTGCGGGGCTGCGGGGCCGCGGGGGCTCGCAGAGCGGCCAGTGCCTGACTCAGCGTCCGTGCGATGGCCCCCCTGCAGGGCAGCCGCGGCAAGGCAGGCGGCGCGGCGGCACCCCCGGACACACGAGACGGACCGTCTCCTCTCCACTTACTCCCATTCTCATGTCCAGCGCCACGCCGAGAGCCGCTCAGCACCCCCTGTCTCTATCTCACTCACTCACTCTCTCTCTCTCTCTCACCTCGCCTCGCGCGGCCTTTATGTGGCCCGTTCACCTCCCGCCCCTTTCTATAGTTTGCAGCGAAGATGAGGACTCGGCCGCTCTGCGCCGCGCCTCATGCAAGGCACAGGGGGCCGGCTCCGGCCGTGTCTGCCTGGCCGGGTTACCCAGAAGTTAACGCTAGGATACGCAGCACCCTGAGGATGCCATGAGGATACCCAGGGGTTACCCAGAGGTTACCCAGGGGTTACTCTGAAGTTTCCCAGAGGTCTCCCAAATGTTACCCAGAGGTTACCCAGGGGCCACCCAGAGGTTACCCCGGGGGATTACACAAGCGACACATTGTTGAAAGTATCGCTGTGCTGCGCCGCGCACTCCAGCTCCAGATAAGCCGTCGCCGAGGATGTCGGGCGCCGGGGAAGAAAGAGCACACTCCGGGGACGAGAGGCCCCGCGCGGGGAGCCGTCATCGCCGCAGCAGCAATCCCTGCCGCGACATGATCAACGCCCGATGCTGACGCCGAAGAGAACCGCGTACAGCATGGGGGGGATGGAGTGCTGGCCGGGCGCCCGGCGGGTAGGCCAGCGTCGCGCTCCGGCGTGCACGCGTGCGCTGCGGGCCGGCCTACCCCGCCGCTCGCAGGCGCCTGCCGGGCCGGGATGGGGGCTGCGCGACACAATCCGGACAAACACTTTGGGTGGCGGGGCGCTCGCCGCGGTCGTGGTGTGATCCGGGTTATTCGGGTCCGAGTTCGGGTTCAGTTTCAGGGGGCCGGTGCCAACACTAAGGATACGGCCGCTTGACCACCGGTCGCTGCCAACCCCATCCGCCGTACCGAGGCGGTCTGCCAAGTGGGTGACACACACACACGCACACACACACTCACAGTCGTCACGTGACTCCGTGTTCCGGCAACAGCAGCTGCCTGCGGCCGGGCTGCGGGCCGGACATGGTCCCGAGGTCCTTGGGGCCCTGCAGCGGCAGGCCCTTCAGTTCATGGCGGGCTGCCTGCTGGCGGCCGCTACCCGGGGGCGGTCCGCGGGGGCAGGCCGGGGGCGGCCCGGGGGCAGGCCGGGCACATCGATCGAAGCGTCGCCAGGCCGGCGAGACAGACGGGGGGCGGCGGGGGCGTCGGGGGCGGACAAGCTGCACCAGTGACGCCACACCGCGCCGCCTCGGCTCTACTCGGCGCAGCGCCGCCCGGCGGCCTCGGCGCTACTCCGCCGCACTGACTGCACTGCACTGCACTGCACTGCACCACGAACACTCTGCACTCGCGGCTCGCGGCCGCGGTCACGGCGCGGCGGCGCGGCGGCGGTGCGGCGGGAGCCCGACGGAGATCACACCGCTCCCAGCAGCATCGCGCTACTGATCGGCCTGGGCCGGGTGCCCCGCGCGCCGCGCCCCGCTCCGGGACGGGACGGCATCTCTGCGGAGCGGAGCGGCGCGGTGCGGCGCGGTGCGGCCAAAGCCTCGCCGAGTCGAGCCCAGCCGGCCCCGCCCCGCCCCGCCCCGCCCCGCCCCTTGCGGTGTCTGCTGCCGCGGAGCCGGGGCGGTGCCGGCGGGGCCCCTCCCTACAAGTCCGCCGCGCCCGCCACGCCACGCCACGCCCGCCCCCACCGGCCTTGGCCGCGCCACGCCGTGCCCCGCGCCCAGTCACTGCCGCCTGATCCCCCCCCCCCCCTCCCCACGTCCGCGCGACGCACGCCCGGCCTGGAGGCGCCCGACGAAAAGTCCATGTCCGGCTTCACACCTCGCTTCCTGGACTCCAGGCCGCTAGGCGCGCGCAGTCCATCAGGCCCCCTCCCCCCAGTCATCGAGTCCTGGGCTCCAGCTTCAGAGTTTCGGTCGGAGCTTCTTAGAGCTGCAGCATCCAGGCTCTCTGGTTTCGATGCCCATCATCCCCGCCAGGTTCGGGAGAGGTCAGGGCGGCCGTCTGCCTCAGCGCTGACCCGGCCGCTGAGACGGCCCCGCGCTGCTCAGCGCCGGGCGTCCCCGCCGTCCCCTCCCGGTGAGTCACCTGGTGAGTGTCCCCGGCCGGCCCGCGCCGCACACTCCGGTTCCTTACGGTGCGCACGGCGCCGTGCCAGCCGTGCTGGGCAGGCACCCCGCACAGCTGCTCTGTGCCGTCCCGATCCGCCCAGACGAGGACATCCGGCCGCGGTCCGGCGCCTTCGCGACGCCCGACATTCGGGATGCGTCTCGTTCGTCTCGCCGCGGGATCCACGTGGAGCATGAAGCATGCAGCTGGGGCCGGGGCCTCGGCCGGGGCCCGGGGGTTCGGAAGGGCCGACGGCATCCTCGCCGTGCCGCCGCCGGCGTGCCGACGCCGTGCGTCCAGATGGATGGGATGCGGATGGCATCGGATCTGCCGTGGCGAGAGGCGGCGGCAGCAGCGGCGGCGGCGGCGGCGGCGTGGCGAAGCGGAGCGGGGCGGCAGCGCGAATCGTCGAAGCTAGGAAACAAATTTATCGCCGGAATGCCGGAGCCGAATCGGGGCACCCGAACGAAGCCAGTCCGGCCCGCTGCTCCCGCCAGCCCCGCCCTGCGTCGACTTCTATTGATCGCTGCGGGGTACTACTCGACTCGGCGAGGCCGGGGAGGACGCGGCCCCGACCAGAATAAAGCGCAACTCACCGCCGGTTTCAGAGCTGCACTCTGTTCACTGTGTGTGTGTGTGTGTGTGTGTGTGTGCGGCGGGCGAGACGAGAGACGGCGGGGTCTTCTTCAGTTTACATCTTTAATTCATACGGCTTCAACGGGACAGCAAACTTGGCTGTACAGTCGGACGCACACTGCCCTTCCGGCTCTGCCGCCACTTTATGGTTTTTTCCCCCTCAGACGTAAGATAGCATATGAGGCTTCCCACTGATCGGTAGCCTCAGAGGCCGGGTCCCCCCTCCCCACAACGTTGTCACCCCGGTCGGGCCGCGCACGCCGCCCGCACCGCCCGCACCGCCCGCACCGCCCGCACACGGCGCCAGCACAGGCGACGGGCGGGGCGATAGTCGGAGCAGAGCTCTGCCGGCGGCGCCTTGACCCCAGCCGGCCTGGCATTGCTGGCATGCGGAACCCGGCAGGACAAGAAATATACGGATTATTCCCTGTCTGCATCTCCCTCTACCTCTCGCCTCGCTCTCTGTCCCTGTCCGTCTGTGTCGTTCTGCCTTTCTCTCTCTCTCTCTCTCTCTCTCTCTCTCTCTCTCTCTCTCTCTCTCTCTCTCTCGCTATCACACACTCTCCTTACCACGAACAGTAAGCCCGCACAGCTACAGTACGGCCACCGGAGTGCCGCCGAGCACGAAGTAGTGTGTGAAGTTTATACCTAATTACGTGGCATTAAAAGCGTTTCGCGGGACGCACTTCGGCCAACAAAGCGCGCGCTCCGTGAGAGGGGGGGGGGGCAGCGGCATGGCACAGAGCGGCCGCACGATGCGTCGTAAAATCCAATGGGCTCCTTTGATTCGTGCGCCGTGCTACTGTCCGCTGCCGCTGCCGCTACCGCTGCCGCAGCCGCTGCCGCTGCCGCTGCCGTGTCCCTGAAAAGCGCCGGGGGGCGCCGCCGCTCACTCGCGCTGGGCGGGGCGGTGGCCGGTGCGCCGCGCCGGAGCCCCGCGCTGCTTAGCCGCCCCGCCGCGCACGGCGGCGCCGCGGCTGCCTGCGGCCTGCTGCCTCCTCCCGCGCTGTTTCCTAACCCCGACGACGCGCTTCCGCACGACGGGCGCGGCGGACTCGACGGGCCATCGGGCGAAAGTGGGCGACGTGTGAATGTGGCCTGGGAAATAGAGTCCAGAAGACGCTCCGCGCTGCCGCGCTGGTGCGCTGCTCCGGGCGGCGGCGTGCTGCGGCGTGCGGGCTGCGCTCCCGCACCCTCCCCCCTCCTCCCCTTTCATTCCGAACACGTCCACCTGACCGGACCGGACTGCACCATAGGAGGAGCCGGCAGGCGCCCCCCGCTGCAGATTATGCCGCTGCTGTTGCTGGGACGCGGCGGGACGGGACGGGACGACCCCGGGACGAGAGGAAAGTGGACTGCGGCCCCCGCGGCCCCGCCGGCCCCGGCTACCCCGCCGCAAGGCAGCCCAGCCGCCGGCTTGTTACGTGGTGCGGCTGCGGCGGCCACTGGAAAACGGCACGGCCCACACACAAACACGCACGTGCGCACCGTGCGCACTCCACGCGCACGCACGCACGCACGCACGCACGCACGCACACGCCGCGGCGCCAACAACACGCTCCCTTTCGCCCCCCCCCCCCTCCTTCTCCCCGGCCGCTGTGCACTGCTACATACACCCGGCCTCCTGCCCTGCCCTGCGTGCGGCGGCGACGGCGTCCAGCAGCGGGAAATGAGCAGCTCCCCGTACATAATATTCCGTGCCGCCTGGCCGCGGAGCAGAGCAGACGACGCAGCGGCGGCGGGCGGGGCGGACGGGCGTCGGCGTCAGCAGCAGCCGACGTCAGCAGACGTCAGAAGGCGACGCGGAGGCTCGCAGGCGCCGGCCGTGTTTTATGGCGCGGCGTGCCGGGTCCTGCGGGTCCTGCGCCGCGCCGCACCGGCCACACCGTTGCTGCCCGTGAAAGCCGACGCACACACACGCCGCGCCACGCGACACAACACATCGCCAAATAAACTACAACCCGGCGCAGGACAGAAATACGGACTGTCCTGGGACGGGGCGGGTAGCCTGTGATTGGCACAAGAGAAAGAGAGAGAGAGAGAGAGAGAGAGAGAGAGAGAGAGAGAGAGAGAGAGAGAGAGAGACAGACAGACAGAGGAGAGAGGGCGATCGTTTGCTCGACAAACGCGCAACGCACGTTCACACACACACACACACACACACACACACACTAGGGTCCTGGACTCGAGGCATACACGAGGCGCCAGCCTGGACGGGAATGCATCGCCCGCTCTCCTCCTTCCTTCTGGCATTCGTCAATGCGACCGACAATCACTCAACAGACGCGTGCCGCTGGAGCTGCTGGAGCCGCTGGAGCGGCTGGAGCGGCGGCGGCGGCGCGCGCTCGTTCCGTAGGCCGTCGCCCGTCCCGTCCCGTCCCGGGCGGCAGCCGGCCGCAGGCCGTGGCCGTGAACCGTTACCAATAACCTTGTGTAGTTTACGCCCTTCGGGTCGGACCCCTCTCCGCTCCGCGCGAGAGAGAAAGGAGGCAGCACACGAGCCTAATTCCTGCAGGCCTCCAGGTCTCCGGCGCGCGGGACGCTACGGGCTCCGCGGCTCCGCGGCTCCGCGGCTCCGCACTCGCATACGCGGGCGACACGCGTAAGTCTCAGAGTTGCCAGAGCAGAAGGCAGAAAGGAGCCCAAGCACACAGGTGTGCCGACCCCCCGCCCGCCTACCAGGCAAACCGTTGACAGCCGAGGTGTTGCCCAGCAGGTAGGCGAGGGTGGGCACAACCCGGGCACCTCTGTGTGGTTTGGGCTGCTTTTCAGGCAAGACCGTAAGCCACGGAAGAAGGCAGTAGTCACGACTGGCCGCCGCCAGAGAAGGACAAGACGAGGACGAGCCCGCTGCCGACACGGCGGCGGTGCAGCACACTGAAAAAAATGATTTTGCTGTGGTAGCTAATACTTTGGCTAATTTTTGCATAGCCGAAATATTTGCTAAATAAGCTGAGATTGTCGCTGAAGTAGCTAAATTTCAGCTATGTCAGCTGAGGCCGAGCTGTATCAGCCGACGCGTGATCTAAAACAGATTAACCTGGGGTCAGTTGTACCAGCTGACACTCGGCTGTCGTAGCTACGACGCAGCTGTAACAGGGAACCTTTCAGCTCCAAGGGATGAAAATGTCGGCTATGCCAAAATTAGCTAAGACATTAGCTAAAATAGCTAATTCTGAGCTACCACAGCTAATCCATTTTTTTTCCGTGCAGTTCCCGAGACGCGCCGGCTAAATGCTGACGAATCTAGACACCGCCGAGCACGGCGCCCATATCCACGGTGCGCGTGCGGTGCGCGGATGGGAGGGAGGGGGCCGGGCGTCCGAGAGCCAATCAGCGAGCCGCTGTTACTCCCCGACCCGATCATGCTATGCCGGGAAGTGAGTGGGTGGCGGCCAGGTGGGCTGCGTGTGTGTGAGCGCGTGCGTGGAGCTGGACACGGCCGTCCCGTCGGCGGCCCCGCCATGACCCCCGTCCTGCCCTGTCCTGGGGGTCCCGTCCCGGGTCCCGCTCACGGGGCGCGGCCCCAGCGGCACCGGCGGCACAGGAGGCCGGGTCAGGACGGGCCTCGCTACCTTGGACAAGGTCATGGTAATCTTGATGGGCGTTGGTTTGGCGGTCCGGTCCTGACCGGTCTGGCGCGGTCGTGGCACCGCTGCTGGCACCGCAGCGCTACAGCGGTACGCCGCCCACCCACACACTGAGGCACTCTAAAAATAAATTCTCGTGCCATTTTTAGTTGATTTTTTTTACAAATAATTTTATGATGCTTCTGCACATTTATGATGTTTTACACACTTACGTTGTTTTTACATATTGATGATGTTTCTACAACATTTGAAGCATCTTTACAGGTCCTGCAGCGGCGGGTCGGGAACTGGATACGCGGGTGTGATTGGGCAAGCCGCCGGTGCAGCCTTCGCCGTGCCCGCACCGCGCCGCGCCGCCACCGCAGAGGCCCTGCCTCCCGCCGTGCGCCGCGCCCTGCCCCTGCTCCCACCGCGGCGCTTCCGCATCTGACACAAACCCGGCACGCGGCACTCCTGTCAGCCCACGGGAACCGCCGCGGCATGCAGCGCGGCGGGAGCGGTGGCACGGCACGGCACGGCGGGGCGGGGCGGGCCGCCCTTAACGTACAGTGCGTCTACTCTACATGAGCCAGCGGAGCAGGTACAGGACGTCCGCGCCGGTCAGGTCGGCGGCCAGCCCCAGGAAGAACACGACGGTCGTGGCCACGGCCGTGAGGTACGCCGCCCACAGCCCCGCGTGCAGCAGCGGGCCCAGCACCAGCGGCGTGGGCGAGCCTCCGAGGGTGACGCGGCCCCGCGCCCCGCGCATGCCGGCTGCTGGCCGACGAGGGCCTCGGCCAGGACCTCCGGCCGCGGCGACCCCCGGGCTCGGGGCTCCCCCGGGACCCTCGTAGGGACATTCACATGGAAATGAGCAATAATGGCACTGCCGCCTCGCCGGGGTGCCTGGCCCAGCCTGGCCTGGCCGCCGGGGTCGGGTCGGGTCGGGGACGGGCCGGGCCCGCCGCCCTCAAGACGGCAGCGGGGGGCGGCGGCAGCGGAGCGACGTCGGCTGCCTTTCATTACGGCGGCCCCCGGGCCCCGGGCCGCACCCCCCGCCACTATGTGCCCCTATTTGTCTCCCTCTTCCTCACTTTTAAGGGGTCGTCCCTAAATTGGACGGGACGTTCCGGAGCGCCGCCGCCTCCAAACGATGCGGCACTTCGGCCGTCGCACCGCGTGGCGCGGTGCGTGGTGTCGTTTACGGACCTCTGGCACCGCCCCCTTCCCCGTCCGCAGCGCTACTTCTTGTGCTACTGGAGGCGGCGACGCGACAGCAGTTTACGGCACCGGCGTCCACACAGCAGCACCGCGACGACGCACTCTTCGTCGTGTGTGTTTGAGAGAGAGAGAGAGAGAGAGAGAGAGAGAGAGAGAGAGAGAGAGAGAGAGAGAGCGACGCCGCATGAAACAGCCGAAACGATTCCATAACGCGCACAGCCCTTTACGGCAGGACGCGGCCGCCGGCGGGGCAGCAGTGGGCGGGGGCGGGCAGCCCGCCGTGCTCCCGAGCGCGGCGGACTGGTGTTGCCTACCCCCGCGTCGGCAGGCGCCACTGCTGGCGCCGCTGCTGGTGCCCTGACGGCTCACCTGTTGTCGACAAGGTGGCCGGTGGCGGAGTCGTGGTCCTCGAGCACCGGGCCCGCGCTCACGTCGACGCCCATGGAGCCGATGTCGAGGTTCTTGTAGTTGCGGCGGGCCGCGGCGTCGTCCTGGGCGGCGCCCTGCTGCAGGGTGCGCTGGCTCAGCTCGGCGTACAGGTGCTCGTAGTACAGCAGGTCCTCCTCCGTGTTGGAGTTGAGCTGGTCCTCGTGCAGCAGGTGGTAGTTGGGGTTCTCATAGCTCAGCAAGCCGTTCTCTGAAACAAGGCAAAAGTTTGGGCTCGTAAGGAAGGCGCGGCGCGACAGATTCCTTTTTCATCTCCGGCCAGGTGCTTCCGCACAGGGTGGGGCTCCGGGGCGAACGGGCGGGCGGGCGGGCTGCGCGGGCCGCTGGGGCGGGGGGTAGTTAGTTTGAAGTCATTACGGCGCCGCGCACTCCATCTTTCTCGTCTCGCCGCCCCCGGCCGCCCCCGGCCGCCCCCGGCCGCCCCCGGCCGCCCCCGGCCGCCCCCGGCCGCCCCCGGCCGCACCCGGCCGCCCCCACCCGCCGGGAGGTCCCTGGCAGAGCTGGAGCAGAGAGCGTATGTCGCCTTCATCATGGCATTCGTAAAGCTCTGCGCCGCGCCCCGCTCCGCCAGAGTACCTGGGCGAGATTTATGAGGCATCCAAATTAAGAAACCCTTCCTCGGGGGTGACTCGCTACCCCCTGACCTGCCTCGGGTCGCCTCGGCCGCCGTCGCCGCCGCCCAGCACGCCCCTCCCCACCGCTTCCGCCCTCTCTTCTCTCCGCGTCCACGTCTGCTAACGAGCCCAGAAAGCTCCGCTGAGTGAGCCTTCACGATATTACGGGTGACGCGGGCGACGAGCGACGCACGTGCAAACCGACCCTGTTCTGCGTCGCACCAGCTTCTCCGGAGGTGGGGGGGGGGGGATGGGGGCTGGTTCCAGAAGCACCACACGCGACACACAAACACGCATTCTGCCGCGGCACATGAGCCCGGCCCAGCCCAGCTTCGTTCCCTCGGCGCAGCTGCGCAGCTGCCGCGCACGGGGCACGTCGGCCAGAGCCGGGGGGCGGCCAGAGGCAGCCAGAATAAGCAGCCAGGTGCGCGCCGCCGCCGCCGCTCCTTCCAGGCCGCAGCCTACCGTGAGGAATGACACCATCATTCGGGGGGAAGGGAAAGGGGTGCGCGGGGGTGGGGCCAGGGGCGGGGGCGGGGCGGGGCGGAGCGGGGGCGGGGGAGGGGCGGGGCGGGGGCGGTCCTGGCCGGGTGGGCCTGGCCCCGGGGGCTGGGCTGCGCACGCTGCGCACGTGGTACATACTGCATGACAGCAAACACACGGCCAGCGGGGCCGGGAGGAAGGAGGGGAGGTAGGAGGACTGAAGAGGGAGGGAGGGAGGGAGGGGGAGGGCGACGGGGACAGAGGGGATGTCCGACGTGTGCATGATGCGAACGGGAGAGAGAGAGAGAGCAGCGGGACAGAGACAGACAGAGGGGAAGACAGCGCGGCACGCTCTCACGAGGAAAACGGGTCGCTGAAATATTCACGGTGGCAAAATATTTGCTCCGCCGCTCCGCCCGCTCTCGGCGGCTGGCGCCGGCCGCCGCCAGCCGCCGTGCTATGCGATCATGTTGCTGTTGCCGCTGCCGCTGCTCGGCGCTGCTCGGGGCCGAGGGATATGATTAAATCCTAAACACAGCGATCGGAGAGGGCAGCTGTCCAATTTTTATAAACGCGTTCATCCGTCCCATCTTTTTTTTAATTCCTACTTTTTATGTATACTTTTTTTTTGCCGGTCCGGGCTGATGCGGGAATTTAATCACGCCCGGCCGCGCGTCCCGTCGCGTCCGCTGTAAACTCCGATCCTGCCCTGCGAACACCGCCCCATAGGCTTATCCGCACGGCCACTGGATCAACCCTTCGAATAACGTGGTGCGGGCGCAGGGGGGCGATACGGCAAGGAGGGCCGGGTGCCGGGCGGTGAGAGGAGGTGGCGGCGGCGGAGGGGGTGAGCTAATAGATAGCAGCTCCCGCTGTGCAGCTTTGCAAGTCCCTCTGGCCTAGAGCTGTCCGACCGGGTGGCCATCAATAATACAGGGGGCTTGTGGGCGGGGGAGGGGGGAGGCACCGAGACCCGCTCTGTCCCCAGCAGAGAGGGGCCAATGGACTGGGGCGTGGTGCAGGCACCTCAATCGATAAATGGCACGGGGGACGACCACTCACTACACTGCGATCGTGGTGTTGGTGAGCGAGTGTGTGTGTGTGTGTGTGTGCGTGTCGCACGGCATCTCTTGTAACTGTGTACCGCCGTGCGCTCCGCTGCCGAATCGTTAAACATATTCCGGCCGCATGTTGGCATATGTATGTATGTAGTATGTGGCAGCATTAGAGCCCAGCCCGGCCCGCGTTACGCCCCGCTCCGGTATTGTGTGTGTGTGTGTGTGTGTGTGTGTGTGTGTGTGTGTGTGTGCGCTGCCGCCTCCCCCTCCCCTCCTCACAGAGGCGGCACCGCGCGCCGCTCGCACGACCACGATGGTTTGCCTACCCTCGCGGCGCGGCGCCCGTCCCTGCCAGGTCCCCGCCGGATCCCCGTCCGCCGCGTGCCGCGTGCGCCGCGCCTAGCGAGCACGTTTTCTCGTTATTCAAATCAGCGCCGTCGCCGCCGCCGCCGCTGCCGCCGCCGCCTTCCTCCGTTCGTTACCGGAATGAGATTCCTCCGGGCCGATGTTCCGCCGTGACGGCGGCGGGGCGGCGGGCGCAGCGCAGAGTGCGCGGTGATGCCGCATCGACAGGAGCACTCCCGCGAGGCGAAGGCGCGAACGCGTGCGGCCCGCGGCGGGGCGGCAACGCCGGCCGGGGCCCGGACTGTTAATAAGCCGGGCATCATTATTATAAGACGAGCCGTGCGGTGCCCATAGAGGCCCTCGGGTGCCCTGCCCTGTTCACAGCGCAACAGGAGGGCGGCGCGGAAGGAAGCGGGGCCTCGGAGGCGAGATGCGGGAGGAGAGCGGTCAGGAGACGCGGAGCAGAGCGGCAGCCTTGGCCAGCTCAACCCCAACCCGCCGAGAGGGATGGGCCGCGCCTGAGGCGTGGCGGGCCGCGGCCCGGAACGGAACGGAACGGAACGGCCGGCACAACCCTTTCGCGGAATCGTTAAAACCAATGTGGCGCTTGTAGGGGGCGCTGGGGGGAGGGGGGGGGGGCGCTGCGGGGGGCGCCGCGGGGGCACTGCCTTGAGCGCGCCCGGCCGGACCGCCCCTATCTAGCCAACAGGGTCGTTTTTGGAGTTGTAAAGGGCGGAGAGAAAACCGGAAAGAGGGCGGTAGGAAGGTGTGTGTGTGTGTGTGTGTGTGTGTGAGTGTGTATGTGTGCATGTGTGGGTGCGCGCGTGTCGGGAGGGAGGGTGAACGGGGGGTAACCTGGGAAATTGGTATAGGGGGAGGGGGTGCGAGACATTCTAACACAATTACGGCGAGAACAAGTGAGAAATAAGATGTGCCCCCGGAGCGGGGCGGCGCGGGGCGGCGCGGCCGAGGTATACCGTGCGGAATGGGCAATGAATTGCAGTTAGGCCGGGGGAGGGGAGGGGAGGGGGAGTGAAACGGGAGGGCGGGGAGGGAGCGGGCCGGGCTGGCAGCTGGTCTTCCAGCGTTAATGAAAACACAACGGGGGCGGGGCGTTTAAAATGCAGTACAGCATTTGCCAGCCCCGCGCTGGGCGCTGCGCATTAAGCATGGTCCCCCCGCGGCTGATGTGCCTCGGCTCTCTGCTCCGGCTCCAGCTTGCGGCAGGTCCAGGACGTGGCGCGGCGTGGCGCGGCGTGGCGAGGTGTCCCGAGGTGAAGGCACCCGCCGTGGGACGGGACGCCGCGAGGCGCACGTCGAGGACTTGGCGACACGGCGTGTAACAAACTCACGGCCAGCTGCGCCGCCGTGGAGGAGAACCATCTCGGAGCGGGGAAGAGAGGAGGAAATCCGAGTGCAGTTAAACCCGAGTCCGGCCCGGGTCACACTCCGTCACGGGCCGGCCGCAGGACAGCACCGCACAGCCGGTGCCGCGGGGCCGCGGTGGGGCCGCGGGGGACGACATGCACAGGGGCCGCTCGGGGCGGAGCGCGGCGGACGTGCTGCCGGGGCGCCGGCTGCTCGGAGACTGGCGGCAGCAGCACAAGCAGGTGTAGCCGGTGTAGCACGGCCAGCGCGGCGCAGGCATGGGGCTTCTGCTGAGGGAGGCAGCGGCGGCGGCGGCGCGGGAGGGAGGGAGGGAGGGAGGGAGGGAGGGAGGGAGTGAGGGAGGGAGGGAGGGAGGGAGGGAGGGAGGGTCTAATCTCTGTGGGCATTACTGGTCCGGCACCACCCACACCCACACCGCCGCCACTGCCCTCGCCCGAACCTTGTCACAGCAGGTCCACTCGTCTCTGTACATTTTCAATTAGATATGATGGCGTGTTTTTGTGCCCCACTCTGTACCTTCCGCTTACACCGGTAACGCACTGTACTTTGTCCAGTGAGGACAAATTGAGCGACGAAATTTTCATTTTGTCCGCTAAACGAATTCGCGATTCGCTTCTGAAAGTTAGCTTTAGTTTTCTTGTCAACTTTGACAAATAATTTTTTTTACAGTGCAAAGCAACATTCGGTGCAGCCTCGCATCGCGTAAAATTCTACGCGTTGATTTATCAAAACCATTCCGAGCCGCACATTCCACTTTTAAATGCAGGCCTCGCCTGGCCTGGCCGCCTTGCGTTTCAGAAGGAAACGGAACAGAAACAATGAAAGGCGATTCAACGTGTGAGGGCGGCGAGTGCGCACCACAGCGCCCGGCATCGTCTGCCGGAGAAAGTCTCGATTAGCATTTGATAGCCGGCGGCGAGAGGCTGTTCCGGCGTAGATTAGGGGCCGGGCCTCGCGGCTCGCACACGCGGGAGCCGCGCCGCCGGCACCGCGCACGGGGCCGCACGCCGCACGCCGCACGCCGCACGCCGCACGCCGCAGGTCGGCGCGCGGGGACCACGGGCAGCCGATGAGCAACGCCTTCTGAGCTCCGCGTGCGACGCACTCCGACCCGCCGGTTTCCAAACAAATGAAGAATCCGCGCGCGGTACAAATCCCCGGAGTGAGAGGGAGGCTCTTCGGTCGGTTTTGGCGATGAATGTGCGGACCCGCAGGGTGAGGTGCACCGTGTGTGTGTGTGTGTGTGTGTGTGTGTGTGCGTGTGTGCAGCGCACGCGGCCTGGCGAAAGGCGTGGCGTGTGGCCGGCGTGCTCCGGGGCGCGTGGCCGGCGCGTGGCGGGCGCGTGCCAGCAGCAACCAGAGCGTGGCACCAGCGCACGCGCACGCACCTGTCCCGCCGCCCACAAGGACGCGGGCCGCGCCTCCTACGTACCAGGCCGCGTCGTGTTATGGAAATATCGAAGAGGGGGAAAAAAGAAGAAAAAAAAAAGAAATAAAATCGGAGAGAGAGAGAAAGACACTCAGTCGCCGGGCGAAGAAAACGTCGGAATGAAAGAGACGCGACTCGAATGCAGTGCCGCGGGACGCGTCTGAAATGCATGAGCCCGCGGCGTAACCGCAGCGCCGATCGGCTGTGGCTGTACAGTCCTCTACAAGAAACAAAATCGATATGCGGGCTGCCAGCTCTGGCAGTGACGCGACGCGCCGGCAGCGCTCGCCGGTGACGTCACCGCCGCCGGGGCCCGGCCTCTCCTCACCGTCCGCGGCGTCCGGCGGCGGGGCTCGCCGGGTCATCCCGCCTGACGAAGGACACCACCGCCGCCGGCACACGACACCGCACAAGTCGACAACGTTTTATTTTCGTGTTCTGCAACTGAAAGAACGCGGCGCGAGGAGGCGCAGCTCCCGCAGCCCCCGCAGCCCCGCGGGCTCCCCTCCGACGTGAGCGCTAAGCCGCTAAGTCGGCCCCCGCCGCCGACTCCGACTCGAAGCGATGACAAACTGCGTCCGACAACAGACCCCGAGCCGAGCCCGCGGCCCTCTCGGTATCATCTCCCCTTCCGATCGCCCCGTATCCGCCATGCCATGGCGACACACTCCGCTGCCCCGCTCGCCTTTTTTTGCCTCCCCGGAACGATTCGCGGAGCGGCGCCGGGGTCCGGACCGGACGGCTGACTGGGTCGGTGTAGAGAGCCTCTAGGTCGGGGGCGGGCTCGGCTCGGCTCGGCTCCCTGGCCCTCGCAAATCCCGGCGGAAATTGAGTGCATAATTGGGACGTTGACGGCGCGGTGTGGGGGAGGGAGTCTGGCGCGGCCCGGGCCCCGGGTCCCACTCCCCCACCTCACCCTCCCCGGCGCGGCGCCAGCGTCGACATAATTGCATGTTCGTACGATTACGCCGCGTTTTATATGCGCGAATGGAATCATAGCGGCGCAGTGCCAGTGAGTCGGGAACAAGGGCAGACCAGACACGCCGCAACGGCGGCAGGGGCGGCACGGGGAGGGTTGGGACAGGGGGAGGGGGCTGTGGTGTCCGTCGGGGAGGTGGACACCAACTGGTGTAACCCGTCACAGTGACAACTGGGACGCGGCGTTAATCTGAGGTGGACACAGACGTGCGCTCGGGTTCCGCTCTACTAGGATTACAATATGTATACGCTCGCTCCACTTGAGACCCCGACAGCATATTCTCTCTCTCTCTCTCCCTCTCGTGCTCTCTCTACTCGGCAAGCAGCCCCCAGAGCACACGTAGAATATCCCCCCCCCGTCCCCCTCCCCCTCTCTCCAGGGCCGTGTCCGGTAAAGCGGTACGCCCCGATCGAGGGGGTCGTGGAGACGGTGACCTGGTGGAGGGAGGGGAGCCCGTGGCCCGAGCTGGCTGCACGCCGTCCACCCCAGACACTCCACTACCTGGACGCGGAGGGGGCCCGGCCCAGGGCACGGCCCCCCCGCACGGCCCCCGGCAGGGTTGTTGGCTGTTCTCGGCCGGGGCATCTGGCTTGTCTGCATTTCCATCCGGGGAAACATTAAACTCAACTTGCGACGTCTCCAGGCTCCACTTTGGCGGCACGGGCCGAGGCGAGGACGGACGGTAGGCCGGACCGGGTCCTCGGCCCCGCGGCCCTCGCGGCCCTCGCCCTCGGCAGAGTCCTCAGCGTCCTCACCTTGGTCACGCTCGCGCTCGCTGCTCGTCCGGCTGGCGCGGCCGTCGTCGGGGGACGCGGGGACAGGCGGGGTGCGAATGAGGGGACATCGCTCCTCTGGCACGTGCAAAAAAAAATATACAAAAAGAAAAAAAATAAAAAGAAGCAAAACGCAAAATGAAATAACTAGCAAAATAAGCAAAATTAAGAGAAAGAGACAAAGTCTAGGGTCTAAAAGTGGAAATCGACGAAACTCCTAGCTAAATGAAAAAAGCGAAAGAGCAGACAAATGAAAATAGCAAACTTAACGAGAAAAATAAACAGAGTGCAAACGATCGGCGGTTATACGCCGTTTCCGGCGTACAACATCCAACATAGCATAACAGCGCCGCGGCGAGCGCCTGCGGGCGCCAGGGTAGGCCGGCCCGCACGACACGGGTGCGTGCGGGAGCCGCCGGCTGCCCGCCCGGCGGGCGCTCCGCGTGCACGGCCCACGCGAGGCGTCCCTCCACTCACCGAGGAAGATGTCGTCGTTGTCCGCCTCCATGGCGGTGAGGGTGGCCATGGCGAGAAGCGCGAGGTAGGGGCTGTTGACGCCCGCGCCCGGCACCAACCTCAAGCTCTGCTGGGGGGAGCGCAGGATCTCCCCACACAACATTCCACCACGGCACGACTCCTGCGAACAAGGACAACGGGGCCGTCAGACTCTGTCTGATAAGGTTAAGTCGCAGCGCCCGCCAGTGTGTTCCCACACGCACGCACGCACGCACGCACGCGGCGGCAGCTCTTCTGCTGAGCCCCGCGCCGCCACTCGGATGTCTGACGAAGCCAATCGGCCGTATCGGATGGATGTATCGACCCCCTACCGCCCTACCGCCGTCGCGCCGGGGTCCACGCCCCGCCACGCCCCGCCACGCCCCACCAGTCGCGGAGGCGGTCCCGCTTGCTTCTGCTTGCTTCTGCTTGCTGCTCCAGGTGAAGCACATAGCATTGTGGGACCCAGCTGCCTCGGTCGGCCCGGACGCTCGATATCGATTCCGTAAATATTTGATGGATTTCCCGCCTCCCCTCCCTTCGCGTCTCGCCGCCTCCCGGCTCCCTTATTCCGCCGCTTTCCCCGGGAGAGTCTCCCGAGGGGGCGGCGCGGGGCCGCAGAGAGAGAGAGAGAGAGAGAGAGAGAGAGAGAGAGAGAGAGAGAGAGAGAGAGAGAGAGAGAGAGAGAGAACAGCGGCAACAGAGGGCCCCCGGTTGGTCTACATTTCTCCTTTTCGTTAAGTCCCCTCAGAGCCCAGGGGGGTACGGGGGCCGGGACCGCGGCCTCCGAGACTCGGCCCGGGACCGCCTCGTGTCGGATCCAATGGGTCGGCGGAGGCGGCGTCCGTGCCGTCCCAAAGGTGGTCCCTCCACCCGATATGTGGTCGTGCCCCCGCCAGCCCCTAGTCCGGGGCGATAAAGAGGTGGAGAAGGGGGAGGCGAACGGGAGTAGGGAGAAAGAGAGAGAGAGAGAGAAAGAGAGGGAAAGAGAGGGAGAGAGCGAGAGGGTAGAGAAAGAGCGAGTGAGGGGGGGGGGGGGGGGGGGTAAAAGAGGGGTAGAGGAAAAGAAAGGAAAGGCGGTCAGTCACACTGCGCGCTGACACGCGAGCCACAGCGGCCCTGCTCCCCGCGGCACAGCAGCGGCGCCAGGCAAAATAGCGGAGGGGCTTATATTGCACGCCAGAGTTGTGCGGCTGCGGCTGCGGCCGCGGCGGGGGCGGCGGGGGGGGGCGGCGGGGGCGGCCCAAGTGAGTGCTGCCCCTGCTCCCGTTGTTATTTGTGTGTCCGCACCGCAGGCAGGGCGGGGGGCCGGAGGCCGTGCCAACCCTTTCGCCCCCTCGCAGCGTCGGCGTCGGCAGCGTATGCGGCCTGTGCGGCGGGCACAGGCACACGTGTGGGGAGCGCTGGAGCGGCGGTGGGGTCCTCGAGGGGTCGCTCTCTTCCGGTCCGCTCCGGTACGGTCCGGGCGCCGTTTGCGTTTAGCTCAGAAATGGAGCGGCCCTGCGGCCCCGCGGCCCCGCGGCCCCGGCCCCGTCAGGCGACGAGTGCCGAGTGCCGAGTGCCGCTAACAAGGGCATGACTAATGACCCCGCTATCGCGCCCGCTAAGCACGCCTACAGCACGCCTAAAGCACGCCTAATGCGCCCGGGAAACCCTCGCCAGTCACACGGAATGGTACTCTGTCACTGAAAGGAGACGGACAGAGTTCAATTGGAAACTTTGTCCCTGCTTTAAAAAAAAAGATAATTTAAATCCAGATTAATTTTAATTTTTGACCCACCACCACGCTAAGTACGCATTCTGAAATTTTATGAAACTTTTACGGATAATTACGATAAGAATAGAAAGTACTCACCGACGAGACGTGGCGAGCAGCAGCCGCGCCAGCACTCCTGGAAGAAGGAAAACAGCAAGAATGTGAGGCGTTTTGCTTAGAAGCCCACAAAGTGGTCGTGACCCTGAAGGGCGAGGCTCACGGAGGGAGGGGGTGCAGGACATGGTGCAGGACCTGCAAGACCCGCCCCACACCTGCGGTCCTGCAGTGCCCACTGCGGTGTCCGTTTGCATTCACTTAAGTAAGTAATAATCCCCAATTGCAGGAGGAGAGGGCGGGATTTTTCAATAAATAAAAATAAGGCACCGCTTTTCCAGACAACAAGCGTGAATGTCAAGGGAATGGGAAATGTTTCAGAAAACAGTCGCCTATCACACGGACGGCCACGGCACAACAGAGCCAGGAATAAAAATAAAAAACCGAGAGGGGATCGCCTTTCGGCCACGTTTACACGCTTGCTTCGTCTCGGTGCGCTCTCTCTCTCCCCCTCTCTCTCTTTCTCCCCCCCCCCCCTCTCTCTCTCGCTCTGTTCCTTTTCTCCCTTCCGCAGCAGACACCTGACACGAAGCGAAACAAAAGGTTCCTTACACACTAGAGGCAAGTAGAGGCAAGGAGTTTCCTGGAGAGCACGTCGGCCCTGCCTGGCCTGGCACGGCCGGTCCGCCATGGCGTGGCCACCCCTCTCTCACACGAACGCCCCCCGACGGGCGGCCGTGGCCTGGCGTTGTCCGGCGCTGCCCGGCGCTGCCAGCTCTGCTCTCCCGCCCAGTTTACTTCTCTTTCTGAGCCATTTAGGGCGGTCGAGCACGGCCCGCGCTGCCCGCCCCGGTCCCCCGGTCCCCCGGTCCCTCCCCCCCGTCCCTCCACCCGACGTGCACTTCCAAGATAAGAATATTCCCAGGGCGCCGCGCCGCGCCGCGCATGGCCGCGCTCCCCCGCCCGGCCGCCCAGCCCAGGCGGTGCGGTGCATGACATCTTTTACCATGGTAACGAGTTCGGCGGCGTCCTGCCATGGGCAGGGCGGGCGGGCGCGGCTAGGCGTGGCCATGGGATCGCACATCTGGTCCGCCGGGGCCCCGTCGGGACCCTGCGGCCGCAGGGCGCAGGGCCCGAGCAACCCGAGGCAGGGCGCCTCGCGTGGGGGATATTGAAATAAGGGATCGCTGCGGCAACAGGACCAAAACAAAAACAACACATAAATAAAATCTCGGTGAGCGGCGCATGAGGACCCACTGGGGACGGGACAGAGAGCAAGCCGGACGGGAGTGCGCTGCGCTACCCGCTGAAGTCACGGCCAGAACCAGAGGGGGCGGAGGGAGCCTTAGCCGTGGCCTCAGCCGCGGCCTTAGCCGTGGCCCCAGCCGCGGCCTCAGCTCCCTCAATGTCACTGCAGCCATCAGCGGTACCGCATCTCCGAGTCCGAGCCCCAGAAGTCGTCTATCGGCATCCTGCTGCCACGAGCAGCACGACAACGCGACGAATCCGTCCCCCTCCGCCCCCCCCCCCCTTCTCTCTCTCTCTCTCTCTCTCTCTCTCTCTCTCTCTCTCGCTCCCTCTGCATATCCTTACCCTCACGACACACTACTCGTTCACCCCAAAAGCTGCTGGGCCGCGGGCGTCGTCCTGCGGTGGTGATGATATTCCAGCAGCACAAACTAATTCGCAGGACTCTCACGAACGACCTGCAGGACGGTAAGGGCGGGGCGCGGCAAGAGCTCTCTAACCCTCTCGTGTCATTCTATCCCTCTCGTTCTCCGTTTCGGGCTCACTCTCTGTCTGTCTGTCTGTCTGTCTCTCTCTCTCTCTCTCTCTCTCTCTCTGCCGCTGTCGTTGTCTCTCGTTCTCTCTCTGGTTTGCTGTCGAGCAATTCATTGCTGACAAAAGCGCGGGGGGGAGTGCGGGGTGCGCGCATGGCACAGAGCGCTGGGGGGGGGGGGGGGGGGGGCAGAAGTGGGTGGGGCGTGGAGGGGAGAAGGGGGGGGGGGTGGGTGGGGGGGGGGTTGAAGGCTCTCGAGTTTCAAGGTCATGATACTAGCCCGCGAGTCAGGTCGGGTCGGGGGTCACACGGAGGCCCCGCGGCGGTCTACCGCTCACCCCCCCGCGGCCCACGACGTCGCTAATCGTTCGGCCAACAACATCCGCTCCGCGCGGACTCCAGCGTGGGCTCCAGCCGCAAACGGCAAAAGGCAGGAGGGATTGAAGTCTGGGACGGTGGAGGCGGGCGGCGGGCGGGCCGCAGTCGCACTGAGACCCGAGCCCGCAGCCAGCCCCGAATATACGCTCCACAACCTTCCCCGGTATTTACTGAACCAAGAGTAGTAGTCCAATGCTGGAATGCTGGTCTCTGAGTGCGAGGAGAGAGAGAGAGAGAGAGAGAGAGAGAGAGAGAGAGAGAGAGAGAGAGAGAGAGAGAGAGAGAGAGAGAGAGGATGCGGCGTTTGCGGCGGTTTGGAACCTTTTTAGTGGGACGAAGAAGACGTCAAGGTCATGTGAAAATGCTTTCCAAATGGCCATCCCGTGTCATTCGGGGCCCGTCAGGCCCGGCAGGCGGCGGGTCCGGCAGGCCCGGCCTCGGCTCGCTCGGCGTCACGTACCGCCCGCTGGCGGTGACGCGGTGGCGGCCGCGCTCCCCTCCGGCCAGGCGACGACACCGCCGCGCCGCGCCGCCCCGCTCTGTCCCCGTCCCGCGCGTACTTATGGCCGATAAATAAAACATGCTCAAAGTTTCCGTCGCCGGGGGACCGACACCGACCGCCAAGTCCGCGGGTGGGGCAGGTGGGGCAGGTGGGGCAGGTGGGGCAGGTGGGGCAGGTGGGGCAGGTGGGCGCCCGCCGCGGGGGGCCGCGAGGAGCCGCGGACGGGCGTGTCCGCCGGGGCCGCTTTTGTCGCCAACCCCTGTCGTCCGCGTAGAAAAGTGCGAGTATAGATGAAGCGAGACGTGGCAGCAGGAGCGGGCCCTCTCTCTGGTAGACCTCAATACTGGCACACCTCAGTCGGACACCCACCCTCACAGACCCCCCCCCCCCCCCCCCCTCCTACCCTGGCAGACCTGCACACAGGCAGACCCCGCACTGGAAGACCTCCACCCTGGCAGAGAGCGTGTTATACGTGGACCGACCAGGAAAAGATATAATTTCCTTCGCGTCGGGGAGGAACGGACGAGGACGCGAAGGGAGGGGGGGGGGGGCGATGGCGGCGCGTGAGGGGACTGTGAAGGGGAAGGGGAGGGGGCTCAAGTCCGAAATAACGCAGCCCTCCCCCTCCCTCCCTCCTGGCAGCAGCAGCGCGGCGGCAGGGGCGGGGCCGGAGCCTGGAGGAACGTTGACTCCTCTCTTTCCGAAACCAGCACCCCGTCCGTCCACCCCGCAGCCCTTGCCTGTGGCCCCACAACACAAGTGCGCGAACACACACACACATACACACACACATATATATATACACACACACGCGCGCGCGCGCGCGCGGCGGGGACGCCTTTGTGCTCGCGTCCCTTTGGAGGCGACGGACGGGGCTGCTGGACAAGTAGTGCGGCTGTACGGCTGGCGAGCAGCGAGCGGCGCTGCCCGCGGTACGGGGGGGGGGGGGGGGGGGGGGGGGGGGGGAAATCTCTTCAGCGACTCAGACAATCGCAGCGGAGCGCTCCGCGTCTCCTCAAAGGAGAGCGCAGGCACTTGCACAAAATAGCGTTGTGGTAGCGTGCGTGTGAGAGAGAGTGAGTGTGTGCGTTTCTTTTTTTTTTAAATACTACAAGAGCAGCCTTTGCCGAGGAGGCGCATTGCATGTAGTATTTACGAGCCCTGCGCTGCAGTACTGCGCCCATCAAGGCCCGCCCCCACCCCCCACCCCTAAACCCCCGGCCGCTCGAGAGCCCGAGAAACGCGTTTCCTGCGGTAGTTACCTGTTACACCTTTCTACGGAGGGTCAAAAGGGCACGGCGGGCACGGCGAGCCAACGGTCCGAAGCGGGCGGAGCGCGCCGCCCTATTGTACATTCCCGGGTAATTTACAGACACACAGGGCGGGCCGTAGGGCGGGCCGCTCCGGGGCGGCGGCCAACTTGCCGTGGCTTCGGCTCGGTCGGTCCCATGTTCCCTGGGCTCTGCCAGAATTCATATTCAGCGCACGCTACATCCGTGCGTCTCCCTCCTGCACCTACACCTTGCTGTGTGTGGGAGAGAGAGAGAGAGAGAGAGAGAGAGAGGGGAGAATGGGCGGGGGGGGGGGGGGGGGGGGGGGGGGGGGGGTAGACGACGAAGAAGAAGAGGGACGCCTAACCGAACCCAACAAATCGAATCGAACGGTACATTGCGAGCAGCCGCACCGCCGGCGACCTGCGCTCTGTCGCGTCCCGCGTCCCGCCCCTCACCCGGGTCCCCTCCCGCCGACTCATGGGGGACGCCGTCGGGACGCTCGGAGGCCCCCGCCGCCCCCGCCGTAATCGCGGCATTCCTGCGCCACCTCATACAGGCCCTGGCCCGGGACTGGACTCCACTCCGCTATGCGGTCCGACACGCGGCAAAAAAGCATCGGGCCGCACGGACCGCTCTGCCACGAGGGCAGCCCGGGCACCGCGGGCACCGCGCCCCGCCGAGCACTGTCCACTCGGGCCTCTCTCTCGCTCTCTCACGGAGCACCCACGAGCGCGATAGAGGTAGAGAGCTGCCACGGCAGTGTACGGAATCAGCGGGGAGGCTGTTTGTAACCAACAAAACGCGTTACTCTCAAAAAAAAAAAAAAAAAAACAATCTCCTTGGATCACATAGATCGAAATTTTTGCCGTACGCGAATTCGTAAATCGAGCTCGCGCATTCAGCCTATTATGATGAATCAAAGAGTATTACGGCGAGAACATCGACTATGACTGCTTCGGGAATATTTTGTGTGTAGTGCAGTTCCGTAGCAAGCGGGCGGAGGTACCCACGGTAGAGCACCGGCCGTGATGTGGGGCCGCAGTGCACGCCGCGGGGCCCTCCGTGAGCGATAACTAACCCTGTCTGGGACGACCTGGAACTGCTTCCAGGAGCCGGGCCAGCCAGAGCCAGACAGCCCCCTCCCACGCCATGCCGGCCCGGGCCCCGGGACCCTCGCGTCGGGCACCGCCCGGGGCACTCCATGCTGTAATTCCGTTCCCGAACTACAAACATCGATGCCAAGTTGGCGTCGGTCGGGCTCGGACTCCCGGCTCCCGGCGGCGGTGGCAGCAGCAGCAGCGCGAGCGCCTGCCAGACGGAGCGTAGGCCAGCCGCACGGCGCGCGCGCGTTCGGGCTGCCTACCCCACCCTCACAGGCGGCGCCGCAGCGAGCCGCGGGCCGCAGGACAGCGCAGCGCCCGGCCCGCTCGCTCGTACGGTTCACGTCCCTGTCGTTTTCTAGCCCTTCAGGCACTTTGGACTGTGTGTAACGTTTCTGCCCTGGCAGTCGGTATCGTCGACTCACCTTAGTTAACCGTGCCGTGCAGCCATCAAACACTCCATCACGTCCTGCAACACAAACAGAACAAGGAATGTCATCTTCACGCGTCGCGTCAGCACGAGGAGCCCCGTCTGATCCGTGTACTCCGGCGGCTTCCGGGCCGTGGGAGTGGCCGGGGGTGGCCGGCGAGAGGCCCGGTCCACCCGAGGGACCTGGGAGGTCCTACGCCCTGCGCCGTCCCCCGCTATTTGCGTCCCTTTGAGCAGGGGGCATAAGGGCGCGGCACACTGCCAAACAGGAGCTCGCGCACGTCCCCCGGTGCCGCCGGAGCCTCTGGCCGCGGCGCCCGAGCACCTGTCCAGGCGGCCGCGGTCCCCGGGGAGTTAAACAATAATTCACGGGGATGTGCATTGCAGATCCGGCTCCTCCCGCCGCCTCTCATCGCCCTCCAGTTTCCGAAAGTAATTTGCAGTCGGAGCGGCGGCGGCAGGCCCAGGCCCTTATTCGGCGGGGCCTCGCCGGACAGCCAGGGAGAGAGGGCGGCTGAGGGAGAGGGGAAGGGCGGAGGGGTTCGGCCAGGAACACCTGCAGCAGGGGGATCTACAAGTTACAAGGAAACGGAATGAAAGCAGAATGGCGACGCCGGGGCAGGGCGCGTGACCCCCTAGGAATATCATGAATAGTAATTCATCACCCCTGCGGTGCCCTGCGGCTCCCAGGGACCCCTCGGGACCCCCAGGACCTTCAAGGACCCGGCGCTTACGCGGTCCGGACCGTGTCACGTCCAACTCCGCAGGGCGCCCCACACGGCACGGCGAACAGGTGCGCGGGGCGGGGGACTCCGGGACCCCGGGGCTGCGGGGCTCTTTCGGCTGCCTCCGTGACGCGAACGTGGCCGGACAGAACTGGGCGGAAACTTCGAGTCAGAACTCATCAAAACTTGGCCGGCCGGCCGGCCGACCGGGCGGGCGGGCTGTTTACGCAGCGTCGTGGAATTTACTCTCCAACAGCCCGCGGCCCTCCCAACTGCCAAGACGCATAACTCGATAAACAGGACACGGCGACGCGGTGCGCGGTGCGCGCCGGGAGGGAGGCGGGAGGGTTTTATCTGCGCGCACCCAAACTGGTGCCGGCGCCGCTCCGGAGTGCAGCCCGACTCTGACAGCGCCCGCAGACGACAGCGCGCGTCCCTCTCGTGCCGGGCGGCGCTGGAACCGCGCTGGAGCGGCGCTGTGGGGAATGGAGACCTCGGCCGCTCCAGTAGCGGCGCGGCGCCGCGCCTCTCAGGACTAATCAGCACGTAGGGCCGTCAGTATGAGTAACGAGCTGGCGCAAACTGATAAAACAGGGCCCGCGCTGCACATAATCGCCTTCGGGGGGATGTGAGAGGGGGGGGGGGGAGGGTGCTGGGAGGGAGCGAGTTTTAAAAAGGTGAAAATTAATGCGGCGCAACAAAGTGAGGAAAAGTATAAGCAAACACTATCGCGGGGGCGGCGAATTTATTATAGAAGAGCGCCGCGCGCGTTTGTTTTGTTTTTCGCATTTTTTTTGAAGGGGTGGGTTAGTGTTCCGCGTGAACCTCCACCCGCCTTATAAGCTTATTCCTTGAACTTAACTTCGTCCGCGTGCTTAGAAAGGAACCGGCTCGCGCCCAGGACGCTTCCCGCTCACTTTTATATTTATCAAGTCCTGCATTTATACCACGGGCGGCGGCGAACCGCTGGAACCGCTGGGACCGCTAGGCCGGGGGCAAGGGGGGTCGTCCGTAAACAGCAGAAAGGGGCCGCAGGGTTGGGTTAGGTAATTCATGAACGGAGTCCCACACGCACCAAGGCCGCAGGATGACTCACCGACGGCACGGCCCTAAAGCTCCCCAAGGCCCTGGCGGAGGCCGTCGGAGCCCGGCTGCGGCGCGGCGGCAGCCCCCCCCCCCCCCCTTCCCCCTACACCCACGCACTTATACTTATGTTGCACAGCAAACCGAAGATCGACACACGTTAAAAAGAAAAGCATTTCTCAATGTGAGCATGGATGTGCAGAGAGTGTAGGTGTGCCTTGCCAGCCCTGCCAGCTCCCCAGTTTGCAGTGCGCCCGCTTCAGCTTGATGCCCGCCCCGCACCCACGACATCACGGCCCGCAACTTGGGGCAGAAGCTCGTACAGTCAAGTCCACAAGAGTTGGTTACCCCCCGCGGGGCGGCGGGGCGGCGGGGCGCCTGCATCCCTGCGCGCGCTGCCCGGCCCTCCAGCGGCTGCCAACGACGCACAACAAAAGCTTACAGGTGGCAAAGCCAGCAAAGCCCTTCTTCCGAAGGCGGGCGGCGCGGCGGGGCCGGTCGTTGGCGCGGAGGTTTTAGTACCGCGCCGCGGGCGAGGCCTCTGCCGCGCCTCTGCCGGCCTCTGCCGGGCCTGGGCCTCTCTGCGCCCCCCGGCCTGGACTATTTGTCCGGCAGCGGCGCTTCCTCCCTGTGACGACGAGGGACGCGGCCGGGCGTGGGGCCGCCGGGGCCGACACCTCCCCCGGGCAGCACCACACACACACGCACACACACACACACACACGTACGTACCGAGCACGCGCGCTTCGCACACGTGGCGGGGCGCTCAGCCGTGTCGCCCAGCTGAGGCCGGGGTGGCGGGAGCTGCCGCATGCACGCCGACAACACCACCACGACGCACTACACACGCGGAGCCCGCGGGCCGAGGCGCGGCGCAGCGCCTGTGCAGCAGCGGAGCAGCGAAGGCCTTGCTGGTCCCGATCGCGGTGAGCGGCGCGTCGCGGAGCCCCGTGGCTCGTCGTCCGACTCGGCGCAGGCCCGGGTCCACACTGGCACGGCGCGCGGCACAGCGCCGCCACGCCGCCGCCACGCCACCGCCACTGCGGGGGAGGGGAGGGGAGGGGTGGGCGGGGACGGGAGGGGGGGGGGAGGGGTGGCACGGCGCGGCGAGGGCGGCGGGGGCTGCAAATGCAGGTAGTACCGTCGGCGATAATAACGGGCCAGGAGCAGGGCTTAAAGGCTGCCACACGGGGCTGCACGGCACGGGGGCTGCCGGCCGAGGCTGCCGAGGCTGACGGGGAGGGGGTGGCGTGGCGTGGCGGGGTGGGGGTGGCGGAGCGTGGCGCGCGGCCGTATTGATCCGGGCGCCCCGCCCTGCGACCCTCGGCCCCACCCCCACCCCCGCACCCCCGCCCCGCCCCGCCCGTGGAGCCCCGCCGCCCCACGGCCCGTCTCGGCGGCCTTCGCACCGCATCGCGTAGTTGAGCACGCCACAACAGCACGCCAAATGCTGATCTCTGACCCCGGGAGGGGGCGGGGTCGGGGGAGCGCCGCGGCCGCGCGGGGGCCCGGCGTGTGCTGTAGGTAAAAGAGTGGTGATGGCGTCCCCGCGGGGGCAGCCGACGGCCGCAGTCGGTACGGGCTGACAGCCAGTGCAGCAGACAGCAGACGTGGCCGCGCCTGACCCGACCCGGCCTGCCGCCTGCCGCGCAGCGCACCGAGCTCCGAACTATCTCCGGAGATTCTTTAGAAAGAGTTGTAAAACTAACTCCCGCGCGAGCGCCTCGTTGCCGCGGGGGCTGTCCGCGCCCTGTCCGCGTCTGAGAAGGACCGCGAGCACCTCCCCGACAACAGCGGCCCGGGCGTCGTCGGCCTCGTTCCGCGGGACGCCGCACTCTGAGCTCGCTTCAACCCCTTTTTGCCAAGGTTTTGTGGCTACCCTGCCCGCCGCCGCGCACGGCAGACGGCAGACGGCAGCGGCGGCGGCGGCGCGGGACAGCAACCCGCAGTGCAAGGGCTGCTCGTTCCGCCCGGTTCACTGCCCGCCTCCTCCCTTCCTCCCGCCCCACTACTTCTCCGCTCTGTTTCTCTCGGCTTACTTCCTTCCTCCTAGCAGATGCAACCCGACAAATGAAATTTTAAACCTTTATGAGATGCGAGTGCACAGGCAGCACAGCCCCCCCCCCCCCCTGCGCTTCCCCTCATGACACACGGCCGCGACGCCAGTAAACCCCGCCAATGAAACAAAGAGACGGGGACTCATTCATACGGCCTTACGGCCCCGCCTCTCCGCCTCTTCATCTTTATTTTCTCTTATATTCCCGGCGCTACCTGGCAGTACCTGGCTGGCGGGAGCCCCGGGGCCGCGGGGCCGCGGGGGCGCCACCCTCACGGCCGTAGTGCCGCCGCTGAGACACCGCCGTTATCGGGAATCAGTTACTCCCCCGCGGCCCCCGCGGCCCGGGAAGGGGAGGGGCAGTGATCCCACCCCGTAAAACTCGTTGGCGACCCGACGGGTGCGTGCACGCAAACAGGCGGACAGGCACAGGGCCACGAAAAAAGGATAACAACTCTTCACAAAAGAGAGGCGAAGTGCAACAGAGAGAAGAAAAAAAAACGTTGCAGAGAGGGGTGATCAGCGTTGATGACGGTGTGTGGGGCGGGGATGAAACGCTCGTCAGAATAACCCAGCCTTTCTATTCCTTTTTCGTGCCACGGAAATGCATTGCGTAGGCGAGCGGGGTGGCGGCTGGCGCGGCGGCGCAGCGTCGGACCCGACCGGACAAGTTGAAAAGTGGAAAGTACCCGCCCGCGTCTGCCCGCCTCCAACTGCGGAAACTTGGCACTCGCATCGCAGTGAGTGCAGCACCGGGCGGGCGGCCGGGCCCCAGGCCTTGGCCCGGCTCGGCCCGCGGCACAGCGCAGCACAGCGAGTCCGAGGCCGCCGCCGTCCTGCAGCAGCGCGGCCCCGTCCGGAACTTTGGCGAGGGCGGCCCGCGGCCCACTGTCACGGGGCGCGCTGCACCGCATCTCCTCCTCCGCGGACACGGCCGTGACGGGCGCACGCGGCGCGTGAATTTCCTCCTCCCGCCCTCCCCGCCGCCGGAAAGGAAAATGCGTCCGCCACTTTTCGAGATGCGGAAAGATGAAAACCTCATCTTTCTCGGTGGTAGCAATCTCAGCGGAGGGGACGCGGCCGTCGCCGCACTGCTCCGCCCGGCCCGGCCGGGATTCGTCGGGGACAGCGTCCTCTGGGAGGAGAAGCAAGCCGGCAAGCAGACACTCAAAACGCGAAACGAGAAAAAAGGAGAAGGAGGGGGTGGGGGAGGCGGAGGCTTCATAAAAATAAAATAAAAACAAGCAGGGAAGGAAAGGAGAGAGCATGCAGGCTCTGCCGGGCGCAGGGCCTGCAAGTGCTGAACAAACTGCCCTAATTAGAAGGCGGGGAGCAGTTAGTGGCCACTACCACCACCACCACCGCCGCAGCACCCCGCGGCTCGTTTTCTCCCTCGCTTTCTCCTTATCGCTCTTTCGGAGTCTTCAATTGGGTGGACCAGGTTTTGGTTTCCGTGTCAACTTTTCTGAAAAGAGGGCGATGCACACAGCGTCATGTTTTTACTCGCGGCTCTTCTTTCAAACTTTGCTCGGCTTGTTTCGCGGGACACTTGTTCGAAACCAGAAACCAGAAACCCCCACCCCCGCAATGCGTTTTGGGGAGGGCCGAGCACGAAGGCGAACGGCGTCGTCGCACCCGTTAAGTTCTTCTGGCTTCGGGTTCGCGCAGCGCTCTCTCCTCGCTGCACTGCTCTCCCGGGGAAGCAGAGAGCGGTGGAGCGCGCGGGCGGCAGCGGCAGCGGCAAAAGGGGCGGCCGCGTGCTGATGTATGCCCGGGGAAGAAAAGAGTGTGGGGCCCTGCGGGGGGCCCTGCGGGGGCCCTGCGGCGGGTCCGGCTGATATCAGCGGCCGCTCCTTCATGGGGGCCATAAACGTCGCGGGTCGGTCCGCCGTGGAGAGGCTGCGATATGTGTTGTGTGAGGTTGGGGCCCCCGGCCGCCCCCGCCCCGCCCCGCCCCGCCCCGCCCCGCCCCACAGAGTACCTCGGACCTCGGCCACACTCGCCGCCACCCGACCAGTCGGCTCGGGGAGACCAAGAGGCCGGGGCCGGGCTGCGGCCTAGATTAATGGGTCCGGTTATTGGCCGGCCACCTTCCTTCTCTGTGACCATTACGGGCCAATAAATCGGGGCTCCCGGCCGCCGCCGCCGCGGCGCGCTGGCGGCGGGGGGCTTTGCTTTGCTTCACGGCGCCCCGGACGTGCCGACGTGCCGCGCACACCGAGGCGCCCAGGGCGGTGGGGGCGGCGGGGGCGGCGGGGGCCGGAGTTGTGACGAGCGGGACAGAAACTGTCCCTCGGCGTGTAGAGTGCGGACGTCGTCTCTCGCTGTCCGCGTGAGCCGCTCGCTGTGTGGGGCCCTCCGGGTGGGACGGGTCTGGCGGCCGCCAGATAAGGCCTGCAGTTGTCGTCCACCACCGCCCCCGCCCCGCGCGCAGCCCCTGGGCCCTGGGTGGCCCTGTGGGGCCTTTCCCGGCCTGGTCTTTGTGTGGCTCTAGCACGGCCAGCCCCGGCGTAGCGCAGCGGGCGCCTGCGGCCTGCGGGGTAGGCCATCCCGTCAGGCGCCGGCGGCGGGCGCGGTGGCCTACCCGCCGCTCCGCAGGCGGACAGCCCGAGCGGACAGCCGGGGGGACGGGCGGACGGACGGGCTTCTGCTGGGGAATGCGACAGGCACTGGGATCGATGGGGCCTGACTGGCTCACGCCGGCACGACGGGGGATCGAACGGGGGCGGAATGGTGTAGTGCCAAACAACGGCAGGCAGCGCCCAGCGAAGCCCAGCGCCCGCACGACGAGGGCTGCTCGCGCGCCCCATTTGGCACACGACGTCCCTCACAGTCTACTTCACCCCGTCCAGCTCCCAGCAGCTCCAGGAGGAGGACGGCAGAAAAGATACAAAGAGGGCGTGCACAAAAATTCGTTCAGAAAACTTGGTTAGTTTCACAATTTTCGTTATCTTTTAGTAATCAGAGGAAAAATTGAGGAGAGCGGTGTGCCAACGTATTCAAGTCGTGTTATGAACGAGACAATAACAAACAAACCAACTCGAAATGAGAATTAAAGGACTTTAAGCACGTTAAGCACTTGTCAAGTTTGCTAGCTTTGGTGCAGAATATTCTAAAACGATGAAAGAAAAGTCACACATGACACTCACCTCGAGTCAAAAGGCTGCACAAGCTCAACGTTTTGTTTCAACAGATTCTGTTTGCAAAATGAGGGAAAATGAATAATCTCGACAAATCTTCGAACACAGAGTAGGCAGTCAATAACCATCACACGATCGAACTGACGCCTCGCGATATCTCGATAGCATGCATTCTTTTCGATCCCTCGATTTCTTCTCTCGATTGCCGACCGTAGCTCCCGTAGCTTTCGACTTTCGATTGCAAATCAACGCTGAAACAAAAACGCTGTCGGCCTTGGTGGTGTTTAGAAGATATAGTTTTCCTCGTTGTCATAGGGTTGTTGCCCACCAGCGTCAGTGCTGTGAATCGGGGTGGGGGAACTCCCAGTTCCTGATGTAAGTTTTCCCTTGAGAAGTATTTTGTCCCTCCGGTAGATGGAATGTACTTCTGTAAAGAGCATTGTTGTGTTACCGGTACATGTACTGTATCAAGTTAGTTATTTACTCCTCAGTTTCCTTTCCCCAGTCAGTAAAATTGTAGCGTTTCGTAGTTTTATATTTTCCGTCGGTTCCCTATCGACTGCAGTAACGTGTGTTGTGTGATTTCGTGAGGTGTGTTTAAACCAGCGCCTCGGCTGCTCTCACCCTCCCCGGGCTAACCCAACCAGCAACGTAAACATAAGTTCTCTACCCGAAAGTCTGGACATTTCCTCTCAGTACAGATAAGAACCCATTCTGACTCATAATTTTCATGATGCCATCATTCATTTTGGTGAAGTTACATTCGTCGCCTGTGTCGCTTCTGTTAATCTTCTGGAAAGTTTTCCTCTCTCTCACATCATTTCCTCTTACACATCATCACTTGTGTTTTCACTGTGGTTTACCAAACGTCGACTACTCCAAAATGCTTTGAAATCATGTCATCTCGTCACTTAAAAATACTCCCTTTCCTTATATTGTTAAAATTTGTCAGTGTTAGCCTGAAAAGCAACACAAACTTGAGTGGTGCTTAATAATCAGAACGTGCCCATTTTCATTTTTCCTTTCCTTTCCTTTCAGCATCATGGACCCTACTCCGCTGGATGACATTTTTACTCAAGACCCTATTATTGATGGAAGCGGATGCCACATACCCATGTCCCTTTTAGCCCCTCCTCCTCCGCCACCCCCTCCCTTAGTCCCGCCTGTAGGGCCACCTCCTGGACCTCCCCCAGGTCCTCCTCCTGGCCACTATCCACCTCCTGCTCACAATGATGTCATCACGAAAGCTGCCCACAGCAAGGCACACCATAGAATGACGGCAAAGAAGCCAGTGGTTGGTATTCCTAAATACTTTCAATATTAATAACTCAACTGAATTTGTAATGTGTGGATTTTAAAAAATCACATGTCTTCTTCTTTTTTTATGGTAGCACCCTCTGTCTGTTAAACTGCAGATAATTATCACATTTCATTCATTTTTAGGTGATTCAAAGATGTGAAACTTGTAACATAGAGTTAATTGGCCAAGTTGTTATTGATGCTCACATGAAAGGAAGCAAACATGCTAAAAAGGTAAAGTTTACTTGTTTACTGGGTAAAATTAGGGACAAGCAAGAGTTTTCTTTAATGATTTGAAAATGTCAATACCCTTTCAATAATGAGTGGCCTTTCTGTGTAGCTGAAGGCAAAGGAATTGCTTTCAAATTTAATTGATGCTGGACAAGTTCGTATTGATAGCACCCAAAATGATAAAGCAGGGACCTTCAAATGTGATATTTGCAATGTCATGCTCAATTCTACTCAACAGTTGGAAGTACATTATGCGGGTAAATTATCAAATTTCAATTGTCATATGCATGCCGCAAAATTTCATAAATTTAAAATATTTTATTCTATTTGATACTGTACAGGTGCTAAACATAAAGCAAAAGCTGAGAATGGTGGTCAGCCAGGCCAGGATGGTCCTGCTGGGAGAGAAAACGATCCTGGTGTAGATGGGCCGAATGAAGCAAAAGGAGCTCCCCCTAAAACTGAGAAACCTAAATGTAGGTGTTTTCTGGATTACCATTGTGAAATAAGTTATCCCTATTTCCCTTTTAACTCTTTTTTTCTTATAGCAATGGTTGCCAATCCATTGGATTTGGTGTGCACAGTTTGTGGTATCACTGTCAATTCACCTCAGCAATTGGAACAGGTAAGACACACATTATCCACAAATGCCAGAACACCCATATGACAAAGAATTAAATTAATTTATTTCTCCTCGTTTTAGCATCTAAATTCTAAAAAACATCAGGACCGTGAAGCTGGTCGCTCATCTCACAGGCCAAGTCCTTACTCTCGTGGAGGTCGTGGTGGCCGTGGAGGTCTAGGTTCTCACGGGCGTGGAGGGAAGGCTGTTCCATCAAAGTTCACCACCTTGAGCTCTAGCTTCAAGAGTGCTGGGTACAGCAATTCTTTCATCAAACCTGAAGGTGGAGTCACCCTGCCTCCAAATTGTGCCAACAAGGGTCCGCACCACCCAGCTTCACAACAACCGCACTCCAAGTCAAACTTTGGAGGACAATATAAAAACAGAGGGAATTTTGGGAGTCTAACGCCATATGTTAACCAAGACAATGGTCGTGGTGGATATAATGGTCGTGGGGGGATGGCACGTGGTGGTTGGCCCAATCCAAACCCTCCTGTTGTTCCTCAGGCAGGCTATAGTGGCTATGATTACGACCATTACGGTTATGGATATGGGTATACCGGTTATGAAAATGCTGAGGGTTACGGAGGATATGGAATGATGCCCACTGGCCCTCCACCTACCTACTAGTTAATCGACGAAATACACTGACAGCATATGATCTAAGTGTCTAAATGGTCTAGAATGCAATGGAAGTTAAGAAAGTCTGGTGTTGTAAATCGCCATTGTTGAAGATCTTTATACAAAGTTTTAAAAGGATTGCTCATATTTCCAAGGGTTACAAATGTAAACTACTTGGTCTAGGTAAAAGAGGAAGTTGCCTATTTTACGATTCATACCATATTTCTTTTGTGATCTACTGACGGTTAAGTTTTGTGCAAAACTTGAGTGTTTTTTTTATATATGGAACAGATCTATTATGCATGTTTTTAGTTATTCATCTTTCAACAAAGTATTTGGAACTAGCGTTCATCAATGCTACTCTTTAATTAATTTTTTTTGTCCCACTGTATAACATTAACATTTTGGAGATCGTCTGCTTTCTGAATGTCCAGTGCATTTATGCTTGCAGAATTGTATTGACATAATGCAGAAAAGAAAATAGCTTTCTATTCAGGTTGAGTTATGTTTCATTTCGTTTGCCTTGCGGTTTATATACCAATTTACAGTTGGTATTTCTTGTCCTGTTTTCTTCAACAACGGGTTCTAACAAATTAGTTCCCACACGGAGCATTTGAAGGATAGTTATATTAAGGATTGTGTGAATTGAGGTTGAAGTTTTGTTTTTGAGTTTGACATTTTGAGAAATTGCACACAAATGATGGTATGTTTTGAAGTTGGTACCAGTTTGAATTTCTTGCATAAGAGTGTTTATGAGTTGATGTATTTCGTGAATTATTTCATCCCATGTGGTGCAGGATATATCAGTGTTGATGTGATATTTATGGGACAGTATGTCAAATGTGGAAGAGAATTAAGGTAGCTTTTAATATGTTTGAACATCAAAACATTTATCTAAAATGTTCTATTCCTTGTTCTTTTTTTTTCTTTTTCTTTTGAATTTAATTTAATTAGTCAATACACCTTGTTTCACTTTTCTTTTCCAAATGTTTTGTGTTTTTTCCCTCTTTTCAATCATGAAGTGATTGGAAACAACACTGAGGAAATTAGCTTTATTAACAAAGGAGGTGCACCAGCTTTTCACATCAATAACCTTTTGTGATACATCCTTTTGCTGGTTCATCGCTTCAGACGTGGTTGACATTCTTAACTTGTACTTAAAGGTTATGGGTATTGTATCCTCATTGCTGGTGCACTTCCTTTGTTACTTAATATATATATTTTAAATAGATGTGTATTTCTGTAATTGCGAGGAAATTACTTGTTATGTGGATCATGTTTAAGTCATTAAATTTTAAGTTCAATGTTGACCATAGTTCTATATTTTAGATTTATTTGTGTAATGAAGCAGGTTGTCATGTTATCTCCGCCAGTTGAGTGGAACACTCCACTCCACCAAAGTGCAACTGATTCAACATTTTGAAATGAGAATGATTTGTTCTGTGGACTGGAGTTGGGGCGTGCTGTGTGGGAGTGTGGTTGTGGTGTGGGCTTTTCAGTTCTAGTCCCTTTAAAAAGAAGACTATTGCTTTGTGGGCATGAAAAGTTTCTATTAGATAAATTTGGTATTTGACATAACTTTGTTGAGTGGTGCAGAGACTCCACATGGCAGTAACAAGAGCTATTGTCTCTTATGTTAGCAGCTCAAAAATCAATGTATCTGACAGTCTTCTAAATGATATCTTGCGGGCAATGCTCTCAAAACCCCATCAGTTTCAATTTACTTTACTGAGGGGGTTATGTGTTGCCTCGTATAGAGCTTTCCCTTTAAAAAGCATGTGGATTACTCTGCACTGCAAATTAATTTTTAACTTGTGTTAATGCACAGAGTTTCAACTTTTTGTGGTGCTACTGCAACGTCAAATCTATGTGACTGCCGTTCACTGGGCCCTTTGTCTCCCGTGAAGAAGTTGTTTGGCATGGCACACAGGTGTTATTAATCACTCTGACCATGTTTGTTATTAAAAAGAAAATCAATTTTGAGGGCAAATCAGCCTTCAAAGGGAAAATATATTTTGTTAATTTCTCTAGTTGAATCTGACCCAAGTGGGGATTTCCAAGCCAATGTCCTATCGTAACATCATGTTTTGTTCTTTTTTGTTTCGGCAACTCCAGTCATTTCTTTTCATTGTTATTCCTGTTCACACATCATGCACCATTTTCATTCGTGTTCGTTTTGTTCTGAGAATCTGCATGATTTCCTAACTGCAAATGTTGATGTCTACGCACTTTTGTGTATCTCTGAAGCATGATAATAAAATTCGATGTGACAGTGATCGAGTTGTTTTATTCAGTACTATTTGTTTATACATTGTCCGGTAATGATGAAAGACGAAGATTTCATTTTCTTCCTCCTCTCTTGCCCTTATGAGATGCCTGCCCTGTGCCATGCTTCCTCTGAGTTCCGCCTCTTCCTCCTCCCCCTCCGCCTCTACCTCCTCCGCCGCCTCTTGATCTTCCTCCTCTTCCTCCTCCACCGCCGCCACCACGACCACCAGCTCTTCCCCCTTTACCTCTGAATTTGTCATCCCTTTCATGACCAAATTTAGACTTATTTCTGGAATCGTCCCTAGAATTGCTACCCTTGCCTGAAAATGACTTTTTAAGCCTGTTGTTGTACTGTTTGTCAAGTTTAGGTTTTTTCCAGGGTGCTCTGGACGACCATGGCATTGGCCTCTTGTTAGGCCTCTTCTCACTAAACAGATCTAGAAACAAAAACAATTTTTATTGCACTTGGTCTCCTTCAAAAAGTCATACAACAAATGATAAGGCACTCACCTCCTTCTGGATCTTCCCCAACTTCCTTTCTGTACCAATCAGCGTCATCATCGTCACTGACTGGAGCTGCCTCTTCCGATTCCAGAACTGCTTTGCGCATAAGCTTCTCAGACTCAGAATACTTGCTTTCATTTTCTTTGGACATGGGCCGCCGTGCCTTCTGCTCTTCAATGATTTGCTGTTTCTTACGTTCTATTCCCTCCAAGGACTTCGCTTTGCTTTCTTCCTTTTCTTTTTCCTTCTTTCTCTTATTCAGTTCTTGTTCTCTCTTCCTCTTTTCTTTCAATTTCCTGAAAAAGGAAGGAAAAATGCATCTGTAAACACTTGAACTCTGGTAAATTTAGAAGAAAAAAAATTATATGAATTAATGACTTACATCCTAGCCTCTCTTCGTTTTCTTATAGCTTCTTTTTCTTCATCTGTCTTCTTACACAGGTCATGATACATCACTTCACCCTCCATGAGACCTTCTTGGATTTTCATTAGCTAAACAAAAGTTAGCATTGTTAGATTTTTAAAACAAGTCACAAGTCATCATTTGAATATTCACTGGTTACTACAGACTGTCAAAACAAAAAAAAAAAAAAGGAACACTTACTTGAAGAGTCATTCTAGGACCAAGCTCAAATAACCGAATAGAAGATTTCTCAGAAACCTGAGCACCTCGAAAGGCAAGCTGTTGAGGTAGTGTCACATGGCTATTGGGGTCATCTTCTCCTTCACTATCAGAAAGCATTCCTGACCTTGAAGATAGTAAAGTCGACAAAATAATTATGAGCTCAACCAACATGTAATAACAGAGCAAAGTTTGTGCACTCACTTTGTCATGAATTCTGTAATGTCATTAAACTTCGAAAGGTCTGGCACTTTGTTTTGTAAAAGTTTCTTGACACCCTTTGATAGACCCGTGGGTGCAACTCTGATGGCATAGTGACGAAAATCTATAGTTCGTGTCTCTGGATTGTAATTGAGAAGCAGACAACGACGAATAGAGCTTAAATTGACCTTGACAAGAGATGAGAAAAATTAATAAAGAAATTAACATAATCTGAAGTACAGACAATATTGAGTCCCTTACTTTAGACAAATTAATGGTGGGGAATAAGTTCTGGAACATTGTTGCCATCAGCTTTAAGTGTTCACCTTCTCCACTAAACCCATTCAAAACAACAAGGGGTGCATATTTAAATTGTTTCCAATAGACTAGTTGTTTGCGGAAAAGAGAAACAATGTCAGATGACAAGGTGTAGTCCTTTATGCGGAAAGTAAGAGTTGGTCCTCGAGGGAAGCGACAAAGCTTAAGGTATTGACCCTTTTCAGTGCCTGTGAATGCACATAAATGAGAGACATGGAGCATACCAGCCACTGCAACAAAGTCTTTGATGTGACTTTTAGGGCCAGCCTGGAAAATAATGGAAGCACACATTACACGGGCTTAACACTGTACAGAACCCCTCCGAATTTTTCACACCATTTAGTAGACCCTTACCCTCAAAGATGAAGCAGTGAAAGGTTCCATCAACTTTCGGAAATCACGCATCAGGTCTTTCAATGCGCTTGTTACAATGCCACGGCGGACCACAAACGAATGAGGTGCTAGAGCCCCTTCTTCTGGTATTGCTTTTAACTTTTGTGCATTTGCACGAACTGTTTTACTCTGAAAACCAAAATAATAAATTATTAGAAGGTTTACCACTTTCCAAAATATATAAACTTGTAATAAAAGACATACTTTCGCTGGTCTCCTCTTCAAAACCATTTTTTTTCTTGCCATTTTGAGAACTGGAGGTCAAAATAAAGGTTTCAATATTTTCCTGAAAACAAAGTAGACTTAAATAAATTCATGATTTCAACAACAGACATACTGCAGTCACTGAACACCACAAGGTCGTCATGTATAACGCATACAACTTCAGGTCTCTGGTTATGACTTGTGCGCTCGGACTATCAAAGCCTCGGACGATTTAATGGTGTTTATAACTCATAAGTCCCCCAGTGTCAGACGTAGCAAAACCACAGTCAACCAGAAAAAACTAACCAGATCTTAGACTAAACTGCCGAAGCGAATTAAAAGTGTTCGACAACAACAAATACACGAAATGCCAAACACACGTGGTTGCTCGCCTTCTTCAAGATGGGCGACCCAACCTCAATTCGCACTCGGCGTTCGGATCGGAGATCTGTTTTTGTCGTAGTTGACCTTGCTACCCCTAGGGCGCAGCACCGTCGCGTCGCGTAGCAGACATTTTTTTTTCAGTTTTGAGCGACTATAAGGTTGAAATTAAAAAGTTTGGTTGACTTCAAGTCTTATTTTTTTAAAAAGTATAACTTAATACTTACACGTTTAGCTTACAAATGGAAAAAACGGCGACACTGTGGGAAAAAAATTATGACGCGGTATTTTTAATGTGTGGTGCTGGCAGTTGGCGAGAGTGGATCGAAACAATCCAAAGGAGATGGCGGTAAACTTTGCGTCGCTGCGCCTGCTGCGCCCTGCTGCCGCTTGTGCCGCTGGTGCTGGCGCCGACACCCACTTGCCTTGACCTCAGCACTTGCACCTCGTGCAGTGCGCCACGCGTTGGCACGGATTCAGATCCCGGTAGAAGAGGTGGGCCTGCTTGACGCCGGACCAGCCACGCCAGCCGTAAGGCAACATCTTCGCCCTGCCGACGCGGGGACGAGAAAGAGTTGACAGCCTCCCCAAATCAGTCCCGGCTGCAGGCAACGGCAACGGCCCCTGGAGACTCACGTGTCGTCCGCGGCCCGCCGGCAGCAGGCGCTGCAGGCGCCGCAGGGCTCGCCCCCGTGGGCCTCGGGGTGGCGCAGCAGCCGTGGCGGGGGCGCGGCACTGGCGCCGGCCACGGAGGTGCAGACCAGGCTCGGCAGGAGGGCCGGGTGCCACGGGTGCCCGCCTGGCCGCGCGGAGCAGAGCGGGTTGTTACCGTTGTTACCATCGCCAGTCCAGTCAGTGGACGCACCGTGCTCGGAGCAGCCCCGGCTCGCGGCGGCGCCCCCGTCGCCATCGGCCTCCGCCAGGCCGCTCAGGACGGGGTACTCGTCCTGGCAGTCCTCCGGCTGCGGCCTCCAGTACCGCTGGGCCGCAGGCTTGAACCCTGCACACGCGCGCAGCCCGACGTCGATGAAGTGCCCCGCGGACCGAGGAGGCCTGGGAGACCGGAATAACGAACCGAAAGCAACCTGGCCCGGGAGGTAGAACCCGGGGTGCTCCACCTCGAACGTGCACGCCAGCGGCGGTGCGGGGGGCGGCGCGCGTCTGGGGAGCACGACGGCGTACAGCGAGGGGTCGCCGACGGGCCGCCGGGACCGCATGTCGTGGCACCACCACCAGAAGGGTGGCCGCGGCCGCCACCTGGCGGGGCAGCCGGCGGTCAGCCGCAGCCGCTCGATGACACCCGCGCGCGTGCTCGCCGGCGTCACTCACGTCTCCTCTGGCGTCCTGGGACGGACGGGGGTGGCCCTGGGCCGCGGGCACCGCGCCGCCCTCGGCCGACAGCAGGCGCACCGGCAACCCTCGGAGGGGTCGGGCTTGTTGCGGCCCAGCGGCCCCCCGCGGACCCAGGTCTCCCTGCGGCAGTCGCACTGCTCGTGACTCCGCCCGCCGCCGCCCTCATCCCCGCCGCGGTCGTGCGGGTCGTGCGCGTGGACGAGGGCACCTTCCTCGTCGTCGTTTGCCCTCGGCGCCACCTGTCCCGGCAAGTACTGGCCCTCGGCGTCGACCTCGAGGCGCTGCAGGACGTTGGGAATGTCGTCGGGGAGCCGCACGACGCGCTGGGGCCGCGGGTCGTACTCGTCGGGGTCCCCGCCGGGACGGGGCGCTCCGTCGCGGCCGCCGTACCACCAGAACGGGGAGCGGATGCCGCAGAGCGCGCGCCCGCGGCCTCCGCTGACAGGAGGGTCCCCGCTGTCGCAGGTTGACATGCTGACGGCCAAGGAGTGCGCGGGGCTGGACGACGGCAGCACACAATAAACCCTCCCCGTCCGACGGCAGGACAGCGGGCACGCGGACGTGAGCGGGGCGCTTCAACCTGAAGTACCGTTGTCGAGGGTTCGGGTCACTTTCTTGGCCGTTCGGCAGTGTTCTTACGAACTGCGGTCAGCGCCTCCTCGCGCCCTCTCCAAAGCCACGGCCTTGTCGGCCCGGCGCCGCCCCCTCTCCCTGTCCACCCCTCCGTCATGACGTCCGATGTCAGAGGTGCGGCCAGGCGTGTGGCCAGTTGGACTGGAAGAGGAGGTGGTGGTGGTTGGTTTGCGCACAGTTTTGTCCGCGGCCCTGCGCAGCCCTGCGCCCTGCCGCGCCCGCTGTTGCCAGGCGATCCATTCATTATTATTCTACTGATTGGCAGGACCCGCATGACGCGCCCCCGCCACTCGGTTTATCTCTGCCCGTTACTGCTGTTGTCGTGCATTACGAAAACAAGTAGCCGTATGCCGCATCAATATAGATAGACTCGCGGCGCCGCGGAGCCACCCGGATGTGTGCGTGCGGCGGAGCAGGGCGCTGACGGCGCAGAGTCAGAGGTGCCGCACCGCACCGCACCGCGGCGCTATCGCACCTGATGACACGCACTCTCTGCACACACTCGCACGCGCTGCGCCGAGTCGAGTCCAAAAAAAAAGAAAAGAAAAGGACCTTGGTGGCCGAAGGGTACCGCCTGGAAGGTAGGCCATCCACACGGCAGTCAGCCCCCCCCCCCCCCACACACACACAAAGACGAAAACCTTGGACACGCGCATGTTAAGAGACGAGGGTGGAGTCTGCAGCAGTCAAGGAAGTAGCCTGACAGACAAGCCGTGCGCCGTGGGGTGGCGCGCCGCGCTGGCGGTGGGGCCGGGCCACGTGGTTTGTGGATGGTCCGTCCGGACGCCTGGCAGGGGAGCCGGGCGGGAGGGGGCGGGGGCGGGCCGTGGGGGCGGCGGGGCGCGCGGTCGCCCTTGCGCCCCCTGCAGTCGGGCGGATAGTCGGCACAGAACGAGGTCGAGGCCCTCGCTAACCTCACCGTCCCTTCCCTTTCTCGCGCTGCCGCGGCCGGTGGGGTGAGACAGCCCCGCCTCCTACAAGGTGGCAGGTAAGCCCGTCCCCGTACACGGCAAGCTAACCGGCCTGAGGCACCGGACCGAGCACCCAACGTTCGCAGTTTTTGTTAACGAGGGCGGGGGAAAGGAAAGGGCGCGTCCGCGTGCGTGCCCCACCGCTGCGGGCTTGAGGCAGAGGGGGGGGGGGGGAGGAGGCAGAGGCGACAGGTTGCCGAGTGCTTCCGCCCTGCGACAGCCTGCCGCCCCCCCCCCCCCCCCTATGCTCCTGCTCGCACGGCTCTGACGGCAGCTTTGCCCGCGGCGCCGGCGGGTGAGCGCGGTAGGCTGTACTGTCTGTACACATTCTTCGTGATCGCTGTGCCGACACCGTTCTGGCAAGAGCCCCATCGCCGGCGTCAGGCAGCCCCCGGGGGGTCAGGTGGGGGAGGGGGGGGGGGCCGTCGTCCAAACCCTCGGGGCTAAATGTGTCTCTCTCTGTCGCTAGGCAACGGAGCAGCTGCTCGGCCGCGGCGCGCTACCGCCGAGTCCTGCGACACGCAATCAATGACAGATGATCGAGGGGAGCCGAGGAGCCGAGAGTGCGTTGGGGCGGTCGGGGTGGCTGTCCTGGCTGCGCGCTGGGCCGCCTCCGCTGCCCCCCGCCCCTCAGACCCGGCCGGCGGCGGCGCCCCTTGTTTTGCATCCTGGCGCGTTCTGTTTCATCAGCGGCCGCTTATCTAGCAGAGAGCAGTCGGTTCGTCGCTATGCACTCGGGGATTTCGGGGTGCTCGCCTGAGCCGAGCGCTGGTGACTAAGGTCCCCAGGCCCCCTGTGTCAACGCGCGCTCCGCCCGCCTCCTCTTCTAGCCCGCCCCAGAGAGCGGCTCGATCCGATCGCTTCCCGTAGAGTTCCATGACGCGAGGTGCAGGCGCGCATGTTGATCGGTACCGGGGCGGCCCGCCACACAAACACACACCCTTCGCCCTTGACCTTGTTGTCTGGTCCTGAACCGAATTAGGAGCTGTCACACCGAGTCATAGGAACGGTACGATTAACGCCTCGTCACGAGCCCGCGGCAGAGCGGCTTTCGTTTCGGAAAATAATGTTCGCCGCCTGACAAGGCAGACGGAAGCGCTCGAGAAAGAAAGTCCCGCAGGTGCCCAGCGAGTTGCGCGCGTTTATTGTCATTTTTGCGGCGTGCCTGTCCAAACAATTGAGATAAGTTATAAAAAGTGGAGTGGCAAGACGCGGGTGTTTGCCACACGACCGAGGGGAGGGGGCGTGGACCTCGAACCACTCGTTGACAGCCGTTGACAACCGCTGCCTCGCCTGTTGACAGCTGTTGACAGAGGCCCGGCCCCCCGCTGATTGCGGGGATGTGCCGTAAGGGGACGGGAGGTGAGGGCGAGGCCTTATCTGTGCATGGCTTCTCATGAATTGTTCGTCGCGCGTCACCGAAAAACGGACGCTTCGTCTTCTGGCCTTGAACGCGCGCGTCCTTGGTCGAACCGTGGTGTTTCGCCCTGTAAGAAGACAGAGGGAAGAAGGCGCGGCCATCCACAACAAACCCTCATCACCTGTTCGCACTGCAAACACTTTGCTTACTTACTCCCACTATCTTCTTAAGGGCGAAACACCTCATTTCGTCGGAACGGGAGGCGATGGTCATTTCGAACGCTGTTCATTGACTATTCCAAAGCCTTGATCGTTTTTTTTTTACTTTTTTTCTGGTTAAATTTTGGTGCGTTTTCTTAAATTTTGCAAATGGCTGGCACGCGCAGCCTTTCGGCGGCCACCTTTTTCGTCAAGTCTGGGTCCTTGTTTAACTACCTCCAGCAGAAGCTCTTCCTGCAGCATTAAAGCGGCGGCAGCGCCGAACCCGCCTCCTCGTCTCTGCATTTCTCGCTCCTTTTGTGGCACTCCAGGGCATCTTCTCCAGCAGCAGCCGCAGCGGCATCACTGCCAAGTTCACGGCTGGAGCTGGAGTATGCGAGTCCGAGCGAACCTGTTCCAGAGCCGTCCGGCCAGTGCGGCGGCACGGCGGCCCGGCGGCACGGCGGCACGGCGGCGGTTAGGTTCGGCACACGCGGCCCAGACATGATCCCCACACTGCAAAAATGTTGCCGAGCACGCCTCTCTCCGCGGCGCAGAAGGCTCGCGGGGGGTCGCGGGAACGATCTGGACACCGGCGAAATGTATAATGCATCGCGCTCCGTTGCATCATGCACGAGCGGCTATCTAACCACTTCTCTCTTTTTACTGCGCGCGATCGGTGCACACGAGCGGAGATCGCTGAAAAATGTGTCAGGCGCGGGTCCGAGTTCCCCCTTTGGGGTCACCGCGGGTCACCGCCCCCCGCGGCTCCAGGGGCTCTGTGCCCAGCAATCGTACAGAAGTGTGTCGCCGCTATTCTGAGCGGAGGCGGTCGGCGTCCGCCCTGCCTGATTAGTGTCGGTCGTGTCCCGGGGCCCAACTCGTGTGCTCGCGACAACAAATCACTCGAACTGACCCGTGGATGCGCGGCGCTCGGCAGCGTCGGCAGCGCAACGCCACCGCCGGCCTGGTGAAGCACACCCCCGCCCCGCCGGCCCCGCCGGCCCCGCCCTCCTCCACCGCCGCAGCACGCCTCACCTCGCCGGGCCTGCGGCGGAGCCCGTGGCGCCGGCGGAGCCTGACCGCGGCACTCGCCTCCACTCCGGGACCGAGCACAGCCGCACGCGTAGCACATCGCGGAGGCCTGTAGGAGCTCTCCGACGAGCACATCGCGGAGGCCCTCAGGAGCTCCACGGTCTGTCGTGAAGGCATGCCGTCGAGGCCCTGAACCGCGGCCCTCGCCTCTCCTCAACCCGGCCGCCGCCACCATGGTCAACAAACTGTTTAAGATTTTCCGAGGCACCGTCCACATCAGCGACATCGGCGTGCCCCCGGAGAAGAGGGCCAACGGTGAGTGCCGTTTGGCGCCTGCTGGGTAGGCAAGTTCCAGTCTCTCTACGCGCGCCTGTCGGGCGGGTGGCCTACACCGGCGCTCGCAGGCGCTCAGCGTCGACATGCGGTCTTTCAGATATGAGGAAGTTCGGACGCACTTCGAGGCGGGCGAGATTACTTCCGTATCCATCTGCAGATAAGAATTTGGCGCAAAGCAAAAGTTTGCTATTTTCTTAGACAAATTTGGCCGGCGGTAATTTTTTGTCTTCATTGTTTTTGGGGCGTTATTTGTATGGTGGGCCATTCTAAGGAAACGTCGAAAACTATCTGGACGTGGTCGGGGTGATTTTTATTTGAGAAAATGCAACACCTGTATACGACCGATACGGCGGCCGTCGTAAAACAAATCTAAAGCCACGATACGTGTCGTGTGTATGTGTGTGTGCGTGCGTGTTATTTCCCCCTTCCTCGACGCATCGGCTGTGGCGCCGGGTGGCCGAGCGGAGCCGAGTTGAGTAAATAGTTGCATCACGAGGGGAACGCGCTCGACGCTCGACACCGCGTCTGTCGATGCACGCGGTGAGCCGGCGGCGAGGGGGGCCTCAGTTCGCGGGCGGGTGTACACTGACTGGTGACTGGACCGGACTTTTCCATTGACTGGAATGAAAATTTTGCGATCATTTATGGTTTCTGTGTTCTGAGCTGTCACCCACCCCAAAGTAGGCTAAAACTCATTCCTACCGTGACCGAAACTCAAAACGGAAATATTTTTGTTTTGCTTAGAAATCTGTGGATACTTTTAAAAAATGCAAAAATGGGTGGGCACTACCTCGTCCCAGGCCTCCGCCTGGAACCCTCCTGCTTAACTTCGGTGTTCGAATGGGAACCGGTGTACCAGGTATCGACCGCCGCTAAGACACAGGCACGACGCAGCGGCCTTTTTCAGGGGCACGCTTCCGCAACGGTCAATGTGGCCCCCTCCGCCAGCCAGATTTCCGGAATCAACTCCCTTCGACTGGCTGGTTGGTCTGTGGCACTGCGGCCACTCCCGAGCGGATTGGGGGGGAGGTAGGCTTTCCTATATCGTACACAGCCGAAGCTGCTGTACTTCACGACGAACCCTAGTCGCGACGGCGTGTCCTCGTCTGCCAGATTCACAGGGAGCGAAAACGAAGGCACCGAACCCTAGGTACCCCCGTAGCATACACCCGAGTCTCCGAACCAAGTTTCCTCGGTAGACACAGAGCCCCCCCGCCGGAAACCCCGGGCGACCGAGAGAACCTCGGACCCGGGAACGGGGGTAAGCCCGACCGTGCTGCGGGAATCTTCAAGTTGAAACCCAACGCTTACATCTCTCAGTGACGCAGCGCGCACGGCCGTTCAGACAGCCATACCGACGCCATGTTCGGAAGTATATTTTACCCTCTGTCTTCCAAGCGCAGACACAAGAAAAATTTTGAAGAACCAGCCAGACTCGAAACCACGACCTTTCGGCCGCGGGTCAGCCACCCTACTCATACAGCCACAGAGCGGCGATGGTGGCGGCAGCGCGCCCCCGGTAGTTTAAACACCGTCGCCTTAGCTGAGCCGACAGAAAAAACGCACGGACCGGCAAAAAGTTGAATATCCGACCAGCCACTCGCCGGCCGGACTCGCTAACCACGCGGCTACCGAGCTTCGGTGAGGGGCAACCATGCGCTCCCGGTACTGTAGCCGCACGACGTGTCCGACTGGAAACTGACTGGAGTCTGACTGGAGAGTGACTGGACTGGAAGGCGTACACTGACTGGAAGCAGTGGGGTACCCCTCGGCCGGCGGTGTGCCGCACCTGATAGCGTCTGATTGTGTACCGCGCGTGGGGACAGGTTGAGCAACCTCTGGGACGGGACAGAACTGACCACCGCACCACTCGGCTGACGCCGGCGGGGGCTTAGCGCCGTCGGGGCGTGTGCGCGCGCACACTGATCTAGGACACGATAGAGGGCTGAAAAGAATGTCGGAAAATTAGTACTGCGGAAACGTCCTGGTGGATAGGTGGATAAATATTGAAGTCTTCGCAAATGCTCTTATTTTCGCCATTTTTTTTAAAAACTGATTTACGGTATTTTAATTGTTCTATTGTTAACCGTCGCGGTGTACCAATCCTCCAAACTGAGTTCGGTTCGAAGAGTCGCACCTGAGAGCGAATTATAGAAGCGGCCGCAGAGTGGCGGGCCAGAGAGATAGCGACAATGTAACGACTGATTGATCAGAATCGCCTCTTCTGAGCCTCTCGCGCCGCCCGCAGCTCCCCCGCAAGGCGGTGATTGTCTCGAGAACGCGGAAGACGCGCATTACGCAAGGCGTGTGCCGTCGGCGGGCGGGACGCGCGCAGGACGTGCCAGTTCAAGGACACGCAGTGATAGTGCCGGCAGGGCGAGGCCGATATGGGCGAAGCTGAGAGTGGAGCCCGGTGCTTCCAGCGAGGTCATAGAGAAGCTTTATTTAAAGAAAAAAAGCTTTCTGCATGATTATTGGGGGATTTATTTTTAACAATATGGGCCGGCGGAGGTGTGTAGTTTTGTCACAAAACAAAGAAAACAAGCAGTGCTATAGGTGTGTACCTGATGTAGTTTGATGTAATGTGAGGCATAATGCCTCAAATTTACAACAAAAGTTTTAAGGGCAAAAAAGTTCGAATGAGCAAGAGCATTTATTATTGAAATTGCGATGGCGTTAGACTCGGTTTATGGACCATTGGTCTTTTTTTAAAAAAATGTTCTTGCAATACTACTCTCTCTCTCTCTCTCTCTCTCTCTCTCTCTCTCTCTCTCTCTCTCTCTCCCACTTTTCCCAGTGCAAAGCGCTACTTGGCGCTACTCCCTGTCGCCAGGTTCCTTCTCGCTCCGCTCGGGCGGGTAGAGATACCCCCCGTGCTGGCGCGCGCGGTACTCTGTGCCTGTGCTGTACACACGGTGAGCGCCTGCAAGCGGCAGGGTAGGCCAGCCCGCTGCGCACGGGTCCCCGGCGGGCTGGCCTACCTCGCAGGCTGCTGCTCGCATATTTAGGTAACATGATCTCACTGCCCGGAAAATTGGCGGAAATGTGGAAGAATTTGAAGAGTCTTCTGCTGGGGTCGGCATTTTATGTGACGACTCGCGTCGCCCCTTTAAAATCCTCCGTGGTGTTCTTAGGCGTGTCGCTGGGCGCGCGTCCTTGCCCGCTCCGCTACGTTATTCTCGGCCATTGGGTTTCCACGGGTCTGTGCGCGCCGGCCGTGGCCCCCCTCCCCCCCCCCCCCCCATGTCATGTGTGTCTCTGTTGTGCGGCCCATTTGCCCCGCCAGTCAATTGACTGCTAGCCCAGGGAGAGGGGGGGGGGGCGACGCGTTCTGGTTTGGCGCGGCGTTAGGTTCGGCGTGGCGCCGCGTGGCCACTTACTTCCTTCTACCCGACTCACTCTGCCAACACCTATCAGCGTGTCGGGGGGTCTCCGCCGCTGTTTAGGCGTTGACCCACCCTCGGCGATGTCTCACCCGGCGGCAAAGCGTCGGAAATAAAAATGTGCCGGAGAAAAATCGGCAGTGTGCGGCTCATGTTGGTACCCATACTTGGTGACGGCGGCGTGCCGGCCGGCCGGCCGCGCTCCACGCTGACTAGGCTAAGGCTACTGGTGCCGGCCAGGCCACACGCCAGCGCAGCTAGCGCCAGCCGCACCGTATCGCTCTGCCCCGCGTCGCGCACGGACGGCACGCCGCCGGACGACACCGCCACGGTCTGGGGGGTCATTATGGGCACCGGGAGCAGGAGCGCGGCGCGCGGCGACGGCGTGCCGCTGGCGGAGCTGAAGCAGCAGCAGCCACTCATCGGTCCGTTTGCTGCCGCCCTGGGGGAGCTCCCGGGAACTGCACCGCGGTGTGCCACAGGTTCGCATCCTCGGGCTGACAATTAGTTTTCTCCTCCTGTCCAGCTCAACCACTCCCGCCCAAAGATGGCACGGTCGTCGAGTCGGGGGAGACCACGTCGTTTGAGGACGCCGTCAAGCTCACGGGTGAGTCCAGCGGCCCTGCAGCTCGCCACCGCCAGCCCTCCCGCCGAGCGTGGCCTTGACCCCGGGCCCCGGGAGCTGTGTTCGCAGGCTACGGCAAGTTCAACCACCTCCTCATGCTGGTCTGCGGCCTCGCCATCATGGGGGCCATCATCGAGATGATCGACATCGGCTACGTGCTGTCCGCGGCCGAGTGCGACCTGCAGCTGTCGCAGTCGGACAAGGGCGTGCTGGGCGCCATCACCTATATCGGTACGTATGCCGCCGCCGCGCGGCGCGCGGTGACCCCCGCGCCGCCAGCCCGCTCACGTGACACGGTCCGCAGGCATCATCTGCAGCGCGCACATGTGGGGCGTGCTCGCGGACACGACGGGCCGGCGGCGCATCATGATCCGCGCGCTGCTCGCCGACGTGGTCGTCTCCACGCTGGCCTGCCTCGCGCCCAACTTCTGGACGCTGGTCGCCCTGCGCTTCTGCAACGGCATCTGGTCAGTGGCCGCACGCCACACCGCGCGCCATGCGTGCGACACGTGTGGGGAGGGGAGGGGCGGCGGCCGTAACACGCAGTGCTTGGTGTCCGCAGCGTGAGCGCCCCCGCCGCCCTGGCCTACGCGTACCTCGGCGAGTTCAACACGCCGTCCAACCGGAACCGCGCCATAATCCTGGTGGGCTTCATCACCGGCTGCTCCGCCATCATCCTCCCGGGTAACGTGCCCAGCGACACACTCGCTGCTCTCTGAACAGCCGGACAGCAACTAGTGAGGGCCGACGGTAACGTGAAGGCATTGCGCTGCAGGGCTGGCGTGGTCGGTGCTGCCGATGCAGTGGTCGCTGCCGCTGTACGGCGAGGGCCTCGGCTTCCGCTCCTGGCGCCTCTTCATCCTGGTGGGCGCCAGCCCCGCGCTGCTGGCCGGCCTCGCCCTCCTCTGGTTCCCGGAGTCGCCCAAGTTCCTTCTGGCCGTGGGAAAGCGCGAGGAGGCGCTGCAGGTGCTGGCGCGCGTCCACGCCGTCAACACCGGCCTCTCGGACTTCCCGGTGAGCATGTGGCTCCGGCGCACGGGGCTGGTCCGGGTGGGGAGGCGGGCGGTGACCAGGCGTGCTGCCGCAGGTGCGGGAGCTGACGGCGGACACGAGCTCCATCATGGCCACCACCACGGACCGCTCCTTCCTCGCGCTCATGCGCATCGTGGCGGCGCAGACGGCCCCGCTCTTCAGCTCCGCTTTCCTGCTCCACACCTTCCTCGTCTGCTTCATCCAGTTCGGCAACATCGCCAGGTAGGCTCACGTGTCACGTCCCGGTGCCGCGCCTCTCCGCCCGCTCCGCCCCCAACTGACCCGAGTCCGTCCCCGCAGCGCGAGCGGCCTGCTCATGTGGCTGCCCGAGCTCTTCAACTACCAGGCCAAGTACAGCCAGATCCACCCGGGGGCGGCCACCATCTGCGAGGCCGTGGCGGGCGTGCTCAGTAACCAGACGTCCGCGGGCGCGGCCAACGCCACCGGGGCCGCGGCCGCGGCCGGCGCGTGCGGCGGCAGCAACATCCTCACCCAGGTGTACATCAACGCCCTCATCATCGGCGTGGCCGACGTCATCGTGCCCGTCTTCGGCAGCCTGGTCGTCAACAAGATCGGCAAGCGGAACCTGCTCAGTAAGTACACGCCCCGTTTAACGCAATTTTTTTTAGGAAATAAAAAACGAAAAGAAAGGCCAGGTTTGACCGCGTCCCGCCTCACCCGTTGTCGCAGTCGTCTGCATGTGGGTGTCGGGCGTGTCGGCCGTGGCCATCAACTTCGTGGGCTCCTACGAGGCCATCATCACGCTGGCCTGCGTCATCATCGCCCTCACCGGCATGTGCATCGCGCACATCTCCAGCATCGTCGTGGACCTCTTCCCCACCAACGTGAGGGCCATGGCGGTCAGCCTGTCGCTCATGTGCGGCCGCCTCGGTTCCATGGTGGGTAACTTCATCTTCGGCTCCCTCCTGGACACGTACTGTGACGCCGCCTTCTACTTTTTCGGCGGTTTTCTCCTCAGTAAGTTACTCGCGCCAAGTTTTGGTACTCGGCCGTTCTATACTTCGCCCGAATTATACAATATTTGTGACGTCGCCTTGCTTTCAGTGTGCGGAATATTTGGGTGTTTCCTGCCGAAGCGGGGAAAGTTCGCCAACTGAGTCACATTCCCTGTTCACCTAGCCAATCTCCACTTTATCTCCAGAAACGCAAGCTTCATTCCTAATGCAATGGAGTGATCTCAGAGACTGACAGAACGCGCCCAAAGCATCATATCAGTATTTTTAAATTTTCATACTGCCCGTGTGGATGTACTTATTTAAGGTATTAAAAATAGTTATATTAAAACAAATTAAAATTATATTGATGCATTTTATTTTACCTTGATCGAAAAATACATCGAAAATACATTACAATTACACACGCAATTATTGAAACACTAACATGACAATTATAATTCGCATAAAAATTGCTTGAATTTCTCTGTGAAAACAACGCCTAGGCGTGCAGCAGCTCGACGAACGCGAGCCGGACGCTGCTGTTGACGTCGTGGAAGCAATTCCGGAGGTCGGGCAGAAGGTGCCGGAGGGCGTCGGCAGTGGCCAAGTCGTGCGCGGGCGTGCGTGCATGCATCAGCAATTATGTTTATTAAGATGACGCCAAATTAGCAGTTTTTTTTATTAATCTCAAAAGTTAAAAACGCTGGAATGCTAGCACAGGACCTCAAGTCTCTCCCCCAATCAGTTGTGAAATGTCAGACTCCCCCATGCTAAGCACCGCCGCCGGGCTGTGCCCACACTCGGAGCTACCAGTACACGCCGGCCGGCCCTTCACGATCGGACATAGCCCCCGGCAAGTCAGTGGGGAACGACCCACCACACCGCTCGCGGGGTCGGGAAGTTTTTATTCCCTGGCACAACCCCTCCCGTCCCCACGGTGGACAACCAAACCGCCCAGACATATCATGGTCCGGTCAGACGACATCAGCCGCGGGCAAAGCGCGCAGCAGTTGCACGGTGGTGCCATCTAGCGGCGCCGGGGCACAACATCCAAGACGTTTGGTGTCGAGGTAGTCGTGTAAGGCCGACGGATACGCGCGGCGCGAGAAGTCGGCCCACAATTCGACGGTGGCGCCATCATGCACGGCGGTGGCCAGCGGTGCAACTGCAACCCTGCTGACGTAGTTAGGGGGGCCGCCGCCGATGGCGCCACCGTGCAAACTGCTGCTCGCTTTGCGCGCTGCTGATCTCGTCTGACCGGACCATGATATGTCTGGGCGGTTTCGTTGTCCGCTGTGGGGACGCAAGGGGTTGTGCCAGGGTATAAAGTCTTCCCGACCCCGCGAGCGGTGTGGTGGGTCGTTCCCCACTGACTTGCCGGGGGCTATGTCCGATCGTGAAGGGCCGGCCGGCGTGTACTGGTAGCTCCGAGTGTGGGCACAGCCCGGCGGCGGTGCTTAGCATGGGGGAGTCTGACATTTCACAACTGATTGGGAGAGAGACTTGAGGTCCTGTGCTAGCATTCCAGCGTTTTTAACTTTTGAGATTAAAAAAAAAAAAAAACTGCTAATTTGGCTTCAGCACCTGCAGAGGCCCGGCGTGCCCGCTGCGCCTGTGTTGTCGGCTTGAGCACCTTTGGCTCTCCTCTCTTTCGCATCCCAACCCCAACCCCCATCCTCATCCTTCAGCGAGTTTCAAGTGTTTTCGACATTGTGTGTTGGGTAAAGGGTACAGCATGAAACGAAGAATACATTATAATCTTAATTTCTTTTAATATCACAAAATATTTGTTGACAAAATTTGTATGAAATAAAATAATAAAATAAAATATAATAAAATCAAAAGCAGTCAAGTTCAAATAAAATATTAAAAACCTATTCAACAGACTACATTAAAACCAAGACTTAAATTTTACCAATGCGATGAACAGACCAACTGCGGAAGATCTTGCGGGCAGGTTTCTTCAGTTCCCTTCCGTGGGCCACTTCCACTTCTAGGGAAGCACCATTGTTCAGCGCAAGCCATGTGTGCACTTCTGATGTGTCGGGAGCAGCATCTGAAGCAATCAAAAGTGCTTTAGTAAACTTCCATCCACCCAAGCAAGGGCTTATGGCACACTTAACAAGTCTTATCGTACCTGACAACAAATCCTGCAGGGTGATTCTTCTCGATGCAACAATATCTTTGCTAGCACTACGAATTTCAAAGAGCAGACCTGCTTGCCGGGGAATTGGCGATGATGAATCTAATTGGAAGTGGAGATCAAATCTCGGATTTGGAACAGCAGGCAAAAGGCGAGACTTTCCAACCTGGGTTAAAAATAAAAATACAATAAGATTGTCTTACATACTAACAAAGACTGAAAAAAGTTAAATATTTTACCGTTTTTCCAGAAGAATTGTTGCTACTTAATCTAGTCAGTTTCTCTGGGCTGATTGCTGTCTGTAACTTTACACGACAGTACAACTGAGCAACATGAGCAACATGGAGCCCTTGTGCTTGAAGTACTCTTCCTTCAACTCCTACATATGTGTCTGGACGTGGACTGGCCAGGCCTTTCAAATCTGCCGAACAAAAATACTTTATTGGTATGTGTCAACAATCAGCACGAACAAATTAATTCTATAAAGTAAGGAAAAAATACAGGACTGTTCCAGCCAAGTTGGCTTTCATTCATACCTGTTGGTCTCTTAGGCTTAGAAATAATCAGACTGGGCTGGGACACAGCGTGAGATAAAATTTCTCCATGAAGCAAATCGGACACGTCTGATTCATCAACACCTCTAGGCTGAAGACTGAGACTCACTCCTGTGCCTCCATTTCTCCCGTTCTTGTCATCATGCACATTTATTTCTGACCTGAATCTCCTGAGACGAAGACCTTGTTTCACCTACAGATACAAAAGGCAAAGAGAACCAGTTTAAGTAAAATTCTTTAAAGGTAAAAAACACTAACAAAATTCGTGAAAATGAGGATGAAATTGTGGAAAATTAATTAGAAATACGCCAGATTGCAAGATGAAATTCCCCCCAAATTGGTCAGAAAGTTCAGGACCAGAGGGATGTGATGTATGTACCTTTTGCTTCATAATTCGTAAGCTGCTGTACTCAGCACCTTTCTTGAACACACCATCATCACCTCCATCAATTTTACTGTCAACACCGTTGGGGCTGGGAGGGCTTAGAGATGGCTTGGAAGATCTCAATGAGAACCGTCCAGGGGAGCTACGAGGTGAGCTGACCAGAAGTTTTGGCATGGGTAATGGAGATGATGAGGTGGACTGAGCAGGACTCCAATGATTACCATTGACAAAAGAGGAGTTTGACATCTGATTGTTGGCAGCACCATTGCCATTCAGTTTATGATCAGTTTCAGAGGAATTCCATGATTTGATGCTTGAGTTAGAGTCCACCTGTAACCCATTGGATGAAGCTAGAAGAAAAGATGAAAATAGGAAATGATAATAAAACGAGAGCCTATGAATGGATGAATGTCTTGGTTCACTAATTAGGCGGTTATGACAGTTATGACAAAGCAAAATCAGTAAGGTGCGTGAAACAATACCTTCTTTGTTTGTGCTTTTGTTCTGAAGTGTGACTGTTCTAGGTGGAGGTGGTGGAGGATCAACATGTAATCGTAGACGGGAACGCTCCATTGAAGGACGTCGAATGATTGATTTGAAACTATAGTTTGAATCTCGATCACTCTCCGTTTTGACTGGAAGACGAGGTGAACTTGTGCAACTATTCACACTGGGAGCGGTGCTTGGAGCATAACTGCTGCAGCTCTAAAATAAATAAAAAAAAAGTAAAGAGTGGGTAGGTCTCTCCACTGCAGGAACACACATGCAAAGTCAAAACTATCATTCAACAACATCATTCAACAACACAACCAAATGGGCACAGAATAGTGATACTAAAGGGCGCACTCATCTATTTTGGGATATTGTGGCCATTCCTTTTTCCATTAGCTCTATGACCGCAACTAGATCCACAACAAAAATGTAATGGTCTACGTGACCACTCACCTCAGTTTCCATTTCAGATATCACTTTGACTTTAATCTCAACACTGCCGGACTTTGTGTTCTGTAGCTGAAACCACTGTGGTGCATCCAAGGCTGAGCAACGCCTTATCTCCTCACATGTCAAAGTGACACTCCCGAGGAAGTCTTTCATTCCAAATACATCATGGTCCCAAATATACTGGGGGGAAAAAAATAGAATATTTTTTTTTATTGTAAGTAGTTTAAATAATACAAGTAGAAATTAATATGTGAGAATCTTACAATATCCAGTGTTTCATTATTATGTGGCATTCCTGTGATTGTGCTCTCTTCCCATGTCGGGTTCAGAGTCTTTTTCTTAATACTTGTCTTGTACTTGCATTCTCCGTTTACCTTCACCTCGCAGTATGGATCGCTGAAGCCATTCAAATCTTTTGAAACTAGATCACGGGCTCTAATCAAACCAACTTCAATAAGTCCTTGACCATTTGAGAGAAGGTTGCTTATGTCAGATACACTATTTTCGTTATCTTTGTGAGTCAGGAGCATTTTCTGGAAGACCAATACACTCTTTTATTGACATTTCTAAGGAGACAAATAGCAAGAGAAGAAGTGATTCTATATGTCTTACTGCCTGGTGCATCCACGTCGTACTATTTCGTTTTCCTTTATTAAAAGTTGAGAACTCATCAATATTTCTCTGACTATCAGGTGAAGCAGGTCGCTCCCTTTCTTTTTCGCGAATACTTCCTGATGCAGTACGAGATGCTATGGATGTTGCAGAAATAGAGGCAACTGGCTGGAATATTACGGATACAGTGAGGCTAGCAACAGCACTGCTGCCAGTTAAAGCAAGCTGGCGACGAATGACCCTCCGTTCTCCCTGACACAAAAATGAGCCAACAGATTAGTAGTGAGCATTAACTTCAAATTTATGATAAAAACAATTTGTTAAAATATTGCGAAGCCCCTTGTGTTTTCCTTATATCATGGTTCATAAAACATACCTGATTCATATTAAGCACAGCCACTCCTAGAAGATCTGTATCTGCCATTTTTGCATAATTCCATGAGCACACAACAAAGGACAATGAAGCTTGAGAAAAGTCTGGAACAATTATCTGTGTGCGCGACTCCCAGTGGGGAGATGTAGTGCCTCGCATGTAATGTGTTGTCTTCACTTTCTGACGGTTGTTGAAAATCATGCAGTAAGGGTTGCATTCATTCTGATCAGTAGACAACCCCTCGGCCCCATGGATGACAACAAACAAAACTCCACCCTAGAAGACAAAAGAAATCAAATAAATTAATAAGAAACTCCTTTTACGCACAGCACAGAGGTCTATCAAGACGGAGGTGGGCGGGGGCACTTGCCTGCTGCTGGGGGTCCGGGGTGGCCGGGGTGGACTCCTCGTCCTGCGGCACGCACGTCATCGCGGGCAGCGGCAGCGCGGTGTACTCGAGGCGCGCGTTGATGACGGGGAGCTGCAGGGAGGCCCGCGTCGGCTTACGGTGCAGCACCGTGTCCACGACGAGGGGGGGAATGCCGCCGCCGCCGCCGTCCAGGGCGTACGCCGACAACGGCAGCTCGTACTGCGCCAGCGTCAGCGCGCCCACCAGCCGCTTGGCCTTGAGCTTCACCTGCAGGCGGTCCCCCGGCGCCTGCAGCTGCGCCGCGCACACCAAGAAGGACACGCAGTCCGACCAGGGCTGCGACGTCAGCTGACAGGTGCGGCGCTGCGACCCCAGCGACACCACCAGCCAGCGTGCACCCGCCCCCGCACCGGCGCCGGCACCACCCTCGTCAGGCCCGCCAACACCTGCGAACAAAACAACATTCACTTTTAATTTTTTAAAGGATGAAGGACCTTTCGGATTTTGAACGACATCCCCCGGTTTCTAGAGACGAGTCGCACTTGGCCGGGCCACAAAGCACCGCTTACCGAGGCCGTTGGCAGCGGCGGCGGCGGCGGCGACCTGGTTGATGGACAGACCCAGGGTCAGCACCCCGCTGGCCAGGCTGTCGCTGTCGCCGTCCCCGTCGCCGGCGTCCTTGGCGGGCCGGGGGCAGTCCGGGGCCACCAGCACCAGGTCCAGGTGGCCCGGGTCCACCAGCGAGGTGACCAGGGCGTCCATGACCAGCGAGTGGATCCACGTCTTGAGCAGAGGCACCTCCATGGCCTGCACGGACTTGAGGATGCGGACGCTGAACCACACGTCGGGCTTCTCCACGAACGTCACGGACAGGTGGGTGATGTGGGGGAACGGCGCGTTGATGTCCAGTGTCAGAGTGGCCAGCACCACGCCGCTCACGTGCAGCTTCTCCATGGCCAGGTCCAGGTCCATGCCCACCCTGGGGAGAGGAGGGTGGTTGTCAGCTGTCTGAGCGCGGGGCGCCGCTGGGCCGGCAGACCCAGACCCAACCCGTCACCCCGCCTTACCCCTTGCCGAAGAGACGCGTGCGCAGCACACACCGGAAGTCGTCGCTGGGGTGCAGCTCCACGTTGGCTTGCAGCGCCACCTGATGGCAGGGCGCGAAGGGCCCGACGGAGCCCCCGGAGGACATCCCCAGGAAGCCGCGCAGCGAGGACAGCGTCAGCGGCACGCAGCGCCCGCCCACCAGCTCGCTGGCCCGCAGCCCGCGCAGCACGGGCGTCTGCGAGCCCAGGCACAGCTGCCGCAGCTCCAGGCTCTCTGTAACGCCGCCACAAAATCAGTTCACGCCAAGTCATTCTTATGGTGTTATCCTTGTTAAAGGGCGGTTTTAAAAATGTAATAAATTATTTAAAACAATGTTTTTTTTTAAAGATTTATGCATTGCGGGACGTGTCTACCTTCCAAGTCTATTTGTTGTTTTATGGGGGGGGGGGGGGGGGGCAGACCACGACCCACATGCCCCCCCCCCCCCCCCCAACAGTTCAAAACTGCGAAAACGCGACAGACGGCCGCGGGATATAACTCGCCCCCAATAAAATAGATAAACGGACAGGCGCCCTGCCGCAATGAACACCGCCGAATTACACTCGTGTTTCAGAACAAGCTGGCTGACCGCGGGGCGGGGCAGCGCGGGGTCAGAGGCGGGGTGGGGCACGCGAGTCGAGCCCGGTTATCGGCGCCCGCCCATCCCCCTGGCGCTCTGGCCACACAGCAACAGCACAGCCGCGGGCCAGGAATATCTGAAAGCGCCCCGCACCGGCACTGGCCCGGCCGGGCGCCGAAAGGGCCGCGCGGCAATTCTCACAACACGTGTTGGCTGCCCCCGCCACCTATCAGCGCCCCACCCCCACCCCCACCCCACCCCCAAAACCACCGCCAGAAAGCGGTACAGTATAGCGGCCCGGAGGACAAAGGGCGGCAACACGGAACACGGCGGCGCCCCGCCGCGCCCTCTAACTAGCGCGCGCACACCTTCCGGGTGCAAGCGTCGGGGTGGGGGAGGGGAGGGGAGGAGTGAGGGGCGCGGCCTGGGCGGTGGAGGGAAGACTGTGGAGTGGATCGGATCATACCGCCCGCCGCCTTTCTCCTTCTTCCCCTCGGCCTGGAATGCCCCGCCGAGTCATGAGCCACCCCACCGTCATCACGCCCCCCCCCCCCCCGCCCGCCCCGCCCGCCCCGCACGCCCCATCTCCGCCGGCCTTGGAGTCTCATGGCAAGCCATGGCACGCGAGGACTCTCCCTGGGGCGGCGGCGGCGGCGAATCAACGATATAACTAGACGGAGGAGAATAGAATCCCGAATGAAATGCAAATTTCGATACAAAAGAGGAGACTGAGCGAGCGGAGCAGGTCCATATCGCGCGCTGCTTTATGTTCTCAGACTTCAAAGAGAGCACACCTCTCGTCGAGTCGAGAGAGCCGCCGTGCGCCGTGCGCCGTGCCGCCCGGAGTCCGGAGACGGCGCCGTGCTCGTCCCCCGGGGAACGACACGCATCGCCTTGGCTGACCAACAACTGCCCGGCGGGGAGAGGTGGAGGGGGGGGGGGGCACGTCCTTGCCAGACCTTTCCTGCTCCGCAACCCCCCAGAACAAAACAAAAATAATAATTTCAAGTTAAAAAGGCCGGCCAAACAGGCGCATGACAGACTGAAGGGGGAAAGTTGGGCTGAACGAAAAGCGCGCGGCAGCTGCCGCAGCGCTCGCTTTCTATTAAAACTTGCCCACTTTTGCTATGTCAGCTGAATATTGCCCTCTCTTCGGCCCTCTTCGGCTCTCGTCTCGTCTCCTCACCCCATCCCCCTCCGTGCACTCCGGTATGCCATGCAGTACTCACCTTCTGTGGTCGATAGCGGGGGCGTCAACCCTGGCGTTTCGACTCGCCCCCCTGTGGTCCCCGTCTCGCCCACCACGGGGGGTCGACCCCTACCCCTCCCCCGCCCCGCCGTGGCCCCGCCGCGGCCCCCGGGGGTGCCAGGTGCCCCGCGTCAGCCAGCGCACGGGGCGTGCCGTGCCCCGTGATTAATGCAGATGTTATGCTCGCTGCCTCTGATTACGGTACGCGGCCAGCAGCAGCAGCCCCCCCCCCCCCCCCAGACAGACAGACACAAACTGCCCTGCACCTCCCCACCCGAGTGTCCACTCACCGACGATGGACGGCTTGGACTCGTTGAGGAGCGGCTCCAGGCGGTCCTTGAGGAGGGTCAGCAGCGAGTTGGAGCTGAAGGTCCACCTGCAATGAGGAGAGGCGACACGGGAGTCAGCGTCCGGGGGCGCAGTGCAGGCCGCCGCGCCGCCGCGCCGCGGGGGGCTCATCGCTTACCAACGGTTGAGCAGGAAGTTGAACCACTCGGCCGTCTCGTCCTGCGCCAGGGCGCGGCGCGCGCGCACCCGCCGCGTCTCGTAGCGCACCGCGTCGTCGAGGACGTCCGCCAGCGGGGCGCGGGCCAGCGCCGCCAGCCCCGCCAGCAGCAGCAGCAGCCAGGCCAGCGACCAGCCCGCGGCGCCCACCGCCCAGGCCAGCGCCACCGACACGCCCACCACGGCCCACACGCGCCGCAGCTCGCGGTCCCGCTGCAACACACGCCCGACACTAGTGCAAACAGCTCCAGCTCCAGCTCCAGCGGAGAATATAAGACTGTCATTACAAGGGAGTCTTCACTTGGGGATGCCCCCAGTCGAGGCCCAAAACTTCTGAACATGAGGGAAAGGAAAGGAAGGGAGGGGGAGGTGGGGGGGGGGGGCGTTATGGTGACGTGACATATAGGGGCTCATCACCTATGAATGGTGTCCACACACCGCGGCAGCGCGGCAGGGTGGCACGGTAGGCGAGGCGAGCGCGAAGGCGGGGAGGGTGCTATGTACGGAGCAAACTATATGAGCCAGCCTGGGCTGTTCAGTCGGTCGTATAAAAGTACTAATTTTTTTGCGATCAAACAACCGCCAACACCGCCCCCCCCCCCCCAAAAAAAAGGGAGGGGGAGGGGGGAAAGAGAATAAGAATGAAGAAATACAACAGCGTGGTGCTTTTACAATATCACGCGACCCGGCTTCCACGGCTCCCCATTCCGATTAAAAATACATGACGCAAGCCCGACGGGAGTGTGCGAGTGCGAGTGAGTGTATGCGAAAGTGTGTGAGCGTGTGTGTGCTCTACGAGCCCGTACTCTGCAAACCCTTCCCGTCCTCCCCGACACTGCCCGGCCGCGCTGGCCGCCGCCCGTGCCGCCGCCCCTGCGCCCCGCATGACGCCCCCCGCCGCTGACCACCTACACCTACACGGCCCGGCCTGCGCGGCGCCGTGCGGAACAACAGCCGCAGACACTCGGCACCTCGAAAAACTGGCCGAGAATAGCGAGCGCTTGGCCGCCGCGGCGCCGGTGCTCGACTCGCGGGGGCCTCTGGAGTAGAAAGCTTTTACGGCGATTAAAATAGCCTCGGTAGAGCAAGAGCAACAGGGGAAGAGGAGGCGGAGGCGGAGGCTGCGCCGAGCGCTGCTGTACCGAGGGAATAAGCAAACGGGCCCGGGGCCCGGGAAGGAGGGAAGGAGCAGCCTTGTGTGCCGCGAACGCCAGCAGCGCCCCGGGTGCCCCGGGCCCCCGCCAACTCCGCACCGCGGCGCCGCGTTTTACCGGAGATCATTCCACCCGGGGCCCACTATGAGCGCCCGCCCCCTCCCCTCCCCTCCCCGCGGCCAATCCGACCGCACACAGTCAATATTTGTAGCCGGCCCGGGACAATCAATCGTGGCACGCGGAAGAGAAAGGGGGGGGGGGGGCTGCACAAACTATGCCGCCGGTGACCGCGGCCGCGGACCCCCTGGGGACTCCCTGCCTGAAGCAGGTACGGTGCGGCGCGGTGTACGCTGCAGACCGCAAATGCCACGCGTGACGTCACCGGCACCAGGCTCCGCCCGGGCTGGGCCCCCGCGGCCCCCTTCGGCCGCCGCCACGCCGCAGCGAGCGCTGCTCATTCAGAAGGCGTGTCGCCCCGTCCTGTTCCCATCCCGTGTGTGCTCTGCATGTGACGCAGCGCCGCCGGATGTGTGCACATGCACATACACGCTGCCCCCCCCCCCCCCCCCGGATCCCCCGTTCGGGCAGGTCATGCACCCGCCGCGCCTCCCTCCAGAACGGGCCGAAGCCGGCCGGCCAGGACACTCCTTGCCATTTACCGCAGGTCCCTGTCCCCCGGCCCCGGCGGCCCGCAGCCTGTTCTGCAGTCCCAGTCGCCCGGCCGCAGCTCCGCGCCATTTTGCCCGCGGAGTCCCCCGAGCCCGGTCCAGGTGCGCCGTCCGGGGAGTAGAGGGGAGGGGAAAGGCTCAGAATCAAGTTGTTTGATCGCAGCTTTCTTTGGCAGGCGGTTGTGCATAAACAGACCGCGGCGGGAGATGGGCTGGGCGCGGCGGCGGCGCGGCGGCCGGGCTGCGCGCTCCACTAGCAAACTGGAGCGCCGGCGTCCGCGGCCGCGACCGCCACGCCCCGCGGCCGGCCGCACGGAAGAGAGCGCACCGCGTCGGCCGCGGCCTCGGCCGGTGCAGACGCAGCGCATCCAACGCGATTTACCGCCCCTTCGCTCGCGACAATGCAATCCATTTCCAGCGAGCGGGGCGCGGACGCAGAACCATCCCTGCTGACCCCCCCCCCCCCCCCCCATCACCGCCTCAGCGGCCGGAAGGCCAGTCCCTCGCCTCCCCATCGCCCTCCGCGGCAAGAAACGCAGCCAGTCCGGCGGCAGCGGTGCCGCGGTGCCCGCCTGCGGTGCGGCCTTGAAACGGCCTGACCGCCTGCCCGTGTGGCCCGCAGGCGAGGCGAGAGCCGAATGCTCCCAAGCCATTACGCCCTCCTTCAAGGTCATCCCACTCCACCCCGTCACGCCACACCACGCCGACACCGGGCCGGGCCCTACCCTACCGACACTGGCGCGCGTATATTAGCACTAACGGCGCGGTCGCAGCTAGATAAAGCCGCCCGCCGCCGGCACTCGGCTCGGCCGGACAACGTCGGCTACCGGTTGCCGGCCGCCGTGCGGGACGGACACACGCACGGCCACGGCAGGCGGCAGGCGCCAGCCCCGGCTCAGCGCCGGCACCTCATTTCCCGAGAGAAAGGGCAGGCCGGGGAAGGGGTGTGGGGCAGTCAGGGAGGGATAAGGATACAAGGACACTGGTTGTCGCTCCGCAGGGCGCCAGCCGCGTCGTGTACTCACCACCTTCTTGCTGTGCACCGTCGCCTCGAGGTCGTCCGTGAAGGGGGCTCCCATGTCGCCCGAGCGGCTCTTGCTGTCGAGACCCAGGGGCTGCTTGTCGGCGGTCAGGAGGCCCGTGGGGGTGCCGGTCTCAGAGACGTGGCCGCTGGCTCCGCCGTCCGCGGCAGCAGCGTCGGCCCACGGCGGCGCCTGCCCCTCCGGCGACTCCCCCGACGACGAACCGCCGCCGACTCCGGGTCCGCGGACCCCCGGCCACGGCCACGGCTCCGGGTCGCCGCCGCTGCCACCGCCGCTGCCGCTGCCGCCGCTGTGGCGGGCCGCGCCGGCCGAGCCCGGGGCGCCGGGGACAGTCTGCGTATCGCGGCGGCCCCGACTCCCTGCAACAACAAGGAGGCCGTCACCGCGGTGCGCTGCGGGGAGGACACGGCGAACACGCAGCGCAGCAGTATACTGTCGACAGAAGCAAGCAACGACGTGCACAAATGCAAGCGGGCGGTGAGCAACCGCCAAGCCATACGACGCGAAGCCAAGCCGCTTCCAGGTCTCCAGAGGCAGTGCAGTCAGCCTCCAGCTGGCCTCCACTCGCGGTTCCCACGCCCCGCCCCGCCCCGCCCGCGAGCCGCAGGGCACGCAGGCCTACGGCTATTGCAAGAGATTTCGACAGGCGGCCTCTCGGGGGCGCCCGGCCCGGCACGCAGATCAAGAGATCGAGTTTCCGCGCGCGTCGTGGATCGGGCACGACCAAGAGGGGCTCCTCTGGCTCCGCCCCGCCGGCATCGGTTCCCTTACACTTCGTGCGCCAAGGGCGCAGCGCGCCGGCCACGTTACCCCAGCACGATCCGCAAAACCACGTTAAAAACACACAACAAACAAACATAAACAAATTCCCCAGCGAAATGTGTTTGAATGTTTCGAGCAAGTGGCGTCGCGGACCAGCGCGCTGCGCGCGCGCGTGGCAGTGCTGCCGTGCAAATGCAAATCCGTGCTCATTCTGCTCTCTACGCTACTCTCCAGATAAGCAACTAGCTTCCAATACTCGGCGTCTGCAGCGCCTGCAGCGCGGCCCCGCGGGGTACCCACCCGTGGGGCACCCACGCCCACGGCGCTCGGCGCGGCGGAGTGTAAAAGCACTACCCTGCTGCGTGCACTGCGTGGGTGGAGATGGATACGCTGCTACGCGGGCGCCGTCCATAAAGTACGTCAGCCACGACAACGCCGCCGAGCGCCTGCTTGCCGCCTGCGGGTCCCGGGGTAGGCCGCCCGCGCGACGGGCGCGCACCCCGGAGCCGCGGCTGCCTACCCGGCGGGCGCTATCAGCGCCCAGGTCCTCGCGCCAAGCCCGGGCCACTTTCACTCGCGACAACATCGCGGACGTACTTAATGGACGATCCCGTATTCCTGCCGCCGCTGGAGCCTCCAGCGGCCTGCAGCCCGGAGAGGCCTCCTTACCTTTGCACCGCGGGCCCGGCGGGCGGCCGCGGCCCCCGCCGTGGAGGCTGGAGAACGCGGCGCGGACGCGGAGGAGGTGTTTCTCCAGCATCATGCCCCCAGCTCCAGTGCCTGCACCACTGAGAGACCAGGGGCGTCCAGAAACCAGCGGCGCCCGACACCGCGCGTCCTCCCCCAGGCTAGGCCCGGCGGGCCAAACCCTGCGGGCCCCGCGGGCCCCATAGGCCAGGCCAGGCCAGGCGCACGCTCAGCTGGCGAGCGGGCCCGGACGCCCCGGTCTCACTGTGTACCACTGCGTGCCGTGTGCTCCTGGGCCGCCGCCAACAGGGTCAGACCAAACAATGCACTCTCGCAACGCTCGCGCGCACTTTTGCATCGCTCAACGGGCAGAGTAAACTCCGCGGTGGCCGTTCTATAAGGCCTACCGCCCTCATTACCCCACCCTCCCCGTGCTCCCCTCGACACGACGCGGACTGGATGTCTACTTACAGAGGGGTTTTTTGTCCGTCTCTCTCTCTCTCTCTCTCTCTCTCTCTCTCTCTGTCCATCTCTCTTTCTCTCGCTAAACGGTAAAAACGCTAAACGCTAAAACCGAGCCGGAGAATGAACTTGAGCCGGGCGGCCGCCTGCTCTGCCGAGGCGGAGGCGCCGCTGCCGGCCAGCTGATGAGCCGCACAAGGAACACGGCTGTGGCGCCTGTGGCGTCACAGAGGGTCCGCCGCGCCGCGCCGTGCCGCGCCGCCCAGGACGGGACGGGCCAAAGCGAAAGTGGGTGCAAACGCCGTACCGTACCGTAGCGCACCACACGGCCCCTGACGGCATGACGGCCCCCGAGTCTCGCCCCCCGCAGCCCCCGCACCGTCGGCACACGACGCCTCGTCATCGCATCCGCCTGTGCGGGGCGATCCAGAACACTGTCTTCTTCTCGGACCTCTCTCTCTCTCGCTCCCTTACGGAGCAGGGTGCGACAGAGACAGCGCCACGAAAGCCGTGTTGAGAATCAGCCGGGCTGCAAGGCTCCATGCGAGACGAGAATAGAGAGCCCGGCCCGTCCCGACGGCGGCGAGAAAGAAAGAGCAGCCCGGAACCTCGGCCCAGACCGTCGTGGAGCCACCGTCCTCCCTGGCAGCGGGTCGGGCCTCTCTGTCGCACCCTTATGGAGCACCCCTCGAGTGCGACAGAGACAGAGCCACGAGAGGGAGCGTTCGGAATCAGATGAGCGGTCCCCCCGGCTCAGTAGGCCTGGCTGAGCCTCGCTGAATATCAGCGCGCATGTCGCGTCGTGCCTCCACCGCCGCTGCACGAGAAGGCAATCACAGCTAGTCATTTGTTGCTTTGCTTGCTCCGCTTGCGGGCGCCCCGGCCAGGCCAGCTGACCCGACCGCCTCCACGTCCGGGACCGGCTCCGGCGCGGCAGTTCGATACACGACCAAGCAGCGATTTGATGGCGGTCGTCAAAGCCGCCCCCGCTGGCTGCGACGCCGATCGGCGGGGCGCGCTCACAGGGCCGTTAGCGGCAGCGGGGCTTAGTTAGCCGAGTGGAACCTGGCGGAACACTACCGCCGCGGGGGGGCCGAGCCCGGCCGGGGCAGAAAGCAGCGCCGCACGGGGCACGCCGACGGCACGCCCAGTGCGCGCGTGCGACGGGCAGGGCTGAGAAAGCAGCGGCCAGAGGCCGACAGCGCCCTTTTGCAGTCCCAGCCCTCCGCACACACTCACTGGCGCAGGGCCAGGCGGGGAGGAAATGTTCCGGGGGACGGGCGGCAGTGAGCCCATCTTGGCACTTTCAAGAGGCCGGCTGGAGATGCAAACCAGGTGCGCGGGCCAGAAACGCCGCCGCAAACTCCGTCTCTCTCGGGCTCACGCGTCTGGCCGAGGTGGGTTAGTGAGTGAGTTAGAGAGAGACAGCGGTTAGAAGAGCGGAGAGGAGCGCTGACAAAACCAAAGGCGGGCGGGCAGGCCAGGGTGGCGGCGCACGGCCGTGCGGCGGGGTGCCTACCCTGCCGGCCGCGGGCGCACGGTGACAGTCACAGAGCCGTACCGGGCGTCCTGCCAGTGCTTGCCAGCAACACCCTGACCTAGCGCTGGCCGCGCACGCCGGCCGGGCACGGGGCACGGCCCGGGCACGGCGCGACGCGACACCGCCAGACTTACTTGAACGCGACCGGGAGGACGTGAGACCGGGCATGACCTAAACCCCGCACAACCCCTGCGGGGACTGCCGGCGGCGGCCGCTGCGCGAGGTCTGGCAAGTGCTAGTGCTGGCGAGGTGGTGCAGAGGCAAACGCAGGGCCCGGTGCGTTTGGCACGCGACACGCACGCGGCGCGCTCGCGGGGCGGGGCCGCGGACGGGACGGGACGCGGCGCGGCCGACCGGCCGGCTCCGGGCGGGGTGGGGCTCGGGGCTGCGTGGGCGCGGAGTGCGCTGCGCTCCGCTCCGCTCGGGCTCCGCTCCACCCGACGCCCCCCGCCTCTCGAGGCACACTGACTCCGCAACACAACTGACTCCTGACTGCCGCCGCTGCCGGCCGAGCCCACCAAAGGAGCAAAAGGGAAGGGAATGGGATGGAAGGGGCGTCGGGAGCGGCGCGGCGCAGCGAGGCGCAAGAGGAGGCAAGCGCGTCCGTCTTTGAGCGGCGCGGACCCACCAAGTGGGCGGCCCAGCCCAGCCCCAGCAGCCAGTAGGGGATTTCGGAGGAGCCCAGACCGGAAGTGGTGAAGATGACAAGCCACGAGCCGGCTGAAAAATCTGAACGGCTCGGCTCAAGCGGTGAGGGGGGAGGGGGGGGGGGTCTCAAAGTACGTAACGGAGCACTCAGGCAAGAACATCGCGGCCCGGAGAGTACGCAGCCAAAGAAAACGGGAGTGGGCGAAAATGGTCTGCACGCGCGGCGCATTCATCTTTCCAAGTCCACCCTCGCCCCCTAAGGCCCTGAGGCTCACAGCCGCAGCTTTTACGCTCACGCCCCCCCCCCCTCCCGTGCGAGCCATGATCCATGACAAGGAGGGGGCGGGGCGGAGAGCTTCGAAAGGGGGGGGGGGGTGCTGGAGGGCTGGACTTGGAACTTGGACAGCAACCCAGCACTCGTGACACTCTTGTCAGAGTTTACACCCGACGGCCAGCAGTGCAGCGAGCAGCGCCCATCGCAGCAAAAAAAATAAAAGCTTCAAAAGCGAGGAGCCGGCAGATCGATGTAGTCCCGGCCCGGCCCGGCCCCGCTCTAACCTACAACCGGGATGACGCTAACGCGCTCCAGCCGGCCTCGGGGACGGGGAGAGCGTTTCCAGCGGTCCCCAGCCCCTGGACGCTCGTCCTCTCCGCGGGACCGAGCCGGGACGCTTCCACGAGGCCGCCGGGGACGCCGGGACATAGTCGGAGCACCCGGCCGAGGCTACGCGCCGCGCGGGTACCTTCCTTGTTTGTAAACAGACTCGGCCCAGCCGGGCTACTTGCACGCTACTCACAGCGCGGGCACGCGGCGTTCCGGGCTCCGGGCGGCTCACAAGATGCGGTGCTTCGAGGACGTCCGCGCGGAGCAGCTCTTCATGACCAGGCGCCGACAACCGGTCCCAAAATTACACAAATTCAACTGATACGGACTCGGCACAACGGAAGAGTAACTCGAAATTGGCGTCGGCTGCTGTGTACGCGGACTGTAGTATGAGAAATTATGAGAAATTTGACTCGCCAGTAGCGCCAACAACACGAACCTGAGCAGCCTGGATGGAGAAAAAAATGTTAAGAAATTCGTGAATCGGCGTTTTAATTCTTTTACATTCATATGTGGCACTTTTGATCATTTTGCTGCTTAAGTTTTGTGAAGTCTTTGTTTTTCTCCTTTACTTTAAAAGTTAACTTGGCAAAACTGACTTTGACGACCTTCTCCCCCCCCCCCCTTTCCTCACCCCACTCTTACACTATTCGCAGTACGCAGTACAAAGCACCGACGGGTATTCCCATATGAGAGCCTGGCTTTCTGTAATCTGCTCGTGTCTTGGCATAGCTGCTTAAGCTGCTGCGCACTTTGCACATTTCTGGTCGAAACGACCAGCGTATCTTGTTTATCAACACACAGTGATCAGCACCTTCCCTCATTGTGTGAACAGCAACAGGAGCAGTTGGGTGTCGCATCCGGGCAGAGTACAGGTTAGCACTGAATTATTTTACATCCTATTCAAGTACTTGCTTGCCCTTTTAATTATGTGAGAAGTAGTCCTATAGGTTATTTTACTCTTCTCTCCAGACCCTTATCTTTGACAATTGGAGTAAAGTCCAAATAAATTCAGCAAGTACTTTATGTAGTTGTAACTCATTGTATACCATTTTGTACAAAATTTGTGGTGTGACACTTACACTACATACACTACAAAAATTTGACTAAACATGATCAATATCATATAGACCTTTTCACCTGAGTGCACGTGCTATAATAAAGAATGGGGTAAACCCGTAATCAGACATCAATTGAAAAACCAAAGACAGTATGACACTCAAAAATATGAGACTTTTAATATTCTGGTAACTTTTTTCTATAGTTTCAAATTTATTTGGATGCACTTTCTTCCCATTACTTATTTGTAGGACTTAAAAATTCAATTGCACCCCACCATGTCAGATTGAAAACAAGACCTCAGACAACTGTTCTTAAGTATAAAGTCCACTGTTGGTACTGGATTAGGCTTTTGTAACTCGTTTTTTTCTGCAGGAAGTTAAGAGTGCGCTCAAAATGATGGTCAATGTTGATTTGGCTGAGGATGCAGAGAGTTATATGAGTGCTGATGACAATGTTAATGACAATGATGCCACCTCTCAAGTAAAAATTTTTGAGGTAAGTTCTAGGGAGAGACAATCCAAATTCTATGAAGAACGCAAAAGAAATTCCAAGAATGTCATTTTGGAAGAACAGCCATACTTTATTTTTTTTTGTTGTCTACCGTTTGATCCATTTTATTATTTATTTCATAAAGGGAGTGGCTGCTGACCACTCGGTCCCGTCCGTGCCCGAAACGCTCGAACCGCAGAGCGGGGACCTTGGCAAGGAGCGGAAGGGCGTTGTCATCTTCCTGGGCAAGACGGTGGCCGGCAAGACCACTCTATGCAAACTGCTTGCCGGGGGGCACTACGAGGCGAGGCTGAGCGCCGAAGAGCGCGAAAACGTGTTGCTCATCGTGGACGACGACGGCCTCATCGGTCAGGACGGCACGTCCACCACCAGGGATCCTACGTTCTACTCATGTACCCCTCTGGCAGTCGCGGACGTCCCGGATGCTGTCCGGGATCACCAGGACGACGACGACGACGACGACCCGGACTGCGTACATCTCTGCGACTGCGCCGGCTTCGGCGACACGCGTGGCGCCGACGCTGAGGTTGCCCAGCTGCGCCAACTTAGGTGCATCGCCCTGGACGCGGCGGTGCTCAAGGTGGCCCTGGTGGTGGAGTACGCGTCCGTGGTAGGCGGCACCTGCCTCGACTCGTTCATGGGCCTGCTCGAGTACGCCGTGCAGCTGCTGACGGGCGACCGGTACTTCGCCGCGGTGGCCCTTGTCGTCACCAAGGTGTCCAACGACACCCGCAGGGCTAACGGCCAGTTCGTGCTCAAGGGCGACGACGAGGTCCTGGAGGGGGTGCTGGCCTTCCTCCGACACGTGGAGGACGCACTGCGCCAGGACGACGGCCGCTTGGCCTACCTGGCCGAGGACGTGCGCGAGCGCAGCGCGGAGCTCGTGGCCGTCCTGGCCAGCGGAGGCAAGCGCAGGGTGGCGCTGATGCGGCGCCCCGCCGAGCCCGGCCCCGTGGCGGACTGCGAGCTGCTGCAGCAGGGCAAGCGGGCCGTGCAGAGGCTACTGCTGAGCCGTGGCGGCGGCGTGCGCTGGGTGCGGGCCCTCAGCGACGACCTGGGCTTCCCTCTGTCGCCGACCGCTCGCAACGGGGTCAGCCAGCAGGTGCAGGTACGTACTGTACGAGTGATCACCCCTGTGGAGCAGCCTGCCGTCACCCGAGCCCTCGTCTCACGTCCTCTGCTGCAGGCCCTGCTCACTGAGATACCGGAGCTGGTGTCCGCGATGGTGCCCGACATGAAGCGCCGCTACCAGTCCCTGCTGGCGCCCCTGCCCGTGGCCGACGCCCTGCAGCTGCTCCGGGACCACACGCAGTGCCTGGGGGAGACGACCGGTGACGTGTGCCCGTTGTGCTTCGGCGACCCCACCATCAAGGACCACATCGACAATATCTCGGTGCGGCTGGGCGCGCTCAGGGCCCTGCAGGACGTGTACGCCGAGGACATCATGTCGCCCATGCTGAGGCTGCGGCAGGAAATGAAAGACACCCTCCGCGACTATCTCTACATCTGGGGTTTGTTTTTTGACTTCCTGGAGCGACTCGCCGAGTACGTGTGGTCGTACGACGTCCAGTCGCATCAGGGCCACTTCGACGTGGACGACGTCGCGGACTGGGGCAAAGATCGCGCGGACGAGGAGAGGGTGACGGGGATCGAGGTGACAACCGACAACATCCACACGCTGCTCGGGGCGCTGCAGCAGTCGGGCGCCATGCAGGCCATGGACTTCGCCGAGCTCGAGTTCGAGGAGCCCATGCTAGTCCGCGTCAACAGTCTCCTACGGGAGGCACTCCGGCACGAACCCGTCGTGACGCACAACGCGTTCGGCGCCGTCGCGGTCCAAGGCCTGTGCTTGGTGCTGAGCAAGGTGCTCGCCAGAATCCAGGAGCTGGAGCAGTACTCGTCACTGACACTGTACGCCCGCGGCACGGTTTATCTGGACAGGGACCTGCACGCCGAAGGGTGGCGGCTCAAGTTGGCCGTGGTGGCGCCTCGTTGGGTTGTTGTGAACCACCCTAAGTTTTACCTTTGCGGACAACCGGGTTCAGTCCACCCCTGTCCTCGTGTACCACGTCCTTCGCCAGACTCCGACGACCTCGCGGGTGCGCCCGGGCTTCCGGGTGGCAGTGGGGGCTCTTTCCTTGGTGCCTTTGTCGAGTGCGTGAACAGCGCTGCGCTAGAGATATCCGTGAGCGGGGGGAATGGCGGGCCAGGGGCCGATGGCCGCGAAGGGGTTGCTGGGGAAGACGGGGCCGACGCCCGCCCCGCGTTCTACTCCCAAAGCTCTCAGCACAGCCTGGGAGACCCTTCCGTGATAGTGACCATGGTGTACAACCAGCACAGTCGAAAATTCCTGGGGTTCCCTGGCAAAGAAGGGGGTCATGGAGGGGACGGGGGGTGTGGAGGGCGTGGTGGATTGCCTGGCGAGGTGCACATTCTCATTCCAGATCAAAGTTGCTTTGACGGGAGAATATCGAAAAAGGGGGGGAAATGCGGCTCCCCGGGGAAAGGGGGTGCTGGAGGCCTGGGTGGTCGGTTCGGAAAAAATTTCATTGGGGCACAGCACTTTTTATTTTTTATTCCTGTGGGAGTCTCAACTAAGGTCGAGGACATCGAAGAAAGGCGTGCACAGAGCGGGGCAAGTGGAACAAAAGGGAAGAACCAGCGGGGAATGGAGCCACCTGTAAAGGCTGCGACTTTCTCAGATAAATCATCAATCCTTGAACAATTCTTGCAAATGCAACATGAATACTCGGTTTCTCATTTTCCCTGTTCTCAACAACAATTGCAAAAACGTTTTAATATGCTCTTGTCAGAGCAGCTAAAAACGACCTCTTCCAAATGGGTATGTAAGGAGAGCCTTTCAGGGCTCGTCTCTCGCTTGAGGGACCATAAAATTGCACGAACATCTGAGAAAGTATTGGAAAACAGAAACTAAGAGTAAATGGCAAACTAAGAAAGTTTTGTGCATTATCGCACAGCACTTCTACTTGTCCCTGACTTCTATCCTTTTATTTTTTATTTTCCAACTTCTCTGACACTTGTTCAATTATTGGACACTATGGTTTTTGGCAAACATGGTCATGGAATGTGTGTTCATATACTGTGTTGATATACTGGGTTCAAAGCAATTAAAGGCAGACGTAAAAATGTGTTTGGAAAACTTTAATATCAATATTTTGCAAGTGTAAATATTTGCTTTTTGCTTTAGTTAAGTCATACGACCCATAAAAATTTATAATTCCAATTTGATGAGGATAAACTGTTTTTAAAAATCAAACAAAGTTTGAGGCAACTTTTATTATTATACACAATTTATATCTGACAATAAATTATTTTAAAAGTAAATGCTTCATAGGGTACAAGCACCCCTTACATTTGTACAATAGTTCCTTCAATTTGACATCAAGCACAAATCTCATTTACACTGACTCATGTACATTTAAGATCCCTTCCCTTTAAATTAAAAAGTTTAACAAGAAGATGAAATTGCATTGCTTCAGATTTTACTACATACAAGAATATAGTTTTACCCCATAAGCATTATCCTAAGCAGTTGAGGACACCGCCAGTTTCTTTAGGTGCTCCATGAATACCTGCAGACTGACATCATCTGTCAGGACGGGAGCTCCACTTTCCTAGAACAGAGGAATACATAAATTAGTAGAAAACAGCCCTTGTCAAAAGCAGTGTTAATCCCCAGGATGTCCATTAGCTCATGCAAAGATATTAAACGCCCGCAACACATTCCACGCCAACAATAGGAAGTCAAGTTGTCTACTGTACATAGACTACCAAAAAAATAAGGAAAAAAAGTGGTGTGTGCTTTATGCATCCTGAGTGCTGGCAGCAGCTGTTTGCTACATTAAAATAAATACAAAAAGAGAACTTTGGAAGAATCATTTTTACTTTATGTCATGTCACCATTGACTACACTGGGCAAATGGTAGCTTCTTTGCTCTGCATTTGGGGTGGAAGATACAAGGCAATAAAATTACCCAACAATTGGAAGGAAGAATGGAATTCTTTGGTGTCTTAGCACCCCAAAATGAAAGAAAACATGTTACTCAAAGAAATTGTGACGATACTGCATACATCCGCAAGATAATGTGGCACCCATCAAGCAAACTTTTAACAGCTGAAAGCCCCAGTTGCAATTTGGGTAGACAGATACAGTCTTATCAATTGAAGAAAAGATAAAAAGGACTCGATTGACACCAAATACACCACTGCACCTATATCATTATTGTAACAGTACATTACTCTGAAGAAACAGACTCATGTTTTACACATTCTAGTATTTAGGACGCCACCACCATTAAGGTTATCACTCAGCGAGCCAGAGCAGGGTAAATTCTAAATTTGTTACAAAAAAGGAGATGATACAAACTGCACTACAAGATGCCAAAAAGTGTTGAGACAAAAGGTTGAAAAGAGAAGCCGTAGATTCCACAGAAGATGAATAAAACATAGCCATTTATACAACAGAAGAGAATAAATAACATCCAAGCAGACCCCAAATCCATCCAAACAAGGCAAAGAACAAACTGAAACAAAATAAAGTAATACCCCAGAGCTGGCAGGCACCATCTGTTGAAACAAAAAGAAAAACAAAATGCATACATTTAATTGGTCATCTATTAAACTTTAGCAAGGGAAATACCTAATAAACAAAACAATCTCACAACATCCTTCTCTACACATTTCAACTATACATGCGAACCCTCTAGATACAAAATACTACTTCTTCTAATGTTTTTTAACATTTATAAGGTATCAACTTTTTTCAAAAAAGGAAAATTTACTTACCCCTCCATACGCGTACATGTTGTTGTGAGTTTGAGATGGGTTAACTTTAGAAAGCAAGAAGCGGGCCTGCAATCAAAATGCACAGTTCACAGTGTAATGGATTAGTTTCACCGAAGTTTTCACTAGAAGTTGATCATGGAAAAATATTACCTGAGAGCCACCCTGCTCTGTATCAATGTAGCGAGGCATTGGGAAGCGAGTTGTCAAAATTTCTTGGGCATCATCAACAGGGGCTTGCAGGAGCTGCCGGAAATTCTCATATTCTGGTAAATCCTGATAGCCCTGGGAGCGCCATTGTGCAATTGTCTGAGAGGAAAACAAAGCAATTAATATTTAAAGTACAAAAACTGATATGGAAGCCAGCAACTAACACATAAAGAGGGAAGAAAAGATATTTTATTCATTTCATTTGCTTATAGATGTAAATAGGTTTACTTACCTCACCATGGAAGATGAGAATTTGGAAAAATGTATCCATGAGCAAAATTCTGTCAGGTTGAATACTACTTGTGTCCAAAAGAACAGGCTCAGGAGGACCATTAAAACTATAACTGTATAATATGGGTTGAATCATGATCAGAGACTGAGTTAGATCCTCCCTCATCAGCATGTGCCTAAAACCAAAATCAACATTTTTTAAATGCATTCAGAATTTTACAATGTTAACCAAATTAGCAGCACAAAGTGCAACAAACCTGTAGAAAGAAGTTTCATCAGGACTGTTATTGAACACTTGAAGAAACTGTGAGCGACGCAAATGATACATGAACTGTGGATACAGGCTGAAGTTCTCAGAAAGACGGAAACTGTTTGGATCGTCTTTGTTGTACTCTCCAAATTTCTGACACTAATAGCAAACAAATCATTGTTAACTTTTGAGAAAACTTCATTCAACCAATGAAAATACATTAATAACAATTTACCAGTCTAATCAGCATCCTGTCCACCCATCGCAACACATCAGGCCCATCATCTGTCTCAGCACGATAAACAACCATCCGTGACATCTGCACAGCAGCTGCTTCTTGATCAAACCCAGCACTAATATGATGCAGGTTGGCGGATGCATCTGCCCAGCTGCAGCAGAATTTTTAAAATTAGTCATAGAATCTTAAGCTGCAACCATCTTGAAAGAGTACGATCAAAACATACTTGCGAGCAACTGTAGTTACACGAATACGTTTCTGGCCACTAGAATGTTGATATTGAGTGATGAATTGAATACAGCCTCGCCCACCTTGAGGAATAGGTGCAGCATGCTGCAGAAAACAACACATTAGTTAATCAGGTTAAAATTAAAATGACATGTAAGAATCATATCAAAAGATAAAAACACATCACTTCCAAGGTACCTGGTTTACAACTTCAAAGAAGAAAGCACAAGTAGTGCTTGGACTGAAAGTGCAGAACTTCCACTGGCAAGTCCCACCCATTCCAACCTCTGTTTCTGACACACAGGGCCCCTTCACATTCAATGGAACACAAGATCCGATAGCACCCGAAACTGGAATAAGAGCATAGTTGTTCAATACAAAAGAAATCCTCAAAACTACAAGTGCATAGGTGAGAAAATACTAACTAACCTTTCAACTCCCTAGAAGATTTGATCTCTAGTGTGCCATTGAAAGCCATTTTCAAATCTTGTTTCTGGTCACGAGCAAACACTCTTTGGAATGTCTGCTTGAATAATGAAGAATTAAAAGAGTCACCCATAACCATATGACCCCTGGAGAATGAAGAATAATTAGAATCGGATAATTAAAACCTCAAAAACAGTCAGTAAAATCTGAAGAACACAGGACTTACCCGGTTGAATTGCAACACTGCTTCATTTCTAACAACCCAGTCTGATCCAATGCACAAGAATAGATATCAAGTGCATGACCATTGTTGGCAGCTCGCACTGCTAATGCTTCATAATGTTTGATGGCTTTCTTCATGTACTTTGCAGCATCTTTTTGGATGTCATGATGGGAACGAATGGGTTCACGAAGGTCATCATTGACAACCTGGCCTGGGCCCTGGGAGCAGGCACCTCCGACAAACAGCATGATACGTCCTCCTGTGTTTGGGTACATGCACTGGAAAGGAAGAAAATCTATGAAGAAGAGAAGGATACAATAGCACTTTTTTAGTCCACCAAACCCACACTTGTTTTCTCCCTCCTGTGGGAATTTTCATTACCCCTTGAACTAATCTGGTTTTCATAATTTAAATTAAAACCATTTCATGCTAGGTATCAATAAATAAAGAAAGAGGATGAGACACAAGCAAGCTTTAAATCAGGTGGGGGTTAGCTAGAAAACCATAGGTTTGATCAATTTCTCTCACACGCTAAGCAGTGACTTTTCGCATCAGAATAAGACATTACCCTGGTGGGTGCATCTTTGAAAAGAGGGCCCAACCATAACGAAGCCTAGGAAAAATGTAACCATTTGTAAAAACAGGTCCTACAATAAAATTAGAGGAATGAAAATTTTCACAAACCTCCAGCAAGCCCACAGCAATAGAAAGGGCAACGCCAGTTGACCGCAAGGGACGCTTTCCTGGAGCAACAGGCCATGGATCTCGCTGAAGCTCGCCCAACAGGTCAGTCAGGCTCATGTCACATTTTTGAACAGGTTGCAAAAATCTGCAGAAAAAGTAAGATTGGTTACATCACAGGTAAGAGTGGCAGACAAAGATTTATGCAGCTCCTCCTCTTCCCACCTGTTAGCAGGCAAAGGCTGAGCCCCCGGTCCTCGTTGCTGTTGCTGGTGCGGCTGTTGCTGTTGTTGCTGCTGCTGGGGCCCCGTGTATTTACCTATCCCCAGCATGTCCTGGATTTGTTTAGCCGTGAGGTCTTTAGTACCACGGAAAACATAGCTTTTGGAACAGCCCTCGCATCCCAGCTCATGTACTTGGACCATTTTACCAAATGTGATTAAGCCTATTAGAGCATTAGGTGGAACTAAAGACAGAGACATTTGAAGGGAATCCTTGAGTGCTCCTAATTCTTCATCATCGATGCATGTATCAACAACTAACAAGAAGATTGGGGGTAGAGATTGAGCTCTAGTGATGGTATATTCAATTGTTGAAAACATTGGAATGAGTTCTGCTGGTTGGTGTTGCTCTGATATGGCACCATACTGAGGTGGAAATGGATTTCTTTGGAAGCAGAAGTTGCAGACCCATAACTTTGCTCGATAATCCACTTGACATAGAGGGTTTAAGATAGCACGGCATGTTGTGCGTGTGCACAGAACCGGGTCATACTGAATTGGTGGAAGGTCTGGTCGTTCTCGTAGTGGCTGATATAGGCAGCCAAGTGGAACAACTAATCTTGTGGCTTCAACTCTGCTAGATGGCCATACATTCCATGTGAACCGTACACCATCACGCTCTTCATTTTGTTGGATAAATTCTTCATAAGTTGCCATGCTGCAAAATATGGAATGGAGCATTAAATTAATTAAGGCACACCTTGGCACTGCACACCAATACTATTCCAGTGAGAGATCCCAAATACACCAAGAACTGTAAGGACCCAATGGTGGGTAGAAGTATTAGAAGTAATGGCGTAAATCAATTAATTTAGTTTGAATGAAAGTCATACATAAGCCACATAGGTTAAGTATAGTTAAGGATTCTGAATTAAGACTTTGGAACAGAGGTAGATATAAATGTAAAACGAAGTCATGTAAAATTATAACGTTTTGGGATAATTAAATACTTCGAAATATATTAAATAATACATTTGACAAGAACTTATGTCAAAACAAACTATCAAGCATCAAGGTTGGGAATCATGCTTTAATTTTGAAACAGGACACTTTCAGGCAAACAAAAGGCCGAGCTAATAAATAAAATCCGGGCCTTTACGCGCATATATTTTATCCGACCCAGATTATTTAAAATTAATAGGGAAATACGGAATACAAAAATAATTGTTGTCACGGGCAAGATTTGACAGCCGTCTGCAGACGACTTCGCAAGTAAAATAACTCTGAGACTGAAGCAAATACGACATCGAATAGGTACTCACATTGACCAGCGGCCGGTTAGTTTTGTAGGAATGAACCAGTTAACTAAAATGAGAAACGAATTTCTCCAGAAACGTGAAATAAGTTATGTCACAACATAATCACATCACCACATCCACGTCACCCGCAGCCGTGGTGAGGAGGCTCGCCAACTTGACAACACGAGTGCCTTCTCAGGCACTGCCTTTGATCTTTGAGCCAACAGCTGACGCCGTGGCCTGTGCCAGCCGTCTACACAATCGAAAGATTTCATGATTGAGGGGCCGCGAGGACGGAAGTACCCGTTTTTATTGCGCCTGGAGGCATTAGATCCATCCGCAAGTCTCGGAGCTCAAGTTAGCCGGAGCGGAGTGGTTTTCATTCAAGGTGTGGTGGTGCTCCTGTGAACGTTTGGGTGGGGAGTTTGAACGGTGCCGGGGAGCGTAGCTTGGCATGTCAACACGTTAAACGCGTCACGCGACCAGGTGACACCATAGCTATCGCTATTCCGGGGGCGGCCGTACAGATGTTTGCTTGCCTTCAGCCGGAAAGTAGTATGGATTGCCTACTCTTCAGGTGGATCCGCGACTGCCGAAGGAGACGAACCCTACGCGTACTGTCCCAAACCGGCCGTCAGACACGCGCCCTACTTCGATTTCACTGGAAAAGTATTGAGCAAGGATTCATTAATTCGAGAGGCCTCCACCAGGGACAGTCCGTGCAGACGTATCTGCTCTAATATCTTCACAGCGTAGAGACACGCCCAGGATCCCACCGTCTCACCCCTGGATTGACCACGCCCTACCACCGCAGGCGCAGGAGGTCGTGCTGGCGCCGGACGGAGCACCCCGCGCGAGCTAACGTCCCGCCGCTGACCCGCGGCGCCATCTCTCGGCGCTCTCCCGCACTACGCGCCCCCTCTCCTCACTCCACCCCTCAGCCCCTGGGAGATAGGAACGAACGACCCGCCAAACAACCGCGTATTGGGGTTGCCTGTCTGCCGGGCAGCGCGGCGTTTGCCACAGGCTCTCGGCAACCGCCCCCAGCTCGCGCCCAGCGTTTCCGACGCGCTCTGGCCTAGGCCGAGGGGGCCCTCACTCCATGATCGTTGATGTTCCACGAACTCTCTGAATTGAATGGCGAATATCATCTACAATTCTCTACAGCACAGTCCTTTTCCATTTGTTCTGGTTACGACGTGTAAGGAAAGATTCTTGAAAACATTTAAGAGTGTGTTTTCTATAAAGCGACAAAGAATTTTTTTTTTACAGTTGGTGGAGATACTCCCTTGTGACACCCTAGTTCTAGATCCGGTGGTGTGGTCACTCCCCTCACCATCATTGCCACTTCCGGTCCGGACTTCTTCGAAATGCTCTAATGCGCCGTCTTCGGACATTTTCGGCGCGGCGTTCATCCACAGCAGGTCCGCCTCACGAACGCGCACCTCGCCACTTGTTTGCCGCCTCCCCCCGCCCCCCTCCCTCCCTTTTCCACCCCCACAGCGGCGACACGCGGTACCGCGTGGCGGAGTGGCGCGTGGCGTTTGCCGCCAGTCTCCGCCCCCCCGCCGAGCCGGACGGACCTCTCCGCCTCCGCCGCAGCTGAAGCTGAAGCTGAGGCCGCCGCCGGCCGCGGCACGCACGCCCGGTGCGCCACCGCGGGCAGCCGCCCCCACAGGCACGGTGAGTGAGCACGAGCTGCCGGCTGCACGCGCGGCGCCCGCCTGGTACTGTCCTGCCCCAGCGTGCGTGCGTGCGTGCGTGCGTGTGACCGGACAGCTCCGGAGCACATGTGACACGTCATGACGCGGCGGCCTCGCGACCCCCCGCGGGGCCCAGCAGTGATGAGAGCCGGCGACTGTCGCGGTGAGGCACGACTCTGTATCAGGACATGCCCTCTGACGGGACGGGACGGGACCCACTGGACCGGGTCGCGGCCGCGGCCGGGGCGGCGCAGGGCCGGCTGTGTCTGTGTGCTGCTTTGACCTAGCGGGGTCCAGCGGGGCTCGGCCGAGAGGCCGAGGCGGCGGGGCCTGAAGCGGCGCCCGCAGCGCCGAGCGCCGCCGCGGCCCCCCGCTCGCCGCGCTGCCGCTGCCGCTGCCAGGCTGCGCCGTCGCCACGCCGCGTGCTGCCGCATACAGAGAGCCTGGACTGGTCGCCGCCGCCGCCGCCCCGCCGATGTACAAACAGAACCCTTGTCAACCCAAAGCGAAGCGGAGCGGAGCGAGCCCGGAGGAGGCGCGGCACGGCGTACCCACCGCCCGCCGCCCCCGCCGCCCCCGCCCCCCCCGCCGCCCCCGCCGCCCCCGCCGCCCCCGCCGCCTCCGCGGTCAGGCGCAGACGGAGAGCCCCGGGGCGGCCGATGACGAGGCCCAGTGGGCCCCCCATGTGCTGCTCCAGGATCAGGAGTGAAGTAATCTCCGCCCACGGACTCTGTGTGGCGGAACGGGGTTGTTTACCTCTGTGTGAGTGTGTGTGCGCGTGTGTGTGTGTGTGTTTGTGTGTGTGTGTGGCCCGTGGCCGGGGTGCGGCAAGCGCAACCGCTTATACGCTTCAGATCGAGAACCTGGGGAGGGGGGGGGGGGACATTTCACGGCGTTTGGAAGACATCACGAAAATTTCACGTGGCCGATCGCGGTGCCAATTATCCGAAGACCGATGGACTTTTTCGCATCGCTAATGCCGCGTGATGTCGCCATTGGGCTCTCCCCCGGATTGGGACTGGTAGAGAGAGAGAGAGAGAGAGAGAGAGAGAGAGAGAGAGAGAGAGAGGGGGGGGGGGGGGAGCTTTGCGGGCCACTACCTCGGCGATAACGGGGCCGGGGGACGGAGCCATCGGCATTTGGGATGCTCAGCGACACCCACACACAAATCATTTGAGCAGCTTCATCCATCACCCGGCAGCCGGGCCGGCACCACTGGCACCAGCACCCCCGCCGGCGTAGCCAGCGCTGCCAGCCCTGCCAGCGGCTCCTGGAGGAACACACCACGCCGCCCGCCCGGCCGCCGGCCACGGATCCATCACGCGCCCGGCGTGCGTGTGTGCGTGCGTGTGTACGCGTCGTGCGCGTCCGCTCCTTGGAGGCGGAGCGGCCCCCTGGGGGGGAAAGTGTCACGCCCCTCTATTCTCTGGGCCCAGATCATTGTCATTTAGGACTCGCGCGCGCTCCCAGCACGCTTTACAGTTTAACTCCATTTCCCTCCGCCCCGGTGTGAGTTCAAGGCCAACTCTTTAGGCTACTTGGCTCCAATAATAATGGAGTTAGGGTGTGAGGGAGGAGGGGAAGGGAGAGAGAGAGCGCGCTAGAGCGTGAGATATAGGGCAAGAGAGAGAGAGAGAGAGAGAGAGAGAGAGGCAGAGACAGAGGGGAGGGGAGGAGACCAGTGAGGAGAGAGACAGTGAGCTTTTTATTTGTCCCCTGACCCTGCGCCTCACACGGAGCGCAGACGCACCTCACCTCCCCTAGTTGCCCGGGGCACCGCACCATCAAGCCAAAGACAAATGAAGAAACAGAAAGAGACCGGGAGGGAGGGAGGGAGAGGAGAGAGAGAGAGAGAGAGAGAGAGAGAGAGAGAGAGAGAGAGAGAGAGAGAGAGAGAGGGAGTGGAGAGAACGCTGCCGTGTTTGAAGGTGCCCGCGTCCCCGCCTCGCATCGCCCCGCGGCGGCGCAGCGCACAGCACTTCCCGATCACTTTCCAGTTCTTTGAGCGGCTGGCCGGCGGACGCAAAACGCGCCGATAGCGAGCGTCTAATGGAGCGTCCTTGGGGGGGGGGGGGGGGGCACGCCCCCCGCCTCCCAGCTCCTCTGTGATCAAAGGCGGACGGTGCCGGGGGCCGGGCCGGCCATGGTGGGACCCGGGACCCACCCCTTCCGTCACAAGCCATTCACCAAAGGGACGCCAAGTCGTCCAGTCGGGACGTGGGCTGGCTGCGTTGGGCCGTGCCTGCGAAAAAAATGGCGACCTTTTGCTCGTCGTGTGCACAGCGACGGCGACAGCGACGCAGGAGTTTTGTTTTCTTTGAGAGAGGGGGTTGGGGAGCGGGGAGTTTTCACACGCCCCTTTCTCTCGCCTCTGCGCCCCCGTGGCTGCCGCCGCTGCTGCTGCAAGTGTGCAAGGGACAGCCGCCGCCGCCGTCTTTCATTTTGACGAGGAACACGAGCCGGTCCCGCTCTCCATATATGATGTGCAGCTCAGTGTAAGGCGGGCGTGCACATAGAGACGTGCTGCTAACCGGCATAACCGGTGCACTCGGTCATATCGTTAGTTGCCGTAACCGAGCGTTCAGTTTGTTATTTTATTTTCACATTAACCGCACAGCACATCCCCATGTGCACAGCCCAGTCCCAGTGCACCGCCCTGCGCCTGTCTGCGTCGCGTCACTGCGTTGCCGCCGGCTGCCGGCTGCCACCAGGGCTGCCGCTACGTGGGCGGGAAGGTCACAAAGTCAGGGGAGGCGCCACCAATCGTCAACGTCAACAACAAATCGTCACCACAGCCGTCACTGGCAGGCTTGTGGCGCGGCACGGGGCGGCACGGCGCGGCACGGCGCGGGCGGGGCTTCAAGCCACGCACCTCCATTGTCGACCGGAATGGCTCTGAATAAGGAAGGCAGAGGGGGTGAGGTGGGGTGGGAAGGTGCCCCGTTTTCTTTTGCGGGCGGTCGCGTGGCGGCGAGGGCCGCGCGGCGTGTGGGGGAGCGTGCAGGGGGGGGGGGGGGGGGGTCGTCCTGATGCCACGTGACGCGCGTTTTCAAAACGTGATTACGTCAATGTATTGTGCGTTGATAGCAACAAGGTCTCGTTGACACAGCCGTGCTGGGGGCCTGCGGGGGCTGCGTGGCCGCGGGGCCGCGGCGTCGTGTGGCGCCTGGCGCCCACCTTCAGCACGGCACGCCCGCACCGGAGAGGCTGTGACAGGAGCGGGGAGCCGCGAGGAGCCGCGAGGAGCAGAGAGTGCTGGCCGCCCTCCCCCTCCCTCCCACCCTCCACTCCCCAGCCGGCCCGGAGACGGCCCTTAAAACGCCGCAAACTTGGAGTAAAAAGAATGTGATAAGACATGCCTGAGCGAAGGGTGTGGTGTGTCGCGGGGCGCTGGATGAAAGGGACGCGGGGTGGAAGGAATGCCACCGCCGTGTCCCACCGCACTCCCAGTAGGGGGAGGGGGTTGGGAGCGGTCGCCTCGCCACTCTTTATATTTACTAACCCGGTTCACAGAGGGTAGGGGTGGCTCACCCGGCTCACAGCCGCACAGAGGAGGGGCGGGGGGCCGGGGCCCGTGTTGGCCCATGTTCTGCGGCACCAACACGAAGCAGCCACTTGTTTCTCTTCCCTGGCGACCGCTTGCTTATTGAAGAGGGTGAATTCGGGCGAATACAAAGTGGGTCGAAGGGCGGCGAGAGGGGCGGGTCGTCGTGACAGCTGCGTCTAGTGCGCTGGGCGGCGCGTGGCGGCCCCGCCGGCCTGCTGTTCTGGTCGAGGCCTGCTGGCCGCAGCCCGTAAATCTCCGGCTCCAGCAGGGCTCCAGCAGGGCTCCAGCAGGGCTCCGGCGGCTCCAGCGGCTCCAGCGGCTCCGGCGCAGCGGGGCTCCGAGTGTTGCGCCCCGCCGGCGGCCTACATATCCAGTCCGGCCCCGCGCCGGCCGTGCGGGCGGCGGGGTGGCTGCCGTTCAGACGGAATAACAGGAGGTAGATGTGGGAGAGCCCGCCTTCTCCCGGCGGCCTTGCAGGATGTTTTGCTGTCAACTGGTGCGCCGCTGGGTCTGCGGTTCGTACACGGCCACGGGCTCTGTGGGGGGGCTGCAGGGGATGCTAGAGCCCCCCTCTCCATCGGCCGGACCGGAGGAGGAGCCGCCGAGGCAAGGGTACTTGTCGCCGCCAGGAGCGCGGAGCGCGGAGCCCAACCCCAAATAAACATCAAGGCCGTTTTGTCCCGCTCACACTGGCTTTTGGTCGGTTATTATTCTCCGTCCCCGCCGCCCCCCGCCGCCCCCCGCCGCCCCCCGCCGCCACCCACCGGCACAGCCACCGGCTCCGGCTCCAGAGGCACTCACCGAGAGCCGTAAGGCCGTTAAGGCCGGCATTTGGAAGGGGAGTAAAACGTGTATTAAGCGGTGGGGCCGGGCGCGCGCACGGGGCCCGGCCCTGGGCCCGGCAGGGGTGGGTTAAGTTTTACATAGGTCTGTGCGTGCGGGGCCGAGGAGGTAGACGGGGCGGCACTGCCGCTGTAATGTACAGGACGTCCCACGGGACACCCGGAGCCTGTAAGGGGACGCATAGTTTTTTATGTGCGCCTCTCTCTTCCTCCCCCCCCTCCCCCTCCCCCCTCCCCCTCCCCCCCTTCCCCTCCCTTTTGTTCTAAAGAGCAAATTAATTTTCTTCGCGCTGGAGTGTCTTGTTCGTGAGCACAGACCCGAGTGGCGCTTGTCCTCGGCCTCGCGGTGTGTACCCTCGTCGTCGCTGCTGCTGGTGCTGCTCAAGTGCCCGATCGTGCTCGGTTCCAGATTCGGGGGCCGTCAACACGCGCCGCCGCTGCGCCACCGCCGCCGCCGCTGCCGCCGCCGCAGCCCGGATGGCGCCCGGTACGTGAGGGCTTGACGGCCCGCCGGACTGCCGGCCACCGCCGCCATGGCCTCCACCTCGCCCATCTCGTCCCTCTGCAAGATCGCCCTGAGCTCGCGGCAGAAGCCCATCAAGGTGGTGGTCCTGGGCCAGGGCGGCGTCGGCAAATCGGGTGAGTCGGGTCGGGGCAACGGGAAGGGGAGCAGTCGGTGCGCACATTTATTCCCCGGCATGACCTCTCGCGGCGCGGCCGGCAGCCGCAGAGAGGGCGTTTCGTAACCAAGCCCTCGAAGCCCCCCGCCGGTCTCCTGGACACGTCCCCGACGACCCTCGCAGAGCAGCGGCCCCGTGACGACGCGGCCGTGGCGCCGTCGACGCCGCGGGGGAAGCGTGGCACCGCGTAGCAACCCGCAGCTCCGCGCAGCGGCTCGGCTCGTATCGACGCACCGCTCTCATTTTTCACGGAGGCGGGCGAGGCGCGTCGCGTCGCGCGCTGCGTGCCACGTCTGCTTCCAGGGGGGCTCCGCCAGCCTCCGCCGGCCTCCGCTGCAGAGACTACTGATGAAGCGAGTGGCCCCGGCAATTTGCACAATACAGTAGAATAAATTGGCGCTGCAGAGAGACTGCACAACCTGCACGGGGGCGGGGCGCAGCCGGCTGATTCCGCATCGTACATCTCTTGTGTCTGTCGCACCCGAGGGTTGCTCATTGAGGGAGGGAGAGAGAAGGAGAGGGAGAGAGGCGGGACAGGGCCGCCTACGCAGGAAGGGCGCGTGGGGCGAGAAAGGTTTGCAGGGATGAGGGCGGGCGGGTGCGTTGCGGCGTTGCGGAAGGGATAAGAGGGGGCGGGGGAGTGGTTTGCGCAGAATCTGTCTCACTAATTTCCAATTTGGCGGCGGCGGCCCGGGTCTGGATGCGGATTCCGGGTGGTCGTGGGGTCGGTCCGGGTCGGGGTCGGGTCCGGTGCTGTTGATGGGCGGAGGGGCTGTGCGGGGGCGCGCAGGTGCCGCGGGTCGCCGCGGGTCGCCGTGGCTCGCCCCTCCCAAAGTGTGCCCGCGCCGCTCGCGCCGCGTCCGGACCCTCCGCCCTCGGCCCTCGGAGGGTATGAGGGCACTTGGAGGGCTCCACTCGGCCCCGCCGCGCGCTCTGCCAGCTCTGCGCACGGCTCAAGTTGCTGCAAGTACTCGGAAAACTGCGTGCGCCAGGCGCTGTCCGGGATGGGAGCGAAGATACGGGGTCGTGGAGAAGGGGGGGGGGGGATTGGGGAGGGGGAGGGGGGGAGTGCGCCGAGGCGTGGCCGGGATTGGATCGTACGACATGCTATACCGCTGAGAGTTTCGCCTTTCCAGGCGTAAAAGAAGCCTACCCTGGGAGAAGGAAAGAGAGGGAGAGACAGAGAGAGAGAGAGAGAGAGAGAGAGAGAGAGAGAGAGAGAGAGAGAGACATGCATGGCGGGGTGGGGGGGGGGGTCTAACTGCCTCCCTGGGTGAGACCTCGTTAAATAAATGGGTAAGGAACTGTGAGAGATAAGTCGACGTCCAGGGCGAGGACTGGCCCGGTCCAGCGCCCGGCCCGCAGAGCTCAGCCCGCAGCCCCCGGCCCGCAGCGCCCGGCCCGCAGAGCCGGGCCGCAGAGCCCACGGGGACGGAGAGGGTGGGAAAGAAAGTGGCCGGGATGAGGGCCCTCCTCCTCCTCCCCCTTCCGGCCCTCGGCCACTACTTTCCGTCCTTCCGGTTCCGTGTTTCCGGCGCTTCCGGTCCGGGCTGCCACCGCTGGCACCGCTGCGCTGGCACCGCTGGCACGCCGCGAGGACCGAGGCATGGGCTGCACCGAGACCGAAGCCACGAACCTAACCAATGCGACCTACTCTTCTTCCTCCTATATAATCCCGCGGGGTCCTATACCCGAGGCCCGAGGGGCGCGGCGGCCGGCGGTGGCCGGGGACGACCGGAGCACATCGAGGACCCTGCCGATGAGGGCCCTTCAGAAGCAGCAGCAGCAGCGGCGGGGCGGGAGGGGAGGGGGGGGGGGGAGGGCGAGCCTGCCGACATGGCAGCCCTTCGGGACACAACTTTGTGATCGGCCATCAGGATCACATGTTGGTGTCGGCGGGCCGACCCACATGCCGCCAGCCGGCAACACGGGCGTGGCGACGAGGCCCCCGGCCGAGTGGTGGCCCACCGGGGGACCGAGGGGGCACGGCACGGCGCGTCACATGCAAGCGATCGCCACCGAGCCCGAGCCGGTGCAGTCCCTGCCCGCCCTGCCCTGCCGCGCCTGCCGGTGACGTCACCGTGTCGCCGCACTGGGCGTGGCGGGCCCTGGGTGGGCCGAGGGCCTTGTGCCGGGCCGCGGGGGCGACCGACATCGACGGCTCCCCCCTGCTGGGCCTGCCGGGCCTGCTGGGCCTCGCCGTTGCTACCCGGCGCTACCCGTGCGTGGGGACCTCGGCAGGCCCGATAAGCGGCGCCTGACCTGTTCGGGAGGGAAGGAAGGAAAACAGGCGCCCGCGGCAAAAAGGAAAGCAACAACAACACCGCAGCGCCCCTCATATCTTCCACTTGAAAACCGAGACCGGAGTTTGGATGTATCGGTACCGGTGTTGTGCGGTGCAGCGACCTCCCAGTAGTGCAGTGGGATCAGCAGCGGGTGCTGGCCGCCAGCTCCGCCAGACCCGCCGGCCGCCCCGCCCGCAGCCCGCAGCCTGCAGCACGCAGTTATGACCCGCGCGGCACAGCTTCGGCACACGCCCACCACATCCTCCGCCATCGTAAAAATCTATTTCGGAGCCGCAATCGCACACCCGCGGCGCTTGTATGCACCGGCCTGATCAGAGACGGGGGGGGAGGGGGAGAGAGGGGGGGAGGGAGACAGAGAGAAGGAAAGAGAAAGAGGGAGAGAGAGAGAGAGAAAGAGGGAGGGAGAGAGAGAACGGGAATCAAACGACGATGACAGACCGCGCTGACGGCTGCGCGCGCCACCCGGCTCCCGCCTAGCGCCCGCCGATCGCAGGGTAGGCCGTCCCGCGGGACACCGAAGTCCGGCGGGCCTGCCTACCTCCCCGGCGCTCCCGCCGCACCGCCGCACCGCCGCACCGCCACTGGCACCCGGCCAAATAAGAGCGGACAGGGACGAGGGGTACTCCAGGGTGTGTGTGTGGGGGGGGGGGGGAGGGGGCAGCGACGAGCTAGCCGCAGGTCCAGCGGGGGCGGAGCGAGGGCAGCATGGCCGTGGCGTCAGAGCGGCAGGTGCGAGGAGACTCGGCCACTGTTTCCAGGATTTTTCGGAGTTGCTTCTCTCCGCGGCCCCGTGGCCGACTGACTGTTGACGAGGCCGTGGCCGTGGCGGGCCGCCACCGCTGCGCTCGGGGCTGCGGCCGCTGGCGGCTGCGGCGGCCTGCGCGAGACGGGCGCGGGGACGCGGGCCTCTGCCGGCGATTTTTCAGTGAAGTTTGTGAGGCCTCCTGACGTGACTCAAGGCCGGGGCCTCGGCCGGGGCCCGCCGGCGGGGCGCAGTAGGGCACGGGAGAGGCGTGGCGTGGCGTAGCGTATGCCGAGGACGGGCGGGGCCGCGGCCGCGGCCGGCCGGCCTCGTCCGTTCGGGCGGAAAATCAATTAGGGAAGGGCAGGGCGGGACGGGACACGGGGCAGCGGGGCAGGACAGGGGCGGGCATGCAGACAGGCGTTACCCTCGGTACCTTCTGGAGCCGACCCGCGGCTGCGGGCTTCTTTCTCTTGTGCGGTGCGAATGGCATAGTCTGACGACCCCTCCCTCCCCCTCTCTCTCAATAAGAATAAAAACAAAAATGAGATTAAAAAAACACCTTTTTGAACATAACTTTGGTGGGCCTAGCAATTCCATTAATCACCGGTCCATAAAGACTGGTCATGGTCTACCAACCCCGAACCAACCCTCAAAACTCCATTGTTAACTACTTTTTACCGGTCCCTATAACTCCCAACTTCCATCTGATCCGAGGCGCACCCCCGTGAACATTTTCCTCTCCCGATCCGGTTTTGTTTTCGCGGCCGCCGCCCGCCCCTGCGGCGAGTCTCGGCCGCAATTCCACGTTTATCGATGTCACTAATTGGAGCGCGGTATCGGAGAGGCAACGCGACGCCGGCCGATGCGGGGGTGGTGTTCCTTGTGGCGGCGGCAGGCGGCGGTGCGCCGCGAGCTGCGAGCTCGAGCTACAGCTGTGAAGTGTGGGGCCGGGCACGGGCCGGGCACGGGCCGGGCCTCACGGGGGACCGTCGCTGCGTCTGTGTGGCGGGAACACGCCGGCAGGGGAGTTGGGGGGGGGGGGGAGACAAACCGTCACCCTACCGACCCTGCCCCCTTTTTCTGTACGGCCGCGGCTATACTAGGTCAAGCCGCAAGCGTCGTGGAAGGACCTCTCCGGCCGCCGCCGGGGCGCGCAAATTGTGTCCCCCTCCCCCCTCTCCCTTGCCTTCCTCTCCGGGGAGGTGCGAGACACCTTCTCAGCGGGTCGTACACAACACTCCCCGCCGCCCCTCCAGGGACTTGTTTTCAGCTCCTGGCGCGGCCCACTCGAGGCGACCCCAAAAGGCCATGGCGGCGCCACGAGGCAGGTAACTGCGCAGCTGCGGCGTGAGGTGTGTGGCGTGTAGTGGCGGCCGAGAGTTGGTGGAGCGATGCGCAGCAAGCGGAGCTATCAAGCCGCAAGCGGGCGGCGGCGCACCGGCGGCACCCCACGGCCGCCGCGATGGCCGGCTGGAAATCTGGGGTATTGGTTTGCCCGAGACCCTTGCCTTGCGTAACGTCGGCATCGCGTCGCGTCGCGTCGCGTCCCCCCCCCCCCCCCCCCCCCCCCCCCCCCCCGTCACCTCCCCCCCCCCTCCCCGGCCGCGGCCACGGCGGCCACGGCCTTGCCAGGTGCGTACGCGGCGGGACGCCCGCCCCGATTCCATTCCCACGATTGTCCCTTCCCTTCCATCTTTTTGTGCGCAGAGGGACCAGGCCGGGTCCGTGGGGGTCCTCGTGAGCAGGGCTGGACGCGGCGCGGCCCCCGCCCCCCGCTGCCCGCGGCTGCCCCCGGCTGCCCCCGGCCCTGGACTCGCCGCGACCCTCCCGGCCGGCCGCGCCGGATTTATATTCCGCACGCGCCGCTCGCCCCGTGCTGGTCTGGCCTGGTCCTCGCCGCCGGCGCTCGGCGGCCCCCCGCAGCCCCCGCAGCCCCCGCCGCCCTCGTCCTGTCCACGGCCCTTTTCACCTCGAACAGGATGTGAGGGCCGGCCGGCCGGCGCGCTTTGTCACTATATGCTGCTGCGCGCTGGCTGCAGGAGGCCTGGCTGGAGAGGCCTGCACGGAGCGGAAGCGGCTCCCCGGGGCCCCAGCCCAGCCCAGCCCAGCCCGGCACGGCAGACAGCCACCAGACTGAGGGCCTCTGCAAACAACACGGCGCCGGAACCGGAACCAGAACCAGAACCGGGACGGAGCGGTCGTGCACACGGGAGGGGGGGGGGGGGGGGGTACGCACCGCCCCGCGACCCCCGTGCCTCGCGCGGGGCAGAAATCAATGCAAAGTTATTCAGACGGCGCGGCGGGCGGGGCGGCGGCGCCGGGCCGACACACGCCCCGTGTCTCGTCTGCTCGAGGCGAGGCGGCGCCCGTTACTTTCCGCTAAACTGGTCATAAACAGCGGAGCAGGTCACGTGCCGGCGCGTGCCGTCGGCCCGCCACGCGGCACGCCCGTGGTGCGTGGCCCGCAGCTGGCCGCGGGACTGCGGGGACAGGGCCCGGCCCGCGGCCAGCTAGCAATTACACGACTGCAAAGTCGCGCATTCCTCCCGAATTAACCGGAGTGCGGCGCGGCTTGCATCCCCGCCTGCAGCTAAGTAAGTGGGCCAGAGTCCCCGCCTAACTGCTAAACTTGTTGCGTCCCGTCACCCAGCAACCCTCTCCGAGACCGGCCCGCACAGGTCGGGCCCGCGGCCAGGGCGCAGTCCCACGCAATCCCGCGCGCATTGGACCACCGGTGCTTGTAAGAGTTTCAATCTGGGCAGGCCCGCATCAGGAGGAGGGCGCGACTGGAGACCGGGAGCCGCGGCAGCAGCTTCGTCTTGGGGGCGGCTCTGCCGGCGGGGCGCCTCATCGCCGCTCATTTACCACGGCCGTGCGTGTGCGTGTGCGCGTGCGCGACCGCGAGTGTGTTGAGCCGCTCACGTGGCTCACGTTACCTTGTCAACGTGTCGCGGAATCGGTAACCAGAGAGCCCGAGCCCGGGGCCAAAACGCCGCGCTGTCGCGGCAGCTGGGGGCTCTGCGGCTCCGCCCGATCGGCAAATTGCTGACACCAGCTTAACACCGGGCTAACACAGGAATTAACGTTTTAACACGGCGTGTTGGCATGGTTGTCTCACTATTATTACCTTCGCGTTTGACACCATGCTAACACCGCGGGTTATCGTTAACACGCCGTGTTAGCCTGGTGTTAGAGAGGTCGAAGCAATCGTTTGTGTTAATCTGGTGCGAGATGCGTCGGGCTACCCGCCGGTCTCACACCTGGTGTTAATGTGGTGTTAGCCATCAGCTGTAACCCCTCGTTTACTGCAGATGTCCTTCACTAGGCTAGTCCACGTGACTAGGCTGCCTCCTTCCTCATTCTGCTGTCTTGGGAGGATGCAAATTCATTTTTAGACAGGCGCGTTAAATATGCTGTTACACGGAAAGGCACCCGACTGAATACTGTAGGTGCCCAGCGACCACGGACAACCGCCCTCATATTCACGGTTCACTGCGTTTGCTTTCGCACACTGTGAGGTCAGTCGGGGCTGGGAGTAACCCACACGGCCACCGTAGCACACCCCGAGCAGGCAGCATCCGGAATGCCGAGTTGTGAATGCTATCCTTGTCTCCCTTGTTGCCGCCTGAATAGAGCGACAAAGAAGAATCACCATCTCGAAGTGTTTCACACGCCGCATCTTCGCACGGGACCCCTCGAGGAACAGTGCGACCTCTGACGGTGCTTAGAACAAGTTCGGACACCGGTTGGGCGTGTAAGGGGTCATCCATAAAGGATGTCTGGGTATTTGAGGGGGGGGGGGGGTCCTAGAAATCGGACATGGCCGGACGTAAGGGGGGGGGGTATTTAAAACGTGGACGTCCTCTTTGAAAAAATCGTTGAGAAGTCGTACATGACTCCGAGACGAGTCGGGAATCGAACCCACGACGCTCATTCCGCGTGAATGCGCGCTACTGTAGAGCTATTCCGCCCACACTGTCTGACGCTGAGCCGGTCAGCCCTTCCCGGTCGGGCATAGCCCCCGGCAAGTCAGTAGGATACGGCCCATCGCACCGCTCACAGGGTCGGGAAGACTTTATACCCTGGCACAACCCCCTGCGTCCCCACAGCGGACAACGAAACCGCCCAGACATATCATGGTCCGGTCAGACGAGATCAGCAGCGCGCAAAGCGAGCAGCAGTTTGCACGGTGGCGCCATCGGCGGCGGCCCCCCTAACGGCCGGCATTTCGGCTCAAACGTCAAAAATGCCAAGATGCTAGTACAGGACCTTTAGAAATATCACCTGTCTCATTGGAATATCTCCTAACTAGTTGGACACCCCGTGCTAAGTGCCGCTGGACTCTATACAAACTTCGGGCGATCGGTACAGGCCGGTCGGCCCTTCCCGGTCGGGCACAGCCCCCGGCAAGCCGGTAGGATGCGGCCCACCGCACCGCTCACAGGGTCGGGAAGACTTTATTCCCTGGCACATCCCCTTGCGTCCCCACAGTGGACCGAAACCGCCCAGACATATCATGGTCCTTCAGCAGCGGGCAAAGCGCGCAGCAGTTGCACGGTGGCGCCATCTCGCGGCGCCGGGGCACACATCCAAACGTTTGGTGGAGGTAGTCGTGTAAGGCCCGGATACGCGCGGCGCGAGAAGTCGGCCCAGACGGTGGCGCCACATGCACGGCGGTGCCAGCGGTGCTGCAACCCTGCTGACGTAGTTAGGGGGGCCGCCGCCGATGGCGCCACCGTGCAAACTGCTGCTCGCTTTGCGCGCTGCTGATCTCGTCTGACCGGACCATGATATGTCTGGGCGGTTTCGTTGTCCGCTGTGGGGACGCAGGGGGTTGTGCCAGGGTATAAAGTCTTCCCGACCCTGTGAGCGGTGCGGTGGGCCGTATCCTACTGACTTGCCGGGGGCTATGCCCGACCGGGAAGGGCTGACCGGCTCAGCGTCAGACAGTGTGGGCGGGATAGCTCTACAGTAGCGCGCATTCACGCGGAATGAGCGTCGTGGGTTCGATTCCCGGCTCGTCTCGGAGTCATGTACGACGTCTCAACGATTTTTTCAAAGAGGACGTCCACGTTTTAAATACCCCCCCCCCCCTTACGTCCGGCCATGTCCGATTTCTAGGACCCCCCCCCCCCCCCCCTCAAATACCCAGACATCCTTTATGGATGACCCCTAATACGCGTTGCGAGTCGTGCTCTGGCATCCCAGCTAACACTGAGTGCGGGGACGCGGGAGGGCCGTCAGGACGTCACGGAGTAAGGACACGCGGCTCGAGCACTGGTGCCGATCGAGGCGGCAACACCAAAGCTAACACCGCGTGCGATGCACCCTGTTGGCCTCGTGGGATATCGACGGAGTTGCTGCAGGGTGTGCACCACGCTTTGAAGGCACCGTGCTAACACCAATTCTGACACAAGGAACGACGCACCCTGGCATGAAAGCGGGGTAGCGCTTCAGTTAATTTGGAAAGTTTCGCGAGTACCTACAAATGAGAGGTAGCGACATAGTTAGCCGGCATTGCTCGCCTTACGCTAAACTCCTTCGACTAGTGCGTACGATGATTTCATATACTAAGCATGTGACCAACATCCCTGCTAACCCGTGCGTTTGTCGACGGAAGGGCACGGATGCTGCGCACGGGCAGTGCTAGCTACACGATTGCCAGTCGGGCGTGGACGGGACGGGACAGGACGGTGTCGTCCTTGGGAGCCGGAATGGGGGGGGGGGGAGGGGGCGGTCTTTGCGCTTCAACGTTGCGCAACGCGACTCATCCCTTCGAAATTCGAAACGTCCTCGCCGAGGCGGAACGCTGACACCCGGCGCCCGTTTCCTCTCGTGCGCACTTTATTTTAATCATCCCCCCGGCTTTCTCTCCCCCCCCCCCCCTCTCTCTCTCTCTCACACACACACAACACAACCCCCTCCCCACGGCCGGCCGCAGCATCCGTGTTTGCGTGCCCTCTAATGACGATGCGTGCCCGCGTCGCGGCCCGGCTTCGCCCGCTTCGCCCGCTCCGCCCGCTCCGCCGCTGTTTGCTGGAAGTGATTACCGGCCTTGGATTGGCTGGATTTCCTGCCGCCATTCACGTCAGAAGCAGCAGACGGGCGCCGCCGCCGCCGCCGCGGGCCGCGGGCCGCCGCAGCTTGCGATGTGGGGAGGCGGTTGAGGTGAGGCGAGGCGCGGCGACGTGAGGCTTTGGGTGCCCGGGGCGTGGGCCGCGGGAGCCGCCGGGGGCCGCGGCGCCGGGGGGATACGCACTTCCGGCCTCGCCGCGCACAGAGTACTGAATATTATTGAATATAAGCGAATATTAAGGAAACCACGAAAATTTATGCGTGTCACACAAATGAAATGGCTCTCGAAGTTGCCGAAGTGGCAGTTGCAACCCCAAAGACACGGTTTCGTCAATTATTTCGTGATTCGTAACAGCCAAAGCGGCAAAACAAGTGAAACAACGGCGGAGAATAGGTCGTCAGGGGATCCGCGCCGTGAATATTTCGAACACAGCGGAATATATGTGGATAGCGCGATACATTTGAATATTCAGCTGTGAATTTGAATATGAATATCCGTGGCGCGCACTGTACAGCGAATGGTCGGAGTGATTGACACTCCCCCAGCCGAAGGCTGCCGGGGTTACAGGTGTCTAACTCCTCGAGCCGAGCCCCCGTTTTGATTTCGGTCGCCTCGTCTGCCGCCAGCTCTCGTCGTCCGCTTCATCACGAGGAGGTTCATCGGGGAGTACGACCCCAACCTGGAGAAGGTGTACAACTTCCACACCATCATGGACAACGAGATGGTCTTCTTCGAGGTCCTGGACACGGCCGCCCAGCCTCACGTACGTGTGGCCGCGGCCGGCGGCGGGGGGCGGCGGGGGCGGCGGAGCCGAGCACTAGCAGGGGGGCGGCCTGTTGCAGGAGAGCGAGTGCCTCACGCTGGAGGCCAACATCCGCTGGGCGGAGGCGTTCATCCTCATGTACTCCGTGACGGACAAGTGCTCCTTCGACGAGTGCAACCGGCTCAAGTTCCTCATCAACTACAACAAGCGCAGGAGGCGACTCGGCTCCACGAGCTCCAAGGTCAGTCCCCGCCTGCTCCTGCTGCGCCTGCGGTGGGCAGGGTAGGCCAGCCCGCACGGCACGCGTGCGCCGCATGCGCCGACCTGCCTACCCACCGGGCGCTCGGTGCGACGCAGCTGGGCAGCCTGACCACTCTGTTCCTCCGAACGCTCTGCTGCTCGCGTGCCGTGTGTGTGTGTGTGTGTGTGTGTGTGTGTGTGTGTGTGTGTGTGTGTGTGTGTGTGCGCGCGCGCCCCGAAGTTTGAAACCCTCTCCCGTTTCCAGGAGGCGGTGGCTGACGTTCCGGTCATCCTCGTCGGCAACAAGACGGACCAGTGGGGCGACCGCATGGTCTCCGTGGAGGACGGCCAGAGGCGCAGCAAGGAGATCGGCTGCGTCTGCTTCCACGAGATCTCGGTCCGCGAGGACTTCGAGCAGGTGCGGTGCGCGGCAGACCCGGCCCGCCGGCCCGGCGCTTGTGCGCGCGTAGTGTAGTCCGCGGGGGGTCCGGGTCCCCGCGCCGCCATGCAACTGCCCGAGCCGAACCGAGCCCGACCATAAACCACGCGACAGGGGATCCTTGGCAGGCCATATGGCGCTGGGGGCGCGCGAGGGGGCACAACCCCTCCGGACCCGCCCTCCCCCGCGCCCCACTGTGCGACCGCACTGCCATATTTTTTTTTCCAGTTTTCTTGCGAACGGTTGCCTCTTTACCAGCAAGTCTCTCCAATCTGTTGTGCTTCCTCAGTCCCCTGTGTAACTATTCCACCATTCCAGGTGTGGGCCGTGTTTCGCGACGTTTGTCACTTTTGGAAAGTGCACAACAAGTGCCCGAAGCTTAAGCGCTCCTCCAGCGACTCCCGGTCGGACCCCCTAGTAAGCCCCGAGTCGTCAGGAATCCGCTCCCTCTGTGGGTCCATGAACGGGAGCACCACTGGGCTCATCAACGGCAGGTCGAGCGTGTCTGCGCCCTTCAGCACCCTCGGTGAGTACAACGGGAGAAGGGCAAACACAACACACGAAATATGTTAAAAGAACTTTTATATTTGTTCAATGAAAATACACTTTGACGAGAGTAATTACAGAATACCGAGCTCTTTTCTCCCACCAAAAGAAGTATCCAAAAGACAGTAGGAACTGTTCAGCCCACAACTATTATACTGAACAACTAATGCCAAAGAGAAAATAGCAAGTTATTCTGTACTCACAACCTACAAAAAAATCACAGATACCTTTCAAATATAAGCTGTTCTCCAGCTAATGGTGTAAATGGACTGCTGTGCTGGTGTCAAGAGGACCTTTCAAAACGCAGCATTTAAGCGTTATTGTCCATCAGACCAGCCAGACAGGAAAATAAAAAACTTTTTACACTTCATATGCTAAGAATATGACATTAACTTTTGAGTCCGAAAAAGAAGTGATAAGGGAGGAAAGCAATAACAGATGAAAAATCAAGACGTCACTAAAATAAAAACTTACAGTACAACTTCATGTGTGCAAACCCGACTATTAAAATTACATTTATAAATGCAGGAAATGCAACTAGAGTATTTCTGTGATAGGAGTACAAAAACTTCAGTTCTAAAGAATTATATACATATCAACGGAAGGAATGAGTGTGAAAAGTAGTATTTAAAATCAATACAACTGTTGATTCGACAGGAAGTAAGCAGTATTGTGACCTCAGTCATACTGCTCATGTACAGTCTCCTTATCTTTATTAATACATCTCACTCATTCAAATATTTGACGTGTTCAAACTCAAGTAAATTTCAGGACGAGCAGCAAAAAAAAAAAAAAAAAAAAAGAGTGAGAAGAAAAAAGTTAAATAAAAGAATCTTATGTACAAAACCGTATAATAATCACAAATAAATAACCATGTCTTAGAATGACTGAAAAATTTACAACAAAAAAATTATCTACAGAAATATTCTATGAAATTGCTTTAGAGTCAACTTTTTGCGGCAAGTTGGGCACTTTTTATGTATCTTAACAGCAGATCGAATACAGTTACCACAAAAAACATGACCACATGTTGTTGACATGATTTCAATGACTGCCGTCTTGGATTCCAGGCAGATGGGACAGCTCCACCCCTCAGGAGTTGGTGGCCTATCTGGTGGTCTGTCTGATGGCATTCTCGCAGCAATATCTGCATTAGGTGGACCCACTATATTAGCCAACAAATTAAATGTGTCATTCCAATTCTCGATATCAATGCTCAAGTCTGGCCATGACTCAGAGTCCTGGGGAGAAGGAGTTGGTAGCTGAATTGGGGGTATACCAAAGCCAATAGGCGGTGGTAAGGCCTGTGGCGGCTGCTGAAGTTCCACAACATCAGGACTCACTTCCTTGGGAACAATTGCTGCACTTGAAGTTTCAGCACCAGTTGCCTGTTTCTTATTGTCAGACCACACAACACCTTCACAAACAATATCATCATCATCCTCTGAGGACGACAGTACTATGCATTCCTCTGGTGCTCGTGGTATGGCTGAAACAGCTGTGATGGTCACTTCCGATGCAACATTAGCAGGTAGACTGCTCGCCTCTTCAGAATCCGACAAGTCAATGACGGGAACATCCTGCCCTATTGTCCCTCGAGCTCTAGTTTTGGATAGATTGTTTATACGAGGATTCAAAAGGATATGTGGGGCTCTTCTCCTAGTTCGGCGCCCATATTTGTGGTTGACTTCAAGGCAGACACCTGATGAGCAGGCTTCACATGGTGTTTTCTCACTCCAATCTCCTTTTCCAATGTTACACTTCTTTGATGTTTCGATCGGGCCTTTAATAGGCAGTTCTTCCCATTTCTTTTTTGGACACTTGCACCTCTTTATGGTTCCATAGCGCTTAGCTTCTTCAATAAGCGCTTTTATTTCCTCTGGTGTTAGATTTGCATAATCTATCTCCGATTTACATTCATCATCGCTGCTAACAGGAGTCTCTCTTTTACGCTTTTTGATTGGAAGTGTGAAATTAAGAGAAGGGAGATCATCTTCAGAATCTGAGCTTAATGAATTAACACCTGCACGAGAGGTACCAGAACAGCTTGGACCACTTGGACTTTCATCCTTTGAACTAGATGACTCTGCTCCCGACTTCCTTGAGTTGGTATAGAGATGTACTTCTTCATCTTCTGAAGAAACCTCTAATTTAGACACATGTCTTGCATCCTCACAAGTAACACTATCTGATCTGGTAAAACTTTCTTCACTGGCCATGTTATCTTCACAAGTGATACTTTCATTAACTGGTTCACTCTTAACAGAATCGTCTAGACGAATCTCAGCTTTGATCTCTGGGTTCACACCAGAAGGTGTTGGTCCATTTTCCTGCTCTACAGGAATTACAAAATCAAGAGCTGTATCCACTACACACTCCTGTTCCTCACTTTCTGAAGTAATTGCCTCCATGCCTTTATCTTGAACCTTATGTGACAAGGAAGATAAGACATCGGCTTTATCCAGTGAAGTAGATGCCATGTTAACTTCCGACTCTCTACCACGATCAAGTGCTGCATCACCACCGCCCATAGCCATACCCTCTGCAGGTTGTAGTGTTTCCACCTCACTTCCTTTTTGAAGATTAATCGTGGATGCCATGTTAACAGCAGACTCTCTACCACTATCAAGTTCTGCATCACCACTGCCCATAGCTATTTCCTCATCAGGTTCTGGTGTTTCCACCTTATTTCCTTTTTCAAGATGGACATCTAAGTTGCAAAGAGTCTCCATCTGATCTGGTGAAGTATCTTCTTTGTTCCAAGAAGTCTCTTCTGCATTTCTTCCGAGGGTGTCCTCATCTGGCTCCATGGGTCCACAAACAGACTCCATACTTCCAGTGCTTGATACCTGCACAGAAAATACCAAGAAAAATCAAATACTTTTATTTTTCAGGTCGGAGATGGACAGAAGTAGAATTGGATGAAGAGGATGAATCTGAAGAGGGAGCGGCAGAAAGGAAGAGTAGTGCTGGAGATAGTGAAATATCAACAGACTCATCCTTGCCACCCTTCCGAGCTCGAGCATCAACTGATGGGCATTTACTATCAAGACCACGTCGGTGGCGCTATCCCCCTCCATCCCTTTCAAACCAGACATCATATCATGGAGGTAGCAGCAGCAGCAGCAGTGGTGGAAGTTGTGCTGATAGAAGAATGAGTATATCTATGAGAGGTAACAATGCAAGCTACTGAGAAATAAGTGAAGACGACCAGTTCAGTTTTCAATCGAAGGGTAGATACGGGATCTCCTGTACATGCAAAATGGCAACTTTGTGAGTGAAATGGTATTGCAAGGCGCTTCCACTATAAAAATAAGCATAATGCAAGAGTAGGAGTGAAAATAATCTCATTTCTATTCATCGAAAGACCAGGACCAAAGAGTGATGGTTCTACAGCTCTGCCAGCTCAAAAAAAAAAAAAAAAAAAAAAAAAACACTATGGACCAAATACCGTCGGCCTAACTGAGGTAAAGAAAACCAGAAAAGATTGGTTTGTTCACTCCCTGAAAATTATATCCACTTTAAAGTTATGTTAGAACTATCTGTTAAGACCACACAGAAATTTTGATACAAAACTGGCACTGTAAATGCTACAAAACAATAAGTTCAAGTTGAAAAGATAGCCACACTTGAGTTTCAATAAAACTGTATGATGCATGGGATATAATATTTCACAATTATAAATTTGTGATATAAAACATTGTTTTTGCTTTAAGGAAAAAGTATGATGGTACGATGAATTAAAATTGGTGCTATGTAACCAAACATTCCTTCTTAGCTGTTATTGTTTCTTCTAAATACAAAATAATTTTGTTTAATGTGAAAAAAAAAGCTTAATCAAAACCCCAGCACGTAAGACTGGAAGATTTATGTTTTAAAGGGAAGTAAAGATTTTAATTGTTAGATGCATGTTATCACTTCCTGTAGCAAATTTTAAATAAATCGATGTTCTCTGATGATGACTGTGGGATATTTGAGTTTTCCTCCTTTGACTACCCCCTACCCTGACAACAATTCACTCACAGAATAAAAACGAATAGGAACAATAACAATGCAAACTAGGAATTTTCAGACATGACCCAAAGAGTCAAGGCATCTGCAAAGATTTCCTTCCTATTCAAGTTCGGAGCACACACATACGTTACAGCATTTCTCGGTTTCAATAGTAGACAGCATTGCCCAAGATCAGAAATCGACCTTCTTTTGAACCATAACCAGAGGAGACAATAATGACAGTAGGATCACCCCCCCATGACACAACATTAACCTAACATCTGAAATTGTGAGATAACATACACCCACTTCAGATTTCACAAAGAGATGAAAACGAAGCTGATTACATCAAATGCTAAATAAAAGTAATACAGCGAATGAGTTTGGCTGAAGTTGGGTGATGTTAGATATCACCCGATAGTGTCACAAACCGCCCTTGTTGATACGGGATCGATATAGACAGCTATTATGACCTTGCTGTGCTATGAAAGATTTGTACAGAAGGCCATACTAAAACTAGATTTCATTGTGCTATGAAATATGATAGTAATACGCACCGTGTCACTGTTGAAATTCCAGGAGTATTCTTTCCACTGTGGTCCTTTAACTCGGCTGTAACCAAACAACGGACGACATAGTTACAAATTTACTCTGTTAAAAAGTGAGACTTTAGCAATAATTATGAATCTTTGAAGATTGCAAAATGATTACACTTACAGATCAAGTAGATATTTAAGTTGTGTGGGGCTCAACTAAAGTCAATGAAGTAAAGCCACTGCTATTGTGCCTCATGTCCACTCCAATCCCGTATTCCCGTTCTGTGAGGGAGAGAGAGACGGAGAGAGGGAGAGAGATAGCTAGAAGGAAAGCAGACACGACACGGGCAGAGGGGGAGAGAAATGGAGGGGGGGGGGGGGGAGGATTTTTAGGTCCGGCGCCGGGCGGAGAACCAACCGTTCGTCGGCAGCTCAGGTGCGGGAAGTCCCGCTTCCGCTCCGGTTGTAGACCCCCCTAATCTAGCCCTCCCTAATCCTGCTCCAGATCTTCCAGACAGCAGGACATCAGAGTTCAGCCGTGTTGTTTCTCAAGTTTGCATAATTTTAAAGAAATGTTGTGTTTGGAATGTAGACTTTGCCATGTAGCTGCTGAGGGAGAATGCAATCTAAATCTCTATGTGGTTTTTGGTCGGATCATCATAATATAGAGTGTGAAATGGGATTAGAGGTGACAGAAGTAGTTACTATGGACATTACAATTTTATTCCTATTATACAGGCAAACACCAAACGATGAGCCACAAATAATGTTTCCCTTCTTGAAGCGCTTTCCTGGAGTGTACTTGTACATGTTTAGTAGTTCAACTAAACTTAAATTGAAATCTGATGATGATGATGATTATATGATATGCCTACGGCCAGCTGTTGAATATGTTATTATGATTACTTTCAATATTCAGCTTTCTAATGCACCCAAATGCAATTTTGCTGTCTATAACTACAATGATTATGATTAAAATGATGATGATACTAATAACAATGAAAAAAGGGCATCAGCAATGTCATCACCACAAGTGACATGGAAGTAGAGATAATGATGAAAATGTTTTCCAAGCTCTCACAATATTAACAGGAACTGGACAAATAATGGACAAACTTGACAAATAATTTCATGTATGTAACCAGGGAGTTATTAAAAAAAACCATATACTAACAAGAGAGTTTCTAGCGAATAAAATTGACACATTGTTCAAAAGTTGCATCAGATCTATATGGCACTTTATCAGCTCCTCCAATTTACGAAAAGAATTGATTAACCATTGACTTCATTGATGCAGTACACCATATCTTTCATTTCAACAGTCACTCTCCATCTGACAATGCAATGAAAGCCTCCATTTTACAATTAACTTAAACAATAACAAAATGAAGTTTTTCATAGTACAAAAGCATTTATAAATACAATATTCCAAATCCTCAAGTACCAAGGTAACAGTATGAAGCAAAGGAACAATTACAATTAATACAATTTTATTGCACACCACTGGGTATTGATTTCTATGATAGCTTTGAGCACAAAGATCAGTCACTTCCTTTGCTCCAGAATATTTCCTCATATTCCTTTAAGACAGGGGCAAATGGAAACTTATTTCATAAAAGAGCGAGAGGCACAAACATGTCTACAGATTTAAAAACTGCACAAAGCTTTCATTTTCAGAGATATTCATAGGATGTAAACATTGAAGGACACAACATGAAAACCTTGTTTAGAAAGATCAGAATGCAAAAGGAACGGGATTGTTAAACGGTAAAAGGCAGGTAAATGCTGGGAGTAAGAAAGTAAACAATAAATATTTAACAGCCATATCTGTCATGAGCAGTTCAAAATTAATATGGCACTGACAGACTGCGCAAGTCTCATTTTACATCACTGATGGTACTTAAGGTGAAATTTGAGAATCACATAAAAATAATCAGCTGGCAGTAAAAAAAAAAATGTTTATTTTTTCAAAAAATAAACTGTTGTGCATGAACAGGCCTCAGCTTATCAACTACAGTAGTATCAAATCTTAATCAACTAATAGCATCTCTCAGAGCATATAGGTCATGTACTCATTGATTTAGACAAGGCAAAATCATGCACTTTGAGTACATCATATGCATGCATATGCACTTCAATTCAACACCTAATACAATGCAACACCAGATAAGAAACGTTCAGCATAACTTAGTGTTGATAGGGGGCGTTGGGAACATGAATTTTATCACAGAATTAATTATTGTGCTCACTTTTTTACTACCCCAAAAATGGGCAGAACATTTATAGAATTACAGTTCATAAAATATAAGTAGAGATGACATGCAAATACAAGTTAAAAACTGACAGGATTAGAAACCTGACTGAAACTCCCAATACGTTTACGAAGACAAGTGTCTGGTCAGCAGTTAAATTTAATACTTCAAATCTTACTCTCAGAGGATACATGAGGTTGAGTCAACAGACACATTGGAATCAGCAGAGTTAACGACATGTTCAGAACTTTGAACTTGAGGATATGATAGGATTGAAGTCCTAGATGAAATTGGATGAAACAAAAAGTAACAACAATAAAAATAATTTGAGCATCATTGCCATTAAAGTAATACTTCTCACAAAACAATAAAATAGGAATAGTGGAAACAAGATATGGGTACTCTGCAATGCTCAATGACATTCCTTGAAATGTTTACACATGAACCACATTGTGATTATACATGGCATAGCTGCATTACTGTACCTTCAGCAGCAAAACACAAATTGGGGTAAAGAGCAAGAAATAACGGCATTAAAACCAGACTAAATATTTGCTATGATCATATGGACAATATCAATCATTTGGCACTTCACAACATGACATACTTCTAAGATCAGTACTCATAAAAATAAGGGCAAGTTTAAATGGAGAAAAACAAAATGACCATGCATTAAAAATGAAAGTATGCAGAGGCTTGTATAAGGTTTAGTGATTAGAATTGCGTCCAATTCAAGCGAGGCAACAGGGAAAAAAAACCTATTAATTATATAATTTAAAAAAATGTACCTGCTAGTTGCAGCACTTAATAATTAAAAACAAATGAAATTTAAAATTACAGTTCAAGCACTATCGCTGAACTGAAAGTGAGACAAAGAACTGAAATGTATGAAAAAATTAAAACTAGTAAATTCTGTTTTGGTGAAACACGGTTTGTACTTCTAATGGACGGACTGTTTAGGTGCCAGGGCAGCCCAAATCAGTACAAGCCTCAAATAAGTAAAGGCGCATAACACTAGGATGTAGTATTGCAAAAATGTTTTTCTGCACAGTACCAGTCACACATACATACCAGCATACATACATACTTATATATATACACACACACACAAACACACACACTTGTAAAATATATACATTTACTTTTACAGAAGCTTTTTAAAAAACTAAATATCTTGAAGTTCATTGGATGGCTTTTCTTAGCATCAAAATGCTAAACACCAAAACAGATAAATAAACTTTGTCTTTCACTGGTCACAACAATTTTAAAAAAGTGTCTGTAGCTAAGATTTCTTTTCTGCTCAGATGGGTTTTAAAACAAAACCCATAACAACTAACCAAACAATGTTTGTTATTCTACACAATTTTGTAAGTGCTGCTAGCACATAGTTTGCCAAGAGTCTTCTTCACTCTCAAAGATGTCAGTCTAACTCCAGGATGTGGGTGCCAGCACTCTTGCATTACTTTCCCTAATGTTTTCAGCACCTACAATAGAGCAAAATGTGGGTTATACTATGCTATATCAAATATTTTTAAACAGCATTTATCATAAAAAGTGACTTACCTCTTCTGACTGCCACCGGGCAGGTATAGGTGGCCTTATCTTTTGATGACAAACCACATCTTTCATGTCTTCAAATGAAGGGTCATTTGGTACACAATCCCAGTAAGGTAATCGGTATTCATCTACAACCGTTTGCTTGTCACCAGTTACAGTGCGACGACCAAGTTCCCAAAGAACAAGACCAAATGAGTACATATCAGCCATCTTAAAGGCATCAAAGGACGTTGTATCTAGAGATTCGTCTAATACTTCTGGTGCCATGTATCTGCGAGTGCCAACTCGAGCATTCGGTGCTATGTTAATTTCATCTCGTTCACTGAAAGAATTAATATTAGAAAAGATCAACATTAAATTCAGTAAAGATCATAGTAATTTTTTTGTTAAAATTGAAATACTGTGATACGAACCTAATGTATCTTACAGCCAGACCAAAATCAGCAATGGCACATTGTCCATCATTCTTCACTAGAATATTTTTGCTTTTAATATCTCTGTGAGATATTGCGGGTTTCCCTTTTGTACCAAAGATTTCGGTGTGAAGGTGAGTTAAGCCACTAGCAATAGACAATGCCATTGTAAGAAGAGAGGATGAATCAAGAACATTTGTTTGTAGATAGTCATGAAGGGAACCTCTTTCATGATAATCGGTAATCAACAACATTTGAGTCCATGTTCCAGTTCCTTTGATGTCAGCAGCAATAAAACCTGAAATGAAAAAAAAAAGGACATAAAGAATAGGTTTTTGTTGAGTTTTCTCCCAAAAATTCAACATGGACATATTTTTTAGAAATACTTCTTCTCACCTAAAATATTTTCATGCCTCATTAGGACAGTTTGATAAATATTTGTTTCTCTGAACCAGCTGGCTTCTTCAGTTGTGAAAAATACCTTCACTGCAACTGGTTCTCCTCTCCAAGTGGCGAGCCATACTTCACCGTATCTGCCTTTACCAACAGATTCTACCATATGCAGTTGCTTTGCAATGGTTCGTTGAACCTGTGAATAAAGAAAAGAAAAGATCAGTTAATATGTTCTACAAGGGTTCTACATCATATGTATATACAAATGCAGAGTTTACCAATAAAGGGAGACCAGATCCTGATCCAGAACTTTGTTCCACCAGATCTTGAAGAGTGCCATTACTGGTAAGGTACAGATTTCGGCTGCTGTTTTCCATAAGCTTCATCTTCCACTGGTTTTCACGGCGTTTGTGCCTGAGACGAGTTTAGAAGAAAGCAATTTATAAAATCAAGATATATAAATTCATAACTTCTGAATGATTTCAGAACTACTTCTTGAACAAAAGCTACTTACCAGATCCATAGGAAAGTTATCAGGACCCCAAGAAGGATTAAGCACACAAACAGAGACAGAAATAAAGCAATATATGGCATGGAATTTTCAGGGATGCCAAGATCTGGAAGAGGTGTAGTTGTCCGTGTGCGAAATGGAGGAGGATGAATCCAGCGATTGCATTCGTCCTTGTCATTGCAACATGCTATTGACTTCCCATGGTAATGTGGAACCAAGTTGCCCTTGCACTGAAACAGTCCCAAACAATAAATAAGACGTCAAAGAAATGACAGCTTGTATTGGCAGAATAACAACAATGCTATCAGTACCTGCATGTGACCTCTCTCATGTGAGGGTAGACATCCATAAGTGAACTCAACTTCTTTTGTGTTGTCGGAAGTTAAGACTTCGGACATGGCCACAAAACAATAACTGTTCGGTGGTGCAATGCATGTGCCATTCTGTTCGTGGTCTGGGCAATCTCCATCACAGTAGCAAACCAGAGCGTACCCTGAAACACAAGAAAAACAGGTCAGTGAGAAAAGTGAAAGTTTTAGTTTTTGACTTGGCAGAACAGGGGAAGACAGTTCGCAAAATTCGGGTGCTCTCTTAGATTTTTTTAGCACCGCGTATACTTGGTGAGGTGACTCCCCAAACCCGGGATAAGCCCCCCAGTGGACCCGGTCATAGCCTGTGGGCGTCCACGCCGTGCCGTGCCGCGCCGTGCGGTCGTGGTGGCAGCCGCGGGGCGAGGCGTTCCGAGGTCAGGTGTAGTTGTACCGCGGTGCAGCGGCCCGCCAGCTCACAGAGGTGTCACCGGTGCCACCCGTGAGCCAAGTGAGCCTCATGTTCAATGCGGTTACAATCGGGCGCCCCCGGTCCCGGTGCAGCCACGGCATAGCTCACGGCTTGCCGGGCCGGGCCGGACGGGGCAGAGGGTTCCGCTCATATCGACTGTCTGCATCTGGCGAAACCACATCCGGCTGGCTCCATGTGCCCTCAAACGGTTTCTGCCGGCCCGCCGCCAGCCGCCCTGCCGGCCTACTCGCTCCGAGCACCGCGACAAAGGGCGGGAGAGCCGCAAAGTAGCCGAAAGGAAGGGAGAATCCGTCACGCGACGCCAAAGGGGCGGACGTCGATCGCGGACTGTCCCCGCTGCCCCCCCCCCCCCCCCCCCCGCACGCCCGCGACGGGGGCGGGCGGGGCGGGGCACTTATTGGCGGTCACTACTCTTTCTCAGATACGGGGCGCGACTTCCAGATAGCCGCCCCGCGCCGCTCCGCGGGCATTCCCCCGTCCGGCCCGCGCCCCCACTGGTCCCCGCACCCGTCCCCACACGGGCCGGCGACTGGCCGGCGAACGCCGGGCGCCAGGCTCCATCTGCTGCAGCTCGCAGCTCGTCTCCTCCGATTACACCAGAATCGGCCTGCCAGCCCCGAGGGGGAACATGAGACCCGCCTGAGATGAGACACGCACTCCGGCCCGGACCCGAGCCGAAATGGCACGGAACCCACCCCTGCGTCTGGGCCTCAAGTCCGAAAGTGCACCGCACGGCAGACCGAAGCCTTCTCCCCCGCCACACAGCGCCGCCGCCGATGCGTTCGCGCAGGTCGCGGGTGGAGCGGGGTGGCGAGGTGGCGGCGGCGCGGCGACCGGCTCCGGCGTCAGGGAAACCCAAACCCGCGACATGCCGCCCGGGGCCAGAGGAGCACCCTGCTCAGGGAGAAGGAGAAAGAGGCCCCTCCCTGCAGCCGCGCCGCGCCGCGCCACACGGCCCGATCGGTTGGCAGCGGGCAGCGGCGAGGCAGGACAATCCCTGACCCTGACGGCCTCAGGACGGAGACGGAGCGGAAGGGGAGCAGGAGATGCTGATCCTTCCCCCCCCCCCCCTCCCTCCCCCCGCCCTCGCTGCCGTGCAGCAGACAGCCGGGGGCGGGGGAGCGGAGGGGCGGGGCCGCGTGTGGCGGAGGTGGAGGAGGCGGCGCGGCGTGGCGGCGCCAGTCGGTCATGCGCCACGCAAGACGAGCCGAGCTCAGCAGCCGAGCCGAGGCGGGACGGCGCCAAGGGACGGTGTGAGCCGAGCCAAAGGCGCCGCCCGTCTGCCGGTGCGGCATCTGTTGCTCGCTGCACCGCAGACTGCACCGTGCACACTGCATCCGTCCCGGGCCACGGAGGCAGGGGCAGGAAGGCGCCAGTGAACACGATTTCACGACAGTAAGGGGAGACGGCACAGTTCTAAGTGCCCTGCAAAGGGTGGCCCTGAGAGACCCAGCCCTGCCCGACAGTTCAATTTCTGGCCAAACTACCATCCCACCAGGCTGACTGCTGACTGCTCTGATATCTTAATTTATATTAAAAAAAGTCAACAAAAGCACATGTTTATTTCTATCTGGTGTAACACAGCACAGGCTAGTGTGTCATCCAGAAAAAGAAAAACACAATGGATTTCACCAAAGCGGAAAAATTATTGTAAGACATATGAACCACGATACATAAATCTGATTATATATTGGGAGCGTGAACAGTAATGCTCTGGTGCGCAAGCACCAAAAATTGGCTACAACAGTTCAATAAAGTAAAAAACAAAATGCTAGACCTTAGTCAGGCAAGGAAATAATTCTAAAAGTAAAAACTTGCGAGCAAGAGATAAGGTTAGAGTCAGCAACCCCACTGAAAGAGGCATGCTGAATATGCACAAGCATCATTGACAAAAACTGCACACCACACAGGAGAAGATTATGAAGTAATATCCCAGCACAAATAAGGCATTTCATAAATGCAAAGTGTCAAGTTAAGCTAAATGGTACATTGAAAAAAAAAAAAACAATGAAAGAGCAAGTTGTGTTCATTCATAAACATAAATAAATGACCATGTTGACAAGTTAATGGGAAACAATACAGTTGCATGGATATAACCAACAAGTCAACTTAGGCATGTAATTAAAATAAAATGTCTATTATGGGGGACAAAGTATTTTACCTTAAAATGACTAACAGGTACTAAGGAACATATCCTAATCTAAAATAAAACACTAACCAAATAGTAACAGGGGTCAATAAAGCACACGCATATGAGGCAAAACTACGAAAATGCCGTCCAGCAAATGCAAAATAAAAACACAGATTTTCCTAAAAAGTTGAAGAACTACAAAGGAAATTTATTACTGGGGCACCCTCGAAGGAGACCAAAATGAAAGCCTAGACGACAACAACAACCTAATACACCCCAAAAGATAAAAATCGGGATGTCAGGATCCGATGAAAAATACAACATCGAATCCCCACTCGTTTGCAATCACTCACCAAGATTTGAAAAGCCCGTAATCGCAATTAACAACGAGAAAAACATTGAAAATCCTCCCCAGTCTTGACTCCCGAACATTGTTGCTGCCATCTTCACTCACTTTCTTGCTGCCAACTGTCGGGTGCGGAGCGGCGAAAAAGCACTATGGCGACAAAAGAAGACGTGCCGCCAACCTCGCGGACGAAACACTGAGCGCCGCGATGGTGGCGCGCTCTGGCGCAGCGGATGGCGGTCTTTTACAAATTGGATCGCTTGACGGACGCGCGCTCACACACGCGCGCGAGCACACACACACACACACAAACACACACGTCGTTTTCAGGCCGGGCAGGTAAGTGCGAGTCTATCCGAGCCGCAGACCCCACGTACCCACAAGCCTAAAGCCGGCATTTCAAAAGCGGGCCCAAACAACACACTTAAGATGAACATTTGAGTTTGAAGACTGTGTGGGGAGGAGGAACACCAGCCTCCGCCGTTTCCAATGCCCAGGGAAGGGGGTCCGGGGGGTGGGGGGCGGGCAGGAGGGAGAGGGGGCACGGGGCGCAGGGGCGCAGGGGCGTGGGCAGCACAGGGCCGTCGCTGGCCGGCTCCGCGGTCGTGCTCCTCTCCTCGGCTCGGCTCGGCGGCGGCGCTCAGTTGTGATCTGATCAGTGGAACTGCAGAGCAGGCTCAACTCGGCCGCAAGGAACCGCTACAGGTAGGCGAAGCCAGCGAGGCGTCCGGAGTCCCCGCCGGTGGTCCCCGCTGGTGCCCGCCGGTGCCCGCTGGTGCCGGCCGCACCGGCGCGGGGGCGTGTCAGCGTGGGCCCGCGGGGGGCCCCGTCACCGGACGCGCGGGGCCCTCCAGGTGGCGTCCGGCCCGGCACGTCACGTGACCGAAGCTGTCCGACTCGTGTTTGGGCGACAAGAAAAAAAACTCTTAATTTACTGTACAGTGCGTTTGCAAAGGTAGCAAGTGCTGCAAGACCTCGCGGCGAGATGCGGCACTGCCACCCCCTGTGCGTCAGTAGGGCAGCAGAAACAAACGTGAAATGGACAGAAATTGACCAGGGCCCCTGTTGATTTTAAAAAAAACTAATCTAAAATAAAACGTGCCGTCTTACTTTTATGCATATATTTTCTAGTGGGAATATATATGTAGTCGTCCCGGTTCCTCAAGGGGGAGGGAGTGTGGTGTGTGACCTGACCGGCATACGTGCATGTGTCACTGTAACTTGCGACCGTGCCACCGAAACAGCACGCACGCACACACGCACCCCAACACACACACACTGACGCGCCGCGCTCGCCCACCCGGCGCGAAGCAAAAATATCGCGGTCTGTGAGTTTGTTGGTGTCGTGTGAACGAGCCGAGCCGCGGCGCCGGGCCGAGCGTTGCTCGCAGGCCGTCCCCGCAGCACAGCCCTGGGGATCTCGGAATGTCACTCGGCACACGAGGGGGGGGGGGGGGGAGATCCTAACTGGCTTTGCATTTCCCATTTTCATGGCCGCGCGGGGGGTGGTTTGTGGTGAATTCGTCGTCGTCGATTGAGTGATATGTTGTTTTCGTCCGTCCGAGTCTGACGCCGAGCCCGCGTATCTCCGAGCCGCGCCTCGGATTTACTGTAATGTTCTATTTCAGACGGCCCCCGTCGCCCCCGCCGCCCCCACCGCCCCCGCCGCCCCCCCCCCCCCCCCCCCTCAGGCCGCGCTCCCTCGGCGGGCCTACACCAACATTTTGCTCGTTGTTATTCAGAGCACTTTTAGCCGGTGGAATCACGGCTTTCACAACATTCTGCAACGCGCACGGTCGGTCCTCGCCAAGGGCCCGGCCCACACAGGCATGCACGGCACCTTCCCGCTCGAGGGGGTAACAGCAACAGCTGCGTGGGGAGTCCGCCGGACAAGGTCGGGGCAGAGAGACTCAGTCAGAGACTGTCGGGGTTACCCGGGGTAAGCCGAGCCGGACAGCCGCCAGGTGATCCGGGAAAGAAAGCTGCGGGTAATCCGGGCCGGGGTAATCTAGCGGTGATCCAGGGCAGTCCGAGGCGTGATGCGGGGGTGATCTCCGGGCTCATCCGCCTGACATATGACTTTGGCCAAAAGTTTCCCCTTTTGGCCGGGCCTCCGCGCCGAGCTCAGGAGGTCGGCGGCGCCGCGGCGGCGGCGACACCTGACGAAACCTCCCACCGTGACCAGGACGCCCAGCAAAAAGTCGCATGGCAACTCGCATCGCTTTTAGCCGCGGGGAGGTCCGCGCCGCCATGCCGCCGTGCCGGCAGCGGAAGAGGCGGTATGTGGGCCGCGGGATCGCACCGCCAGTGTCGGTCCGGCGGTTCTCTTTCGGGAGGGGTGAGTCACGCCCTCCCCCGCCGGCTAGAGGCCGCCGCAGAGGCCGCCAGAGGCCGCCGCAGAGGCCGTCGCAGAGGCCGTCGCAGAGGCCGCCAGAGGCCGCCAGAGGCCGCCGCAGAGGCCGCCGCAGAGGCCGTCGCAGAGGCCGCCGCAGAGGCCGTCGCAGAGGCCGCCGCAGAGGCCGCTTGGGGGCTCTCATCCTCTTCGCGCGCACCAGTTCCGGATACGAACTCGCCCACGTTTCCGCTCCCAGGTAGCACGCGGTGCTGCCGCCGCGAAGTGTGACAAACAGGCAAACATCTCCGGACATTCCGGACATCCCCCCCCCCATTATTTATCTTTTTTTTTCTTAAAAATTCCATCTTGTGCTGCACTGTGACGAAAAATTTCTTTGGAAAATTTCATGAATTTTTTTTCTCGTCCAATTCACATCCCTGAAATCCGTTTGCTTTCGCAGGACTTGGACGCCATGCCCGGGAAGAACGCGCCCGCCGTGGGGATCGACCTGGGCACGACCTACTCGTGCGTGGGCGTGTGGCAGCACGGCAAGGTGGAGATCATTGCCAACGACCAGGGCAACCGCACCACGCCCAGCTATGTCGCCTTCACCGACTCGGAGCGGCTCATCGGCGACGCCGCCAAGAGCCAGGTGAGCGGGCAGCGAGGGCTCGGAGGCGGCGCACTGCCGCCCTGTCTCTGTCGCACTCGTGGCTCTAGGGTGCTCCGTAAGGGGTGCTCTATGAGGGGGAGAGAGAGGGAGAGAGCGGGAGAGAGAGAGAGAGAGAGAGAGAGAGAGAGAGAGAGCCGGGAGGCGAGAGATTTGATTTGATTTATTGTCATTGAACACTACAATGTTATGGAGAGAGAGAGAGCGAGAGCGACCGAGAGAGAGAGAGGGGGGGGGGGGAGGAGGGGCTCCGATTTCGCAGTGTTCGCGGGCCGCGCGGGTTTCTGTCGTGTGACTCACTGCTGTCAGCGACGGCACGGCGGACGGACAGCTAAACAAATAAGGCGCGCCCGCCGCTGATGCCGGCTGGCGGGGCTGGCGGGGCTGGCGGGGCTGGCGGGGCTGGCGGGGCCCACCGGCAGGGGCCCCTTGGCCCCGGGCCCCACCGCAGGCTGACCCGGCCCGCCTTACACTGCGCGGCTCACGGTGCTCACTCCTGCGGTGCCCGGCCGCCTGACGGGTAGGCAGCTCCGGCGCGCGCACGCACGCCTGACGCGCGGGCCGGCCTACCCCGCCGCCCGCAGGCGCTCCGTGCCGGCCGCGGTCCTGTGGCCTGCGGCCTGCGGCCTGCGGCCTCACGGCCCCTCCCATTCATCTCGGCGCGACAGCTTTTTGCGCGCCGCCGCGGCGCTCTGCCGCCGCCGAGCGCCTTTCATGGCGATCTCATGACACTCAATTACTCGGCTCAGTGGGGATTATCATTAACCGTAACCGGGAGCTCGGACGTGCGTGTGCCGTGTGCTGCCGGCGACGCGGCCGTGTCGCTTTTAACGTGTCCGGCTCCGGCGACTGCTGCTGCTGCTGCGGCGGCACGTCTGTGGACGGATGCGCTCCTGGGAGACGCTCCGGCACCGCGGCGAGGAACTCAACTGAAACCGCGCGGTCGACGCTTCCAACGGATTCCGTCTGGGACGCCGGCGGACGCGGGTCGAACGGGCGGGAGCTTTATTGCGGCATTAATAGTTTATGTTTGATGTGTGCGGTTGTCGCTGACGCCCGCGCTGACGCCTCAGGAACAGTGAGTGCGCGGCACGCGCTGCGATATGTAGTGTTGTGGAGACCGCACCGCCCCGCCACCCGCCGCCACCCGCCGCCACGCGCTGCCACGCGCCGCCACGCGCCGCCACGCCCCGCCACGCCCCGCCATTGTCCTGCATGCCGCAGCGGGCGGCCCGCGGGCCGGGTTAGGAACGCCATGGAGGGCCCGGCCCTGCTCTCCTCACCGCGGCCTCGCGGCGCACGCGGCCAGCGGGAGCTCACGACCGCTGTAACAGAAGCAAAATAAAATAGAGATCATTACTGTGGGATTCCAAAGAATTGTCGCAAATGAAATTCATTTTATGGCCGTGAAGTTACGTGATTTCGATACGAAACATTAGTTTCCGTAGAAACTCCAGATTTTGATCAACGTCATTTTAAACTGAGGACGAATTTTAAAAATATTCGGCTCTTTCAGAAGCGGCCAGGGAAGCAAGGAAAGCAGCGAGGAAGGACACGTTTAGTCCGGCCCAGCTTACTGAGGGACTCCGGGGTTGGACGGTGCTCCGCCGCGGCCGGGGGTCCTGTGGCCCCTCACTCGCCTGCCGGTGCGGGCCGGTCACTGTGGCCGGGAGCAGCCCAGCCCGCGCCGCGCCGCGCGCTCACCGCCTCTACATGGCGCCAATCCCACGCGCCTCGCTTTTAGGACGACCTCACGCGCTAAGCGCCGAGCGGCGGGGCCCGGCAGGACGGACGCATGTCGCCCGCTCCGCTCTTGCGTCACCGCGTACTATTTTGGCTTCATAATTCATTGGGGGAACACCGGGAACGCGAGCCACGAACGCGGACGCGGCCGCCCGGGCGCGCGGAGGCGTCTCGTCTCCGCATGGTCCCCCGTCGCACGGCCGGCCGCCGCGCCGCGCCGCGGGGACCCGCTTCCAGTTTTAGGAAAAGGGCTCAAGGAGGCTGGGACGACGTTTTAATGAAGGCGCTCGCACTCCGCCTGCACCGCCTGCACCGCCTTCCCGGAGCCACGCCGAGGCCGAGCACGCGACTCGAATCAGGGCGACAGTGGAGACCGACGGGGACCCCCGGCCCCCGGACCCGCCGCCGCTCAACTTCCAGGAACGCGACGACGCGCGCTCGGGGACGGGGAGGAAGGGACGGGGAGGCCCTGGGGCTGGGGGGTTGAATCGCCCGCAGAGACCGATGCGGCCTTTGTCAGGAACGGCCAAGTCTTTCGTGTTGAAATCAACGGCCTCGGAAACGAGGCCCGCGCAGGCCCGCGGGTACCCGGCGCAGCGTCGCTCATCCCGTGAAACGGATCGGCTGCTGCCCTGGTGCGCTGCGGCCGCCCGCGTCGCGTCGCGCCGCGACCAGACTGACTGATGGCGCTTCATAAGGCGTGCGACCGCGTGCGACCGCCCGACTTCCTGTCAACCCGCGTGCGCAAAAACACGCGCCAAGCAATGACTGACCCAATGAGATCGTGTGTGAGGGATGGACAGAGAGAGAGAGAGAGAGAGAGAGAGAGAGAGAGAGAGAGAGAGAGAGAGAGTCCGGAGCCCGATGCCCACATAAGGAGTCCGGCGCGGGTGCATGAGGCGGCGGCCCCGCCCCTCCTTCTCCTCCTCTTCCCGGACCGGGCAGCGGCGGCGGCAGCTGGCCTGCTGCTGCGGCTGCTGCGGCTGCTGCGGCCTCCCCGCCGAGCGGGCCGCGAGTGCCGGCTAGAGAGATGAGGTGAGAGACGCGTTCCCCGCACTCCGCCTTGTCTCCCCTCCCCCCGCCCACCGTCACCGGCAGGCACCGTGTCGTGTCGCGCGGTGAGTCCTGCCCATCAGGCCTGGCTCCGGCCTCTGACCCTGTCAGTCACGTCACAATGTTGGGGTGCACCTGCCGCCTGCCGCCGCCTGCCCGCCGGGCCTCATGACCCCCGGCCCCCCGGCCCCCCGGCCCCCGGACCAGGCCGCGCCGTGTCCAATCGCCCGGCCCATGTACGCCCAGCAGTAATTGGCGGCTCGGAGCCGGCCGAACCCGCTGCAGGCTGCAGGCGCCGGTGTCACGGCCGGGGTCGTGACCACGATGACGATGACGGTGACGGCCACCTCCGCGATGACAGTCTCATCGGATCCGCGATGATGAATGACGACGACCCCCTAAACCCCCTCGCCTCTCCCTGTTTTGGTTCCAGGTGGCGATGAACCCCAAGAACACAGTGTTCGACGCCAAGCGTCTCGTCGGTCGCAAGTTCGACGACCCCAAGATCCAGGCGGACATGAAGCACTGGCCCTTCACCATCATCAACGACGGCGGAAAGCCGAAAATCAAAGTTCGTAACAAACCGGCGCGTGAGGGTTCTTCGCTGACAGGGGAAAATTTCGACCATTCGAATCCTACTGCCGCCCGAGTGCCGCCGCTGAGCTCGCTGCTAACGCTGTCCCCCACTGCCCTCCGCAGGTGGAGTACAAGGGCGAGCAGAAGGTGTTCGCTCCGGAGGAGATCAGCTCCATGGTCCTGACCAAGATGAGGGAGATCGCCGAGACCTACCTGGGCGGGAAGGTGACGGACGCCGTCGTCACGGTACCGGCCTACTTCAACGACGGCCAGCGGCAGGCCACCAAGGACGCCGGTGAGTGGAGTGCGACGCGGTGGTGGTGAGTCCGGCGGCTGCGGCGTTTCACTGATTCCTGCCCTCCCCGCAGGCGCCATCGCGGGGCTCAACGTTCTGCGGATCATCAACGAGCCCACGGCCGCGGCGCTGGCCTACGGCCTCGACAAGAACCTCAAGGGCGAGCGCAACGTCCTCATCTTCGACCTGGGCGGCGGCACCTTCGACGTGTCCGTGCTGACCATCGACGAGGGCGCGCTGTTCGAGGTCAAGTCGACGGCGGGCGACACCCACCTCGGCGGCGAGGACTTCGACAACCGCCTGGTGACGCACTTCGCGGACGATTTCCAGCGCAAGTTCAAGAAGGACCTGCGCGGGAACTCGCGCGCGCTGCGGCGGCTGCGCACCGCCTGCGAGCGCGCCAAGCGCACCCTGTCCTCGAGCACGGAGGCCTCCATCGAGATCGACGCGCTGCACGACGGCGTCGACTTCTACTCCAAGATCACGCGCGCCCGCTTCGAGGAGCTCTGCATGGACCTGTTCCGCTCCACGCTGGCCCCCGTTGAGCGGTCCCTGCAGGACGCCAAGCTGGACAAGTCCGCCATCCACGACGTTGTGCTCGTCGGCGGCTCCATCCGCATCCCCAAGATACAGAAGATGCTGCAGGTAGGAGAGGAGGGGAGGGCTCGGCCGGGGCGGCTCCTCGCAAGTTCCGTGGACAGTATTGATACTGGTGGCTTGTCTTGGTGCGTTCGCAGGACTTCTTCTGCGGCAAGGCTCTCAACTTGTCCATCAACCCCGACGAGGCGGTGGCGTACGGCGCGGCGGTGCAGGCGGCCATCCTGTCCGGGGACACGTCCTCGCAGATCCAGGACGTGCTGCTGGTGGACGTGGCGCCGCTCTCGCTGGGCATCGAGACGGCGGGCGGCGTCATGACCAAGCTGGTGGAGCGCAACAGCCGCATCCCCTGCAAGCAGCAGCAGACCTTCACCACCTACTCGGACAACCAGCCGTCCGTCAACATCCAGGTGAGCGGGGGCGCCCGGGCGGCTGCCGGCGACACTGGCTAGGATACCGAGGGCCTAACCGGCCTAACCCCGTCCTCCCCCCTCCCGCAGGTCTACGAGGGCGAGCGCGCCATGACCAAGGACAACAACCTGCTGGGCACCTTCAACCTGACCGGCATCCCGCCCGCGCCGCGCGGCGTGCCCAAGATCGAGGTGACATTCAACATCGACGCCAACGGCATCCTGAACGTGTCGGCCAAGGACACGAGCACGGGCCGCTCCGAGAGCATCACCATCCAGAACGACAAGGGCCGCCTGTCCAAGAGCGAGATCGAGCGCATGCTGGCCGAGGCCGAGAAGTACCGTGACGAGGACGACAAGCAGCGGGACCGCGTGGCCGCGCGCAACGCCCTGGAGAGCTACACGTTCGGCGTGAAGCAGGCCGCGGAGGACGCGGCGGCGGGCAAGCTCAGCGACGAGGACAAGAAAACGGTGGCCGACAAGTGCACCGCCGTGCTGTCCTGGCTGGACGCCAACACGCTGGCCGAGAAGGAGGAGTTCGAGGCGAAGCTCAAGGAGCTCCAGTCGGACGTGGGCTCCATTATGGTGAAGCTCCACCAGGGCGGCGGCCAGGGCGGCGCTGGGGCGGCGGCTGGCGGCAAGGGCCCCACCGTCGAGGAGGTGGATTAGATCACCAGAACCCTGCCGGTACGGCATTCCCACCCACCAAGCACTAATTGAACGCGAGTTTCAATAAAACCCGCATGAGGAGACAAAAGATTCGAAGTTTAAAACATGTATATGACAGTACAGTATTCGGTATTTCTTCTATTTTTTCACAACATTTTCACCCCTTTTGTAATGCCATATAAGATTATTTTAGATAAGAATAAACTTTTGTAAAAGGACTATATTTTCTTTCTTTCGGATGAGCCAACATCGACTTAAAATTAAACTTTAACTAACTATCCCATAAACCACCCAAGCACACCACAACAAATTCTGCAGCCCACCGGACACGGACAGTGGTGCGGTAGCGGTGCGATCAGGGGATAGCGGTCTTCCCCCTGCGCTCTGCGTGGAGGTTCGAGGTGGACCCGGCGCGAGGCTACCAGTAGCAGACGACATCAACAGCAGACGATCAGGGCCAGCGGCACAATCATTATAACCCGACTTTTAGTTCAGCCGAGTTCTGTAGAGTTTTAATGATTTTGCCACAAACCACATGTTGACAGTGTACTGGTCAGCATGTTAATTGTTCAGCAATGTAGGTTCTATTGGTGTGGCAAGGTACAATGTCATTCGGCAACATTTTTATTCGTGAAACAATTGAGATATCTCCAGCAACTAACAAGACCAAGAACTGTTGATGGAAGGTGTACATCTGAAAGAAACACCCTACCCAAATGTGTGGAAGAGAGTTTGCTTAAAGACTTTTCTCAATTTTCAAAGCAAGACAGCAAGACTTCCCGGACAGGGCTTCTCTCTTTGCAGTGAGTATTATATTAATTAACAAGGAAGTTCAAAAGGTTAAGTTTCATTCATCCTTTAATTTTTTTATTGTTGTTTGATGATACATAACAAAGGACTTCATATAATATCCTTAGAGTTCCATTTTTTTTCTCCTTTTTTTTTGTAAACCTCACATTTAAAAAAATTCCAGGCCCATGTCTGCGGACAACTTAACTGAAGCACACTGCTTTGTATCTGTTTCTCATTTAAACAATTGTAATATGTTGAACAAATTTAGCAGTGACTCATTGCAAGAAAAAATTTTGATAAAATTACCAGAAGTTAGCCATCAAAAAAATTATTTTGATATGATATATACACTCTTATGTAAAAGACAGGTCAGTTTCCTCAAAAATTTCTGAAGCAGTAGTGATTGAAGGGAAACAGTGTACGTAATTATGTTATTTTATTACTCTACTTCAGTTTTTAGAAGCCCTTACTGTTTTGGAAGTGACCATGATAAAAGAAGATTGTGTGGAACCAGAGTATTACATTTATACAATTCTAATTAATTATTGTGGGCTCTTTGGCTATCCAGATACCGCTTTTAAATTATATGCTGATGTAAGTTGTGCCCTATTTAATCTCTGTGGTTGTACTTTTGTCTCTGTGTATGTAAGCTCTACCAATATTTAAAATTACAGATGATGAGGCGAGGCCTTCTTGTGGAGCAGTCCGTTTATTACTCTCTCTTTCAATCTGTTGGAAACTGTCCCACTCCCATTGGCTTGCAGGGTATTAGAAGTCTGTTAGCTTATATGGAAAAAAAGCATATAGAACCAGAAAGAAGAACTTGCTGGGCAATACTTAAAGGTTTGTAAGTTATACACAACTCTACCCAGAAGTAAGTGCAAATTAAATTTCAACTTATGTATTTTTTCCCCATTAAGCTTATGCGTTCTGTGGAAGTATTGAAGATGGCATAAGAGTTTTGGACTACATGGTTCACAAAAATATGTTAGTACCTCCGAGTGTCGTGTCTTATCTTTTTTGTGCTTGTGCCAAAGATAATGAAACTGGCTTCCAAAATGCTCTGCTTCTTTACAAAAAGATTAAAGAGTACAAAATGCCCTTAAGCATTTTTTATTTTTATGAGATATTACATTGCTGTAGGGATTGTTCTATTGGTGATGTTGGTTCATTCATTAGTGCTTTGAAAAGACTTGGTGTAAAAAATGTTGATCAACTTTGCGAGGAAAAGGTAATGTTTTCCCATTTTTTTCCCTTATTATGGTGAATGCAAATAATTCTTCGTCTATTATTTCAGAAAACTGGAGATGACATATTTACAGAGACAGAACTGAATCAAAGTCCTGAACTTGCAGTGCAGTATCCAAATATCCTTTCTGATTCGCCTACTCTTGGCTGCTTGAATAGCATTAAAAACATAAAAACACCACAGGACAGGTAAATTACTTTTGTGATATTGCTTCAACTACATTACATTCCTCCCTTGATTTTTTCCCCTTTCGAATTCTAGACTGTTTCTTCTTGGTGGTGTTCAATCAATTTTTGATGAGATGGAGCGACAAAATGTGAAGCCAGACAATGCTATTGTTTCTCACTTATTACAGTGTAGTCCTAACACGATTGAAGTTGAAATGGTAACAGCTTGCTGTTCTCACAATGAGTAATGTATTATCGCGATCTAATATTCACCTCACAATTTTCTGAGCAGAAACTTCTTCAGTTAGCTGAGAAATTAGATATCGTTGTTAACTGTCGACTATTGAATGACATAGCTCTGCGCAGAGTCAGGAGAAAACAATACAAGGAAGCAAAGGTTAGCGTTTGTCAATTAATTTTTGTTTTAACCTGGCATAGTTTTTGAATTTACTTTTATCTATTGCAGGAAGTTTTGTTAAAAATGGAAAGCTTAGCCATTAAACCAAATATTGTTACATTTGGTATTTTGTCCATGACATGTATAGAATATGAGGATGCAATAGAACTTCTTAAACATATGAGTGGATGTAAAGTTGAGTAAGTAGTCTGAGCCGACCTCTTAATTTTTCCTTTCTACCACTTCTTGTTATTTCTTCATAGAACATCCACATATTTTAAATCTGCCCTTTTGTTTTTACCATGCCAGGCCGGACAGCAAAATGATGAATTCCCTTCTAGTGAACGCATGCAGAGGATATCAAATGGAATATGTTGGCATGATACTAGATTTAATTGACTCAGAAAACATTGATTTGCAGCCTAGATTTCTCAAAAGAATTGAACAGTTTTACCTGAGATGTTCAACAATACTTAAGGTCAGTGCTGTTTCATTTTTTCAAAACTTTTGTACCGTGCAACATTCTTCATTTTTCATTCTTTTTTTCCAGACGCAGTCAAAGAGCTTCACTGCAGAAAAAGTAAATGAAATTCGGAAATTTTGTGTCAAGTACCGTAAGTGGAGTGATACTACACAAATTAAATATGTTCAAGATGATGTCACTTCCATAAATAAATGATTGAATGAATGATTGAATGTTTTTTCTTTTAGTCCTCCTCTCCCGTCTTCAAGAAAGAAAAGTGTCAATATTAGCCAAAACATTTTATTATTAAACAGTGTAACAAGTTCTTTGAACTAAAAACAAACAAACAAACAAAAACATTACACCTACACAATACTTAAATTTATAATGACTAGGAAGTTAGTTGATATTGCAGTCTCGTTCTATAGAATCTCGGCATTCGAGCTCGAGTTCATTTTACTTGACACTTTCAGCAAAAGTAGATCAAAAACCTACTTATGCAGAGCCACCCGGTAATGGAACCAATGACAAAGCCGGGTATTTCTCATCTCTCTCCGTCCCCCCCCCCCCCTCTCTCTCTCTCTCTCTCTCTCTCTCTCTCTCTCTCTCTCTCTCTCTCTCTTTACCATCTTCTGCAAAACCGGCACTACATTGGTCTGAATGAGGACTAGAATTTCTTGAGCAACCGATCTGTTCCCGTTCGCCCTCCAGCTCCGGCTGGGCTAGGCACGGCCGATGTCCCTGCCGGCGGCTCTGAACACAGACGCCCAGAAAGCGAAGGCGTCGTTAACAGGGTAGCCGTCGTGCAGCGTCATGTCGGCGCCGATGTCCACGAAGCGGGGTGACTTTGCCGTCGCGGGTGGCCACGACACGTTGAGGACGGGGTCCACAACCGCCGTGGGCGGCCCGTTGGGGGAGCTGCAGGGGAAGTCGGATGTTTTACAGGTTGCTCAATGATTAATGATGAACAGGGGTCCCAGGTGCACAAATTTACTTCAGACGATTATATGTACACTGCACACCCACCCGAACTTGGCGAAGTTTGCTAGCGTTCTGGTCCACCTGTCCCTGACGACGATCTCCGCGTCGCCGGGGCGGACGTCCTCGGCCGGCATCATCTCCACCGGGAACAAGTATCCCAGCTCGTCACCGTGGGAGACGCCTGCGGGCAGATCACACCGAGTCGTCAGACGGCGTTCGGGTAGCGCCTGATGGGTAGGCAGCACCGGCGCCTCCACGCGCGCGCGCCGTGCGGGCTGGCCTACCCCGGCACTTGCAGGCGCCCCGCGTCCGGGCGGCGCATTGCCTTCGCGTAGCCGTACCTGGCAGCTCGGAGCGGACCAGCTTCTTGACGACGGACAGCCTGCCGTCGTAGGAGAAGTGGTAGAAGAAGACGGGCTGGGAGGACAGCCTGGTGAGGGCGCGCATGAACCGGCCGATCCCGATCGAGAACAGGATGTCGCTGTACATCTGGGGGAGGGGACGCAGGACGCAGGTGTTAGCCGGACGGTCTGGTGCTGGGGGGCCCTCTCGGGAACGTCCCGACTCACCCGGACGTGGTCGAGGGTCGCGTCGCCCGTGCTGCTCGGCCGGTGGTAGCGCTCCCGGATCATGTCCGCCACCTGGCGGGAGGCCGCGGAGCCCCGGGTCAGGCCCAGCTCCCGGGGCACCACGCGCTCCGTGTCCTCCACAGCCAGCGCCAGGTTACGGGGCGACGGGGTCATGTCTGCAAAGAACGCGAGTTGTAGGCGTTGTGCACACGCCGCCGGCCGGACCGGCAGCGGAGACTCACCGGCCGTGATGATGTCGGGGAGCATGACGATCATCCCCTCCACGCTGTTCTGGCCGGCCAGGGTCGGCACCGGCCAGTACGCCCCGCTCTCCATGGCCTCCAGCGGGCTTGACCGCAGGAACACCTCCGCTGCTGCTGCAACTGCTGTCGACATAAGCAATCACCAGTCTCGGCTCGTTTTCGTTTCCGATAATGCGTGCATGTCTGCCGCCCGCCTGGCGCGGACACCGTGCGTACCTCTCGTGTCGTTGTCGGCCTGCCTGTCGTCTTGGGGTGCGGTGTCCACCGTCGGCACGAAGGGGGAGATGTACCCGGCCGCCCCTTCCTGTGCAGAAGAGCCGTCAGCGTCAGCGGCTACGTGAGGCCGAGGTCCCCGACGGACACGGCGGTCGGTGCGGCGCCAGGCGCCCACGCTTACATGCTGGTCGAACACGTTGTACGAGGCCTCGATGATGTCCGCGGGCGTCTTGGTGCGCAGGAAGCGCACCAGGGCGTCGGGGTCCGCGTCGCAGACGGCGGGGGCGCAGCCCAGCAGGCGGGCGAGGCGGCGGGCGCGGGCCGCGGCGCTGGCCGGCTCCGCGTAGGCCCAGGGGTTGAGGGCGCTGCCGCTGAGGTGCACGGCGCGGTGGAAGAGGCCGCGGGAGCCCGGCGACAGCGTGTGGAAGTGCACCGAGGCGCCGCCCGCGCTGTGCCCCACCAGCGTCACGCTCTCCGGGTCGCCGCCGAAGCGCGCGATGTTGGCGCGCACCCACCGCAGCGCCGCCGCCTGGTCCTTGAGGCCGGCGTTGCCCGGCGCCTCGCGGGAGCCCGGCGCCAGGAAGCCTGCAGGGTAGAGGGCAGAGCAGAGGGCGGCCTGCGTCAGCGTGAAGTGTGTGTGTGTGTGTGTGTGTGTGTGTGTGTGTGTGTGCGTGCGTGCGTGCGTGCCAGCGCGTGCCAGTAGCCCGCGCCTCCGCGTCGTGCCGCCGCCCATCTCATCATCTTCGCGTGTTTCGCCACGCCTTCCGCCAGTCAGTGCAAGAACGTTGCGAGGCGTGGAACCCCCGAATAAGAACCCGCCAATTTAGCGGTGATTTACGGGCCAGCGGCGGCGGCGGCTGTGGACGAGCACGGCGTCGATGACCGGCATTACTCCCCCAGCACCGCGGAGTGCGGCGGCCCGACCGCAGCAATGGCGCAGAAGAAAGGCCGCGGCAGCAACGAGGCTGGCGGGTCACCGACGGGGACGTGTCCGACGTGTTGACGGGTTCGACTCACCGAGCGCCCCCAGGCGGTACTGCAGCGTGACCAGCACCAGGTCCTCCCGCAGCAGGAAGTCCGGCCCGTAGATGTGGCTGTTGGCCGTGCCCGTGTAGAAGGCGCCGCCGTGCACGAAGACGAGCACGGGGCTCAGCCTGGCCTCGGCCTCCTCGCCCGGCGCGGGGATCTGCAACGGCAACAGTTGTCGCTGTGTCCGACGATACCCCCGCCAAGAGCGCGCCGACATCCGCAGCGATATCCCGCGACGGGAGCACATCGCCGAGAGGCCGGGAGAGGCTGACCGAGGGGGAGGGGTGGATCCACTGGGAGTGAGTGGGAGGGAAGGTGAGAGGCGAGAGCAGCGAGGGGCGGCCGCCCAGCCGACGGACAGCCACCTCCTCGCGGCTGATGCGCTCCTGGCCCAGGGTGGGGGCGGGGAATAACCAGGCGGTGTCCCCCGGGGGCCGCGGGCCGCGGCCACACCCCCGCCCCCCACCGCCACTGCCGGCGCCGCACCTGCTTCGTGTACACGTTGAGGTAGAGGCAGTCCTCCTGCTGCGCCCAGAAGTGCCGGATCTGCGACCAGAGCCGGGGCAGCGAGGACACGATGAGCCAGGCCCTCCGCAGCGAAGGCAGGAACATCTGCAACCACCGGCAGAGGGAGGGAGAGTGAGCACGAGTGCGTGTGTGGAGAGGAGAGGACTTTTCGACATGATAATGACACTCGGGAGCAGACCTTGTTGATCTCCGGCGGCATCCAGTAGATCTCTGTGTGCGGCTGGCAGCACATGTGTCCCTCCTCGAGGGCGGGCCGCACGTCGGTCCAGTTATCGGGCGGCAGCGGGGCCTGCGGACACACACACACACACGCGCGCGCGGTTACGTTACGGGTGGCCTCAGCGCCTGGCGGGTAGGCAGCCCCGGCGCCCGGCACTCGCAGGCGACGCGCCCGGACGCTCCGCTCACCTTGAAGCGCAGCTCGCCGACGGGGGGCCTGGCGTAGGGCACCCCCTGGAAGCTGAAGTAGGGGATGCCGTCGGCGTGGGTGTGGCGGTGCGCGCCCTGCAGCACGCCCTGCTCGACGTGGACCAGCGGGCCGCCGGCGTCCGCCTCCGGGGACGCGGTCTGCGACCAGCGCCAGGCCGCCAGCACGGCCAGCGTGGGCAGCGCGTGCCGCAGGCATGACTTGATGGTCAGGGCTGGAGCTGCGGGGCAGAGAGAGAGAGTGCCATGATAGCGCGGCCGGGCCCGGCGGGCCGCGGCCCCGGGGAGGTGACGACGACATGTCCTGCCGCCGTGTCCGCGCCTCGACGGCCGCTCGGCCCGCCGCCGTCGAGGTGCGTCTTATCTCGCAGGCCCTGCAGGTGGCCGCGTTGTGCCGAGGTCCCTTCCGTCGGTCCACATTACTAAAAAGCCGGCGAATGTCTCTCTAATGTACACTGTACGCTTATCGGGGACAAGTCAGCGACGCAGGCCAGCCTAGATAAATGCGTCCCCTCCCCCTCACGCTTCCTTGAGCGCTGTACAGTCTTGGAGAGATCGCCGCGGCCGCAGCATCGGCCGCGGCCCAAACGACAGAGAAACTACACTCCGCACTACACTCCGGTCTCAATCAGTATTTCTATTTTGAGCTGGTCAAAGTCAAGGACAGCGCCTCTCTGGCGGTCACCCCACTGCACTGGAATTTGAGAGACGGTTCGGGGCGGGAGGGGCGTGCGTCAAAACTCGGTACGGTGTACTGCCAAAGTCTAACCTGGAGGCGGGCGGGGGCCGACTGGCTCGGTGTTCCCATATTTGTTCGCGCTGTGTGCCCGGCCCGGCCGGCGCGGTGCCGACAGCGCGCGGTGCCCCCTGTGCCTCACGGAAGGCGTCCGACCTCCGACCTCGGTCACACGACTGACACCGGCCGCCACCAGACGGAAGCCGAAGCCCACTCAAAAGTGCGCCTCTATTTTGCTTTCTTGAATAAATTGTTGATACTTTTGTCGTTCGAGTGTATCGTCGTCGTCGTCCTGTGTATTTCGGGAGAACCCGTCTGTTTAATTCCTTCAGCGCGGCATTAAATGGCAGCCCCCTATCCACTCCCCCCCCCCCCCTTTGTTTATTCCCGCCGGACCATTCCGACGAGATGTTATCGCGGACCGCCACGCGCGCGCACTCACACATGCGCACGAGAGCACGCCCGGGCGCAAAAACTCGTTCCGCGTCCGTGTGAGATCAGTGGGGATCAGTAAACATGCACGGCCTTGAACTTGCCCCCAGTGAGCGGTGCGGTGCAGCGCAAGTGCAGTGCGCCGAGATAGAAAGGTCGGAAGTGTAACTCTTGGGTTGCGGTCGGAGGGATTCGCGTCGCGCTGCGGTGAAAGGGGGTGGTGATACGGCTGCGGCGGCTGATAGTGTTGAACCACCGGACTGGGCCGCGGCCCGGCACGGCCCGGCACGGCACGGCACGGCGGCGCGCGTAGCCGCGGAGGATGTGGCACGGCGTGGCCGGAGCTGCGCGGAGGACAGCACTCAGCTAATCGCCGCCCGCGCCGCGCTCCCGTGTCCAGCGCCGCACGCCACGTCGCCTCAAGCCTCCCCTGCGTGCCGCCGCCGCCGTCCGTCGTCGGTGGGAAATGATCCTGGTGCTGGAAGGGACCCAAAGCCAGTCGCTCGCAGCGCGTCCGGGTTAGCCTGACCCGGCCCCCTCCACCCCGGCAGGTACAGAGTGTGTTATTGTCTCCGTCGCCAATGAGATCCGAGTCGGGCGCGAGCCGAACACGAACCACAAGAAGCCGTTCCAGTTTCCCACCGTTCCTCAGCTCTCTTGACCTTGAGACGACTACTCGCACAGCATGAGCGGGGGCGGGGGGGGGGGGGGGGGGGGGGGGGGGGGGAGAGAGAGAGAGAGAGAGAGAGAGAGAGAGAGAGAGAGAGAGAGAGATTTCCCTAGTCAACACTCGAATATAGAGGAAACGATTTGGCGGCTCTCCAGGAACCGAGAGGAACCCGCTGGAGGAGCGTTGGCGAGGAAAACAAAGAGAGCGTCCGGTCCGAGGTCCGGCCCGCGCCCTGGCTGTCCGAAACGTGCATGTTAATATTAACCATTATCATCTCAGTGAACCTGTTCTCTTGATATGCAGGATACCCGCGCTAATTCTCAAGGCCGCCCCCACCACCTCTGAAAATTTCAAGACGCCGCCGTCTCGGATTTCGGTCGAGATCTCCCACAGACAATGTCCTGAAACTCTCTGGCGGCGGCCCGTTGCCGTGCCGGGTGCGACACTGTTCCCGGGTGCGAAGGGCGCCTCTGAAGCTCCATTAAGTCTCATGATTAGCTCGGCGTCGGCCGCAATGCGTCGCTTCGCGCTCGACTCGGCGGCGCGGCGTTGGTGTTGACCCGCGGCCGCCCCGGCCCCGGCTGTGTTAATGACAGGTCAGTAGTGCCGCGGCTGCCAATGCTGCCACGGCTGCCAATGTTGCCACGACGCGGGGGGGGGGGGCCGCAGGGGTGTGGCGGCCGGCTCTGATAATGACGCAAGCGGGGTCCATTCGCGTACTCTTCATGACGGCCGCCGGCGGGTCCTCCGGGTCCAAGGTCGGTGAGAGAGAGAGAGAGAGAGAGAGAGAGAGAGAGAGAGAGAGAGAGAGAGAGGGGGGGGGGAGAGATTCGCGCTCCTTAAGCACATTTTCAGTTCTCATTTCCATACGACGGCGCGGCGGTTCTGGAGACGGTCCTTCCGTCAGGGGCCTGCGCACTGCGCCGAGTGCACAGCGGTTACACCCGGCACACGTCCGCCAACAGGACCGCCGCTGCCGCTGAGCACAACTTAGTTACCGAGCGGCAACACGGCGCTAGCCGAACAGGATCACTACTTTTTCCTGACGAGCCGGGCACTTGGGGGCAATGTAAATCGGGATGAACCTTGAACGTGTGTGTGTGTGTGTGCGTGCGTGTGTGCGAGTGCGTGCGTGTGTGTGAGTGCTACGACGTCCTCCCCTCACCTGCGGTGTTGCCCGTAGTGCTGGGCTTGCCCATGCTGCACCGGCGGCTCGTCGACCTCCGACGGTCCGGGTCCTGGTCAACGGTGTCGGCCCGTCCTGCAACACACACACACAAGGTTCCAAGTTTCTTACTACACACTTTTACGGTGCCGATAACCAGATCGCGAGAGGGTGTGCTGCTCCCGCCCCCCCCCCCCCCCCCCTGCAGCCGGCCGGAGCCGAACCACCACAACACCGGAGGCGGACGAGGCGTTGGTGCCGGGGCCCCGCCGGCCCTGCTGCCTTATGCAGTAGGGCTGACCCGACGCGGGAAACGCCTCCGACCGCCGACACCGGGCGGGGGGCGGTAGGAGCCCCCCGCCGCCCACGCACAGGCCGGCATGACTAAACAAGGGATCGCCACCAGCGCAGCGAGTAAACAAAAGTTTTCTGCTTAAAATGCTTGAAGAGATAAGAGATGGAACCTGGGCAAAGTCATCGTCTGAGACCCGAGTTACATTGGTTGAGAGGACGGCAGCGGCACACTCTGACGGCCTACTCACCACCAACGCCAGGGATACTGTTTTACAGCGTGGCCGCCTCTTGCTGCCGCCCCCAACACCCGCCGCCCCCAGGCCGCTGGGATACTACTCGGCGGGACGGGCGACACCTCGGGCCGGCGGCTCAGCTCCGGGCCGGAGGCACTGGAGACACCGGCGCCGAAGGAACAGGAGAGACAGCACGGCACGGCACGACGTTGTCGCGGGCTCGGCCTGCGAATAGCGTCTGAGCGGCGCGGAGCGGCGCGGCGCGGGCATTCGTTAGCCGCGCTGCGGGCCGGGCCCCCGCCGCTGCCGCTGCCAGGCCGGCGCGGACGTACCGCAGGAGGGAAGACCAGACGAGGCGAGGCGGGGCCGGGCCGGGCCGCGTCGAGCCGCGCCGCGCCCGACAGGGGCTGTAAAGGTGATTACCCGGGGCGGTAAACCCTGTACTGTTCACACGTGCGCCGACGCAAAGCTCACACACGCACATTTTCGTATTGCTTTCACCTTGGCCGGGGAGTAAGACGAGGAGCAGGTCGGCAGATAAGCCCTCCGTGGCCGACAAGCCGCTCCGCGCGTCTCCTACTCCCGTCCCCGGCCCCCGGACTCCGCGCCCGCCGCCAGACGCCCGCCGGCGTCCTGACACCCCCCACGGCGACGGCAGCGCCACGCCACGCCCTGCGAGGCGCGAACAGCTCCACTTGTCCAGCCCAGCCTCCGGTCAGCCTCTAGCACGCCTCCAGACATCGTTGACCCGCCGGGTGACTGGAGCGCGAAGGCGATGGTGCTTGGTGCTGCGGGAGGGGGGGGGGGCGAAGGTGTAAAGGTCGCACCGCGGTGGGCTGGGCCGCCGCTGTGGTGTAACGCCGATCAAAAGTTAGTGGTCACTAACTAATGGCCGCACATGTCCAGGTTAAGTGCAAGCGTTAGTCAGGGCCGGGCCGTTCGGGGCCGTTCCTCCCAAGTGACGAGAATGTCGTCTCCAAAATATAACCAGAAGTGACGAGAAAATCGTGACAAAATATTTTGGTGACGGAATATCCTTCACCACTATATTGTCACGTGACGATATGTTTTTACAGTGCACTGCAGAATTCTTTTCGAGCCGAACAAGCAAGTATGTAGGATCTCCGAGCGATAATTTGTCGTCGCGGTCGCGGCCCCGTTGGCGGCAGCAGCAGCGCTTCGCGGCAACGCGGCAGTGGCTGCGCGGAGCGGAGGGCCGCCGAGAGCCGGCGAGAGCTGGCGAGCCTCCGTGCCGTGTCACTGCGACTTATACGTGTCCAGCGGGCTGCGGGCTGCGGGCTGCGGGCTGCGGGCTGCGCTGCGCCAGGCCGCGGCAGCCCTGCTAGCAGCACCGGCGTGCCTAGCGTCGTGTGCGGCGCGCGGCACCTGGACAAGTCGTCGGCCGTTTGTTATCAGGGCCGGCGGCGCCGCTTAACCGCCTCGCTGCACGTCGCATCGCATCGCCGAGTGTCGCAACCGCTATGCGCGCGGAGTACGTGGGGCTGCGGGGCTGTGCGCCGTACGCGGCGGCAGCGGCGGGGTGTCCAGGCGCAGCCCCGGGGGCCTGTCACGCCGTGCCCCGCCGTGTCGCGCCGTGCCATGCCACCAGCCACAGCGGCAACGCGATAGGGACGAGCGGAGCGAGAAGACATCGTTCTCTTAATAGCATCGCGGCACCGAAGCGCGAGTTTTATTTAAAGGAGCGGCCCATTCGATGTGTGACGACGACGAGCTAGCAAACGAGACGCGGGGCGGGGGCGCGTATCCGGCCGACGGCGCTCGTCCGCCACCCCCATCACCACATCCCTTTTATGCGACGCAAGCAAATTATCACTTGGTTATCGGTCATGGAGGCTTCCCCGGCCGGCAGCTCCAGCGGCTCCAGCCACCCGGCGGAGCCCCCGGGGCAGCGAGAGTCGCCGAGCCCCCGTGCACGGCGGCGTACGCTCACCGATAATGCTGATGGCCAATTACCCAAGATGCAATGTCAATTTTGTGTGAGAAACTGTGAATCCAGAGAGTCAAGCAGGAGAGTGGGGGCGCAGAACACAAAGGTCACTGGCCATGTCCACGACACGTCGGACACGTTCGGCCGAATTAAAAGACACGCATGGCGGCCGGCTGTTGCGAGAGGGCGGCGCGGAGATCAGGGAGGGCGATACCACTGGAGCAGAACAATGCCACACAAATCGCGGCGGGCTGATAGGCGAGCCGGCCCCGGGGAGGGACGCGGTTTCAACACGGCGCCGCGCTGGTATTTAGTGCTCGGCATCCTCGCCGGTCTGCAGGCGTCGGCAGCACGGCGTCGGCAGCACGGCGTCGGCAGCACGGCGTCGGCAGCACGGCGCAGCACAGGCAGCCAGGGCCAGCCGATACCCTTAGCGGGGGCCGGCCTGATGGCATGGCGTGAGGCCAGGCGCTGACGAAACGTGCGTAAGGTGGCAAAGGGACCCGCGCCGCCCGCCGCCCGCCGCCAGGGCCCCGCCAGGCCCCCGCCGGGGCAGGGCCGCACGCCGCACGGCAGCACTGAATCGGGCGTCGCCGCGGGGGCGGGCGGAGGGAGCTGCACCAGCGTGGCGCCTGCGGGTGCCGGGGTAGGCCGGCCCGCGCGACACGCGTGCGCGGAGCGGCCGGTGGCTGCCTACCCAGCAGGCGCCCCGCAAACTGTGCCGTGGGAAGCTGTGTGACTTCGTGCCGACGACATTGACACTGTCCCGGCTGCTCTGTGGCGGACGCCAGGCCCACACCGGGAGGAGCTCCCAGCTAGCGGCGCGGCCCGGTGCCGGGGGCCGGCCGCGGACCGCGGCATTGACCTAGGACCAGCTGCCCCCGGCCGAGAAGAGTGTGAAATGTGTGCGAGCGAGAGTGGGGCGGCCGTCTCGCTCTCCCACGCCAATCAGCCGGCCGCCGAGCAAACAAGCAAGGTGACGACGACACGCGGCGGCACTGGGGGAGGGCGGCTGCTGGGGGCGGGACTGAATAACCATAAGCAGTGAAATTAAAATAATACTTTTCTCCAGAGGCGCCGACAGAGTGTGTCGCCGTGGGGCTGGGTGTGCAACTCATGGCACGCGCCGTATGTCTCTGTCCGCGTCCCTGTGCAGCGTGTGCGTGTGTGCGTGCGTGGTGCGCGTGGCTGGCCGGCCAGCATTGTGTGTTGCAATCCGCGCGCTGTCCAGTCGCCTGGCCGCCGCCACCGCCGCGCTCCGACGCCACGCCTTGGGGTCGGCGGGGTCGCCGCATGTGGCCGCAACTCGCCGGGTCAAGCGGTACTCTCACGTGCGGCATCATGCAGCCAGGAGGACGAGCAAAACCACCTCGTTAAAAAAAATACGTTTAAAAATGTTTAATACTTTCAAATCTTTTGTTTTAAAAATACTTTCCTGTGCACATGCTCACGGAAGTTGGTTTGGCTACGGACCCCCGACGTCGCGCTCCTGATCACACCTGATTATTACTGCGGACCAATAAACGCATAATGCCGCCATTCATTTTTTTTGTGAATGTGAGAACAGGTCGCCGGCGGCAGCGCGGCGGTGAGTCAGTCTGGCAGGCTGGCAGGCTGGCAGGCTGGCAGGCTGCATACCGCGCCAAGCGTTGACCGCACCGGCGGCAGCGCTCGGCTCGATCGCCTTCCGGGAGCCCGTGGCGTGTGTGCAGGCTGTGTGCAGTGCGGCCTGGCCTGCTGGGGGAGCGCGCCGACCCGCCTCGCCAAAACCACTTCAGGTCAATCCACCTTGAATCGCCACGCTTGTTGACACGGCCGTGGACCCATCGGCCTCTCCCCGTCTCTCTCTCTCTCTCTCTCTCTCTCTCTCTCTCTCTCTCTCTCTCTCTCTTCCTCTCTTCCTCCCCCCCCCCCCCCCTCGACCCTTTCTGCTCCACTCCTTGTTCTCTGTTCTTGCCCTTCCCGCCTCCCCTCCCTCGCCTTCTGGTGCGTGCACGCACACAAAACGCAGCCGCAGCCGCTCGCACGTCAAGGTCCCCAGCGCACATACGGACAGGACATTACCTGGATAATGGATAGCGGGAGCGGGCCTCTCATCTGGATTTTTCTCAAGTAGATCTGAAAGCATAAATGAGAAAGTGAATAGGTTTAATGAAATTATGTTAGAGATTTTTGATAAGCATGCTCCTTTTAAAACTCTCTCTGTCTGTCTGTTTCTCTCTCTCTCTCTCTCTCTCTCTCTCTCTCTCTCTCTCTCTCCCCTCCCTCCCTCCCCCTCGTGCAGTTAAAACTAAAATCACCACGTAAAAAATTCAACTTGTAAAAATTTACTGAATTGCTGATACAGTATGTGGCGAACGTCATACTCAACCAAATCCCGAAGGCTCACCTCCTCGCAATTTTTTTCGATCAAGAATGCACGAACGACTGGACCATTAAGCCGCGAGCGGCACTGCCGAGCGCCTGCGCTTGGCCGGGTAGGCCAGCCCGCACGACACGCGTGCACGCACGGGGCGAGGTTTGCCTACCCGGCGGGCGCCATCCACGTCCGTGCCTACCCTGGTGGCGGCGACGGCAGCATCGACACGACGGTCCTGTCCATGGCGACGACACTGACGCTGGCGCCGGGGACCGCTGACGCTGACGGCCGCCTCCTGGCGCGCATCGCTTCCTGGAGGCTCCCAGTCGTCTGCTTGCTGGGGCCGCGTGACTCTCTGTGACCTCACGGCAGGGCTCTGCAGGGCTCTGCGGCGGCTCTCACTGGCGGACGACGGCGGACGCCCTCGACACTCGCACGCACGCTGCACCACTGCCCCGCACGACGGGTTGGCACTGCACTGCCGGCAGCCGGCGTCCTCCCACAACAAACTGCAGCGGCGCGGCGCGGACGGGGGGAGCGGCGGGGCGCGGGGGGCGGGCACCGGCACGATATCGACCGCGGCGGGAGTCGCGTGGCGCGCGTGCGCGGGGCGTGCGCGGGGCGTGCTCGCGCTCACGCCGTCGTCGCGCGCCGCGTCCGCACCGAGGAGCAAGCGACGCCCGACTGACTCTCCACTCCGCAGGCCCGCAGGGACTCCGCCAGGACTCGCGGCGCGCGGCGCGGCGAGGCGGGCCAGGGGCAGGAGCAGGCCGGGGCAGGCAGCCGGACTGGACGGGGCGGGGCGGGACCGACACGGCCGACCCGACCGCGGCCAGGGGCATTGCCCAACGCCGTGCCCGCCGTGCCCGGCCCCCTCCTCCAGGCCTCCAGGAGCCCGCAGAGGCCCCCACCCCCGTGTCCTCGCGCCGCGCCGCGCCTTGCGCCCTTCCCGGCCCCGTCCTCAACCTTGCCCTCCCCGGCGGAGATCTGTTTCTGCTTCCCAGCAGCCGACCGGACCGCGGGCCGCCACCACCGAGGGCCGTGCCGTGGCCGTGCGCTGCTGTCGGATCGGGTGCGCGGAACGCCCGCCGTGACGTCATCAGGGAATGATTGAGCCGACCAAGGCAAGTGACCAAGCCGACGAAACGAATGAGAACCTGAGTGCACAAATCAATGAATGAATGAACGGATGGATGGGAGGAAGGAGGAACGACGACGGGGTGGGAGCCTGGCGTGCGATGAAGAACCGGCGGTCTGCCCTTTGATTTACAGTGCTGTGCAAACGGCACGCGCTTTTCATAAGTCGTTGCCGGGGTCTCTCTGTCTCTCCCCCCCCCCCTCTCTCTCTCTCTCTCTCTCTCTCTCACACACACATGCACGCAGCACACGACTGACCACTCCGCGACCTGCCTCAAGTACAGCCGTCGGCCCGGTTCCCGTCCTGGTCCACTCCTTAACGGCCTCCTGAGCTGGGCCGGGCTCTGCTGTGCTAAGCAAATCTCTGAGCTCTTCTTTCAGGACCAACGTTTCCAATTTTCATTATTAAATATTTTTGTTGTTGTTCATTACTACTGGGATGTTTTGTTATCTGCAGTATTGTGACGCATGCACGCGGCGACTCGTGCGTGGGGTTCGGGGGCTCGCTGCTGACGTGCTGCCGTGCTGGCCTCGGCTGCTTCGCCGACCCGACCCGTTCCTCCGGGACACTCGACATAGACACTCGGCCTCGGCGTCGACCCGACCCCGGCGGCGCGGCGCGGCTGTCCCGGCCCATCCGTGCGCGGCCAGAATGGGAGGCGCGGCCGCGGCGCGGCAGCGTGGCCAGCGGCCAGCGACGTGTGGAGCGGGCTGGATGCTGTTTCAACACGGCCGATGCGGTGCGGTACGGTGTAGCACCGGATCGTGCGGTGCGGTTGGATGATTTCCACCGGCTGACCGGGGGCTCTGTCCGATCGTGAAGGGTGGTGAAGGGCCGACCGGCCTGTTGATGCTCTGGGTGTGGAATGAGCCCTGCGGTACTTAGCAAGGGGCGTAATTGTCTCTGGATAACTAACTCATCGGGGGGAAAAATTCCTAACCAGACGGGTGAGATTTCTAAAGTCCTGGCATTTTTGACGTTTGAGATTTTTAAAAAATGCCTACTAATTTGGCGTCATCTTCGTTAGTTGCCGAAGCATGCGCTCGCGCGCACGCTCGCGCACACACACGCGCACACACACGCGCACACGCACGCGCACGACTTTACTGCACGGACTCGCGGCCCGCGAGGCCCGCGAGGCGACCTGCTTTCCACGCCGGCGGTGTCCTCCTCTCCCGGTCCCGCCGTTGCACGCTCACCAGGCTGCACTGTGCACGGCCGGGCACGCGATGCGACTCGAAATCATAATCTCACGGCACTGCCCTCCCCCTGTCGGGGCGGGGCCGCGGGCAGGGCTGGACTGTGCACCGCGGCGGGGGCATCGCGACGTGCCGCGACTTTGATGCGCACGATGCCACCACACACGCGCACACACGCGCACGCGGCTCTTTACGCACGCCCGGTGCCGCGCTTGTCCTGCGCAACCACTCCACTCCGCGCCGGGGGGGAGAACAATGCACGGCGCCGGGCCCGGTAACGCAGACACCACATTTTTCGCAAGGGGAAACTTAATTCGGTGCGAGCGGTCTGGGCACGAAAGTGGTCCCACCCCACTGACAGATTCGCGCAGTTGCGCCGCGCACACGGTTATGACGTTAAGCCCGACCACAGCCCCCTGCAGGCGCTCGGGTCCCTCTCTATACAGCCTATCAACGGCCCGGGCCCGGGGCCCCTGCACTAGCGTCTCTTGCGGCGACTGAGTCTGAGCGGGTCGTTCTCGGGCCGGACGGAGCACATCGCGCGAGCTAATGTGTGGTCGATTCATCGTAACCTGGGACGGAAGGTAGGCAACCCCTCGGCGCACATGCTCGGGAGCTGCCTACCTTCCGTCCCAGGTTACGATGAGCCGACCACGAATAAGCTCGCGCGGGGTGCTCCGTCCGGCCACTGGGTTGGGGTCGAGCGGAACGCCACCCCTTTTCACTCCCGCTGTGGGGTCGAGCGCATTGAGGACACCAATGAAGGAGTTCCGTTGTGTGTGTTGTGCGCTAATGAATGTTTGTTCTCTACTCCCTTCAGCGGGATGTATTTTATGTCGTAAAACATCGACAGTCCCACGAGTAATAAAGAAAGTTCAGTGCCTTACTAACAGTTAAGTTTACAGAGAGGAAATATGTTCCTCACTCTAACTCACATGTTACCTTGAATCTGAATTGTATTTTTAGTGGCAGAGACACTTGAAAAATGGGCTTCAATTAAAATTAATTTCAAATGCTGAGGGTCCACCCAGTGGCTGATTTTATTTTTGTTTTGGGGTAGAGTGACACATATGCAAAAAGGAACTAACATTATAACAAATCATATAACAAATCAAGCAGTGGAGGCTATCTTCTTCTTCTCCTGCACTCCTTCTTCAGCACCACTTTTTTTCAAAAATGAATCGAGATGAACTTTGAATCTTTCGTTAGAGCCAACACTGATAATAGCTCCCCTGCACAGAACAAACAAAAATATAATATTAAGGATAATATTTACTAAAGAGCAGTACTAAATACAGCCTATTAAAGACCATTACGTACTTGGAAATAAAATCATTTGGGACACCAGCAGGCTTGTGTGTTAAAACAGCTTCTACAATCTGTCCAAAATTTGCCACCATTTCCTCAGACTTCATGGCCACCTAGACATACGAGAAGATGGTTAATGACTGATCATGCATAAGATAGCAACATAAAAATGATATCATGATATTTACAGTTCCTATGGGGACCTGCAGCATTCCAAGTTTAGGATCAAGTGGACTGGCATCCACTTTATAATCCACACCATTCTTGAACTTTTTTACCATACTTGCAAGATCAAAACCAACAGTTCCTAAAGAAGCCCTCAACATAAATACACATTTCAGAAAGAATGAACATATTTACCATGTATTAACCACACCTACCCTTCTTTATGTTGGGAAATTTTTTTAATCCAATGAGACCTCGAATTGGTGCCAATTCTGTTAGCACGTCTGGATGTGCCAAAATTACGTCATAGTCTTCAATGTCAAGATCACCCACCTACAAAAATTTTATGGGGTAGGATTTATTCAAAGTTGTACTAATATGCTCTATAAGTAAAGTAAGAGTAACGAACTGGCATACCTGGAACATCTTCACTCCCTCCAATCCCACAACTGCTTCAGCTCCTGCCTCTGCAGCCTTCTTATTCAACTCCAAATCTTTGCAAATTACACAGACTGATTTAATTGGTTTACCAGTTTCAAAGTAATGCGGAAATTCAACAACACCACTGACATTTTCTAAAAATTGAGTCTAAAAATCATAGTGAATGTATGAGATTGCGTAAGATGTGAATAATTAGTCTACATGCTACCACAATAAGTGCAAGCATTTCCACGTTAACATACCTTCTTTTTTGTACTCAAGTCAAGTTCAAAATATGCTTTTATGACTGCTGTTGGGTTATCGAACATTGTCGGGTGATGACTTTCCTTGCAGTAGTCTATTGCCGTAATGACATCATACACTGGCCACTTGTATACACCACTGAAAAATACATTGTCTGTGGCTATTTCCCGGTCAGAATCATCTGGAAGCAATGGTTTCTGCTGACCACTCTTCATTTTTGCCCTAAAAAAAAAACAATACTGCGTGAGATACACTGAAGAAAAGCGCCAAACCCAAACTCAACAGAGGACAAGCATTACATTAGAACATTTAAAATACTACTATAGTAAACCTTACATCATTTGCTTTTGAAGATATGGACTAAGGGCTTCTTCTTTGTTTTTTTTAGCCGCCTTATTTGCGGCACTCTGCTTAACCTTTCTAGTCCGTGTTCCTTTGCGAGCGGCATAGTTCCGGATTGCAGTCTGAACCAAAGCTGGGCTAGGGCTCAGGAAAGATGACGATATTGGTAGGAAACATGATCGAGTTGAGATATTGAGAGCTCCAGACAAACGAAGGATAAGCCCTGCAAAGAGAGGTAAATAAAATAAGTTGAGAATCAATTAGTAACGACGACCAACCCACACATAATAGGGAGTTAAATAATCTGAGCTAAACACGTTTCCAGATGAGATTCTATTTGAAAAACTTTCAATACTGTGCTGTATTTCGTAGTTTTAAACACTCAGAACTGTTGTTCGGTTCATATGCAGTACAGAAAACATAACCTATTCTATGAGTTACTGCTGTTTTTAAATTCCAAAGCAACGTCAAAGGAAATCAACAGCAAGGCGGCTGTAGAAAGTGTGGTTGACAAGTAAATTAAATGAGATTTTGGCGTTGAATCGTGGTAAATACCTATATTTGGACACATTTTTAAGGGCAGCGGCACACTTCCCTGCCTTCCGAAACAAATGAGTGTTGTCGTCTGCACTTGCAGGCGGGGCGGGGGCGGGGGCGGGGGCGGAAGCATCTGCTGATAAGTGAGTTATTTGCCCTAAAAGCGCCTTGTCAATATTTTAAAGACAACCAGTTGAAAAAAACCGACAAAACAAAATCGCGCGGTGGTTCCAAAAACGGAAAAACCTTTACCCTCGGCCTATCGGTCGTGACGTGATGTGATAGCAGGGGTTGAACGTACAAGCTCAAGGGTTGTGTGTTGATAAAGCGCGGAGGTTGAGGGAAGAGCGGAGCTCTGGAGTCCGTTGAACAAAGAGGCTGTCACTGTCTGCGCCAGAGCTGTCTTCTCAGTTAGAGTTCCTGAGTGGTGATCCATCCACTCACCAGCAGAATGAACTGTCACCGGTCCCTGTCATTCGTGCGACGGCTGCACAATATCCACGCGAGGAAACTCTTGTACAGCGACTATGGCGAACCGTCGCAGGTGGTGAAGCTGGTAGAGGAAAAACTTGCTGCCCCGCAAAACAATCAGGTACAGTGTCCCTCCGAAGTTGGCACTTTAGGTTATGGGCTTATTTCATTCCATGTGCCCTGTATTTAAACTGCTTTTGATTCTGTGTTTTTGTATTATGTGCAACGTCTCACTTTAACTGTATGCGTTTAGATTGTCGTGGAGATGCAGGGGGCCCCAATCAACCCAGCTGACATCAACACTGTTCAAGGAGTGTACCCCATCAAGCCTGCCCTGCCGTCTGTGCCTGGAAATGAGGGTGTTGGCAAGGTGCTGTCTGTTGGGGACGATGTCAAGAACCTCGCTGTTGGTGACATTGTTGTGCCTCTTGAATTGGGATTAGGAACTTGGAGGACACATGGAGTTTTCAATGCCAGTAACTGGATGAAAGTGAGTAATGTATAGGAAGTGCCTACAGCTACTATTGCGTTTCGTATTTGCTCATATTTAACAAGCGGAATTGTTTTGCTTAGGTTCCTAATCAACTAGGCCTTGCAGAAGCTGCAACCTTGTTGACCAATCCACCCACAGCATACCGAATGCTGAAAGACTTTGTGTCTTTGAAGCCAGGTGATGTTGTGATTCAAAATGGAGCGAACAGTGCATGTGGTCAGTATGTGATTCAGCTATGCAAAGCATGGAATTTGGTATCTGTTAATGTGGTGAGGAACCGCCCCAACATAGATGAGCTGAGAGACTCACTATCAAAGCTCGGTGCCACACATGTTCTGACTGAGGAAGAGCTGAGGTAACCCAGTTCATTTGTTACTGTTTGTATATATTCTTCTGCCTATTGTACTGTTTGAAAGTAAAAGTACTAAAAACTTTCTCTTGCAGATCAACTAGCCTCTTCAAGTCTGGTGAGCTGAAAGCACCAAAGTTAGCCCTTAATTGTGTTGGGGGCCAAAGTGGTATGGAAATTTTACGCAAGTTGGAGCCGAAGGGAGTTCATGTCACATATGGAGGAATGTCTCGACAGCCTGTGACAGCGCCTACTTCCGCCTTGATTTTCAAAGATTACCAACTTCGTGGGTATTGGATGTCCCGCTGGAGTAAAGAAAATGCAACAAATCCAGAGAGAGCGAAAATGTTTGCAGAAATAACAGATCTAATGCTGAAAGGTGCTGTCAAAGCTCCTGCTCACAAGTTTGTACCTTTTAAGGATTATGAAGTTCCTTTAAAGAAAACCCTTGACATGAAAGGCTTCTCAGGAAACAAGTTTATTTTTACATTTGGTGATAATGTGTCATAGTACTTGTTTATCTGTGTTAGGTTGATCTATGAAGATGCATTGTTAACTATTGGCTGTGCTGTTGAAATGTACCCCAGATGGAGGCTTTTAATATATAAGAGATACGAAACCAAATTTTCAGTTTTATTTTACCCTTTGACCTAATTTATAATGTTATACACAATGTCAGAGACTGAGAACCATGTGGAGCAGTGGGGCATGGGTTTGGGTTGCGGGCCAGACAAGGTCTCGGGATTGCAAGGGTCAGGCAAGGGCACCCCCTAAAAAATCAATATACACCAGCAAGAATATTGGGGGGTGGGGCGAAATTTTAAGAGAAGAGAGATGGGGAAAATTTACCAAAAGATTAGGAGCTACAGGGGGGGGGGGGAGATTTTTAGTTTAATCAAATTTTATAAATAATTGTGCATGTAGTGTCACGAGTGTCCGGGAGGCCTCCCGGCCGACCCGTGTCTCTGCAAGCCCGAAGTCCCTTAACTCGGGGCGGGCCCTGAAGTGTGCCAAGCGCAGGGCGCGGGGAAGGGCCATAGCGGGAGGACGGCAGCGCGCAGCACTGCTTCACCGTCCCCGTCCCCTTGCCCTTGCGCTACCTGACCCGGGCTGAGCCACCCGCTTGGTCCCCAGCTGACTGGGAGGGGCTGGGCCAAGTCAGCCTGCTGGTCGCTACCCGACTGTCCTTCCCCCGGCAGACTGAACGCAGCACGTCGCCACCGCCACACGCACCCGCAGCCCTTTGCGGGCAAATATTATAAAATATTAACTTCCTAGTTGACTTAAAAGTATCAAGCGGGTTGTTGTGAGAAGTGACAGTGCCGGGACCTGTCTCTGGCCGCGAGCGAGCACTGCACCGCAAGTGACAGGGTCGGGTCAGTGGAGCGATGATTGACTTCATTCACAAATCCCCCTCCCCTGTCCCTCCCCCCGCGGCCCTCGCGCTCTTAACACTCCCCGACAGCATTTGAAGGAAAGATTATTTATATCCCACACGTGCATCGCTCTTCAAGGTCATTGGGTGCTGGGCCGCTAAAGCCCGCCTGTTGCCGGCACGGCGGCGGCCCGGCGGCAGGCGGCAGCGCTGGCGGTCCCGACGCTCGCCGCAAGATGGCGCCAGCGTCGGAGGCCGGCCACGCGGCAACGGTGGCAGCGCGTTCGCGGCCACCTTGCCGCTCCGCCGAGCTCAGTTTGATCGCCCCGGGACTCACGGGGGGCCTCCGCTTTCGAATAGGGCCTAAAGCGGGGACCTGCCCTCCGTCCCCGTGTCGGCGAGCCCCTGCCCGGAGCCCCTGCACCGTTGGCGGCCATCCCTGGCGGGGGGTGCCCGGGGTTGTCGCATGCGCGGTCCGGCTGTACCTCCGCGACGTCCCGAACCCGAACGCCGACCCGAGTCCCGACGAGGTGCCGAGCGGAGCGGAGCCGAGCCGAAGCCCGGCCAGCGCTAGTCTTTAGCCGGCCGCTACAGACGACCTGTCTGCTAAACAAGTGCTCCGGCCCGACCCGAGTCTCTCGCCATGCCAGACGAGCCGTGTTTTCGTCCGTGAAGGAAAACCACGACCCAGTGCACAGCGTGTGCCGGAAATGCCGTGACGCCCGCGCCGGCCGCGTGCGTGCGTGTGTCAGTCCCGTGCGCGTGCCGTGCCTGTGCGGCCCGTGCGCCGGCCGCGACCCGCGTTCGCTCCTAGACGTGACGAGATTTCGTCTGCCCGCGCGCACCCGCGTGTGTGGTGTGTTGGTGATCTGTGTGCAGTGGACAAAAGGATAACACATATATTCTCAGGCGCGCAAGCTCTGTGCGCGCTAGTGTGAGTGGCTAGTGTGTGTGTGGGGGGCGGCGACGGCCGTGGTGCTGTGCTACTGTGTTGGTAAATAAGTTCGACTGTGCTTCTGCTGCGCGGGGTGGCGGGGCGTGGGGGGCGGAGGAATTGTGTGGGGAAGGGGGGGGGGGGGGGACCGGCCGGCCCGGCCCGACCCGACCCGGCTCGGCTCGGCAGCAGACAGCTCAGCAGACGAGAGGAGAAGACCCCTCTCTCATTCCCCGCCGGCTTGGAAGCTGGTGTTCTGTCGTGTCGTGCTCATGTCACGGCACGCCGCTGCTGCCGCACGGTGCCGAAGCACGCGTGCGTGTGCGTTTGTACGTGCGCGATGAGTGCGGAGACGGGCGGGGTACGGTCACAAACTACGTGACCGATTTTAGACCGCTTTATCATGGCCCCTCGAGCGCTGCGCCGTCGCCGTGCCTCCCGGTGCTCCCGCGCGGTCCCCGCCCTCCCCCTTCCCCTCCCCGTCCCCGTCATGGCGCCCGGAGGGTAGGCAGCACGGGCTGCTTGGCGCACGCGTGTCGTGCGGGCTGACCTACCCCGGCGCTGGCGGGCGCTCTGAGAGCGGCGCCGCGGTTCGGGCATTGCGACGCACTTCCCGCGGGTCCCGTCGTTCCTTCGGCCATCCTGTACGCCGAGCTCTAGCACCGCTCTCGCAGCTCTGTCTCTCGCACTCGCGGGGCGTCCCGTAAGGAGTGAGTGAGTGAGGTGAGACGGCGCTGGGAAAGCACCGCCCGAACTTGGCCGGCTGGCCTCCCCTTGGGATTGACCCGTGGCCCGCCGGATCGCTCTGGCTGCTCTAGCCGATCCCAGTAGCCGTAGTCAGAAACGCAAACAGTGTCCGCATACAGTCAGCTGGCCGGCCTGCCGGCGGGCGTCCCCGCACGCCTGTCTGGACGGCACTCCTTCATGCCCGTCCCGACTCATTGCATTGCATCGCTTGCGTCCGCCTCGGCCCCCGGGTGGGGCGGCGTCGCCACGCAGTGTCCGCGGGATGCGGCGCGATGCGACGCGATGTGTGGCTCGGCTCCGCTCGGCTCGCTTCAAGCCGGTCGGGTCTCCCTGCTCCTCAGTGATCTGGTGATCGGGGTGGGGCGGGCGGCAGCGGGGGGCAGCGGGGGCCTCGGGGCCCGGCCATGGGCATGATCAGTCCGGCAGCGGCAGCATTGTTTTTGTGAAGGTTATCGGAGGGCTCTGCCGGCTCTGCAGAGCGGTTCTGGCTGCGCCCCCCCCCCCCTCTGGGTCCGGTCCGGTGAGGTCCGGCCGGGGAGGGGGCCGGCGCTGCTGCTGCCGCTGCCGCGGCGACGCCCCGCTCCCATGGCGGCGGCCACTACTAGTTGTTGTGCGGGCAGCGGGCCCGGCGGGCCGAGCGGCTGGCGGTGCTTGCGGTAGTGCCGGAGAGTGTCGAGGGGGGAGACGCGGACGCGGACGCTCCGCACCGGGAGGCACCGCGTCAGGATACGGGAGGCCGGGACCGAATCTCGCGCCGCGGCGGGCGTGCCTCCCTCCGCCGGGAAGTGTGCGTGTCTGACGCGAAGGATCTCCAGGGGCGCTCATGACTGTGGCTGCCCGCGGTGGACTCCCCTAGGTGGCCATGGGCGTGACAAGCGCCAAGGCGGGCGCGGCGCCGGGTCCGCCCCCACCCCCGCCCCCACCCGCGCCGCCCCAAGGCCCCTCCCTTATGCGCGTGTGCTTGGAATCGCTGTGCTTCACGTCGCAGCGGCTGCGGGGGGTGGACGACGCCGACGCAACGACGGGGCAGTCCCAGAGCCGGGCCCACAGCCGGGCCGGCGGGGCTGGAGGGACCGGAGGCAGCACCTCCGGCGCCGCCGCCGCGGCCAAGCAGCCGGCGCACCACCCGGCGCACCACTCGGCGCAGCAGACGGCCCTCGTCGTCGTCGACAACATGGGGTCCGTGCAGGAGCTGCACGCGCTGCTCGCCGACAAGGACGCCCGCATCAAGGAGCTGGAGGCGATGCTGCGCAAGCGCGAGGAGGACATGGTGCAGCTGCGCTCGCACCTCGACAAGTTCCAGTCCGTGTTCCCCTTCTCGTACCACACGCAGCTTAACAACAACCTGAGCCCGTCGGCGCCCTCCTCGCCCGGCGGGGGGCCGCCCTCGCCCGCGTCGTTGACGACGCCGACGGGGCCGCGGCCGCGCAAGCAGCGCGCGCAGGGCATCTCCGCCGAGCCCTGGAGCGATGAGCTGGACCTGCAGGACTTCCCCACCATCGACAAGAGCGACAGGTGAGTCACAGATGGCGTTTGTGTAGTGTGTATTTGATAGAGGGGCGCACCGCGGGTCCCCGCTGCCGAGGACGCGGTCTCCTCGCGGCCGCCTCGCACGCCGGGCGCCGGGGTGTGCGGTGCGGTGGGCCGGTGGGCGTGTCCGCCCGGTGACCGCCTCCTCCTGTGTTGTACCGCGGGCGTGAGCCGGCTGCCAAGAAGTGTAAGTTAGACTCGCAAATGAGAGTACGTCTATGCGGCCGCCCCCCCCCCCCTTCTGCTCTGTGTACAGCTCTCCGAGTATGAGAAACGCCTCGGCGCGTGTGTCGCCGTGTCTGTGCTGTCAGGCGCATCGCCGGCTGCTCGCATTCGTTCTCCGGACCGCCACATTCCTCACTCCTCTTCCTTTTCTCGCTTTGACGTTTCACTTCACGCCGGGCTGTGTCTCTCTCTCTCGCGCGCGGTCGTTCGTTTTCTTCGGCCCTTTGGCGCTCAGAGCCCTGCAACACGCACGGCACGGACAGCCGCAGTGCCGCACCATTGCGAGACGAAAATCAAATGAAGACTGCCGGACGTCTCTGCGACAGTTTTTACTCGCGGCGCTCGAGGTCCTGGCTGCCCCCGCGGTCTCCGCGGTGCCGCTTGGTCCGCGTTCCGCTCGATTCGCGCCGCGAACTCTGTATCACTCCGGCGTCGCGGAGACGTTTCGCGATAAATGAAGTGACAATCAGGCCTCTCTCCCTCCCTCCCTCCCTCCCTCCCCGGCCCGCCTCGCCCCGCTGTCTGTCTGCGCTCGGCGGCGCATGCAACCATGGCTTATGGCCGCCGGGCCGGCGGGACGCGCCCGAACCGACTCGGTTCCGTATCATTTTACGGAATGTTCGCAGAGCCGACGCAGGCAACGCGGACGGCACCGCTCTGCGCTGTAGTGTGACGTTAACGCCTGGCTCGCGGACATTGGCAGGCGTGGGGCCCGGCCCAGGCAGGACTCAAAGGTTAGGTTAGGTTGAGGTTAGGTTAGATTGAGGTTAGATTAGGTTGAGGTTAGGTTTGAGTCGTCCCTGGCCCGGCCTGCCCGCGCGTATGGCCGTGCCCGCTCGGACGCGGACCCCGCGGTTTGCCTAAAAGGTCTATTACTGTCCCGTGCCGCTTGATGATAAGATTCGTTATCGGCGCCCCGCAAGTGTCATTCTCCCAATTATGACGGAAGCGTCGCGGCGTGGCGCGGCGTGGGGCGGCGCGGGGGGGGGGGGGGGGGGGGGGCCTCCACTGCGAGCACTGCGAGTGACGGCCGCGGTCATCTGACGGGGGCGGCCGACGGGACGGCGGAGGCGGGAGGCTGTCTGTCTGTGGTCCGCGGAGACGCACACGGCGCACAGCGCACCGCGCCACTGCTGCCGCACTCCGCGCGGAACGGGCCGGCACTGTTTATAATTCCGACTCGGTGCGTCGGGTAAACGGGGACGCCGCGCCGCCGCCCGAGTTTTGGCAGCGGCTCATGCGGGGTAGGCACTCTTTATGGCGCGCGGCTCGGCGCGGCGCGGAGAGTTTGCTCTGCTTGTCATCACAAGGCGCGCGCTGCGCTGAGCCCCGCTGAGACGCGCCGCGGGGCGCGGAGGGGGGGGGGGGGGGGGGGGGGGGGGCAACTCCAGTACTAATGCAGTCGATCGCGCTTCCGAGTTATCTGTCCCGGACGGATCGGGCGGCTCCACTTTGTCTGGCCCCGGACACTCCGTGTGTCGCTGGCGGCTGTCCTTATCGGGCCCCGTGCTGTCCGCCCGCCCCCGCAGCCCTCGCAGCCCCCGCAGCCCCCGCAGCGGTGGCATACCGATGAGGCGGTGCCGACGACGATTAATACGTTGTTTTTAAACAATTCGCGGGTTGCGTAAAGTCGCACGGCTTATCGGGGGGCCCTGTCCCTCTGGCTGCGCCCCGCGCCCCGCAGCCCCGCAGCCCCTCCCCGCTGCGCTGCGCTGTCACCCTCTGCCGGGGCCCGCCGCTATCTTGTCCAAACAGAGAGGAGCACTGCGAGGGCGCCGCGCTGCGTGTGCAGCCTCGCTGAGGGCGCCGAGGGGAAGGGCGCCGGCCACCTGCATCGCCGGCCCGGACTGTTGCCGCCTATAATCAACGGGTTAGACGGTGGTTGACGGGTCAGCGGCGACCAGAGTAGCCGAGAGGAGCGGGGGGGGGGGGGGGGGGGGGGGGCAGCGCGCCGCCCGATACGCTCTAGGAACTGCCCAATCAGCCGTCCGATTAGATTTTATAACCCAGTTTTTGAATAGAGCACTCCGGAAGTGGAACCAACTAATAGTGAAGAGAATGGTCTCCGCTGCTAAAAGTCGGCGTCAGTGTAGGAGGCGGCGGCGGCGGCGGCGAGGCGGTAAAAGTGACCGTGGCAACGCGGCCGGTTCTGTGCGGCCTTCGCGGGATTACGGCGTTCTCGCTCCTAATTAATGTGCCCTCGCCGTATTTCAAATATACGGACGAGTCTCTCTGTCTCTCCCTGACTGTCTCTCTGTGAGGCTGCCGGATCGCGGTGTCATACGCGCTGTGGCATTTGTAGAATCCCCCCCCCCCCCCCCCCGCCGCTGCCGGCGCGGCGGCGTGCGAGCTCCTCTCCTCGTTCCTCCTCTTGCCGCCGCCCGCTGCTTGCCGCCCATGGCATCCACGGCGCCCACCCTCCCACACCCCGGACGGCCGGCCCGGCCCGGCCTGGCCTTGACACGCATCCGAGGAGGTGTCGGGGTCCGTGCCGTGCCGTGCCGTGCCGGGGCTCCGCTGGGCTCCGCTGGCTTCGCACGGCCACGGTGATTCGCGCCGCACAGGTGGCTGGCGAGCGCCTGCGGACGCCTGCGGACGCCTGCGGACTCCGGGGTAGGCCGGCCCGCACGACGCGCGCGTGCACGGCAGTCTGGGCTGCCTACGCAGCACGGCGCTTTCCGTGTCCACAGCCCCGGAGGTTCCTGTTTGCAATGGTGCCGTCATAAGCAGACCCTGTACAACTTTTTTTTACTTTTAAATTTAAGATTCAAATGAAAAACAAACAAAAAATTCCAGCGCCTGGCCTACGGCGACTAAATAGTTTGATAATGAATTGTAGATGGCTCCTTGCTTCGCTCGAGCTTTTATAAAAAGGCCGTGTCGGAAAATAGGGTATTCTGGTGGTAGCTGAAAACGGAAGCGGGAAAGGGGCAACGGCGGGGAAAACCGGAGACGGCTCAAAACGGAAGTAGAAAACGGTTTATGTCGGGAGAAAGGGTATTCTGGAGGAAGTTCATATGCGGGAAAAAGGTATACAGTAGTGAGCTCCAGGATATTCCGATACCCTGCGTTGCGTTTCGGCATGTGCTCCTGAAGCGTTTCCTTCCCCTTCCGCGTGGCGACATTGTCTTCCTCGCGGGACTCTGCGGGGCGCGGCCGGCAGCAGGGCGGGTCCGGCCGGTCCGGCCGCGGCGCGAGCTGCTGCCAACGCTGCTGCCAAGCTGCAAACGCTGCTGCCAACGCTGCTGCCCAAGCAGTGCCCTGCCAAGAGTGTGGCGGATAGCCGCGGCCGCGGCCCGCTGCTTGGCGTCAGCTGACTTTTGAGGGGACTTCCTGATGATTGTGCTGCAGCGTTGGGGCCGCGGCGGGACTATTTCCGTCGCTGTCATCCACACCTGACGCCTAATTATACGGGTGCGGGCGCCGCGCCGCACTCGTGCCTGCTGTGCCGGTGCCGGCCGGCGGCGTGCCTGTCGGAGGCTTCGACAACGGCGGCGGCGGCGGCGGCGGCGGCGGCGGCGGCGGCGGCGGCGGCGGCGGCGGCGGCACTGTCTGCGGCGGCCCCCCCGCTGGCCCGCCGCCCGGCCGCCGCCGCCCCCCTTGGCTCGGATCGGCGTTGCCGCCGGGAGAGATGCTGGAATAAGCTTTGCATCCTGTTTTCGTCTCGTCCTTTGGTTATGCCGGCCGGAGGGGTCGGGAGGGGGAGGCTCCGGGGAGGGGGAGGGGAGGGGAGTGGGAGGGGGAGGAGAGTGGGCTCTCCTCCCTCCAGCTCCCCTTTACGCCCGCTGGCAGCATAAGCGTGGTGTGAGAGTGCCTGCGGTACACACACACACACACACACACACACACACACACACACACACACGTGTGCGCTGCCGCCGCCTGCCGCAGCAGAAGCGTTTGGGTGCCACGGCATGCAAATCGCGGGCAGAGGCGGAGCCGTGCTGCGGTGTCAAGACGAACAGAGTGGAGAACGGGTTGGTGACCTCCCGCGCGCAGGTCCCCCCCCCCCCCCCCCCCCGGGCCCCCTCCCCAAAGCTCCTCCCGCCCCACTACAACTACTAGGACGCTCCCACCAGAGTGCCCGTCCGCCCGCCCGCTCGCCAGCCACGGCTAATTTTGTCCCTGAAAATTCTTCCTTGTTGTGTGGGGCGCTGCTATATATAATGTCCTTCGTGAAATGCTTTTTTTTTTTTTGCCTGTGGCTAGGACGGGGTGGGGCGGGGCGCTGCAGCGCGCTGGTGGTACTCCTGCAGCCTCGTTGGGCGCGTCGAGACGGAAGAAAAAGTTACGAAAAAACAAAACTCGGACACAAACCCCAAGGCCTAAGAACTCTACTAGTCTAGAACTGGTGGAAACGTACGAGTTTCCTGCCTGGATGGGGGGGAGTAATCCGCGCCTTCCGACGTCGCTCGCTTATCTGGGTGATTTTCACCGGGACATCGTTGGCCGTCGCCCAGCCGCGGGCCGCGCGCGGTCCCTCTCGGCGCGGGCGTTAACACTTTTCCTTTTCGCTGCTGAGCCCGGCGGGGCCGGCGGGGCCCGGCGGGGCCGACGCGGGTAGCGGGCCGTCTGACGAGTGGGGCGGCTCTGGCAGCCTCCGCGGCGGGCCCCGGCAGGCCCCGGCAGACTCCGGCTCCCGGCGGTTCATTGACTGGAGGGTGACGGCGCTCGTGTGCCGTTTGCGGACGTCGAATCGAAACTCGCGCTGAAAAGGGGTCTTTCACTCGAAAGATAAATAAATAGGTAAATAAATCGGAGACGGAAAGAAAATCGGGAAAATGAGAATGTGTGAAGCGAGTTGAGGCAAAGGAGGAGGAATCGTAGAAAAAAGAAATTCAGAAAAAAATGTTAAACAGTTTTTTTTAATAGTAAATAATGGTGAACGCTGGGGGGCTGCCGGCGGGGTGGCGCCAGCGCAGGCAGCGGCGCCCGGTGCAGCCTCATGTCGCGTGCGGGGAGCGTGGCTGGCCAGTGTCGGGCTGCGCTCTGGACTGGACGGGCCGAGGATCCCCAAGGCTGCCCCGCAGTCATTGGCATAACTCATCTTTGATGGGGCCAAATGCCCCGTCCCCCCGTCGCCCCCGTCCCCCCGTCGCCCCCGTCCCCCGTTCCCCCGACCCCCGTCCCCCGTCCCCCCACCCCCGTCCCCCCGTCCCCCCGTCCCCCCGTCCCCGTTCTCGGCAGCAGGCCTAGGGGAGGCCTCACGGCTCACAAGGGAAAAACGACGTCCTCGCCAAAATGTGGGTGATAAACTTTCCTCGCCAAAATTTTGGTTCATTTACTTGGCCTTTCATATTCAGTTTACGCATACGAGCGCAGAGCTTGGTCGACGTGCGTTCGCCACATGAACAAAATTGGTCAAAGGTCGCTTATAAGTTGCACTCTTGGAGTGCGTCTGTCTTCGCGTCGGCCGCGTCTGCGTCGTCTTTGAATACGGCGGAGCCTTGTGGCGGTCAATTCCTTTTGACGCGTGTGGGGCCTGCCTGGGCCTGCCTGGGCCTGCTGGCCTGTCCGGGTCGAGCCCAGCCGAGGCAGACGAGGCGGGCGGGCGGGCGGGCCAGACGAGCCGGGGCCCAGCGTTGAACTCTACCAATTCCCTTAGTGGGCGACCCGAGCCTTCCCAAATAGACGGCCATGAACACCATCAGCCAGCGTCACAGTGGCAGGCGTTTCAGTTTGTGCCATTCGCTTCTGTTCGCTTTCGGGGGGGGGGGGGGGGGGCACACTGTGTCGGTTCGCCGACATGCGCGATACGCGTGGTCGGCCCCGAAAACGTCCCGAACTCCGAGGACATTGATGGTGCCGGCGCGTGTCTCCTGCCCCGCCGTGCCGCCGCGCCGCCGCGTGTCTGGGCTGGAGTTTGGGTCTTGTGTTTGGCGGCGGAGCCGACCGGCGCCTCTGTTGGCGGCTGCTCGGCCGCTTCGGAGAGTAGAAGAGTAGTTCTTCCCGTGCCGTGTGCGCGTCGGGCTCCTCCGGCCAGAGAGGCGGCTCGGGGACTCCGCCCGTCGTCGGCTGTCGCTGCCGACCCTGACGGAGGCCTCGAAGGGCCCGCGCTGTGCCCTGTGCCGCGCCCGGGCGCAGGGCCGGGCCGCACGCAGAGGGGGCACGCCCCAAAGGGCCCGCAGTGTGTGCCGGGCGCGTGTCTCCTGCCCCGCCGTGCCGCCGCGCCGCCGCGTGTCTGGGCTGGAGTTTGCCCCCCCCCCCCCCGGAGCCGTGCGTAGCGGGCCGTCACGTCCCCGCTAGAGAGACTCTGAGTCTCTCTCTCTCTCTCTCTCTCTCTCTCTCTCTCTCTCTCTCTCTCTCTCTCTCTCTCTCTCTCTCTCTCTCTCTCTCTCTCTCTCTCTCTCTCTCTCTCTCTCTCTCTCTCTCTCTCTCTCTCTCTCTCTCTCTCTCTCTCTCTCTCTCTCTCTCTCTCTCTCTCTCTCTCTCTCTCTCTCTCTCTCTCTCTCTAGTGCCCGCCATCCCACCGGTCCCGAGCTCGCGGACTCGGACCCCAGCATGATTCGGCCCGCCCGGTTGGTTCCGGTCCGCTGGGTAACCTAAACACGCCCCCCGCCCCCCTTCCCACCCGACCGATCCATCCGCTCTCCTATGTCCACCTCCTCTCGCACGCCAGACCCTTATTCGGCACGTTCGGAAACTGTCGGCGGCGGCACCTCCGGCAGCGCGGGCCGGTGCCGCTGACGCCTGCTGGGTAGGCAGCCCGCGGCGTGTGCGCGCGTGCGTGCGGTGCGGGCCGGCCTACCCCGGCGTCCGCAGGCGCAGCAGGCGTTGGCGCGCGGCGCGCTTCACGGACGGGTGGCCGCGCTGTGCGGCACTCGGCGGTGTCCTTGGGAGTAGATATGGGGGCGACGGCGACACCTCCGCGAGAGGCGCGGGCGGCGCGGGTCACAGAGCTCTTACCCTGACCGAGGCCGCGTCCGCCGACCTGGCGCCAACAAGAGAGGACCGGTGGTGGCGAAGGCTTTCGATGAGGTGCGGCCGGCGTGGCCCCCTGCGCCGGTGGGTAGGCAGCCCATCGGCCGTGCCGTCCTGGCCTCCCCCCACGCTGCCCACACCCACCCTGCCGGTGATGTATTATTCGCCGGCCGCTGCCTTGATTGCCTGGATCATGCATTTAGATGAGGGCAGAGGGGAGTGCCGGCGGCGCGGAGGACCCCTCGAGATGCGCCGCCAGGACCTTTCCACTGGTTTCAGTTTTGCGATGTCCCCCCCCCCCCAAAAAAAAAAAAATAAATTCTGTCCGGTTGTTGATCTATTGACATTGTTCTCTCCCCTTGACGGGTTTTAATGTGCCTTTTTTTTGTGACAATCGGCAGCATTGTGCTCGTCACCCTTTTATTAAATTTATTTTCTTTTAAATTTGGCAGCAAGTTGTTGCAAAACTGGGAGTCTGGCCGGCGCTACTGGGAAGGAGGCACGCGGGCCCCGCCGGCGGCACGCAGCGGTGGCGTGCGGAGATCTCGCAGCGGTCGACGTTGTTTTCGTTGCGATCGCCTTCGCGCGCGGAGCACGCCATGCCGCTGCCGCCACTGCCACGGTCGCCGGCCGCCAGCAGGCATGCGTTTCTAGGAAGGCGGCCGTATCCGCTACGTGTCCGTCACCGGCGCTGCCCCGGGGTGCCCCGCGGTGCCCAGAGGTGCCCCGGGATGCGTTGCCCTCGAGAGCAGGCCCTGCCGTGCCCTGCCGTGCCCTGCCTACTCCGTCCGGTCCCGTCCCTGCTACGGAGAAGGGTTTTGCCCTCGGAACGTTTTGTTTACCTTGGACACTCTTCTCTGAGAGCATTTGCAGGCTGGGCCCGTCCGCGGGGCGGGGCGGCGCAGCGCGGTGCGGGTAGGAATGTCGGGCTGCTCAGGGGGCGGTAATTTCGAGTAAACTAAATCTTTAAAAAAAAAATTACGTTAAAAATGACAAAAAAAAACTAGTTCATTTTCTTCGCAGGTTTTGGGAATAGTCTGTTCGCCTGTCGGCACTGTTTGAAATTGACTCCGCTTTTACGACATTTGTCGTATGTGAAGAACGCTGCTCGTTCAGAAACTCGCTAGAAAAATTAGTAGATTTGTACGACGGCATTTTGGACACATGGAGGTTCTGGAGGCAGAGACGATGAGGACATGAATGACGGCCCGCGCCGCCGGCATCGCGTGTCCGCAGCCCCAGCGCCAGCGCACAGGTGTTGTGGGGCCGGAGGCGCGCGCGGCGCCGTCCGGCCGGCCACCCTTCCTACACGGCGGCACGCGTCAGGCCACGCCACACGCCACACGGCGCGGCCCCGCGGCCCCGCGGCCGTGTCCAGCCAGGAGGCTCGTGCACGTTGGGTTGCCTGTCCGCCAGGGGCGCTGCGGGGCGCTGCGGGGCGCCGCCGCCTGGCTGACTTGTGAGGTGCGGGGTGGGACGGCCTGCAAGCCCGCGGGCTGGCGGGCGATCGGCGCTACAAAGGGGAAGTTTGTGCTTCCTCTCCTTTCGGCGGGGAGCGGGCCGGTGGGCCGGTGGGCCGGCGGGCCGGCGGGCCGCGGGAAATGAATCCTTTGAGGAGGCGGCGTGTGCTGGGAAGTGCTCTGTTTACAGGCCGAGTGTTTCGCGCTGCAGCCGCGTGGCGCGCTGCGCGTGGCGTGCGCGATCCGTTTCATCTTAGATTGCCCCTGCTGTTACGCCCGCCCTGGCGTGTAGCCTATGGCGCCCGCCTCCACTTCGCCGCTGTTTTCGCTTGCGTTCAGCTCCGCGCGCTCTGACCCTGCTGCCTCTCTCTCTCTGTCTCACTGACCCCGCTGCCTCTGTCTGTCTCGTTCGCTCGCGGTCGGCGCGGCCCAGCGGACCGGGTCCCTGTCCCCCCCCCCTCTCTCTCTCACACACACACACAAACTCCGGGCGCCCGTAAACGAAGCGCCCGCAGGCGATTAGCGAATTTCTCGGTTGGGGATATGTGGGGCAAGGTCCCCCCGCTGGGTTATACAAGAATGAGAATAATGTATCCCGCTCGCCGCCCGCGTACCCTGTCCTCCCGAAAAGCGGCGCGGCGTCCGGAGACTGGTGATCCAGGAACGTGACATCACGCTCCAACGGATGTGACGTGTCGCAAGCCTTCGAACGCTGTGTCGCATTCGTTTAAATATGATGTCATATTCGTTTTAATGTGACTTGTGAGAAAGACGCCCGATTATCGCTCGAACGAATGTGACACCACAACCACATCCCGAGGAATGCGACACTGCTTGTCACATTCGCTGGAACGCGAATGTGTCACACTCCTGGATTACCAGTGGACCCTGCTTGTGTCCGGGTCGCACCGAGACTACGGGGATCATGTCATCGCGGTCCAATTTGACAGGGCCTTTTTCTAGTCAAAATTCTGGGATTCGCGGCTTGGCGACGGAATTCCGAGCCAAAGTCTGGGCTGTGGGCTGTTGTGGAGGCTCCGGGGGAGGGCAGCCGCGGCAAGTGCTTGGCGTGGGGAGGGTGCCTACGAGGCCGCGCGTAGCCGTGGAGGCCGCGGCGGGCAGGGGACGGGAGGGGAGGGAGGAGGAGGCGATTTGATAATTTGTCTCCGCCATAAAATTATACACCACGAGCCGCGACGCACCGGGTATTGCACGCAAGATGATGATTGGCGGAGTGGGAAGAAATGGAGGACCGGTTGGCGGCGCGGTGGCGGCGCGGTGGCGGCGCGGTGGCGGCGCTGGTGGGGGTTCCGCGGGCTCTCCGACATAACAATATGTGCTCGCCGTCTAATCCATATTCGTCAGGCCGAAATCCTCGTGGGCGCCCCGCGTCCGCTGCCGTGGTGCCGCGCGCCGCCGTGAGGCGCGCTTGCACGGAGTGCGTGCCGTCGCCGCTGCCCCGATTGGAGTATTAGCATTTCTCTGTCCCTGGGCTACTTTTTATATACCCCGCTGTCTGCAGCGCTCGCCCTGACGAGGTAAAAAGAAAGAGAGAGACTGAAAATCTGCCTGGGGGTCCACGGCATAAAGGTCTGGTAAAGAACAGCTGTCTTTGAGAGACGGAGTTTCCTCTGCGTATGCGTTTGGAGGCTTCGAGTAGAACTGGAGGCAAATAGATCGGAGGGCCGGCTCGGCTGGATGAGTAATGCCGCACCGGCCGGATCGGCCCGGCGTGATAGTTTCAATAAATTACTGAAATTGCGGACGAGTATATATATATATACATACATACGTGTATGTGTACGCCATTTTCTTTTATTGCCCCCGCCGGTAGCGAAATTGCATTCCTGCATCGGGTAAGTAGATTAAATGGGGTGGCCGCCGTGGCCGCGGGTTGGTGCGGCTCACGCGTTACCCGGTCGTCGGCCCCGGCCTGACCTCGGCTTAGACCAGGTTGACCAGGACGACCGGGAGGGCCCCGACGGCACGGCCGCGGGGGGAGGCGCTCGTCCAGTGGTCCAGCGGCACGGTGGTCACGGCCTCCTCCCGAGCGTCGCAGCGCCCCAAGAGAAGCCCATACGCCCCACGTACGTCCACACACGAGAAGCAGGAAAGGGGTGGGCGGCGACTTCGGAGGTGCCGGGCTGGTCGTAAACCCCGCATGATGTATTGGGCGATGCGTCAGGGGTCCCCGTGGATTGAGTGAGGGTGACTGTTGCTTTGCCGGCGCCCTCCGCGGGGGAGGCCGGGAGGCTGGGCGTGGTATGGAGATGGCCTCGGCACGGCCGGCACCGCCCCGTGGCCACGATCACGGCGCTTGATGAGGGACCGGTAATGAGTGTGCCGTATCAGCGGCGGATCACTCTCGCGCAAAACTCATTTCGATGTTTTTCCCGAGGGGGAGAGAGAGAGATGGAGAGGACGCACACGCCCCGCCACGGGCGGTCCGAGCGGAGCCCAGCGGAGCCCCGCCGCCATCACCACCCGTGGGTCGCGCCGAATCCTCGTTCATTACTTAAGATTTTTCGCCGCGCGGTGTCGACGGTTTGAATTGGCGCGTTTGATGTGAAACTCGAGTCGTGTAGGGGGCGCTGCGCCTCGCGCTGGCCGCCGCGGGGGGATGCCTCGCCTCGCCTCGCCTCGCCTCGCCTCGCGGGTCACGGGGCGGCGCGGGCTCTGTTCTGCTCTCTGCGCTGCTCTGCGCTGCGGGCGCGGACTGGCCGTGTGCACCGTGTGGCAACGCGGCGGCGGCGTGAGGCCGTCGCGGATATTCTGCGCGTCCGCCGCCATTGTCAGGCGTAATGCTCGTGGCGACCGTCGCTGCCACCACCACCACCACCACCACCACCACCACCGCCCTCTGGGCTTAATAGTACGACAAGTAGTGCCGATATGGGTCGGCCGCCGCGCGCGCGCGTGTGTGTGTGTGTGTGTGTGTGTGTGTGTGCCCGCACTGTCGCCGTCAAATAATCGCTTGCGACCGTCCCGCGCGCGCGTCGTGCGAAATGAAAAATAATAATAATAATAACAACAACAATGATTAAGATATAACAAAGAGTGAAGAATAAGAAAGGAGGGGAAGATTGGCAACCGGCCTTATTGTCTGCGGCGACAATGATGGTGATGGCACCGCGGCTGGAAGGCCGCACACGTCAAGGAGGGCCTGCGAAAGGTAAATGAAATGTGCTACCCGCAGAGAGCGGCGCGGGGCGGCGGGTGCCTCGCCGACGGGTGCCGTGCCGAACCCGACGCGCCCGGAGCACCCGGAGAGTCCGGCGGGGAGCCCGGCCCGGCGGCGTCCCCTGCGCGCACCGCGCCTGCACCATGACGGCGTCCCGGGGCGGATAAGCACACGCGAACGAGGCGTTAATGACAATAACGCCCGTTTTTACTGTCCGCTTGGCTGCGGCTGCTGTGTCTCGTTTAGGGCGGGGGCTGCCCCGGGAATCGTTTATTGCGAAACTGTCGGCAACCCGGGGCCACGCCGCACCCCTGAAAAGGTGTGGCCCCGGCTGCGCAGCGAGCTCACCCCGTCACGGGAGGGGTGGTGCCGGTGGGGCTGTCTCTCCGCGGCGCCGGGGGAGCCCTTGCCGCCGCTGCCTTGATTGCCGGGCCAAAAGGATCGCCGCGTCCAGCCGGTCACATTACTGTGCGTCACGCCGTAACCTTCGCGTAATGCCCCGCCCGGCCGGGCCTCGGCTCAACCCAGAAAGGCTGCTGCCGGGCTGATCCGCCCCTCCCCCCCCCCCTCACTCTCTTCCTCTGTGTGTGTGTGTGTGTGTGTCGCTGCTGTGCGTGTCTCTTACTCTCCTTCCCTCTGTCTCTGTTTCTCTGTCTTTCTGAATAAATTTTTTTTTGTCGGTGGTAGGCTGCTGGTGAAATGCCTCTAAAGGCCTCCGATCGTGGGGCCGGAGAGAGGAGGGGGAGGGGTTTTGTAAAATCGCGAAAACCCGCCGTATTGAGTTGAACCTCAATTTGGCCGCAACTTGGATATGTCGGAACTGTCGGTGCCGTATGAGTGGGTTGGGGCGGAGGGCCTCGCGTGGGGTTCGTCTTGGCGGGGCCTCAGTGAGTCCGCTCGTCCGCACCTGCCCCGCCCCCTTATCGCCGCGCCCCCTCCCCCCCTTTCTCTGTGCGCACCTTCCTTCCCTCCCCCTCCCCTCCTCCGCCCGCCGCTGCGCTGCCCAGGGCTGGGCGGGCTGGGTGCGCGGGCCGCGGCCGGGAGGAGACGCGGATCGGCTGCCGTTGTGTTGTGTTGTGCCGTGTTCCCCTGAGCGCGCGTCGCGTCGTCCTGTCCACGCTCTCGCAGCGCCCTGCTCCTGCGTCGTGTCGCGTCGTGTCGCGTCGTGTCGCGTCGTGTCGAGTCGCTGCCGCGTGCGTGTGTGACGCTTCCGCTTGCCGGTGGACGGACTGTGCGCCCCTTTTAAGCGCGGCGGTGCTGCGCGGCGGCGGGGTTTTATTTCAGTTGAAGCGTTGTGACCGGCTGCTGTCACTGCTGCCGTGAGGTGTGGGCCGCTGATCTGATCTGATCTGATGTGATCTGACCTGATCTGCTCTGCTCTGCTTTGATCTGCTCTGTGCGTTTCGTGGGGTTCGGCTCGACTCGATCGAGAGATGATGAGATGAGATGAGGTGGAAGGAGAGGAGTGCGTGTCCTCGGACTAGCTGCGAGGCGATGGCCCGTGGCCTCGGCTGCCTCGGCCGCTTCGGCCGGAGGCGGCGGACCGCGGTGACCAGGGGACGGTGGGGGTCTCCGAGGGCGTCTCCCGTCCTTCTGCGTGCTCCCGGCCCCGCCCCGCTGCCCCTGTGCACTGACCTCTGTCGCCAGCGTTGTGTTGTGTTCTGTTGCGCCTTCGGCCGAACTTCTTTTGGCGGTCGCCGGTAAATTGGAATCTGAGGCCGGGCTGCCGGGCGGCGCACGGCTGGCTGTGGGCTGCTGCGCGGCTGGAAAAATTCATTACGGTATCACGCCTATCTCATTTTCTCCGCGGGGCCCGCGTCGCCGTTGTCGAGAGAACAGGTTTTTCTTCCATTACTAAACATCCTTTCCGATCCGTGTGGAGGTCCAAAACGAAACAAGAAAAGGAAATAAAAAGCAGGAAAGGTTTTGATTTTTGGACGTGTGTCCTTTTGGATGCAGCAGCCGCCGCCGCAGCCAGCCAGTCAGCCAGTGGGCGCGGCGCGACCGGGGCCGTGTCGCACGATCCGGAGGAGAGAGAGAGAGAGGGGGGGGGGGGGGGCAGAAAGTAGAGTAGCCGATGTAACGTGGTAATTGGCTAATTATCTTGGCAGCCATCGGGGAATCCGATGGGACGGCGGCGTCTGGCCGCTGATTCCGACAGGCCGGTCCAGCGCGACGCAGTGCGGTGGGCGCGACCCTCGCGGCGACCGTTGCGTAACCCGTGTAGGCTCGGGCTGCCGCTGCGGCCGCGGCGGCCGCTGCCCTTTGGGTCGCGGGACCGCGGGACCCGCCAAGGCACACGAGTATCGGCGCATAACTTGCGGGAAGCGGGATTACAGCGCGCCTTACACACTGCAAAGAAATGCGGCGGCGGCCCTCCGGTGCCGCGGACTCGCTCTCTGTCTCTTTCACTGTCTCCCCCTGTGTCTCCCCCTGTGTCTCCCCCTGTGTCTCCCCCTGTGTCTCCCCCTGTGTCTCCCCCTGTGTCTCCCCCTGTGTCTCCCCCTGTGTCTCTCCCTGTCTCTCCCCTGTGTCTCTCTCTCTCTGTCTCTCTCTCTGTGTCTCTCTCTCTCTCTCTCTCTGGGTCTCTCTCTCTGTGTCTCTCTCTGTGTCTCTCTCTCTCTGTGTCTCTGTGTCTCTCTCTGTGTCTCTCTCTGTGTCTCTCTCTGTCTCTATCTCCTCTCGCATCGGCATCGACGGGGAAGGGAAGTTTCGTCATTGTTCGGCCCGTCACGTGGCGGTCGGGTTCCGGCCGCCGCCGGCCCACCCCGGGCACCCCGGGCACCCCGGCCGGCTCCAATGATATGATATATTCGTTCCAGCGGCCGCACCGGTTGCTCGTTATTTTTACACATCCCCCTTCTCTCCCCCTCCCTCTTTCTGGGTTGGGCCGGGGTCCGGCCGCCAGCAATCGGCTGTGTTGTGTTGTTGCGACTCGTGGTCGTCCGATTCGCATCTTTTCAAAGGGTTTACGAGGCGAGACCCGGGAGACCCTGGCGGCGCGAGGTTCTCGCGGCCCTGGGCCCTCTCTGCTCCGGGCCCCTCGGCCGTGGGGCCCCGGTATCTGCACGTGGGGCGGGGCTGGGCTGGGCGGCCGCCTGCCGCTGCACCGCCTGCACCGCCTGCAGCGCGCACTCCTTCGTGTCCCCGCGGGTCGTCATCGCGGCCAGCAGCGCGGCCGGCCGGCAATAACTCATCGCATCGGCTGCTCGCTCGCGCTCGCGCATGTTGCTAAGTGAAAAGCGTGCGGCGCGCGCTGCGCGATAAATTTCTATTTTGTCGGGCGGAGAGGGGCTCGCCTTCTTGTCGGTTGCCGGTCGCCAGTTTTTGCAAGGCTTTAAGGGGGGTGGTGGGGGGCGTGCATATGTGGCCGCCCCCCGAAGATGGATGTCGCGGCGGCTGGTCCGGCCGGCTGCTGCGCTGCGCTGAGCTGCGGTGCTCAGCGGCGTGCCCGCCTCGTGACGAACCCACGCAACTGCGGCGCGTGCGGCGCGTGCCGTGTGGTCCGCGGACAATGCGCGGCGCACGCCGGAGCGGTCCTTGCGGTCGGCGGGCCGGGGGCGGCGGCCGTGACCACAGCGGCGGGGACGGCGGGGTCCTTGGGGACGTCGGCGTTAGGGGGAACACGGAACGCACAGAGCAGACCAAGTGGACGGAGGCGCAGAGGAGGAGGAGAAGCGTCAGCCGCAGTTTTCTTTTTTTTCGACGTGAAATTTGGACCGCGCACTTGCCACCCGCAGTGCGCCCTTCTCGCTGCCATGGCGACGACGGCGACGGCGGTCACCCCCGGCAGCGGCGGCGTGGCCGCGACGGCCGCCACGGTGGCGGACCTGGAGCGCCTGCTCGGGGCGCGCAACGACGACCTGCGGCGCCGCAACGAGGTGATCCGCTTCCTGCAGGACGAGCTGCAGCTCAAGGAGACGCGGATCCGGGAGCTGCGCGCCGAGCTGGACAAGCTGCGGCAGGTGGTGCTGTCGCAGCCGCGCGGCGCCGCCGCCAGCCCCAGCCGGGGCTCCAGCCGCGGCTCCAGCCCGCTGGGCTTCCTGGCGCCGCTGCTGCGCACCAAGCGCCAGGCCATCTCGGCCGAGCCCTCCCGGGACCACCACCCCGTCGAGAAGGTGGACAAGCCCGACGCGTGAGTAACCGGCGTCCTCCGCCTCCGCCTCGCGGACGGCCGCCGCTCCTGCCTCACTGTTTTATAATTGCCTCTGCGTATCTGTCCGCGCGCCTAAAATGCCCGCCAGCCGCGCGCAGGCCGCTGCCGACGCCGACTGCGGGTCGATGGCTGGTGCGCGGCCGGCCGGGATAAATTATAGTTTGTTGTTACTCTGATATCCTTGGGGAGATGGCATGGGTTTGCCTTGGCGCGTCGCTGGCCTATAAGTCACTGTGGCCGGGGGCCGGGCCGGGCCAGGAGGTTAGCCGCGGCGGAGGACGGTACGCGGGACGCACTCGCGGCCCGCTCTGTACCTTCCTGCCGCTCTGCCGCTCTGCCCGCTCCGTCGCGAGGTGCCGGTTTTTATTAGGGCCCCGGGCCCCCTGCGCGCCGCGCGTCCGCCGCGGCGTCCGCCTCGCTGGCCGACGTCCGCGTGTCCCGCCCCGCCCTCGGCCGGGGCCCCGGGCCCGGAGGCTAAAGGCTGGCCGGCCTGCGCCGCTGCGCCGCCGCGCCGCCCGCTCAGGGACGCTAGCGACGTGACGATAGCGCAGGAAGTGGAGTTCTGCTGTACGGCCCAACCCAACCCGACCCGACCCGACCCGGCTGGGTCAGTGGGTTTGCACACACGTGAACGCACACGCCCACTCGCGAAACCTCGCGCGCCCGCACACACACACACACACATACACACGCACACACACACACAGACACACTTGCTCACGCACGCACATTCGCGCACCCGAGCGCCATAAGAAATACGATCTTTATTATGACGTCGTCCATAAAGTACGCCTCCCAATTTCGCCAGCCCTAATCTGCGATCGCTCGCCGTGGACGCCTGCGGACGCCGTGGTAGGCCGTCCGCACGGCACGCGCGCGGGGCGGGTCGTGCGGGTGCCTACCCCGCCGGGCGCGCGGCGTGGGGCGGCGTGGGGCGGCGTGGGGCGGCGTGGCGCGGGCCGCCCGTATCCCGGCGATCTCGATGCACAGTACGCCTGCCGTGGTGTCGCGCCGTGACGGGCGGCGGCGGGGCGGCGCCGGCCGGCCGGGCCCCCCGAGTGGGTCGTGTTTGGGTGTCCGTCGGACAGGACGGTGGCGGCCGGTGGCGGCCTGACGTGCCGGGCCGGCCCCGGGCCCCGTCCTCACGCGTTGAGATAGGGCTGTAATGAGCTTGCCTACCGGCTCACCCGCCCGCCGAGCCCCGCCTTCTTCAAGCTTCCTTCTTCTTTTTCCCCCTTTTTTTTACTGCCGACTTTGCACAGTGATTCGGTGTGATCCTGGAACCGGTCTGCGAGGCACGCGGGCACGCGGACTGCGGGCGGGACACGGCGGGGCACGGCAGGACAGGGCCCGGCTGCGCTGGGCGGGCACCCTTGGGCTTGGAGTGGCGGCGGCGGCCCGTCGGCGGCCCGGCCGGGGTTGTCCCTAAGCGCCGTCCGCCGCCCGGGATGCCGCCGTCCGCGCTTGTGTCGTGTCCTCGCACCGCTGCCGCTACGGTTTACAGTGGCCGCCGCCGCCGCCGTCTCCACTGCGGCTGTCAGTCGGTTGTGACGCGGCCGCCGACGCCGCCGGCGGAAGTTGGCGTCGAAGTTGGTGCCGGGGCTGCTCCTGCGAATGGCAATGAGCACCCGAAAAGTGGCCTCCCGGGTGCCGTTAGTCCGCGGCCTGGGGGGGGGGGGGGGGGGGTGAGGTAGGCCAGGTCTAGCCTCTAGCCCTGCGTGTCGAAACTAACAAGTCGCTCTCTGCGGGGCGATGGCCACGGCGCAGGGGGGACGTTTATTCCGTCCATATAGCGAAGGAAACCGCCGGCCGAAACTGGTGCGTGAGTGCGGGCCGGGCGGCTGCGGGCCGGCTGCGGGGCGGCGGAGCGGATGTGTGGCGGCCCGAGTGTCATGTCACAGCGGGACGCCCTGGTGGGACCAGAATGTGGGGCGGGCTGATAAGGCTGGGAGTCGCGGTCAGTCGGGGCGGCCGAGTGCTGCCGCCTCGTCGCCTCGGAGCTTCTCGCCCCCCCCCCCCCCTTGTCTCCCCCTTCTCCCGCCGGGCGGGCTTGTGCGCCGTCAAGCGCATGATTTTTCTCGCCGGTAGCCGGCAATTTGTCGTGTTTTTTTCGGAGGCGATATTTAAGGCTGCCGCGTGGATGTTTGCATCTGGACGTGCGTCACGACGGCACGACACGCGGGCCGGCCAAAGTCAACCGAGGCGGCCGGCCGGCGGACGCTGAGGGCCGCCGAGGGCCGCCCCTGCTTAATCCATTAACCTATCGGGGACTCACCGAGCCCGGCCGGCCCTGGCCGCGCGGAGCAAATGCGATCCCTTTTCCTGTACCTCTCCCTCCCCCTCCCCCTCTCCTCTCATTTATAACAACATTTTCGCAGGAGCGGGTTGCTGACAGGCGGCCTCTCTGGGGCGCTGGGCTGCGGCTGCGGCTGCGGCTGCGGCTGCGGCTGCTGCGGCTTTTGCACGGCGCTTATCGGGTTAATATGTCTAGTCGGGTCTGGCGGGGACTGCATCAGCGGGAGGCGCGGCCGTAAGCACCCCGCCGCGGTGTAAATCACGACTGGTAATTTTTACAGCTCCGACGACGGCAGTCTATGAAATGAGACTGCAAAAACCTGCCCCGCGCTCGCTGGGTGCGGTGCGAGCCGCATGTGTGTCAAAACGGGGGGAGCGGGCGGGAGGGAAAAATAAGGTGGAAACTTCCGAGCGAGATTTTATTTGTCGTCTCTTCCGTGCGCGGGTCCGGCGGGGGGCCCCTGACGCGCGCCAAATGCACGGCCTGGGGCTGCCAGGGGTGTAAAAGGTCCGTAAAAGTCGCACAATCAAGCGAGGCGGGACCCGAACGGTGTGTTTGCACGGGCAATAAACGGCGGCAGCGGGTCGTCACGGGCCGGGCGGCCGGGGGAGGGCGGCCGGACCCGGAGGCCAGAGGCCGGAGCCCCCCGAGCCGCCCAAATGCCGTGTGGCGCTCGCCTGATGGCCGCCGGTCGGCCCGGCCCGGCCCGGCCGGCCCGAGTACTCGACAACTCTCATTTTTGCAACAAGATTGCGTGAGTTTTGTGGAGGTCCGCCCCCCCGGTTCATGGCTAGCCAGTGCGGGGCTGCGGCCGGCGGCGGCCTTCCCGCGTGCCCGCCGCCAATGAGAGTCACGCCGCACCCGGGACGCCACGACATGGCACGCCACGGCGCGGGGTCAGTCGGTCCGCAGTCGGGGGGACGCTACGCGACGCCAGCGAGGCGCGGCCTCTAGATCGGGGGCGCGTTTGGAAGTTTCCTCGCGTCCGCTCGGCTCTTCAAATTCGAGCGGAGGAGATTGGGACGTGACGGGCGCTACGAATGACTCTGCTGCGGGTCCTCCGGGTCCTCCACATATTACGTGGTCACTCCCCTCCTCTTTGAGGGATTCGAAACCCCTTCGTCTTTGTCTTAAAGGCGGCAGGTCCTCGACGGCCGGCGGGTGCGGGGCGGCGCCGTGCAGCGCGGATGCGGTTGCGCTGTGAAATAAGTGTCGCGTCTCCGCGGTGTTTTTCTTGTCGGCTTCATCGTGCCGCCGCCGCGGCAGTCGCCCGGCCTCAGCGCCCGCGCCCTGTAAAAGTTTAAGGTTGACGGACTCACGTTTCTCGGCGTTCGCCCCGCGGCGGCGGGTCGCTCGTGTGACCTCTCGATGGCGCCTGCAGGACGGAGGATAGGCAACCGCAGCGCACTGGTGCATTGGTTTGCCCACGCTCCAGGCGCTAGCGCCCGCCGACGGACGGTTAGGCAACCGCAGCGCACTCCTGCGTTGTCTTGCCTACCCCCCAGGCGCTAACGCCTGCCAACGTGGAAACGGGCAACTGCAGCGCACTGGTGCGTTGCTTTGCCTACCCTCAGGGCGGAAACGCCTGCGGAAATGTCGCCCGCGTCGCTTTTCCTCTCCCACCCTTCCCCACCGATGGGACTTTTTCCTGCCCCATTACGTGCCGATAGGTGAAGGCCTGGCCGCGGACTGTTTGGAGTAAAACGCCCCCCGCCGCGCACGCATTAGGCTGATTGCTCCTTGCCATCCTTGACTGGGACAAATTACTCGGTGTGAGGCGCGCTTTGGCGCCCCGCAAGGCGCGCGTTATGGCTGGCCATGGTGGTGCTGTTTCGGGTCGCCGTGTGCCGTTCCGGATGTCGCCTCGGAGCCGGACGGCCGACCGCGGCGCCCGGAGCCCGGAGCCCGGGCCCGGGGCCCGGAGCCCTGGAGGCTGACCCGCGCTCTCCGCGGCCGACTGCATGTAAATGCGCCGGGATGCAAAACACTCCCGCGGGCCGCCATAACTCTGTGTCATGGCACGACGGCCGAGTCTTTCGCTGTGTCTCGTTTCGTTTTCCCCGCCGGCGAGGAGGGTTGCATAAAATTACGCTGCCGACTAGACCGACGCCGTCGTCCTGTCCGTCCCTGCCCCGCGGTTGTAGCAGCGGGCGCACCGAGGGTTACTCTTGGGGACCCAGCCGCCCCGCCCGGGACGCGTGGTGCATGATCGCTTTTTTTTAATCGTCAAAAGCGAGACAGGAGAAAGATGAAACAAAAGCGAAAAATGCAGCGGTGGTTTTACTCTGAACTTCAAGCTGTTCCTAGTTTCATATTTTTAAAAAAAAATTTTTATGAGAAAAAAAGTATATATGTCCTTTTGGGCGTCTGCGCTCGACTCGGGCCTGTGCGGGGCTTGTGCGGGGCTTGTGCGGGGCTTGTGCGGAGCTGCCGTGAAGCTGCGTGGCCGTACGGCCGCCGCTGTGGGTCAAGGCGACGTGCGCGCGGGCAGCGAGGGTGCAACGCGCGCGCGAGTCGTGGGTGCGTCTCAATGAAGCAGGTTCTGGTTAGACTCTCGTGCCCTCAGATGCAAACACGCGAGCGAGAACTGGTTCGCGAACCGCAAAAATATCCCCTCGGCCGACGCTGCTGCTGTAGCGGCGGCGGCGGGGAGAGCCTCGGGTCTGCCAGAGGGTGGTGTTCTTTGGCCGAGGTGTTTGTAAATATTGGCTGTGAACCGGGGTGTGACTCTGAGCCGCCGCAGAGAGGGCGAGGGTTGCCGCGGGGCCGCGGGGCCGAGGGACTGGCGCGCCGGGCACGCCGCGGGCGACCGCTGCGTTAATGGCGCCCTCGGATTGGATATTGAATCGCTTGTCGGGCACCAGAGCGGCCGCCATTCATCTTCGTACGCGCTGCGCCCGCATGCATAGGTGTGAGCGATATGACATGCAATTTGCGCCGGGGCTGGGCAGGGCAGCGGCGGCGGCAGCGGCGGCACAGCGGGCCCTCCCCCCGGCCTATCCACCTGCTCTTCACGTGTGCGGTGCCCGCGGTGGCCGGCCGCCGCGGTCTCTCTCTACGTGTTGCGCCCGTGACTCACTGAGCCCGAGCCTCTCCTTGGCCGCGGGCCAGCCTGGCGGCCCCGCCCCGCCCCGCCCCGCCCCGGCGGTGCCCCGCGAGGGCCTCGCTCGCTGCATCCGTCCGTACGTCCCGCCGCCGCACCGCTTCCACTTTACGAGGCGCTCTCGATACCATCTCTGGCGCATCAGGGCTCGTAAATGAAAACGTCTCTCTCGATGTGAGTCTGCGTGTGATGAGGAGTGGTCCTGCGGGTCCTGCGGGTCCTGCGGGTCCTGCGGGTCCTGCGGGTCCTGCGGGTCCTGCGGGTCCTGCGGGTCCTGCGGGTCCTGCGGGTCCCGTCCCGTCCTGCCGTGCTGCTGGCGGGGGCGACAGGTTTGCGTGCATTAACGGGCGCCCCGAAAACAAACAGCCGCCGGCGGCAGCGGCGGTGCTCCGAGAGGCGACGACAGCGGACGTCAGAGCAGGGCGGCCCCGGGGAGGGTCTGGCGGGGTCCGGCGGGGTCCGGCAGGGTCAGCGGGCGGAGGCCGGGAAACACCGCGGGCCAATACTCACAGAAACGTTTTACAAGTCGAACGAAAAACAACAAAGAAATCTTCGATTGCACATGCCAGTGTTGTTCCGTCTCAGCTGTGCCTCGGGACAGGTAGACATGCCCGCAGAACGCGTGAGAGAGAGGGAGTAGGACGTGTAGCGGGCCTGGCACGGCTGGAATGCGACACCTGGTATATTTTTTTTCTAGGTCTGCCCAGGATATGTGAGTTATCTGTTCCCGAATGAGACCCATGCCCTGTTCCGTCCGGTCGGCGTACGCTCCCTGCCCTGTTCTGCCCTGTTCTGCCCTGACCTGGCCTTGACGCGCTTTCTGTGTTTGGTTGCGCAGCTCCCGGGAACTGATCAAGGCGGCCATCCTCGACAATGACTTCATGAAGAACCTGGAGACGGCGCAGATCCGAGAGATCGTGGACTGCATGTACCCGGTCGAGTACTCGACCGGCTCGCTCATCATCAAGGAGGGCGATGTGGGCTCCATCGTGTACGTCATGGAAGGTGAGTGCGACAATACTCTGTCCGAGGATCGGAGAATCGAATATATAGCTGTCACAGACAGTCAGTATTTTTTTGCTCGGACAGGTAGAGAAGCGTTTCCTCTTTCAGTGTAGCTGGATGTGACGATTAGTTGGCCGTGCTGCCGTGCTGGTATTTAGTGATCACGTGACGGACGGCTATGCGTCGTGAAGTGACGACACTTTCGGGTGACTGATGAATCGTCAAAGAAATTGCCGTCATGACAAACAGGAAACTTGATTTATTTTTTTTAATGTGGATAATGAAAGCGAGTAGCATCCTTTCGGCCCGTGTGGCTGACGACGACCACCCCGTCGTCACTGTCTGGTTCATGCTTTGCCTGGCCCTGCCCCCGGCATGGCGCTGTGGCGGTGGCCCCCGGCGCCCGCGCGGTAGGCAGCCCATCGTGCTCGGGAGCCGCATGGGCCGCGGCACGCCCCGGCGGCGCCGTGCTCCGCTCCCCGCCTCCCCCCACCACCCGCTCCCCGCTCCGCTCCCCGCTCCGCTCCCCGCTCCGCTCCCCGCTCCGCTCCCCGCTCCGCTCCCCGCTCCGCTCCCCGCTCCGCTCCCCGCTCCGCTCCCCGCTCCGCTCCCCGCTCCCCGCTCCCCGCTCCGCTCCCCGCTCCCCGCCCTCGCCGCCAGCCCTCCTCCGTGTGAATACACGGATCGCGCGGTGGTGGCGGCTGCGTGCCGCGGCATTTCTAGGAGTGATGGGTGCTCCGATTTTTCGCGCTTTCCTCTTCGGCACGGGTGGCCGTGTGGTCGGCGCCGTGTGGCGCGCAGTGAACGTCTCCGCTTTGCCGGCGACGGACGTGCTTTCGCCCTCACCGCAGCGAGATAGGCGAGGCGAGGCGCCGCCCTTTTGAGGCGGAATTCGGTTTCCTTTCACACGGCGAAAATAAAAGTCTGTCTATATGTCGCTGTAATCACTCCATGAATGTGGCATCACGCTCCAACCAATGTGACAAGTATCACGTTCCTAGAAATGTTGTGTCGCATTCGGTAGATCGTGAGTGGGGTGCCTTCGTTGCCACATTGAAGCGAATATATGACATCACAGTGCAGCGAATATGGAACAACGTTCTTGTGACGTATCACATGCGTGGAGTACCCAGTAATGGTGGCTGCCGCGGGAGTCCCGTGCCCGCTGGCCCCGTGAGGGTCAAGGCCTGCTCCAGGTGCGCGGTGCGGGGCGCGGTGCGGGGTCAGCGGTGGCGCCCGCGTGCGTGCGTGCGTGCGTGCGTGCGTGCGTGCGTGCGTGCGTGCGTGCGTGCGTGCCGCGCGCGGTGGCCGCGTTCTGTTTACCTCACCGCGGCCGACCCTTGCAAGGTTGCGGCGGCGCGCCCGCTGCCCGCTGCCGGTTTTGGCGTGTGTCGCGCACGCGTGCCTCGCGTGTGCCTGGCGTGCGTTGCGTGCGTTGCGGATCGGACGCGGGGAAGGAACGGGAAAAGAGAGGGAAAGGGTAGGGAGGTCGTGCGAAACAAAAGCCGTCCGCTGACGAAACGCTCTTTCTCTGTCGCTCTCGTATAATATCCTGTCCGGCTCTGAGGGTGTCTAGTCGGTCCGGTCCGGTCCGTCCGGGTGTCCAGCGGCGCCGCCGGCCGCCGCCCTGCACGGCAGCGCGCCCCCGGCAGGATGTTATACAATCCGTGATTAGGACCCAGGACCCCCGCGAGCCTGGACTGTTGCCGATGTGTCTGCTTTTACTTTCGGTCCCAGGCAAACAGCAATAATCTGCTGTGTGTGTCTGTGTGGCACGGCGGGGCCATGTGTCCCGCCGTTTTCCGGCGTCCGTCCGGTGGAGCGGGTCGGGAAGTCGGTGGCGCGGTTGCAGGCCGGAGAGCTGCTGTCGTCGCCACCGCGTGTGGTGGGCCCTGGAACTTTTCTTGTTTTTTTTTTTTGTCTCCGGGAAGCTAATTTTTAAACATTAATTTGAATTGAAGGCTCTTGTTGGCGCGGAGAATGTTAAAGGGAGGAGAGCTTCAGGTGAGCGTTTGACGTACTGGATCGCATCGTCACATAATGTGATGTCGAATCTGCAGTTTTTTTTTAATGGTCCAAAATTTGCCACGTTCAGGGAACCGAATGTCTAACGTTTTCTACGAACGGATCCAAAATTCAACAACTTTTCTAGCATATCTATCTTTCTGCGGAAATCGTCAATGACCACCTGCCTACCGAGGTGGTCTCTTAGGACAAAGCGTCGGACCACTTTGCGGACTCCGGCAATGAAGCGGCTGGTCTGTTGGCGGCGGCGGCCCGTGCCGTGCCGTGGGAGCTCCCCGCTGTGGGAATGGGTCAGAGCAGTTCCTGCGCCGCGGCGCCCGGCCCCGTCCCGCCCCGCCCCGGCTCGTGCCCCAGCCGCGGTGTTGTTGTCTCGCTCCTTACTTTTGAACGGTTTTTTTGCTTCCGACCCCGCCGCGCCCGGGTAATTATGGTGCTTGGCGGCGTTGCCTAACTTCTTTGCGGGAGATGAGATGGTATTGTCTTCGCCGATGATAATGTTTGGACTCTTTCTCGACCGCTCCCCTTTGATTTCGTCAATACGTAACAACAACAACAACCACCTCCGCGCGGGCCGTTTGGACACTGCGCCGCGGCCGCACACCAAAAAGTTGATTTCTATTCTCGCCTCTCTCTCTCTCTCTCTGATTTATGTGCGGCGAATTAAGGCTTGGCGCCTTTTCCTTCGCGGCTCGCCGGGAGGGTGGTCCGGTCTGGTCCCCTCTGCTGTCTCATGACCATCATGTTCGCCCATGCACATCAAACTAGCTGTGGCGGCGAGGCGGCGTGGTATCGGCGCGGGGCATCGGTCGTTTGGTGGCGGTGTCTGTGTGAACGCGAATCTAGAGCGATAGCGGCGCTACAGCACTGTGTCATTGGCGGCCGGCGGCATGTGGCGGCTGGTGGCGGCCCCAAGTAGCCATCGCGGCGGCGGCCCGCTGCTTGCGGCGCGGACAGCTGGCGCTGCTGCGCTGCAGCGCCGCTGTAATGACAGCGGGGCGGGCCGGGAGTCCCACAGCAGAGCGCGTGGCCGCGCCGGGCGGCCGGGCGGCCGGGCGGCGCGCGGAAGACTGGCGAGAGACTGCAACGTCCGACGTCGTGGACCGCGGGCCAGATTCTCTGAAGGCTTTCGTGGGGTGTGGAAACGGTGGTAAAAAGTAGTAGAAGCTAGCGGCGGCGGCTCCGGCGGCGGCCAGGCAGGACTTGTCGTCGCGGCCCGCACGGCGGGGCCCTCCGGCCGGTGGCCGGCCTCGCGCCCGCCCGCCCCACTGAACCGCGACTCCACCTTGGGCTCTATGTAAATGCGACAGGGGGATTGTAGCATGACCTTTGGGTCGGCGGCGGGCGCATGGAGGCTGCGGGGCCGGTGGCGTGGGGGCGACCCGCGCGACATCGTACGTATATAGGGGCCGGGCCGAGCCGAGCCGCGTAACTTGTCTCCCATTGTAAGGCTGCGAGCACAATGCGCTCCCATGTAGCCTAGCCGTCTATCGGGGTGTTATAGTGAGAGTGGCGCGTGAGTAATGACGGCTATGGGGCTGCCCCGTAAGACCTCATAGGTCCATCGGCCTCATGGACCCGAGGGAGCGGAATAACTCGATCAAAACTTGTACATACAAAGATTACAAGGGGTTTCTCCGGACTTCATATAATCTGATCTTGGAGTCCGGTGGGAACGCAGATTTGTGTGCATTTTTCTGTGACTTCTACTCGTAAATTGGCACGCATGCTCTAGTGAGTGTTTGCCCCTTTGCATCACGGACCCCCTATAGACCCCACAGACACTCGTAGACCCCCCGGATTCGAGAGCGGGACACACGCGGCGTGCCGTTTTCTCCACCGACGGAGACTCGGCGGCGGTCCAATTATTTTTTTTTTTCGTATTCCCAGCAGCCCGGCGGGCTGGCGGGCTCTGGTGGGGTTTGTGTCTGTGTCCTCTGGGTGCGCGCCGGGGCGGGTGGGATGGAGACGTCTGCCCGCCCCGCAGGCCCCGCAGTTTCTCTCCCGCCGCCGCTCTCGGTCACCGAGGGGCGTAACGCTGCGGTGAGGCCGCGGGTGGGGTGACAGTCGTATTGAGATCTCATTAAGTGCGCATCCCCGTGGCTATTACTGTGTTCGCTTTCACTCGCCTCATCTCGGCCGGGGCCGGCCCCCGGACTGGCCTCTCCCCCCGCCGCGCTCTCCTCGGACAGCGCAGCGACAGACAGGCTGTAAAAGTGGTGCTGCGGCCGCCAGGTGGCGTTATGGCCGTGCCGCCGTCGCTTGTTTCTTCCTGCTGCCGGGCTGTCGTTGGCTGTCGCCTCCGTGTGTGTGTGTGTGTGTGTGCGTGTGCGCGCGCGCGCGTGCGCCGAGAAGCGGAACCTCTCGGTAGTACCCCTCGCGACACGCCCCCAGAGCTCACTCACACTCGCACACCACACCCCGGTGACCTGGTTGTCATGTGGAGCATCGCCGCCGCCGTCTGTGTGTGTTGGAGTGTGTGCGTGTGTGTGTGTGTGTGTGTGTGTGTGCTCCACATGCAGGTTTTCCGCGAATGAGAGGCGTGCTGCTGCCGCCAATCACAATCACCCTTGTGGATGCCGTCCGGGATGGACAGCGGGACGCAGCGGCGGCGGCGGCGGCGGCGGCGGCGGGGGGCGGCCTCCTGGGGGCGGCACTGGGGATTTATCAATCTTTCCCATTATTACCAAAAATACCGGTAACTTGCCAATCTTTCCGTAACTTACCGTCAGATTGAATCTGACCGGTATTTTTAAATCCCTAGGCGGCACTGACCGCGTCGTGTCACCCGAGCCGCCGCCGCCGGGCGTCACGTCGCGTCGTGGCCTTTGCACAGCCACGATGTGGTGGTCGGCTCACCCCGCACGCACGCACGCACGCACGCACGCACGCACGCACGCACGCACCGCACAGCCCGCGCGGCCCGCATGCTTCACCGCGGGTGCACGTGCACGCACTGCCGGCACCGCGGCCGTCGTTAACCCCGATTGATCTTCTTTCTCCTCTTCCCGTCTCCTCTTCTCCCGCGGCGGCGGCAGCGCCCTCGCCGCAGCGGGCAATACCGGAGCGCGGAAAACTATAACAATCCTCCCCCCCCCCCTCCGGCCGTCGGGCGGAGCCGCGGGGACGGTGTGGTATTTATTTCTTTTTTTTTCCCGGTTTAGTTTTGACGCCGCCGCCGCCGCGGCCGGTCAGCCGGCGCTAGACAAAGAGTCTGGCCTGATCCGCAGAGACCGCCGCCGCGGTGTGTAACGGCCCGGGGCCCCGCTGTGCTGCGGCGGGTGCACCGCGCACCGGCCCCGGCCTCCGGTAAACAACCGGCCTCAATCCGACGGCGCGGTGGTGCCGGCGCCGCGATGGACGACGGAATCAATGAACCCGCTTAAAAGGACAAGTGTGAAAAAAAATTGGGAAAATAAACAAAATAGAAAAAAAATATCAAAAAATTGCCAAAAAATCTTAACTTTCCTCCATAATTGATTATTTTCATATTTTCACTTGGTGGCGGCGTGTGTCGCGCACCGTACGCCGCGCCCCGTGGTTCGCACATTCCACGGGCCGCGCGCCGGCGGACGTGTGGCGCGTGTGCCGTGCCTCGTTACGCGTGGCGGCCGGCTCGGGCGTGGCGATTTGATAATCGAACGTGCCGGCCGGCGGGCGGGCGGGCGGGCGGGCCGCCAGCGGTGGCCCCGCTCGGCCCCGTTATGAGAATGAGCTCTCCTGCTGCTGCCGTGGGACGCATATTGTTTGCCGACGCTGACGTCACCTGGTCCAGTCGCGTGCTGATCACGCCGCGGCCGTCGTGTCTTGTGTGGCGACTTCTTAAGCCCCCCCTTCTCCCTCTCTCCCTCTCTCTCACGCCATACCACACCTCCGGACCACCCCTTCCGGGCACTGCTGCCGCCGTCGCCGACGATGACGACTGGCGGGCTTGTATTGTCGCCTCATGCGTCGAGTCCGTTTACTTTCTCCGTCTTTCTTACCTTCTCTCTCCGCGCGCTTTGATGTTCCCGGGATTTTTTTTTCGCTGCCGTGGCGTGAGCTGCTAATAGCTGCGTCTTCGTGTCCGGGCGGTCTTCTGCCGCCGCCGCCGCCGCCGGCCGTGGGGCGACTCTCGTGGGGCGGCGGCGCCACAAGTCCGCCGGTGAATGGCCGCCATCCGTCGCCGGCTGTCGAGTAAGTCGCCGGTCGGCGCGTTGGCAGGCCGACAGGACCGCGGCCGCTGCCCAGCTGCCCGTGGCGCCCGTGGCCTCCGCGAGGGGCCAGAGGCCGATGGACTCGGGGCGGCTGAGCCGCTCCAACGTTTGGCGAATAAACGGCGGCGGCGGCGGGCCCCTTCTCTTTTCTAGTGTCGACGGTTTCGCGCGGTTTCGCCCGTTTTGCGGAAACGCCGCGTGTGCGCGTTCACGTGGGAAGCTTACGGCCCGGGCTGCGCCGCGCCGCCGCCGCCGCCGCCGCCGCCGCCGCCGCCGCCGCCGCCCGTGCCCCGTGCCCCGTGCCCCGGGCCAGCAGCCGGCCGGCGTTGGTGAACGGCCTTGGCAATGCAACGCCTGGCAACGCCCCGGGAACCGGCGGGAACGAAAAACAACAGAAACGGATTATGTGCGGGCTCGACAAAAATAAGGAAATGCAGAGTCTGTCTGGGCGGGGAGGGGAATCGCACACGCTGTGAGGACGGGGCCTCGAGTTGTTCGCTGTGCGCCGCTAGATTTAAGTTAAGCGCGCGACGCGGCTACAGGCGCGTACGCAGGGGACTACACGCCGAGTGTGGCGGATTTTCTGAAGGTCGGTAAACGGTGCGGGTCCGATCGAAGAAAGGCGGCGTGGTGCGGTGGGCGCGTCACGGTGGTCGTGGTGTCGCACTTATTGCGGTGGAATCTCGGTGAGCGAATGTCAGCAGTACCCCCGCCCGCCCCCTCTGCAGCACGGCACAGCTAAGCACAGCACAGCGTGCGCCGGCGTGCCCATACCACACACCACCACTTTCACTGACCGGGCCGGGCCGGGCGGCGCCCCGTGAGTGCGGCCCGTGCCTTCTCTTCCTCCCGCGCTCGAATCCCCCCCCCCCCCCCTCTGCGTCTTTCTCTCTCCGGCCGCTGCGCCGAGGGCGGTGGGGGCTCGGGCGGATCGGAGGCGCGAAGCCGCTCAGTCTGCGTTGCGCGTTCGCGGCGGCCGGTTCTGTTCGCCTCGCGTCGCTGCGGGACTTCGGCTCTGCGCTGTACCGGTCGGGTCCGGCCAGGCTCCGTGCCCGGCGGCCTGCGCCCCTCGCGAGTGGGGGCGCCGCGGTCTGTGTGGACAGTGCCCGCAGTTAGTCGACAGGTGTGTGTGTGTGTGTGTGTGTGTGTGTGTGTGTCCGAGGTGGTGATCTGTGAAGCCCTCAGCGCTGGGCGCGTGTGTGTTCGAGTGTCGGTGTTTGCTCCACCAAGAGAGCGGGAGTGTCGCTCGTTGTCGACATCCCTGTGCAGTGTGCAGTTCGAAATTGTGCTCGTTTCAGTTGGATTGCCGGACGGAAATGGGCGCATGTGCCACGAATCCGTTTCTAGTTTTGTTCCAACGTATCTGTTTTTGTAGTGATCCGAGCCTTGTGAATGTGTTTATCTAGAGCGCCCTTTTATAGCCTGTTTTGTTCTTTAAGATTCTGTAACTGCAATGGTTCTCTGTTTGTAATACGGCGTCGTCCTCAAAGTACGTCCGGGCCGCTACCCCCCTGCCTGCGGGCGGGGCGGGCTGCCGGTGGCGCCGGGCGCCTGCGAGCGCCTGCGAGCGCCGGGGTAGGCCGGCCCGCCCGGCACGCGTGCGCTGCCGGGGTCGGGCTTGCCTACCCGCCGGGCGCCGTGCCGCCTCCCGGCCTCCCGGTTCCCGGACGTGCTTTACGGGCCGCCCCCTGTCAATGGGCATCTTGATTGGCTCCGTGTGTGTTTGGCTTTGTGCTGGCGGCGTGTGGCCGTGCGGGATGACCGCGGCGATAAGGGGGCCTCACCCAGAGCTGTCAGCGGCAGACACCCGGGGGCGTGCAGGAGGAAAGCACGGGGGAAATGAGAAATCGGAAAGGCTTTTAACTTTCTTGATTGCGCGGCGAGAGTAGTACTACTGGACGGACGGGCCGCCGGGGCCGCCGGGCTGGTCCTGGATGTCTTCTCCTCCAAAGGCGTTAATCGAGCTTGCTGGAGTAAATTGCCCTCCCCCTCCATCCCCCTTCCCCGATTGGATACACTGTGCTTGCCGGGGAAGGCGGCACGCTGCCTCTGCCGCTGCGTCTCTCCCGGGAAGCTTTCACGGCGGCGCCTGTATCGGCGTGTGTCGTGTTCATCCGCGGGGGCCGGCGGCGGTCCGCCGCATTCGCCGCTTCCCTAAAACTGTGGCGCAGACTTTGTCATTAACTCTCCGCGATGCGGAGCCGCTCTCGGTATCTGGAGCGCTCCCCGCGCGGTGGCGGCGGGGCCGGCGGGGCCGATGACCTGCCCCGGCGGGGGTATCGACTGCCGCTACACATTTCTCGGGGGCGTCGCCATCCGCACGTGGGACTGCCGTGGGGATCCATCATAATCTAACGGGATGGCATAAGTGGGGATCGCCATGCAGGGCGGAGGCCTGGCTATGCAGTGTGTCGCGAGAGGGCCGGGCCGGGGCTGGCTGGGCTGGGCTGGATGCTGCACGCAACGCGCCGGCGTGATGGCCGCCGCTGCTGTCACAACGACTGCGTGGCCGCGAGGCCCGGCGTGGCCCGCAAGGTGTGCAAGGTGTGCCATTGTCTCCCACCAGTTGCCACCCGCCGGCTAGTCAATCCGTGTCTTTGTTGTCGGTGATGACCATTGAATCGCCTCGTGCGTTGGCTTTTCTCTGCCTCTCTCTCTCTCTCTCTCTCTCTCTCTCTCTCTCTCTCTCTCTCTCTCTCTCTCTCTCTTTCTCTTTCGTTCTGTGTCTCTGTCTCACTCTCGCCGGCGGTATGGCAGGAGCGAACAGGCGGCGTGATTGATTGACGGTCTTCTTACGGCATCTGGGATGGCCCCGCCCAGCAGCCCGGCAGCTCAAACGTTTGCGGCGGCGGTCTTGCTCTTGCTCTGGGAGATGCGGCTCCGCATGCGCGGCTCGGGTTGAGCTCCGAGCTGAACCGATTTTCCTCGTCTTGTTTTCCTCCCGCGCGCGTCACGCGTCGCTCTTGTCGTCGGCGCAGAACGCAGCCGTCATTACGGGCTCGGATGCACGGCCAAGGCCCGCGCCGCCTGCGCTGCCTGCGCGCCGCTAATGGCTCTCGCGCTTTATCGCGGTCCCCCCCCCCCCCCCCCCGGTCCCCCCGGGCTCCCCGACGGGGAAGAAGTATCGCCCTGCGCTCTTTAGGTCGCGGCGTGGCGCCCCGGGGCCTGCAGCCTGCCTGCCGCCTCCCGACTGCTGGTGAAACATAGCCGGGGGGGGGGGGGCGTGGGTGAGATCGCAGCCGCTGTTTGCCGCGCGGCCGCGCCCCGGCGCACCGACACCCCGTCGTCGTGACGTACTAATTGGGACCAGTATGGATTTTGTCTTCCTCTTTTGTCTCGCTCCCGCTGCATGGCCCGGCGGCACTGGCACTGGCTTTGGCACTTACGTCAGTTTATGAGTCTCGAAATGTAACTGTGGCGTTTTGAGAGTCCTCCTCCCCGTCCCACAGAAGATCAAGGAAAAAGTTGATTTGTAAAAAAATTAATTAGAATTAAAGCCCCTGCTTTGCGTGGCGCCAACCCCGCAGCCAAGAGTGAGAAAGAAGAAACATGTTTATGGTTTCTCAATGATGTCGAGCGTGTGTGTGTGTGTGTGTCACCTTCACTTTTCGCGACGTCGGTGTAACGGCGCTCTTCGCTGCTGTGGTGGGCGCCACACACACACACTCGCACACTCACGGCGCCCGCTCGCGTGACACCCACCCATGGCTACATACGTTGCCTTGCAACACACGACTCCCTTCTATTCTCTTTTCCTCCCGTTTCCAACAACGGAGGCGGCGCAGGCAGGCCGCGGCCTAGGCGCCCCGGCTGCCCCGGCTGCCGCGGCCCCGTGGCTACGGCCGCCGCCGTGAGCTGTGGCGACGCCGCGGCGCGGGGGGAGGGCAGATAGGGAATCGGGGGCGTAGAGTGTCGAAGCGGTCGTGTCGCTCATGCACCCGTGTACTTAGAGAACGGATAGCTGCGCCGTCGGTGCCCGCGGGGCTTGCGCCACCCGCCACCCGCCCCGCGGGAGTCCCGCTTACCCCGTGCTCATAGCTCCCGTGTCCACCCCCACCTCTCCCCTGGTCCCGTCCGTCTATTAGGAAATTAAAAGCGAAAATAAACGCGAGTCTGGTGTTTCCGCCTGGAGCCGCACGCCGCACAGCACAGCCGCAGCGAGTGCAGCCCGCCCGTGTCGTTTCAGATGCCGCCGCGGTGCCCGTGGCGGCGACGGCGTAGGGAGGGACATGTCTGTGACCGCCGACCGCGTCCCCTAGCATGAAGATCCGCCACTACCCGGGCCGCGCTGTGCTGGACAAGCCTCTGGACGGCCCCCTGGAGCCCCTGGAGACCCTGGACATGCTGGACAGCCTGCCGCTGGAGGGAGCCGCCACTGTGTCCGGACGCGGCCCGCGCGGACGCATGATGACGGCCAGCGAGTGGCTGCAGGACCCCCCGGACGGCCCACTGGTGCCCGCCATGGGGGTCATGACCCCGTCCATGGGCACCGGCACGATCGGCAGGATGTCGTCGTACCACGCCGGGGACGGGCAGCCGCGCCGGCGGCCGCTGTCCGAGTCCATGTCGGCGGCCCCACGCCCCGCCCCCAGGACCGTCCCCAGGACCACCACCGCCCCGCGGCCGGGTGCCAGGCGGAAGCCGGAGGACCGGCAGAGGCCGCCGTCGCCGGGCGAGGCTCCCGGGGCGTCCGCCGCTGTGTCGCCACCGGAAGAGGACGGCCTCGGCCACAAGCTGTACGAGTGCCTGGGCTCGATGCGCCTGCTGGGCGCGGAGGGCCAGCCCCGGCCGCAGCCCCGGCCGCAGCCACGGCCCCGCCAGATGAGCGAGCGGCCGCCCTCCCCGCCCACGCCGCCCTTTACCGCCTCGTCCTCTTCGTCGGGGGCCTCCTCGCCGCGCGGCGACTCCTCCGTGTCGTCCTCGTCGTCGTCGGAAGGGCGGTCTCCGGGCCGAACAGCGTACCCCACGGGGACGTGGGCCCGGAGCAGGGACCTCAAGACGCTGGCTCTTCGCAACTCCCGCTCCAGCCAGGGCTCCAGCTCCAGCCACAGCTCCGGCCAGGGCTCGGCCTCGTCCGGCTCTGGATCTGGCTCTTCCGGATCGTGGTTCCGGGGGAAGGACTCGAAGGCGTCGTACTTCGGCACATGGCTCCGCAGCCGGGCCAGCGGCTCGTCCTCGTCGGGCAGCGAGTCCACCAAGAAGATGGGCTTCCCGGAGAGCTGGTTCAAGACGGCGGACCGCAAGAAAGGCGGCAAGGCGTCGGCCACGGTGCATCCGGCGGCCACCCTGCCCAGGGGCTACCTGAGCGGCCTGCCCTCCTCCACGCGCCTGCCCGCGCACGCCTCCGACGGTACCGGCGCCGTCGACTCGTCGTCGGCGGCTTCCAACAACTCCCTGCAACGAGGCACCCAGCGCCGCCGCAAGCCACAGCAGTCCGACGGGTCGCCGATGTACCCGGAGACCTCGTCGGGGTCATCGAGTGACAGCTGCCGGACGGCGTCCAGGCCTCACTACCCGGGCCGGCCGCAGCGGCAGCTCTCTCCCGAGGACGCGCGCCTGGTGGAGGGCTGGGTCAGGACAAACATTCCCCCGCTGCGGCTGCCCAGCCCGCCCCGGATACCCGCGCCCGCACCGCCCGTGGCCGCCCCCGCCCCCGCAGCCCCCCCGGCCCCGCAGTCCTCCCGGTCGCCACCAAGGTCCCCGCCGCGCTCGCCGGCCGGCGGGGACGTCGGCGGGGACTTCACCATCCCGCGACCCCGCCTCGTCCCCTCGGTGCACACGTGCGGGGTGCGCAAGCGGCGCACCGGCAACATGCTGTGCCCGAGCTCGGGGCCCGGCGGCGGCGGCAGCGCGTGTGACGCAGGTGAGTACTCGGCGGCCTCGCTGCGCGTGCCGCGGGCCGCTCTGCCGTCGGAAGCGCGTCCACATCGCCTCACCCTCACACCTCGCACTGCTCTCGCGTGACACCGCCACGGCACCGCCTGCCGTGCCGCTCCAGGGCGGCTCCAGGACCGGTGGCAGCGGAGCGGAGCGTAGCAGACAGCGGCGGCTTCCCGCCGAGGTGGCACCACCACACGTCATGTTCCTGTTTGCTCACACTCGCACGGTGCCTGCTGCTGTATAACGGCCCTGCGCTGCACCCAGAAGTCTGCGCTGACGCAGCACTGTTTCACGCCCCCGCTGCTCTATCCGCGGTGTGTACAAGCCGCACGTTTTCATTCCTTTCGATTAGCATTAAAATGGTTAACTCCGCGAGTGCTCGGCGTGTGCACTCGGTCCACCGCACCGCACCGCACCGCACCGCACCGCACCCCGGCCCGGCACAGGTCCACCAGCGATGCGCCCGATCTGCTCGCGGGGCACACGAGCGGAGCGGGCGGAGCAGAGCGCTTTACACTCGCTCTCCGTTCTCCGCTCCCTGCTTGTTGTGATCCAGCATCCCGATTCACGGCAGGCCGTGTCTGTGTGTCTACACACACACACACACACACACACACACACACACACACACACAGCGCGCTTTAATGCTTGTCGGCCAGCCTCCACGTGCAGTGACTCATCGCAAAATGCGATCGCCCACCGCACTGCGGACGGGTGCATTACTATACCGCTGCTACTGCCGCCGCTACAGCCACTGCAGCCACTGCATACCCGGCCGCCCGTTATTTGCAGGCGGCCGGTGATTATTTGCACTACGTGCTGCTGCTGTTGTTCCGCTTGGCTGGCGCCCGGCTGCGCCCTGCGCCAGGTACGGTATCATGCCGTGGGGGGGGGGGGGGGGGGCGGTGTGATGTACTCTGCAGCAGTCCGGACCTGTTGCCACAGATTAAAGTTGCCATCTTCTGCGTGTTTTTTCAAGAGAGGGAGGGGGAGAGAGGCAGGGGCGGCGGGGGAAGTCCTTCGTTCTACGCACACATACCCGTGCATTCCACGAAGGGCGAAGTAGGAGAGAGCGTTTCTTTTTTTTTTTTTTGCTGCGGCCGCAACGGAGGGCGGAGGTGCCTCGCGGAGTGCCTTGCAGCTGCACGGCGGCGTCGTGTTCTGCTCCAGGGTGCGCTCGCTCCGTGTCGGGGCTGGCGGGGCCGCAGGGGGGCGGCGGCAGGCGGCAGGCGGTGTAGCAGTACGGTATTCTCTAATTTGGCGTGTGACATTTCGAGCTTTGCCGCGCTCGCACACACACACACACACACACACACACACACACACACACTCGCTCCTGCACGCGGCAAGCGGCATGGGCCGTGGCCGGGCGCACGCGGCATGACGGGGACCGTTGCGTCAGAGTGGAGCGGCGTGCCGCCCCACCCCGCCCCTCCCGCGCCGCGGGGGAGGAGGAGGAGGAGGAGAGGGGATGCAAAACGGACGACGATTTCCAAACTGCGCGCGGGCCGCGGGCGGCTGCGGGCGGCGCGCTGTCCGGTGTCCCGGAGCGGCCTGGAGGAGCCTGGGGGAGCCTGGAGGATTCCCGCGGTAACGAGGCCGGCCGGCGGATGGGCGCGACAAGGTCCGCGGCCCGACTCTGTTGTTACACAGGCCTGGCCGCCGCCGCCGCGGTGCTGTTGGCAGTGGCGCTGGCCGGTGACGGTGACGTGTCCGCCGCCGGCGCCGATTTATTCCTTTTTCCGCCTCCTCATCCCGGCCGGCCGCTTTCCTTGTCATTGCCCTTTCCCGGCCGGCCGGCCGGCTCGTTGGTCAGACGGCCTTGGCTGCCTCGGCTGCCCCGGCGCGGCGTGACGGGGCCGGGCCGGGCGGTGCCGCTAGCGCCGCCGTGGCCGGCCGGGACTCGCCAGTCCTTGCACCTGTTGCGATCGGCTCGCTGGCGTTTCGTGACGCGGCGGTGGCAGGCGGCGGCGCCTCTGAATGCGGCGCGGGCATCGTCGCTGCGAGAGTGAAGGGTCCGAGGCGGCCGAGGAGTCCGGGGTGCCAGGCGCACTTGGGGGGACCCCCTCATCGGGACGGGACGGCCGTGTGTCTGCGAGTGGAGGGTGCCGGCCTCGGCCGCCTCCCGAGGGCCCGCCGCCGACGGTGGTCGGAGGGGAGGCGACGCGGGTGTCCAAGGCCGCCGCGCGGCGGCGGGTGTCACTCAGGCGTCGCGTCATCGGAACGCGAGGCGAGGATCGCGATCAGGTCCGCGAGCGACACGCTCCCGTCCGATCTGATGGTCGGCGCGTTGAGCCGCGTGTGCTATTATTTATTTCTTTCGCGCGCCGCCAATGGAGAGATCGGCCTCGCCGCCGCGGGGGGCGGTGCGGTGCGGTGCCCGGCAGTGTAACAAGTGTCTCGGACAATGAGGGAGGGGCAGGGGAGGGGAGGAAGGAGGGCATCAGGAAGAGGCCGCGGCTCTTTTGTCTCTCGCGTGGTACGAGGTCGTTGGGTGCCGTACGTCTCTGGGCGGGGCGCCGCCACCGCCCCCGCCGAGGCGTGGGCGTGCCGCGTGCCGTGTGAGAACGCGGAGACTAGTTCTGCCTTGCCCAGCCGAATCCGCTCGTGAGCGGACGCGGCGCGGACGGGCCGGAGGCTGCGTTTGCTCTGGCGGTGTACGTCGGGGGGCTTCCTCATGGCCTCATGGCGGGGGGAGCAGCGCGGCACCGGCAATCGGGCCCTAACTAGCGCCCGCCTGCCCGCCCGGCTGTTCGATTTGGAAAGGCGCGTGACGCGTGGCGTGGCGGCAGGGAAAGCCCATGAGGCGGGGCGGCCGGGCCCCGCGCGGACCCCCAAGGTCGGACGCCGTGGTCCGCCCCGCCCCGCCCCGCCTCGGCCGGCCGCAACCTGCTCCGTCCCGGCGGGTGCGGCCGGACAGACCCGACTGACTCCTCTGGAAGGAAATCGGGATGCAAGTTTCGTTATTTTGTATCCGGCGCGGAGTGGCCGGGCTCGATAAAGGTCCGGGTCCCCGGCCGGGTCCCTGCCGGTCCCTGCGGCCGGCCCGCCGCCCAGCCCGACTCCGCCCGTCGGGGCGACACCGTCGTTGTCGTCGTCGATGTCGTGAGCCCCTGTTTGCAGTGTACACGTAGCTCTGTTGTCTTTGTCGTATTTCTTTTGCCGTGTGGAGAGAAATAAAGGTATAAATATATGGGCCCCCGTTTAGTTGGCTTTATCGCGGTCGGCCTCGCTTTCTCAGAAGCTGGCGGACTGTGCCGGCTGTGTGCGGGGCAGAGCGGCACTACGGCGGTGTGGAGGCCAGGCCTATAGCTATACAACAGGCGGGTGTCCGCGTGCGTTGCGGTGGACACCGGCCCGCACGAGGTTTTTCGGGGCGGCCCCGTCTCGTCGTGTGTGCGCACGACGCGCACGCGCGCACTCGTGTGTGTGTGTGTGTGTGTGTGTGTGTGTGTGTGTGTGTGTGTGCACTTGCCGGCTCCGCGCGGTGCCGGGCTCGTCCTTGGTCTGCAGACAGGCGCTGTGCCGGTGCCCTGCCTCCAGCGTTGAGGTCACTCGCCCGCGCCGCCCGCGCTCCGCCTGCCGCCTGCCGCCTGCCCCGCCCACCGCCACGACCGTTGCGGCGGCGGCAGCATCCTCTCCTTGCTTATCCTTGCGCTGGTCAGTCTGATGAACTTAGTTTAATAAAACTCCATTTTCCGACAACGGCACATTGGCGGCGGGTTTGACTTGCACTGCGTCCGCGCGATTTTCTCTTTGTCGACGTGATGTTGCGCGTGTCCCCCGTCCCGGAGCGCCGGGTGGCGGACGGTCCGCGACCGCAGGGCATCGCGTCACGTCCCCCGGGGTGCCCCGCGGGGCCCCGGGGGGTCACGGCTGCGTGGCGGTCTCTGACCGCGGCCGTCTCGCCGCCACCGCAACGAGCGTGTGTTCTCTCTCTCTCCACTCCTGCGGTGCCTGCGGTCTGTTACCGTCCGCGATCTGCCCGCCTAGCGTCAAGCGGCCTGGAATGAGACGCGGGCAGCTATGCTAGCCGGAGGCTGCGTGGCCCGGCGCGGCCAGGACCGGACCGGGGCGGCCGGTACCGCATCGAGATGAGAGTTGAGTGCGGTGAGGTGGGATGTTGTGTGGCGCTGTGTTGTGTGGCCGGCTGACCGACCGGGCCGGGGCCTGTCGGGCTGGAAGGACGAGTTGAAAACGAAAGTGCTCCTGACTTTTGACCTCCCCGCGGGGCACCGCTCGCAGCGGCTCGCAGCGGCTCGCCCTCGCCGCCTCCCCACTTCATTATTGCGACAATGCCGAGCTGCTTACGGCCTCGCGGCCGCAGTAACGCAGCAAGAGCGTTGCACATCGCATTCATGTGTTGATTCGGATTGGATGCGGCCGCGGCCCGCGGCGGAGTAAAGCCCCTCCTTGCTGCGGTGGGGCTGCGTGTGGCGCCGCGTGGAGTGGTGTGCGCGCCGCGTGGAGTGGTGTGTGCGCCGCTCGTAACGCGAGTGGCCGTTTACGTCACCGGGCGGGTCGAGTCGAGTCGGTCACTCGACACACCGAGTGCGCCGCGCGCCGCGCCTCTCTGGGCCGGAAGCGCGGCACACAGTGTCCTGCTGCACCTGCCGCGCCTGTCCCGCAAGCAGAAGGAAGGAAAAAGAAACGCCTGTGTGTGTCGGCAGATATCGCCTAGGAGAGGAGGCTCATAACCGTGTAGTTGTTAATGGGTGCATCGACTCCCCGCCTGCAACAAATCGTCCCGGATGCCACTGTAATTTTTTAGTATACATTTTTTCTTTATCGTAGAGTCTTCCTGTGTGTTCCTCCTTCCTCCAGCGGTGGCTGGAGCGTGGCGGGCGCGTGGCGGCGTGGTGCCGGGGAGGCTTGCTTTGCGGTTTGCGGGGGGGCCTCTGCAGATAAAGCGCGCTGTATGGTGATGTGCGCGCAGGTTTCTCCTCGCGTCGGTATAACATCATCTCTCTGTCGCCGCCCCGGCTAGCTGCCCGCCGGGCGCCGCTCCGCCGCCTGCGGGTGCCGGGGTAGGCCGGCCCGCACGGCGTGCGCGTGTGGAGTCGCCGCGGCTGCCTACCCTGCAGGCGCTATGGGCGGCTGCCTCGGGCGGCCCGGAGAGCTTCAGCGGCTCCTGCTCCCCTGATTGCGGTCCCCCCGCCTGTCCCGGTGTGTCCGGGACGCACCGCCACGCCTGCCGACGGCGGCGTGTCCGCAAGCGGCGACGGGACGGGGCGGAAATGAAGGCACGGCGCGCGGCGGAGCCCCCCGGGACGGCTCGGGGTAATACGCGCCGGGGTAAACGTTTTGCACTCGTCGGGTCTTAAAGGGTTCCGAGGGGGGCCGGGGGGGCGCGGCGAGCGGACGAGGGCCCGCTAGGACAACGCCGCGCTGTGCGGGGAGGAGGGGCCCGTGCGCGATGGCATCCAGCGGCTGAGAGTCCGCGGGGGAACACAATCGCCTCCCTTCCGTCATATGTATAAATTGAGTGGTGGCTCTGGGCTACGCCGGCGTACGCGCGAGGAACGAGGAAACGCGGCGGCGGCAGCGTCGGGCGGAGCAGAGGGGTGTGGCCGGTGTGGCCGGCCGGCGCCTTCGGGCTCCGGGAGGGGAGGCCTTGGTGCCGGTCACGGAGCCGGACTGCCGGAGCCGCGCTGCCGGAGCCGGCGGCCGTTATGCATCCCGGAAGAGTGCCGTGTGGCGGTGCGCGCGGCTCGGATGCACCGATGCGCCGCTGGGGGCGGCGGCCGCGGCAGCGATGTACCCGGCTGCGCCGCGCCCCGCCCCGCCCCGCGGTGGGAGTGCGTACTGTAATTGCCCGCCGGGACAAAAATAACCTTTTCTCTCCGCGCCGCCGAATTCCTGTGCGTCATGCCGGCATTCAATTACGGAGGGGACTGCGCCGCGCGGCCGGTTAGACAAAAACAGAAGGAGAAGAGGGGACCTCCTCGGAGAGCGAAAACCGGGCCGGGCGGGGTTGGGCCGCGCGTCATCGCTGCCCGGGACGCCGTCAGTACCTGCGGCGCCGCGAAGATGTTTAATGTAGACGGCGGCAGTAATCGGCAAGTGCGTGCGAAGTGGAGTGAGGCTCGGGCCGGGCCGGGCTCGGCGGGCTCCCGGGCGGGGACTGCGACGCCCGGCCGCTATCGCGGTGCCATCCAGATGAAGCCCCGCGGGGGGGGCGGCCGGCCGGCCGGGCGTTCGCTGCCCCCGGCGCTGCCGTGTTATGATGCCGGCCGTGCGATGCTCCCGTCTGCCGTCGTCCGGGTGGTCGCCGTTCCCACGCCAATGGCCTCGTTGCCTCGGTGCAGAGACCTCCGCGCCCCGCGCCCCGCACCTCGGGCCGCGCTCCGGCCGCGCTGCTGCTCCCCGGCCGCTCCAGCAGACGCGTTTGCCTTGACTGGCCGGCCGGCCCCCGGCCCCCGGCCGGCGGGGGACCTTCCAGGACGCGAGCTGCTCAGCTCCGGGTCACCGGAACCGCCGGAACCAAGCCCGGCCGGGCACGGTCGAGCACGGCGGGGTATGGCGGCAGTGTCAGGGTCGTCGGGGACCCACCGGGGACCCGGGCCTCGCCGGGATGGATGCGGCCGAGCTCACGTAGGCAGTCGGCCAGTCAGCGGGGGCGCCCGGCGGGTAGGCAGCCCGGACGACGTTTGCACCGGTGGCAAGTGTCGCCAGGAATGCAGTGGGAAAGTAGCCCGAACACACGGGTGTGTAGATGACGCCTGCAGCCTCCACTAATCCTCCCTGTTAAGCGGCGCCCTACGGCTGTCAGTAGTCGGCCCAGTCTGCCGGCGGGGGTATGGGGGAGGCACAATCTTTGCAGTCTTTGCTACTTTTTGCCCACTTTTCTGGCAGCATTGGCCCTTGCCACGAGGATCGACCACCGCCCGGGAACGCTGCGGTAGTGCTCCGGAATTCCTGTATTTGTTGACTGCGGTTTGGAGGCGGCGCATCGGGAAACTTCCGAGGAAGCGGGCCGGGCCGGGCCGGGGGCCGCATGCACGGCAGAAGGCCAGGCGCGGCCCGGTCCCGGCCCGGCCCGGCCCGGGCGGAATAATAAGTCATTCTTCGGAAACCTTGCAGGCGGGGAGACGGGGCGCCGCCGCCGCCGCCGCTGATGGTTCTGTTTGCCTCGCAGCGCAGCGGCGCCGGCCTCTGCGACGCGCCGAGAGGAGAGGCATTTTCCTGAGTACACACGCTCGCGGCCCGGCCCGGCCCGGCCCCCGAAACGCCTGTCATTTGTCCTGGGGTCGCGGCGGCTCGGCCAGCCGAGTGCCGAAGGCCGCAAACGACGTACGTTCGTACGCCGGGTTGGGGGCCGGCGCGCAATCGGATCGGGTTCGATACGGAGGGGAGCGGCAGCGGCAGCGGCGCTGCGGGTCTTAACCTTTTGGCGGCGCGGCGGCAGCGCTCATGTCGGATTGAGACCTTTTGCGATGCCATAAGGCGACGGCGACGTCCGTGAGGCGGCCGCCGCGCACCCGCCGCCTCCTACTCCTCTCGGTGAAGAAGTGCACCGCCGCCGCCGCCGAGGCAGCCGAGGCGGCGGCGAAAGGCTCCAGAAATAGAAAACGCCGAGCCGGGCTGCGCAGGCAGGCAGACCGGCCAGCCGGCCGGCGGACGTGTAGGAAAGCTGCGGGGGGCCGGCGGTAAACTCGGTGTCGGCGCTCGGGGTGCAGGCAGTGCAGTCAGAGCGGGCCTCGTCCGACCGAACTCGATTCGGATCCACCCAACCTCGACGCTCCCTTTACTTTGTCGCCGCCCCCGCCGCCCGCCCCTCACCGCCTCGCTTAGCCCTTATTTATATGCGATCTATCTCGACCCCCTTCTGCCTCCTCGCTTCTTGCCGGCGAGAGAGGTTTTTATTTGTCGTGTCGTGTCTGCCCGGTGCCGGTGTTCAGCGGAGCCGAGCGGGGGCAAGCAGGCGGGAGAGAAGGGGGAGTGGGGGAGGGAAGGGCTGACAGGTACCCAGAGCGAGCCGTGCTCCGTACTGCCGTTCAAGGTCTCTGCCTCCGCTGCTTCGACCCGCCTCTCTCTCTCTCTGCTATAATAATCAGTTTTAATGCTTTTGCAAAGAGTGCCGTGACAAAAACAAGAAGGCGAAGTGTTAAGCGGGTCATATTCACCTCGGCCTCAGGGTCTGCTCTGCGTTTTGTAGAGCTGCGGTCCTTCGGTTTGCCTGCGAATAGCTCGTGGGCGCGGTTGCTCGCACGTCCGCGCCGAGCTGAACGTGGCGTAATTGAAATCGGCCCCGGGGGAGGAGGAGGAGGAGGGGGGGGGGGGGGGAGATGGCGGTGATTGGAGACCCCGACCACCTTGGCACCCTGACTGATACAATAACAGCAGGAAGTGTGGAGCGGCGGCAGGACATTGGTGCTGTCGCTGCGATGGGGGGCCTGGGACGTGTGACGCGGCGACTGGAAGCTGCAGCGGAGCTACATCGGAGCTACAGCAGCGGTGTGAGCAGGCCCGCTACATCGCTGCATCCACACGGGGCTAGGCTCCGGGACGGGCCGCTGCGCTGCCGCTATCCGCGGGCTGTGTCGTTAGGGCACACGGCACGCCGTCGACCGCACCGCACAGCAAAGTAGCGCTGGTCTTGTCTCGTGTTGCCGCCGTCCGCCTTGCTCCGGCACCGTGTCCACGGGGCGGCAGGTGGTGGCGGCGGGGGGGCTCCGAGGACCCCATCAGGACCTCTCAGGACCGTCGTGTTCGGCTCGGCAACCCGCGATGCCGTTGCCGGCCGGCCGGCCTCGCCTCCCCCCGCCGCCTCGGTGACCCTGGATGGCCCCACGTCACGGCGGTCAGTACCCCCCGTGCTCGAGCTCGCAACTTGTCCCCTGTTTTTATTTCGATTTTTTTTTTTTGCGGGGCGATTCTCTGGTCTGGCAGCAGGGGGCGCGGTGGCGGCGGCAGCGTGGCCGTCCGCCGTGCCGCTGTGCCGCGGACCATGAACGCTGAGGCAAGGCCCGGCGACGACGACGACAATGGCACAAACGGTCTAGTCGATTTCGTACAGAGATTTAAAGGCGCGTTGCGTGTGCGTTTGGGCCCGTTTGGACGCAATGCCGCGCCGCCGACCGCTCCCGGAGAGAGACGGGGGGGGGGGGGGGGAGATTCGACATGGAGGCGGCTGGCTGGTGACCGAGAGCAACGGCCCCGCCCTGCGCAGCTCTGCGCAGCCTGGTGATCCTGGCACAGCACGGCCGTTGGCTGCGTCCGGCCGGCTGTGCAGCTATACTGAAGCTCCTCGTGTCTGGCGAGTCTTAAGTTTGGCCTGGGCTTCCCTCCACGTGCGCGCCGTATCTCTCTCTCTCCCTTCTTGCTATCTCTCTCTCTCTCTATATCTCTACTATCTATCTCTCCCTTTATCTCTCTGTCTGCAGGAAAAGTTGAATCGTGGAAAACATTGCGCGGGCCGTGCAGGTTTCCCTGGTGTGCCATATGGGAATTGAGGCGTGGTGTTGAGTGTGTGATGTGAAGTGCGCCCGGCCGGTCCGGGTCGGGCTCCGGCGGCTCCGGCGGCTCCGGCACCCACTCACCGTAACTCTGTCCGTGTTCCACGGCAAAAACAATGGCGGCTGTCTCGGGGGTACCATGCGGCACCGTGTGGGAAACATTGTGTTACGTTTTCCGTAACTAAAAGGCTTTCATTCCGAATGAAGACCATAGACGTGATTTGGCGCGCATGGGGACAAAGACTTCTTGAGCATTTGAGAAGGGACGAGGGAGGGAGAGGCAGGATTGGTGCGTGGACACAAGCGCCGGAAACGCGCATGGCAATCTCTCTCTGTCTGTCTGTCTCTCCCTCGGTCACTCCGTCTCCCTCACTCCCCCCTCCCTCTCTCGCGGTTCCACGACCGTCATTGAATTGATTGCTCGCTGATTGCGATTGATGGGAGGGCAAGGCAATGCGTGCGGCTTGGTGGTGGGGGGGGGGGGGGGGGAGAAGGATGTTGACGTCACGCAAAGGAAAGGATGCAGCGAATGGCTCAGTCATGCACTGGTTCCACGCAGTTTAAACAACGGCCGCAGACTAGTAGGGGGGGGGGGGGGGAGGAGTGGGGGAGTGTCTTTTCGCTTTCTTTCTCATACCTCACGCGGATCGCGCATTGCACACATGTGCAATCTGCGAGACAAACATTAACCAAAGAAAAAGAAGTAAAACGTTTGTCTGCGAAGGGTGTATCGGGCTGACAAGTTGTTAGAAAGCCGTATTGACTGCCCGGCCGCCTGACGGAGTCGGCCCGCGGGGGATGCGAGCGCCGATCGCGCATCACACATCACACATCACACACGCGCCGCGGCATCGCTCGGCTCGGCTTTGCCTCCCCTGCTTTCACTGCACACGCGGGTGCGGTGCGGCGCGCGTAAGTGCGGCCCGAGCACCGTGACTCCTCACACACACACGCACGCACGCACGCGCACACACACACACACACACACACGCGCGCGCGCTTGTCGTGTGCGATCGTGCGCCGATCGATTCATTATTCGCTTGGTTTCATTCTCCCGCGGAGGCGCTTTTGTAAAGTTTCTTTTCCAAAAACAAAATTATTTAAAAAAAAGTTGTGTAGAGAAATCCTCCGTGAGTGTATCGCTGCAGAGACGGGTTTTGTGCCAACGAGGAGCCGCCCTGGGCTGCGAACTACAACTAACCATAGAACTCGTTTTCTCGGATGGGTGGGCAGGGCTGGACTACCGGATCGGGCGCTGCTGATGCGTCCCCGGTGGCGCTGCCGAGCAGTGCACCCTGGCGGCCGGACCGGCTCGGGCCGTCAGCGAGAGCGGGAGCCGGGACAGCCGGGCAGGAGCAGACGACGTCCGCGGGGACGCGATCAGGGTGCACACTGCGAAAAAAAGAAAAGAAAAAAAGGAGCGCTGCAACGTGGTCCCGAATGCAGCACTGCTGAGCTGAGGGTGCTCCATGGCTGCGAAGGGAAATATTTGTGGGTACATCGCTTGTCCGACCTCACTTTTGTCCGACCTCGAAGTTCAACGTCCGAGGTTAGGTTAGGTTAGCTTAGTTTTGGTCAGTTCAGGTTCGCGCACCCTGAGGTCGGACAATCGGAGGTCGGACACACGATATTATTTTCCGCCTGATATGTTGTGCAGAGTTCTTCTGATTTTTACTGTTTTATCTTCCGCCGACCTATTTTACTCTATGGAAACGTTCTTTCAGGATGTATCTATTTTCAATTTATATTTCTTTAAATCGTTATTTTTAAAATGTTACCCCGTGTCGCACTGCACTTACCATCATGTGTATGTCTGTGGCCCTGTGGCCCTGTGGCCCTGTGGCCCTGTGGCCCTGTGGCCCTGTGGCCCTGTGGCCCTGTGGCCCTGTGGCTCTGTGGCCCTGTGGCCCTGGGGCCCTGCGCTCTGCTCAATAAGCTAATGACCTTTGGGAGATCGTCGCCCTCGCCTGCATTCGGACGACAGCGCGCTCCGCTCCGCTCTGGGCTCCGCTCTGGGCTCCGCCTCGCTCAGAGCGCAGGGCTCCGCCGGCCGGCTGCCTTGCCGCTGCGTTGCGTCCGCCTGGCCGCCCTTGAAGGAAACCGAAGGCAACTCGAGGGGAACTCGAGGGGTCGGCCGTCAGCAGCGTGCGCACGGCGGGGCCGTCGGCGGCCGGCGTTCCGGGCGCAGGCAGCGCAGGCAGCGTACGTAAGCCGGGCGTAAGCGAGCGGAATTGATGATGGCCGCGCTGGGCTGTCTCCGAGAACGAGTCTCAGCCGGGGGAAGCTGCCGAGGCTATGCTGTGGAACAGAGACGGGCAGTGTGTCCCGGGCGAGAGAGCGAGGTAGCGAGAGAGTAAGCGGTGGTCGGGGGCACGGGCAGGCGAGCCGAGAGGCGAGCGCCCCCGAAGCAGAATAAGAGTCGGCCGAAAACGGCGACCGGGAAGGCCAAGGACCTATGAAAGGGATAAATGAAGCCGGACGGGACGGCGTCGCCGCTGGCCTTTGTTTGTCTGGCCCTCGGCTCGGGTCCGCCTGGGCTGCATCTGTCTGCGGCTGTGGGCACTGAGGCCGGCTGTGGCCGCCCGGCGCCGCCCGGTCGCCGAACCCTTCCACCTTCCCGACGACTTCCACTGCGGGGGCGCCTGCAGGTGCCGGGGTAGGCCAGCCCGCACGACACGCGCGCCCGCCCGAGTCGTCGGCTGCCTACCCGGCAGGCGCCCTGGTGGCCCGTGGGCGTTGGCTTGCTGCACGCTGCCACCACCACCGCTCTCCCCTCCGTTCGTATGAATATGCATTGCGGAGTTTCACTGCTTGGGCCACTCGCTGCATCGCGTTGATAATCCGGTGCCAGCGACCAGCCTTGAGGGCGCGCACCGGCTCTGGCTGCTACCGCCGCATGGAGCCTGGATCCCGGCTCTCTGCGCGCTCTTACGCACAGTGTTCCAGTGCGGTCGCCTTGGCTGCGTTGCCTCGGCGGTGCGTCGCACGGGAGATAAAAAGTGGCCATTTAATCCGGTTTTACTGCGCGCTTTAAGCAAGCTGGCGGGGCCGGCAGCGGGTCGCGGCGGCGGCGCGGCGGGGAGCGCCGATTACTATGTGGGTTATGCGGCCGGCCGTTCGGCGAAAATGTTTCTGTACGGAATATTATTGATCGTGAAATAGTGAAAAGGAGGCGAAAGAAACTGGCGGGGCGGTCATTACCGTGATTATATTGTGGGTTTGAGCAACGCGGCGGCGGCGCGGCCGAGCAGTGCAACTCCGTGGCCACTCGGTGTCCGCCACGCGCCGCCAACTCCGTGCTTATCGCGGCTGTGTATCGCCGCGGGCGGACGCCTCGCCCCGTCGTCTGCTGGTGGCGCCTGCTGCGGCGTCTGCCGGTGGTGGCGCCCGCTGTGGCGCCCGCCCCCCGCGAAGGCGCGGAGCCCCCTGCGGCTTGCGGCCGCTGCCCGCTTGCGCTTCCCTCGCGGCCCGCTACGCCGCCCGGCCCGCACGTGACGGGACGGGACTGGACGGCAGAGGGCGAAAGCTTTCGCATTGCCATTCTTTTCTTTTCCTGCCCAGCCGGCTGCCCGGCCAGCCAGCCAGCCAGTCAGCCGACCGGCTGGCGTTGCGGGTTTACGAGGAGTTGCTGCAAGTTCTCCAAAGTGGACAGCGGCGGCGGCGGCGGGAAACCGAAGCACGTTTTGCACAGGTGCGATCGGCGCCGTGCCGTCGCGTCCCGCCTCGCTTCCTGGCCTGCGGGGCCTGCGCTTCGCTCTTCTTGTCCGCGATGAAGAGAGAATCGTGTAGAGGAAATAAATCTGGTCCGCCGCACGCTGCCCCGCCAGCCCCTCCCCGACACCGCCGCGCTGCGGAGCGGACCTCCTCGGCGCGGGCGTCTCAACTCTTCGCGCGCGGTCGGCTCGCTTGCTGGGTTAGCGAGACTTGCCATATTTTTATTCGGGATGAAAATGTGAGTTGCATCACTGCTGCTGCCGCCGCCGCTTGTTCGTACGTGATGGACGGGTTGGCAGCTCAAGGCGAAGGGGAAGGGCCTCTGAGGGGGCTGCGGGGGCTGCGGGGGCGCGGGCTGTGGCCCCGCCGGGGCTCTCACTGCAGCCTAGTCATGGTCCGCGGGCCCGCTGGCGCGGCTGGCGCGGCGGGGAGCGGACAGCGCGGGGCGATTGAATTCCCCGTAGTGTCGCTACGAAAGCATTTCGATGGTGCCCCGAACTTTTCCTCCGCCTCCTATCGCCTATCTTCCACTTTCCAATTCCGGGCCTCGCGCGCGTGTGTGGGGGGCGCTCCGTGCCGGGCCGGCGGGGTCGGGGTCACGGCCGTACCGAGGACGGGCCTGCCTCCTGCCTGGGCGGGCCAGCCGGGCCAGCCGGGCCGTCAGGGGGAGAGTGACTGGTCCAGGCCGTCGTGTACCCGCCCAGGATAACCCTGGCGGCGCTGGCAGCGCTGGCAGTCCTGGCATATGGCCCCGCAGATACGGATCGACTCGGATGGCTCGATTCGATACCCATTTGGCATGCGCCTTTTGCGCTGCATCGGCCGTGCGGGTGGGACGGGGAGAAACTTTCATTTCTGGTCCCGTTTGATAGCCGGCGTCCCCGCGGTGAACGCTCCGATCGGCGCCCGTTTAACCGAAGCGTGTTGCACCAAAGTGTGTGTGTGTGTGTGTGTGTGTGTGTGTGTGTGTGTGTGACGCGCGTGTGGGGTGCACGTAATGCACGTGTCGAGTCGGCGGGGAGGCGTCTGCCTCTCTTGGGTGACCTCGCGTGGCGCGTCGTTTGAAAGTGAAAGGTGTGCCTGGCCAGGGCCTAAAGGCCTCATCTTGACACAGCCGCGCAGGAAGGAAGGGCCAGCCGCAGGCCGCAGGCCACAGGCTCCCCTCCCATCCTCTCCCCCGCCCCGCCCCGAGGCCCTTTCTTACATCTTATGTGAGGGGAAACAGGAATTTCATAAAGCGATAATGTTTTGTTGCCGCTGTTCTTTCCCTCTCCCTATCTCTCAAAGACGTGTAATGAACGTGGTCTCTCCGTTTTCTGTTGCAGAGGGGCGCGTGGAGGTGTCTCGGGATGGCAAGTACTTGTCCACGATGGCGCCGGGGAAGCTCTTCGGGGAGCTGGCCATTCTGTACAACTGCAAGAGGACGGCCACCATCAAGGGTGAGTACAGCACACTGGTGCTGCACTTTCCAGCTCGGCGTCGGGCCGTTTGGATGTTTTTCTCTATTTTGAAACGATGGAACGGCATTTTCAGCGGCCTCCGACTGCAAGTTGTGGGCCATCGAGCGCCAGTGCTTCCAGACCATCATGATGCGGACGGGACTCACTCGCCAGATTGAATACACAGACTTCCTTAAAAGGTACACATTTACAAACTGTCACAAATACATTTTAAACTATTTTAAAAATATAGAAACCCTGTGGTAATTGGTTTGGAAAACTGGTTTGGTTTGTTTTCTTAAAATTATTCTGGCTGTTGGGAGTCTAATGAAATTAAACTTTTGTTTACAGTGTACCTATCTTTAAGAACTTGCCGGAGGAGACTCTTATCAAAATTACAGATTCTTTGGATGAGGTAAGTGATGCAGGGAGTGTGTGAGGGCAGAGCAGGGATACTTGACACTCACTCCAAAAAACTCTTAATGAAATTCAAATCTCATCTTCGAACTGTCTCTCATGGCTCTCCTATTCTTCTAGACATTCTACAACCAAGGAGATTACATCATCCGTCAAGGGGCTCGCGGTGATACCTTCTTCATCATCAGCAAAGGACGTGTAAGTTATCATTTTTAAATGAAGGCGCACCAAACTGCACAATATTGAGATTGTGATAATTATATTTAAATAAATTGTCTGCCGTAGGTCAAAGTTACCATCAAACAACCCACTGGAACTGAAGAAAAATATATTAGAACACTCTCCAAGGGTGACTTTTTTGGAGAGAAAGCATTGCAAGGGTTGGTTCAGTTTTCTGAGTTCAATGAACTAGATTTCACTGAAGTGTTGAACACTACCTTTTTTTCTTTCTTTTTTCCTTCAAATTATTAGGGATGATCTACGAACTGCTAATATAGTTGCTGATGATCCTGATGGTGTATGTTGCCTTGTGATCGACCGTGAAACATTCAACCAACTGATATCAAGCCTAGATGAGATCCGCACTCGATACCGTGATGAAAGTGTTGAAAGTAGGAGGTAAGTTTCTGAGGCTTAATGGCTACTGTTTGGTGTATTAAAAATTGACAAAATTATTATATAATTCAACATTTTTACATTGATGTTTTGGTTGTGTAATATTGTTATGTCTGTCTCTCATTGCTAACTCTTATGGGAAAGTCATAGAGGTAAGAGTAATGCCCTGTTCTTCTTGTACACCTGCAGTGCAGTGCCCCTTTCTGTTAACTTCATAGCAATTCAGCTCTTTACCTTAAACTTCAGTTAGGAGTGTGCAATACCATTCAATTCATCCTGTTTCCAGAATTAATGAAGAGTTTGAGCCGGTTCGCCTGACTGACCTTCGTGTCATTGCAACACTTGGAGTTGGAGGGTTTGGTCGTGTCGAACTTGTCCAGATTCAAGGGGATCACAATCGGTCATTCGCTTTGAAACAAATGAAGAAAAGCCAGGTAAATTATGGTGTAACAGACAATAGAAACAATGCATTTTCTTTTTCAAAAATCGTTATTATTTTTTTTTTATTTGCGCATGTAGATTGTAGAAACTAGGCAACAGCAACATATAATGTCGGAGAAAGAAATTATGGGTGAAGCAGATTGCCCATTCATAGTCAAATTATTCAAGACCTTCAAGGACAGAAAATATCTGTACATGCTGATGGAATCTTGTCTGGGAGGTGAACTGTGGACTATTCTTCGTGACAAGGGTCATTTTGATGACTCCACAACAAGATTTTACACAGCTTGTGTCGTAGAAGCATTCGACTACTTGCATTCAAGAAATATTATATACAGAGATCTGAAACCAGAAAATCTCCTCTTGGATGAGACTGGTTATGTGAAACTAGTGGACTTTGGTTTTGCCAAGAGACTTCAGGTGAGAAGTGTCCTGAAATATTTTTTTTTTGTTTGCTTGTATTTGTTTTTAAGATCTTACTAAACCCTTTATGCTCCTTTTCAACAGCACGGTCGGAAGACATGGACTTTCTGTGGAACCCCTGAGTATGTGGCACCGGAAGTAATCTTGAATCGTGGTCATGACATCAGTGCGGACTATTGGTCTCTTGGTGTTCTCATGTTTGAGCTGCTGACTGGTAAGATGGTTTAAAGGAATAATGTCAATGTCGGATAGTGGAGGTGCTTGGGTCTAACACCAATTTTATTTTCTCTTCCAGGAACTCCTCCATTTACAGGAGCTGATCCTATGAAGACTTACAATATTATTTTGAAGGGTATTGATGCAATTGATTTCCCAAGAAATATTACAAGGAATGCCACAGCTTTGATTAAGAAGCTTTGCAGGTAAGATAGATGAGCATCATGGTGGTTGAGGATTGTTATACATGCATATGATATAACAAAATGGAATGCATGTTTTTCAGGGACAACCCTGCAGAGCGCCTTGGATATCAGAAGGGAGGAATTAGCGAAATCCAAAAGCACAAGTGAGTTCATTCACTTTTAAACAGCTGTGACAAACTTTTTAAGAAATTTTTAAGTCTCTACTTTTTCATATTCTAATATTTCCATATTATAATTGTTGCTATGAATTTAAGTGTTTTTAAAAAATTTCCATAGTTGACATGTGAATTGAAATTTGCAGATGGTTTGATGGTTTCAACTGGGAGGGATTGCGCAACCACACTCTCAGTCCTCCCATCACTCCCAATGTGCGCAATGTTGTAGACACCAGCAATTTTGATGACTACCCACCAGATGCTGATCAACCTCCTCCTGATGACGTCTCAGGATGGGATTCCGAGTTTTAATCTAAAGGTCAGCTGAGCTATATGTATGTGATGATGTACTCTTGACATTAAAAACAAATAGTTATTTTCATATTTCACATTAATTTGCAGATAATGCAGAGATGCATTGCACCCCTACTGTCTTCTACTATCCATCATGTACGATTTTAAATCACAAATATCCTTGGAATCACTCGATTGTTATCAGTGGAAGATAACTTTAGATTTTTGAGCCAAGCCAGTGCATTAAGGAGTGACACTTCAAGTATTGGAGATGAATTATTTTTTATAATTGTAATATGCTATGAAGAAAATAATGACTGATTTTATGTAAAACCTGGTCCCCCTCCCCCCTCTTTTTCCCAATGTTTTACCCCCACCATCTGTTGGTTTTCTCTCAATATGATTTTACCATATTTTTGGCTTATGACTGTCTTTGTCTTTTTGTCCAATCATAGTGACACCTTTTCTTTGTACTGTGTTTTGTTCCCCATATGTAATTTTAGTGCAAATGTTTATCAGTGTTTTGATGAGGCTTTGTGATCTGAAGGTAGAAGCAGTTATTGGTTAGTCTTAGTCCTTCTGAAGAATTTTTATTGTAACTTGTCTCCTGCTTGGTGTTATGCAGATAGTGTTTTTGAGCCCAAACTTTGTCACTGTCTATGGTACTTATACAAACTTTAAGATTTTAACAATCCTAAAAGTATTTGTTTCCTGCTCGGAAATTTTTATTTGTCCTTCACTCTCAACTGAATTAAATCCAAAATATAGATTCTGAAGCACTAATTCTACCGGTTTGAATGCTTCTACAGTTTTACTTTGTTTTGCTCATGAGAGAATGTGTTAATTTTGCCTGCAATTCTTTTCTTGAAACACTTTTTTATAAACTTAGAAAATTAAGGTATTTTAAAGCACCCAGGTGCAAGAATATTACCTTAACGTGAACTCACTAATATAGAAGTGCTGTATCAGTTGAATTGAATAAATATTTATTTTAAGTGAAAGGAACAAAAGACCCACTTAACATTTGTTTATCTAGTCTGTGAGATCCTAATCAATATGCCGTTGTAGAATTCTGTTCTTGATATTGTGTATTATTTAACTTTTGTCGGTGAGTAAATGTGTTGCCTGAAACTGGCTCATGTGGATGTTTGTAGAGTGTGATGCTATGATCGAGTTAGATTTTATCATCTGTACACAGTTATGTATCATATCATGTTTTACTTGAAAATATTCTTGTGTCCTTGTTCTGTAAAATCAGCACAGGCTGAACTTGCATATTTGCTCATCCCGCACAATAGCTTGTGTCTCTTGAACGGTAGCTGCCTAATCCAAACCTACCAGCCAGCTTGGCTTTAACTGTTGTCTTGAAGGGCCTGGGACAAGAGTGGTCTCAATTTCGAATAAGTGCATGTCATGCGGAATTTTAAACGTCTTACCTTTTCTATTTATTTTTATTTTTCTTACTTTCTGCCTTTGCTCTCACATTTTATGTAAGGGGAACTGATGATCGAATTAAGTACGTGCAAAACTGCTTAGAAACTTTTAAATTGTATTGTGTACTGTAATTAATGTTGCTCTTGCACTGTGATGCTTTTAAGTTATCTGTTTCATTGAGTACATGAATCTATTTTGCGGTAGAGGTTGTGCTGCTTGTGCCATCTTGCGAAGGACAAAATGCAGCCATGCATATTGTGTCAAAATCAAAGTGAAGACAGATCCTAGAAATAGATCAAGTATATCATGCATGTAGTGAACATCATTGTTTTGGTGATAAATGATTTTGACATATGTTAGGGTTGAACTTTAATTAATTGCAATATTCTTGCCATAAGAGAACTTCAGTTTGGTTTTTTGTTGTACATGTCAAGTCATATTTTTATATGAATTGAAGAATTTGTTACTGTTACTATTTTGTAGGATACTGTACAGTTTCAACTTTAAAATACAGACCATGTACTACTGTAAGTGTAATCATTAAGGTTCCATTGAAGGGGTCTGTGATGACCACCTTTGTGGCAATGTGATGTAATGTTCATTTTGCAGATGGCCCATTGTTTATGATTTGCCTAGTTTTTCATACTGTGTTTTTGGATTGTTAATTAAAAATGTAATTAAATGACAAGCTAGTGCTGGTCACTGGTATTGTCAGAAAAGCCATTGAACTACCTGGGTCATGAGTGTGTACATTGTTTATGATTAAGGCTTTGATTGTTTAGAAAATTTGGATGAATTACTGTTTCATTGTGTTAAGTCTGAAATTTAAATGTTTTGTAAAAGAAAAATATATATTTTTATCGCACTTGCTCATTTTATACGAAATGCCTTAGTTTGGTCTGAACTCACAGGAGTCTGTAACAATGCTGTAAATCTTTTATGGCAGCACCATCTAAAAGTCACTTTCGTAGAATCCTTTTTTTTTTGTTTTTTGTGTGTGAATTAAAGATGCATATTTTTGAAACACTAGCTGGGCGGCAGAAGCAAAACTTTACCACTGTTATGCTACCATAGCCTTCAATAACCGATCCTGTGATATCAAAATTTATCTTCCATTACACCCCACAGATTGTTTGAATGCAACAAATATGCTGTGCAAGACAGTTATTTATCTATGTTAAATTTGGAGATAGTACGCTGTTATATCTTTCTAGGAAATAAAAAAAAAAAAGTTCTTAAGCAACACCACTTCAATTTTTCAAACTTACCCAGTCCTTACAGATCTTATCTCGACACAAATGTCCAGTAAAATGCAACTGGATGTACTTGTAAAAGTAGGAGTACACAAAAGAAAGTATTCATTTATTTTTAACATTTCCTCTATGGGTCACTTGCAGACTTTTCACATTCAAAGCAACTTGTCTGACTCGCATATTTTCCATGAATGTGTGCATGCGCGTGCAACCTGTGTGCACGTGACACTGTAGCACGTGCAACACTCGGCACGGAAGTCCTTGACTTCGTCTAGTTAACAAAGTAAGGGAAGAAAGAAGGTGAAGGGTATCCGCACTCATCCTTGAGATTCATCTCATCTCGCTCATCCCTATCCTCGTTTTGAGTGCAGAGCGCGAGAATCCATTTCCTGCAACGTACATACGAAGTTGTCATACCCACTTGAGGTTCCGGTCCGATGTCGTCGCCCGTATGCAAAAATGGCAGCGTGAGTTTTGTTGTGGAGCTGTTGCTTTTCGAGGTTTGCACGTCGTTATTTAATGCGATTCAAAGCTGACCAGTCAATTGGCTAGCCTGTGGCGGCTCCTGACAATGTCAGTGATCAAGTAAAGACTGGCGCCAGTGACATGGAGTAGGGATAGGAGTAATGTGCACGCCACTGAGGTGATGATCACCAGCAACATCAACAAGGTGAAGGCTTGCAAAAGCCTCAAAGATCAACAGAAAGACGCGGAGCCGGAGAAAAAAAGCAAGATTGTTGAAAAGGGGGACGGTGACAAGGAGGGCGGCAAGCGAGGCCCCGGTCAGCTGGCTGCACCCGTCAGCGCGACCGGTGCTGCCAGGGGTAAAGAGCAGAAAGCCCAAAGCCGAGGCCGCGCCAGGGATGATTTCAGGATGGCTCGGGGCGGGAGCGGTACTGTGGACAAACGCGGGGCGTACAGAGGCCGCGGCGTCTACACGAGGAAGCCAGAACGGGACTCGGACTCGTTTGGCCCACGAATCATCAAAAACGCTCCCGATTCGGGCACAGGGCTGTCCAAAAATGCAGATTCCAAGAGCAAAACAGGTAAACCTAACCTCAAAGATGTATACAGATTTTGTCGTTAAGTAAACACTGCGTGGCTATGACAGTCAGTGTATGGTTGGAAGCCGAACCATTAAAAAAGCTTAGATTCCATAGAAGCTTTTTCATTGGCTGAGTCTCTTTCTGTAAGCTGTCATTGCATCACTCTGTGGTATCATCTCTCACCTAGCTGTTCTGGATGCTGTTTCAGATTTGGGAGCATTGGTACCGGAGGACTGCCGCATATCTAAAGTTCTGCGACGCCTTTTTCGTGAGGAAGATTCTGACAAATTTGTACAGTTGTGCATACAACTCCAGGTAAAATCAAAAAAAGGCTAACTTTGAATCTCTGTAAGAATTATATTTTCTGTCATCTCATGGTCCATAGTGGGGTTTGACCACAGATTTCAAGATTCTGTTCACTATGGGAATCGCCTTTTGTAACTTGCCTCTCCATGGGTCCCTGGGTCCAATAATTTAAAGTCCTTTCTTGCTGGTTCTGTCTCGATATCAAGCGTTTGACGCTCATGAATTCACTTTCCCCAACTGCAGGATGCTCTTACCGTGCCAGAGAATATGCAATACATCAGAAGGTGTATGGAAAACATTTTAGATGCCCTTCTGGATTTGCTTCACACTGGACCTGGATCGGGTGCCAAAAACCAAGTAGCTACGTCTATTGGTCATGTTGGATATGTCCTTGATGCTGAATTTAGGAGGTTAGTTATCCGCTTGTTATACAGACATTTTTCTTATGGGAAAAGTAAGTTGCATGACAGATTTTTGGTTCTTCTGTAGATTTGTTGACTGGATTTTTCCAAAATATGCTTCTGAGAGAAACACTGATGTTAAATGTTTGTTGTTGGAGGCTGTCCGTCAGGTAAGTTAACATTCGTTTATTTGTTCATCTGAACTACTTGTGAAGTTCTAAACTGAATTCTTATCAATTTTTTTTTTACAGACACTTCTCTTGGAGGCAGAATGTCCAAAACTGAAAGCTTATTCAATGGTATGCATCTTCTCCTAATATGTACTTTCTGTCATTGTGTTTTGTTATTTTGACATGGTGCAATATGTTTCAGACTCTTATGATGAAAATGCAACATATATTAGAAAACACGGATCTCCCAGATTTATTTGTAGCCAGTGTGGAAGTAATAATGCAACTCTCTGCTATCTATCCAGAAACCTTAGCAGATTTCTTTCGCGTATGTCATATTCTTTTGCTTGTGAAGGGCTGTATCTAGTTGTTTTTAATAATATTTTCAAAAAATTGCTGGTCTTTTTTATTTTTGCAGGATCTTGTTGATATTTTGGTTGGCTGGCTTATTGACAGCAGCCAAACTGCTAAAATGACAGACTATGCTGCTCGTTCTCTGCAGCGGCTAGCTCCATATTGGATCCAGGAATTAAACTTTTCTATAACATTTTTAGGGCAGTTTTTGGAAGACATGGAGATATATGGTGATGTGAGTTTCGAAAATGATTCTATTAGTTTATCTTATGTAAGTACCCAATCGGCCTCCTCTTATGTTTTTCTTAACATTGCAGGACTTTGTGAAGTCTTCTAAAGATGAATCTTGTGGTGACAGCAAGTCATCATCTCCTCAAGACTATATATTTAAAGTGGAGGCTTTTATAAAGTATGTGTGCTGTTAACCTTCATACTCTTTCAATTAGTTTTCTAAAATGTAATTGGAAATCACAATTTTTTTTCTTTCTTTCAGGTCGTTTAATACTGTCACCAAGGCATTAGGTGACCACATGAGCCCTTCCAATTCTTCTCAGGTTACCTGGTCGTTTCTAGGAGACTGTCTGACCAAAATGCTCACTACTGTGAAATCTGTGCTTGACGTTAGATTTAATGAAGATCTTATCATGTCTGGTGAGCCCCTTGTTTTAATAACATATAGCACCAGTTTTTTTTTTTTTTTAAATTTTCCTTTCTGTATGTTATTTGGCGTGCTGAAAATTTCCCAAAGCTTGTCTTTGAGAATAATGTGGATATGAATACAACCATTCTACAATAACTTTTTATTTCTTTTGCAGCTAATGAATGCATATGGCTCCTCATCAGTCACCTGCAAACAAAGACTACTTCTGGGCATGATCTCTTGTATGAAATGTTTGACTATTTACTGAGTCATGTTGATGATATGTGTAATGTTACAATTTGTTCTGTTTTACAAGTGATTGCAAAGGTTAGTGTGCAGTCCTTAATATTTAGCTTTAGTTTTCATGTTTACCAATTGGATACCACAGTTTATTTCTTTCTTTCAAATCCTTAGACTGTTCGTGAAGTTAGTGCCAACTTACCTCTGGAATTGGTTCAGAAACTACTTAGTCCAGAGTCCAGTGTAATTAAACAACGTGCTTCTCCTAGCAAATCTATCCAAACTGCCGTACTTGGTTTATACCATGCTTTGTTAAACCTCAAAAACATTCCACTATTACAAGAAGCATATAGGTGAGAGTATTGTTGTTTGCTTTTTGAGGTTTTTGTTCTATTGGCTCATGCATTTTTTTAAAAAACTGTTGATTGGTGCAGGTATGTCTTGGGTGATTTAGAAATAGCATATCGCCAGATAGTCCCTGGAATGGAACAACTGTGCCAAACTAACCCTTATGCCGATGTGGAATATTCTGCCAGTGAAGCTGAAGTTGTCATACTCTTTTTACTTGGGGCTCTCTCAGATCTTGGTACGTGCAGACAGCAGGATGCTTTTCAACACCTCAGATTTACGTAAAATGATATATTTTTTAAAAATATGATATTGCTTTTATTTTAGCTAATGCAAGCAACTCTATTATTGGTATGTGGGCTTTAAAGCCAAGCATGTTCGAGTTGCTTGCGCTGAGAATGAAACCACGAGAACTCCGGAAACATGCTGGACTTCAGCTCACTGTTTTGTACCTCCTCTTTTCTCACTGCTCTAAGTAAGTAGCTGCATTTTGAAAATGTTTCGCTATCAATTTTGTGATTTTGCCTCAAAATATTCTCTGCTTTCAGGTCCAACAACTTTGTATCCAGCAGTGGTTTGGTACAATCGGGAGCCAGTGGCCGAAAACCTAGGATTTTATCTAGTGCACATTCTCTTAATGCCGATGTACCAGTTTCATCACCTACCTCTTCAAACCTATCTAATATCCTTGTGTTAATAAAGGATACCCTATTGGATGTTAGTGCATATTTTTACATTGCATCATTGCATCTTTTCACCCAAAGCCAACATTTTTTATCTTTATTTTTCTTCCAGAATTGCTCAAGTGAAGTTGACCATTTACTTCTCTCCTGGGTCCGTGAACTTCTGAGCCAAGGTGCTACTTATTTACCAGGCATGGTGGACACTGTGGAGCTTCAAGCTGTGTTATCAGCAGTGATAACCAAGGGCCATTTGGCTCTGAAAAAGCCACCCTTGTCTCTAGATGTTTGTCATACTTTACAGCTTGTCTTATCATTCCAAAATGTGTCTTGGAGGGTAAGATGGAAGGGAAATTGATTTTATGTCTGTGCCTTACTAGCCAATCGCTGATTACTTACTGTATCTTGCATTTTCTAGGCTAATATTCTCCAGCCTGTCACAGAATTGTGTCTTTTGCATATTAATTCCACTTATGCAGATGTTGCTGCGGGCTACTCACACTTGTTATCTATATTACCGTGGAACATTACGTTGCCTCTTCTCACCAAAATGAACTTTGAAGTTCATATGCAGGTTAGCTCAGTTTTTTTAAATTTTGGAGAAATTCATGTGCAGGCTTTGAGTTTTATGCTTTTGTTTCCATTTGTGCAGAACCCAGATGGCTGTATTCCACAGAAAATTCGTTGGACACATTCTTCTCAATTATCAAAAAATGAAGTAGGTTTAATGGGACAACAAGAGTTTCGTCAGTTTATGTGGTATCTCATTCATGGAGAGGAAGAGGAGTAAGTTTTTTGATATGTTCTGAGGCATATACATTTTATTCACCAAAAACATGCAATGAACATTTCATTTCTGTCCGTTACAGGCGTAGTTGGCTGTTGGATATATTCAGTCAGTCTTGGCCCTTGGATCTTGCCAATGGGGTGAATTGTGATGCTGAAAATACAGCAGATGTTTGCAAGTCATCATCCAGTGCTAATAGAGATTTAAGTGGTATTGCAAAATATTGTCAACCCGTTTTGCTTCAATGGGCTGCCTGGGATGCGGCTCAATTCTGTGTTACGTCAAAGCTGAGAACCCCTCTTGGAAAACCTCAGGAGACTTTTACTAAAATTGAAGGTGCCATTAAGGCTCTTGCAAGAGAAACACATGACTGTGAAACATGGGATGTCATCAGGGTTCGTGTTTTGGTGGACTTCCTTGAGCAGTTGGAGAAGGTGATATACAATGCTGCAGATGGAACAGCTCTTGCAATCGAACCACCACCAAAGCAGGTGCGCAACTTCTTTCATACAAATCGCAGCACATGCGTGGAATGGCTGACGAGAATTCGTCTCGCTGTCGTAGCCGTCGCTTTGCGCGCAGGACAAGCAGCAACTGCGGTGAGGCAAGGCCATGCTCTACTGCAGCACTTGCATGAAACGAACAACACCCAGGGTCTTGAGTTTGAGAGAGCGGTTCTGTATGTAGGGTGTGCCTTGAGCCGCCTCCAGGAATGGGAATCAATCCAAGGCTTATACATTTGGTCTAGGAATGAGTGTGGCAGGAAGATTCCTCTCTTGAAGGGACTCGTTGAACAGGCTGCCGGCAGATTGGAGCATGCAGTGGACTGTTATGCTCAAATTCTAAGTCAAGAAAGTGAAGGTGATCACGCCGGCGGCGACTGTGATCTCAGAATGCGCGAAGTGGCCGGTGACCAACTTTCAGAGTGTTATAGAACACTGCAAGACTGGGGAAAATTAGCTCAGTGGAAGCTGGACGAAAAGAATACATTTCCAGCAAATGGGGGTGTGTTATTGCTCTCTACTTTGAAAACAAACCAGATCCAAGGCTTTGCTGAATATGAATCATCCTCTTATGAAGCTGCAGCTCGGCTGATGGATTGGAGTTCTGAGACTGCTAGTAATTTAATAAGTCAGCGTGGCTCATGGAACACAATGAAGATGCTTCGTTCAGCTCGTGGCAATCTTGCTAGTATAGCTGTTGCACTAGCAGGAGAAGACTCAATATCCATTAGTGATGATTTAAAGTGAGCATTGTTTTGTGAATATTTTTTGTATGCACTTTCTCACCGTGTATGCTAAGTGTGTGCTTTTTATTTTTACAGGGTGAAATGGAGTCAGTATGTGGAACAGTGCCAAAATGATGCCCATCTATTGGTGAAGGAAGGGTTAAGAAACACTACCTCGGAGCTACTGCTTGAAGCAGCTGTGGCTGAATATGCCGCTACTGGTCTTGCAGATCTACTTCATGCTCCTCACACCGAGACGGGGACCTTACTTTTACCTTTGGCAATTGAAGATCCAAATTTGAAAAATCTTAGTTCTGGAATATTAAGCAGTGCTTTGTGGTGGAGTGAATATTTGGACCACATGGGAATACAGCAGCAAACCTCAGCCATCAGTGAACTAAGAGTTGCTACTGCCCGAGTGGCCCGTAAGGAAAAAAATCTTGGATTCACCCTACGTTTGCTAGCACGGGAATTTGGTGCTCCTGTAAAATCAACTCTTGAAGAACTTGCCAAAGTGGAGCTAAGCAATAAGGACCTTACCACAACTCTCCATTTAAAATCTCTTACAGAGCTGGCTAAAACTTTACATGCAGCTGACAAGAAAGATTATGCTGTGCGTGTTGTTTCTCATGGTGTTCAGAGTATTCGTAACTCTGAGAATGCTGTTTTGCAGGAACGTGGTTCAAGACTCTTGCTCACTTTGGCAAAATGGCTGCAGTCCGAACCAACCCTTGCAATTTGTGGAGATAACAATAATGCTATTAGTCTTCTCCTTGAACAAGATCTAGCGGGAGGAGCAGATCTCCTTGACATTCAAAATTGCAGCCTTCTCACCCAAAATGGAGTGCAAATTATTCCAACTGCTGATACTACAGTCGGGCGCCTGTTACGAATGGCAGTTGTTCAGTGTCCTCAGCTCGCAAAGTCATGGGCTCATTTTGCTAACTGGTGCTACCGCTGGGGCAGAAGAGCAGTGGATGTCACAAGCGAAATTGGGGGACAGCTCAGTTCAGCTGACAAGGCTTGTGTCCAAGCCATGCTTCCCCAAGACTCGAGTCCTTCTGACTTAGAAAGTGTTTTAAATATATTAGGTCAAACACGAGCGGTTGCTGATGAAGAAGACTTAGATCTAGATAGTACTAACACAAGTGAAATGATGGAAGCTCAATTACGTACTGTGAATGTTCTTCAGTATGCTGGTTCTGATACTCTTGGTGGACTTGTAGGAGTGTGGCGTGAAGCACAACAAAGAGTTTACAGCTGTTACCAACTGTCAGCTATTGCTTACTTTAAATTTTTACAATTGTGTGGTCAAGAGGAGGTCAGTGTCGACTGATGAATTTGTCTTAATGGTTGCCTCTGAATCATGTAATGTTTCTTTTCTGTTTTTTACAGAGCTGTGTTGATGACTGTTCGACAGTCACTGCTTCATTGCGTCTTCTGCGTCTTGTGGTTAAACATGCTCTTGAGCTGCAGTCCGTTCTTGAGGCAGGCCTTGCTGCAACTCCTACTGCTCCATGGAAAGCAATTATTCCCCAGCTCTTCTCTCGAATGGGCCATCCTGAGGCCTATGTTCGCCGGAGGGTTGCCGAACTCTTATGTAGACTAGCAGAAGACGCTCCTCATCTCATTACGTTCCCTGCTGTTGTGGGTGCAGCATCTGGTGGTGCACGATTACGTCACATGCCTATGCCAGGCACAGCTAGTATGTTTTACCATCTTTGAACATCTGCATCGAATTTGCCTGTTCGTACACAAGTACACTGATTGATCTCTATGTGCTTGCAGAATTGTTTGGCACATTCTTATCTCCTGATGGTGAAGTTGAAAGCTTAGAGGAGGAAGAAGAGGAAGATGATGAGGATGAAGATGAGGAAGAAGATAATAATGGTAGTGGGCAAATGGTCTTGAAGACTTGTTTCCTGGCCATGGTAGAAACTTTATCGAAGCAGGTAAAGCATAGTGTGAATAATGCTTATTTGAAATGGTTTTAAGTGATTTTTATTCAACATTTGCTGTCTTGGCTTGTGTTGCAGGCTCCTGAGTCAATATCTCAAGTACAACAATTTGTCCTGGAATTGCGCCGAATCACCTTACTCTGGGATGAACTGTGGCTGGGTACCTTATCACAAAATCAGGCGGAGATTAATCAAAGAGTGTCCCAACTCAATGCAGAAATCTCTCGAGTGGAACAGAATGCATCCTTAAGTGCTGGTGATAAAGAGAAGTTAATATCTGAAAAATATAGGATTATCGTAAAGCCTGTAAGTGTGGTATTCCATTGAAGTAGAATGTGTTACTGCAATGTTTATTATAGGAATTTTTTTTTTTCACAGCTTGTATTCATATTTGAGCAATTGCATGCTATTACATCAGTTACACCTGAAACTCCGCATGAGAGATGGTTCCAAGAAAAACATGGTAGGTATTATTAAGCTTGTTGTTTGCTTGTACCATTTAATTCATTTACATTATTTTGTTTCATGATGAAATTTACTTTGTCACCTCCTCAGGTAAACTGATTGAGGCCATTCTCCATGCTATGAAAGAGCCCAAGGATTGTAAACGTGCGGATGAATGGCATGGTCCACTTAAGTCTCTTCAGACTCGCTTGAGCCAGAGAGCTAATAAACGTTCTGCTTTAACACTCCGAATGGAAGATATCAGTCCAACCTTAGCTGCCATGAAGAATACATGCATTGCTATGCCTGGTGTTGCATCTGAGAAAGGGTGTATCATTACCATCGCCTCTGTCCACAATCACATCTACATTCTGCCAACCAAGACAAAGCCTAAGAAGCTGATGTTCTCTGGATCGGATGGAAGATGTTACAACTACCTATTCAAAGGCTTAGAGGACTTGCATTTGGATGAACGGATAATGCAACTATTGAACATTGCCAACACAATGTTAAGAACACCTGGAATGGAAAATACATATCGAGCTCGCCACTACTCGGTTATTCCTCTTGGCCCAAGGTCAGGTTTGATTAGCTGGGTCGATAATGTGACTCCTCTATTTGGCCTCTATAAACGTTGGCAACAACGGGAAGCTTTAGCACAAGCAGCCAAGAATGGACTAACACCTGTGCCAGTTAAACGGCCATCAGAACTCTTTTACCTGAAACTCACACCAAGGCTTAAAGAAAAAGGAGTAGCGCTTGAAAACCGAAAGGAATGGCCTGTCTCTATACTGAGAGAAGTTTTGCAGGAGCTAATGGCTGAAACTCCATCCCAATTACTTGCAAAGGAATTGTGGTGCCATAGTGCAAATGCTGGAGCATGGTATAAAACTTTGCAAACATATTCCCATTCAGTAGCGGTCATGTCTGTTATTGGATATATCATTGGTCTTGGAGACCGACATTTAGACAATGTTTTGGTGGATTTGTCTACTGGAGAAGTTGTCCACATTGACTACAATGTTTGCTTTGAGAAAGGAAAGACTCTAAGAGTTCCTGAGAAGGTTCCATTCAGGATGACACCGAACATTCAAGCGGCTCTAGGAGTTACCGGAGTTGAGGTAAGTTTTTATATTAACTGGTGTGGTTTGAGAGTAGTGTATGATGGTATAGGTAGCATCAAATAGTTTACTACAATAGTTTTATTTTAGTGAAAAATAATTAATTTTATTGAAAAACTTTTACTTGGTTAGAGTTAACAAGGAAATGGATTATTTTAAGGCTTTATTGGGATGGCCCTCCTTCCATTGCAATTTGCCCCATTGATTCCCCCCCATTATGGTCAGATGTTGGCAACTTACACCGCAGTAACTGACTAAATGCAGAGTGGAACTCTGAGTTTTTCCAAGCATATATAAGAGGGTTCATCCACGAGTTGGTCATAGCAAGTGCCAGGGCACTTTTGTAGAGAGTCGATGAAAATGACTGACGCAGACAGCCAAGTGCTTGTAGGACTAGAACTGTGAAAAATGGCATCCAACACACTGAAAAGCTGCCAAGTACTAATAGTACAACCTAATGTTAAAAATGGAAAGAAAAAAATTATAAAAAGAAAGTAGATGATTGAGCAGGGTTAAGTGCTTTACATTGATGGTTTAGTTGACAGTTTTAGTGCAATTTTACCTGGATTGATTTCCCATCTGGAGGTTTTCCTTGGTAGTTTCCCCATCTTCTTCGGACAGAAGCAGCCTCTCTCCATATCCGCCAGTACACCAAAAACATGGCAAGCCACACCAATGCAAAGTTTGGTGTTAAAATCAGCATCGTGAATGGGACAGGCAGGACCTCATGAAGTTCACAGCTAGAGGCAGTGCTCCAGTTATTCCAATATAGTGGAGTAATAGCTATTGCCATAGAGTACAGCCATCCCATGCCAATTACCGTCCACGCTAATCTGAAATCAGATATGCAGTGTTAAGTGCATTTCTTATTTGAAGTATTATTGCCATTGAGTCATAACAGCTCACCTCTTTGTTACTCTGGTATTGTAGTCTAATGGGTACAGGATGTAGATGTAACGATCTAAACTTATGCATATCAAACTAAACAAGGAGTTGCAAAATGCAAATACCATGCATGTAAACTTTAGGAGACATGCTATTTGCGATGCGCCCAGGGTGGTGCCCCAGTAGAAACTCATATGATACGGCAGGAAGAGTCCCACCAGCAAGTCGGAAACGGCCAGGCTGTAACAAAGGCGTTTTGACTTTCACACTTCTGAACCGTGTCACGGAAACAGATGGCTTGGCGTCGGACGCTACCTGAGCACGAACTGCGAGGACGTGGCCCTCGCCAGCCTCCGGCTCAGGACCACCGCGCACACGGTGAGGGTGTTCCCGCACAGGATGCACAGCAGCAGCGCGCTCTCAACGACGATCCACACGACCTGGTGCCGCGACTGGGGCAGCGGCAGGTAGCCGGCGCCGGCACCGGCGTTGGGGTGGTCCGCGCGCACGCCGCCGCCGCCGCCACCCGCAAACACGATGGCTTCGTCGCCGCCCCCGTCCATTGCCTCATTTTCTGAGACGCGCCGCGGGTGGGTAGGGAGTGACTGGACCTTCCTGGTGCGCGCCTCGCGCCTCGCCTCGCGCCTCGGCTCGCGGGGCTGCAGGCTGCAGGCGGCGCCGTCAGGGCCGGGGGCTCGGCCGTGGCCGGGCGCTGCTGGAGGCACTGGAGGCCGGCCCTGGCTGTGCTGTCGGCAGCGGCGGCAGCAGGTCAGGCGGGCCTCTTCCTGGTTCCTGGTAACCGCGGAGCACATTTGTTTTCCTTCGCTACGGACCTTCCCCCTCCCGTCCCCTCAAATCTGAAGTAGCGTATGACCGCCCCCCCCCCCCTCCCTCTTCTTCCGCGCCGCGACCGCCACTTACTAAAGACCTCCGCCTGGTCTGGCCGCGTCTAGGCCATTTCCCTGCACGGCCACGGCCCCTGTGGAGCGCCGCCGCCGCCTCCGGGAGTCGAACCCGAACACGCGCCGTTACGCGTATAATCCTGCCGCGGCACGGCGCAGCGCGTGGCTTCCTGGTTTGTTGTTGCGGCGGCGGCGTCGAGTGCCGCCCAGCCCTGCGCGCGGTCTATCCACACAGGTCCCAGGTCCTCGTCCACGTTTGCCAAACACTTGACGCCTCGCCCCTTCCACCCCCTCCTGCACGAACACTGCACTGCTCTGCTCCGAGCTCGTTGAGCCTTGCGGGCCTCCCGCGGGACGGTGCGGTGCGGTGCGGTGCGGTGCGGTGCGGTGCAGGGCACGGGACGGGATAGGCGGGTGAACCTAGCGCAGCTCGCGGACGGGAGAACACTGGGCCGAGCAGAAGCCGATCAACACCTCCCCCGTCCCATCCCGCGCCGCGAACGCTCCGCCGTCGCCGTGCCCCTCCGTGCCCCACACACCCTGGTCCTCCCCTCGGCCCGCCCGGCCTGTACTAGCGCGAGCGCGGAGCGAAGCGGATCCAAGCGGAGCGCGGGGCTCATGGGCTTGCTCTCGCACTCGTACCCGACCCGCATTAGAGGAGTCCAACGACGCCGAACACGGGGCGTTGTCGCCGCCGCTCCGCGCCGCGACACGCCACGCCGCGCCTTTTGCCCGGGCCCGGCGAGCGCCACGTTAGCGTCCCGTCCGTCCCGTACCGCGGAAAAGCCTCCTTCCCTTCCCCTTTCCTGTCGCACCGCTGCCGTTTGCAAATTGGGCGCGGGCAGAGCGGACACGGCGGGGGCGGGGCGGGACGGGGGCTGGCGGGCCAAACGCCGAATGTGCGACACACGCGTGCGGGCCCGCGGGGTCCGCGCGGGGACTCTGCTGACCCCTCCGGCCCTGTCCCTTTTGCATTCGCTTTGTGGGCGACGTTGTCGGGGCGTCGTCGGGGACCTCCGTCCGGTGGCCGCCGACTCGCCGACTCCTGTTCACGCGCGCTCGGCGGAGGTCCGGGCAGTAGCAGCTTCTCTGCGCCTCAGCAAACCCTCTTTCGGTGCCGGCCGCGGCAGCCGCGGGGTGTGTACGTGTGTGCGCACTTGGCAACAGGTTGGGGGGTCTTAGAGAGACTGATGGTGCACAATCTACGGTGCGGGGCCCACCTCTGCACGGGGCCACGAGGGCAGAGTTCATGTTTCGTTGTGGCGGTGCGTAGCCTCTGCCAGCGGGGCGGGGCGGGTCCCAGAGCCGAGGGTCCCGTCGCGGTGCCTGTTTGTTGGGTGCACCGGCCTCCTCACACGAGCTGCTGATAAACAAACGTCCACATGCGCGCGCTCGTGTGTGTGTGTGTGTGTGTTTGTGTAAGTAAAGGAGGGGGCGTGTAGCTACGTTGATTCGATCGACCGCAAACTCCCCCTCCCTCTCCTCCCCCGCCCCCGCGCACACCCTGCTTCCTCCGATGACAACCCCTTTCTTCCAGCACCTGTCCGAGCGCTTCTTGTCGGGTCGCCCCAACCCCCTCCCCCTCGCCGCCCCTCCCCTCTCAGACGCGACGTAGAGCTGGCGCCATCCGGGGGCCATCGCCATTGACTGCGTTGACCCAGACGCGGATGCAGTGCAGCCTCCCCTCCCCGCCCCGCAGACGGCATCTGAGGGAGGACCGCGGCCGTCGGCCGAGCGACGGCGACGACAGGGCGCCTGTCACCCGCCGGGTAGGCCGGCCCGCAGTGCGCGCCCGCGTCCCGTGGCCGGGGTTGCCTGCCGCCCGGGCGCTGAGCCGCCCCTACATGGTGCTGCCGCCTGCCGCCTGCCGCCGGGCCTGCTGCTCGTCGTGTGGCCCGCGCATGTTCTGTGTTCTCGCGGACGTGGCACAGCGCGCCCGATATCCTGTCCCGCCCGCCGCTACATTTCTGTGCACGAGCGCGGCGCAGCCTTGGCTGCAGGGGCGTGGGCGCGTCTGCCCCGGGTACTTCCAGAGGCGCCTGCCCGCTACTCGCCGTAACCCCCCTCCCCCTCCCCCTCATCGTCTGTGCGGTGCGGCTGCTCTGGCGATGCTGCTGCACTCTACGCCACTCATAAAACGGCGGCGGCTTGTTGTTGCTCCAATTTCTATCATCGGCCGCACTCTGTCGGCCGGCCCAACGCCCCTACTCATGTCTCCCCTCTCTCTCTCTCTCTCTCTCTCTCTCTCTCTCTCTCTCTCTCTCTCTCTCTCTCTCTCTCCTCTCTCCTCTCTCTCTCTCTCTCTCTCTCTCCTCTCTCTCTCTCTCTCTCTCTCTCTCTCTCTCTCTCTCTCTCTCTCCTCTCTCTCCTCTCTCTCTCTCTCTCTCTCTCTCTCTCTCTCTCTCTCTCTCTCTCTCTCTCTCTCTCTCTCTCTCTGTTCTCTCTCTTCTCTTTCTCTCCTATCTCCTCTCTCCCCCCCCCCTCCTCTCCGTTCTTCCCATCTTCTGTCCTCTTTCTGCCACGCCGGGTCCACACGGAGCGTCAGGGCGTGAGGGCAGGGCAGCTCTCCGGTGCCGGTGACCTGAGCCTTTGGGGTGGCGCCCGGTGGGCAGGCAGGCACCCACGGGACTATTACGCGGTGCTCGCAGGTATAATGATTTATAGAGGGTGATGTTGCGGGGGGTGGGGGGGGGGGCAGAAAACACGACGGCGCTCGTCTATTTTGGGCAGGGCTTATCGCCTTTATGGGCGCTGTATTGGGGGCATTCAGGTGGCGCCGGTCCCACCCTCCCGCGACAGTAAGTCGGGTGCACTTACGTTTGTGTCGTGTGTGACACTCTTCGCTTCCCGACGCGGTATCGGCGCCAGCGGTAGCAGTGGCCGGGAAGGGGTGGTAAAAGTGTAGCCACTTGAAGAAAGTGCGGTCATTAGGGGAACTTCTCCCCCGAGCTCCTACATTTTTCTGGCTCTCGAAACTATTTGCCCCCTCATCCTCACACGCCCACGCGGACTGACGAGTCCGAGTGGTCGCCGCCGCCGCCGCCGCCGCCGCGGCGAACCTGATCTGCCCCCGTCAGTATTGGATTCATCTGGCAAAGTGCTGTTGGGTCGGGTGGGGTGGGGGCTCGGGCCTTCGTGTCATCGATGCCAGGACTCGCTTCCGGGCCGGAAAAGACAGGCCGCTGAGCTGAGCTCGTTAGCGGACCGACGCGCGGCCGGGCGCTTCCCGCACCGAGCCGAGCTTACTCTCCGGGCGTCGTGTGTTGCAGGGCATATTCCGTCTGGCGTGCGAGCACGTGCTCAAGGTGATGAAGAAGGGGCGGGAGACGCTGCTGACGCTGCTGGAGGCCTTCGTGTACGACCCGCTCATCGACTGGACCACCGGCAACGAGGCCGGGTACGCGGGCGCGGTGTACGGCGGCGGCCAGGCCATCACGCTCGAGTCCAAGCAGAGCCACAAGGAGCTGGAGCGCGAGGTGACGCGGACCATGTTCTCGATCCGGGTCATCGAGATGCGCGCCGACTGGGTCAAGAACCGGGACGAGGTGATCGCCTGCCTGGGGGACATCGTGACCCTGGTGGGCAGGTGGATGCACTCGTGGACGGACATGCAGACGATACAGGACCAGCTGCAGGACTGCCACTCGCTGCTGGCGCTGGTCAAGGAGGCGGAGGTGCAGGTCCCCAACAGGACGCACTCCTTGTACACGTTGCCGCTGCGTTACGCGGGGCATCGCCAGGCGAGGGACGCCCAGGACGCGGCCCGCAGCAGCCTCCACGAGAAGCTGGTGGAGTGTGACCAGAAGCTGCAGCAGTACAACGTAAGTGTTGGCCGTCGGGAGCGGAGCGGAGCGGTGTGGTGGTTTGGGGGTTTGCGCCGCACGAAGATGACCGTGCATCATTCTCCTCTGTTTCCAGAATGCTTTATCATGCCTTCGCAGTCCTCAGTTATCTTCAGTTACTGCTCCAGTTGACAAAGAAGGGTACATGGTGTTTGACCTTGTCAAAGAGTTTCTTCAAAATGCAGGCCAGACACAAATGATTTTGCAGTGTGAGCAATGGGAGACGGAAATGAGTGGACTAGCTCTGAAGCAAGTGCAGATTATGAGAGGTTGTCTTGATTTATTAAATCAATATGGAGCTGTTTGTGGTCTGTTCCCATCGTCATACATCAACAAGCATCGCATTGTGTGTCATCAGAGATGGACTGATGCGCTACTTAAAGACTTATCCATTGCGCGGTGAGTGTTAAATGGCTTTTGTACAACATAATCATTTCAAAGTACCAAGTCGCCTGTACTTATGTAACATCATCTTTACAGGTGTCAAGATGTTGTTGGAGAATTTGGAGCTATATTGCCTCCAGCTGTCAATGGTAGAACACCACACCGTCAGCAAGTTGTGAACTTTGCTTTTGGTTTACAAACTGCTCTAGCTGAGGCTAACATGCGTCTGCAGGTAACGTGCATTTTAAGTGCTATTTTAACATCATTTCAAATTCTGTGTATATCTTCACACTCTTCTTGTACTAAACTGTACTTTGGCATTTCCAGAAGAGTTATGCTCTTTTACGGGGGGAAAACAGCATTGACATTGGAGTGAGATTGGAGAGGTCCTGTGCTGAAGCTGATGCGGCTTTAAACAAGCTTCGTATGGGAGATCCATCAGTAAACGTTGTACTAGAGTGTGTGGCTGTGACTGCCTTAGTTGCACTGAACAAACGATTCCTGATGATGGAAGCAGCTTCTGCCAGTAAGCTTATGTACATTAATCTAATTGTTAATGAACCTAATTGGTTTGATAGTTAGATAAATTGTTTCCCTTATTTAACTTAGATGCTGGGGACTGTCTTGTGGATTTAACATCTCGGGAAGGTGAATGGTTCCTGGATGACATGTGTCTAATCAGTGGAATGATGACAAGAATCAGTTCACTGATTCAGGTGCCAACACCTGATGCTCTGCAGTGTATCACACCGATTCATAAGCTCTTTTGTGCGCTGCAGGTCAGTATCAATCCTCTATTTTAACGGAACTGCAAATTAAGAATCTTCTATTGACTTGTCGCTTCTGTTTCAGGACTTGAATGCTAATTTTGCTTCAATTATTTTACCTGAGGCTGTTGTTGCATTGCAAACTCAAAATCCAAGCGTTATATCTATGATTGGGGAACTTAATGCTGTCATTGACAGTGCTCCTATATCTTTACAAGATATAGTGGACCGTTTGGATGTTCATTTAAGCTGTATTGCCATTGGAGTAGATGTAAGTACGACCTTACCAATTGCATCTTTGCAATCCATGCTACACACACGAATCATGAAAATTAGGTTTAATGTTGTACTAATCTCAAATGTTTTTTTTAGTCTCCTCACAATGATGTTCACCAAATGGTTGCTGACCTCAGAGGGAAGTTCGACCTTTTGTTACAACAATCTGGTAGTGCTCCCAGTGGCCCAGATGGTGGTATGAGTGCTGGACAGATGCTTCTCATGGGATTTAATGGATTATTTGAAAAGTTGTACTTGGATGGGCATGTGCTCGCACCAAAGCTGTCGAATATAAATTGTAACATTCCAGCTTGCTGGAGGAACCTTGACCATATCCGTGATGCAAAGGCCTTTTCTGTGAGTTTACCTCTCAAGATGTACATTTCTTATTTTGAAGCCGCTACAATTTTCTTAAACCTTCTTTCCATCCCACTGTACTTTTAGGGCAAAATGCTCGATGAAAGAACTCGTCCAGTGCTGGAGGACATCTTTTTGCTGAAGCGATTACAAACTATGCAGGAATTCTTCTGGCTGTGTTCAGCTGTTGGACGATGTTATCGTGGTGACCCCCCTGAACCGGGAGATCCACCACCTCAAATTCTCGTTGATGAGGGCAGACTACTGAAGCCAGTTAGGCACTACACTGCGAACTTTGTGAGCAGGATGCTGTTAGGGGTGGTCACACACACGTTAGCCGTGGCAGTTTGTAAACTTCTTCAGCGTATGGGTCTGAATGTAACAGGTAGCCATTTAAACCTTCCTCAACTGATTTTTTTTTCTGTGCATATGAGTTTTCTGATGGATGCTGATTTCATATTCCTTTACAGGAGAAGTTGAACAAAGAGACATTGGAGCAGAAAGTAAGGTTCCTTTAGAGGACTTGTGCCATAAGGCTGTGGAACGGTGCTGTGGCATCCGAAGTGGTATGCTTGCTCAAGTTTCTGCCCATGTGTCTGCTTTGGAGGCATGCTGGCGTCGTAGAGAAGCCCACAATGCGCACACTACACTGATAAATCAACAGACAGCTACAATTCAGCGCCTTCAACTGAGTGTGACTACTCATCACTGGTTGCATGATGCAGTTCTCCAGGGTGTTCCAGGAATCCCACCACCCCCTTTCAATCGTGCTGTATTCATGCGAGACCTTCAGCGTTCTCATGATGCACTGATGATGATGCTACCTCGAATAACTGAATGTAATGAAAGGCAAAGAAATCTAGTCAGTACTGTGGAACAGAGATTGAAGTGGGCTGCTGGTGCCAATCCAGCTGTGAATGAAGTGCTATCTGCGTTTGCTTGTGCCGTGGAGGCACTTCAAGATCGCATTCAAAGAGAGCAGGGCATGGCCAACTTGACATTGTCTACATGTGCAAGTATACTACAACATGAAATCATGAGATCCAGTTGCCCTGCGGGAATGCAGTTAGATACAGCTTTTCTTCAATTGGTGGATCAGTGCGAACAAAGTTGTCATTTGGCTTGCAAGACAGGTGATGTGTTAAGTTCAGCAGAGGAGAGCCTGTTAGGAATGTTACCGCTGGAAGGACAAGTAGATAAAGCATGGATTCAACGAGCTGAGCTTGCAATATCAGACAATGTGAAAGTGCTACAGGAGAAAATGGTTCAAGCTCATGAATTTGTGTTTTCTAGCCAAGAGAGCATTAAGACTCAGGTGTCTGTTTTACGCACTCATCTGGGTGTGCACAATAGATTGATGGGTGATGTGCGTTCCCTCATCAAGTCCATGGCGAAGTCTGAGGATGGAGCATTTGTAGGTTTGGGAGAGTATCTGACCCGTTACCGTTCTTACTCTGATCAATTGAGTGCATTGACTCGCCAGCTCACATCAACTGAAAATCTAGTCCATTCACAAGCAGGAATGATTCTTGGTCAGGTTCAGCTGTTAATAGACAATACCAGTGAGTATTTAAGGTTTCATTTTTTCCCTGTTTTAGCGTAACCTGCTTTATTTTTAATGTGGTTGTTTGTTTTTTTTAATTTTTTTCAAAGGTGCCATATATGAAGATTTATTGTGCTTCTCAACACCCCTGGGAGCAAGTGAAACACCTGAAGCTGTCACAAGTGGCAAACCCAAAAGGCCTGTCTTAGTTCGTCAGAGTAGTATCTGTTTGTCACCCAAGAAGGGAGTACCTTCTTTAGAGAAAGAACTACCACGTGACCCACAGACAGGAAAAGGTATGGTAGAGGAAGTCTTATGACACTTAAAGTTATAGAATGATTAGTTTTCTTACCTAGCTTATCTAAATTTTGTAGCTGTCCAAGAGAGAAATGCATATGCAATGAGTGTTTGGAAAAGAGTTCGAATGAAATTGGAGGGAAGAGATCCAGACTCTGCACGCCGCTCAACAGTTGCTGAACAAGTTAGTGACCCAAATGCAAAATTGTCAATAGTAATGTGTTTGTTTATTTGCCTTTACTTACTAGAACTTAATGTTTATTGTTTCAGGTGGACTTTATTATAAGTGAAGCAACTAATTTGGACAATTTGGCCTTATTATACGAGGGCTGGACTCCCTGGGTTTGAAAGTTGACAGCAACAGAGAGTTGTGTCTAATCTTCATCAGTGGCAGTCTTGCTGCTAGATTCAAAGTCACTGCTCATTCGAGTCAGTTGGCTGGGAGGAATGCGGTGCGGTTCCCCTGCCAAGGTCTGTGCCTCGTCCTTCAGGACCGGCTCTTGTGATTTTGCATGGAACTCGTTTCCATGCTTACGCAGGCCGTTGAGGGCAGCTTTCAGGGTGTGCACCCATTTCATTGGGGGTTGTGAAGATTTGAGGAGGCATGATTTCACACACATACACACACTAGCTGGTGTGCAGCAGATGTCATCATGAATGTTGGTTTAATATTGTGTTTGTGTCAGATTTGAAGTACCTTGTTGTTTAGTTTTGGCAATCAGCCAGTTCAAGTCCTATGTATGGAGATATAATTACAGAGCACAAATAATTTCCATTCTGTTTTTGTTCCTGTTTTTTTTTTCTTCTTCTTTTTTTTACTACAGTTGTGGGAGGAGAGAGAACTTGATGAAGTGAAGCCAAGAGTCACTGAGTTGCCATGACCGTGAGATTGTTAGTGCCCATGTTTCCTTTTTGATTTATTTCCTGCAAGTCTTTTTGCACTGTTACTGTAGTAAATTCTTGCCAATATGTATTTTACTTCCATGTTTCCATTATATTTTTGCCTATTACTATTTTACTGACCTGTGCCAATTTTAGCATGACATGGAAGTGCCAATTTATGTGCCAAGTATCTTAGCATGTCAGTGTATTCTGTTGGTTTGTACATGCCAACATGCACCTACAAAGTTGTCAGAAAAGTAAGACTGGGGAAAATTTCCACAAATATGACTAACTCTATGTGGTTAATTGCTCTTCTACTTAGTTAGTATTAAATTTGTTTAAGCTCTTTCAGCATGAGCCTTTTGTTTTTCATTTTCTTTTTTTATTAGAGAAGTGCTTCATTTCTTTCTTTGTTTTTTCTTCGAAGTTAGGTTCTTGTAATATTTTTATTCTGTAACGGTCTCTATGGTTGTGCAACTTTGGGCTAAGAGTAAGTTTTGACACTTCAATCATGGCACAAACATAATTATACTAAATGGATGCTAAGTGTCTCCATTATGTGCTTGCATTTTCACCCAATGCTAATTTTAAAGGGTGTCTCATAAAATGTTTTGTTTTGTATGCAGTTGCATTGGAAGCATTCTGCAGAAATTAACACAAGTGCTCTATTCAAGACTCAATTTTTTTTCTGGGAAGTTCTTGGTTGAAGCAATGGAGTCAATATGACTTACTGCAGGTGAAAGAAATGATATGTTCATTCACATATTTTTGGAATATGAAACATTCCAGTCGTGCTGTAAACAAATGTAACGGCACTTGATAGAGTTTGTTCACTCTGTTGCACACTCCTCAAAACCAAAATCGTTTTCCTTTTTTTAAAATGATAAATCGAACTCATCCATCGTTGTAATTACCTTTTCCTCATTGTGTACTTCATTTTGGATTCATTTGAAAATGTAGTTTGGCAGTTAAGCTGCATTTTTCTGGGCTGTGTTTTTTTTTTTTTTTTTTTTTTTTGTACTTTGAAGGTCATTTGTGCTTAGGGTCCACTTGATAAATACTTCAATTCAAGGAAGACTCCCTAATTCTCTTCTGTCTGACAAGCTTTCGAATCCCCTTTTGCATTGCTTTATTACCGCCAATTTTATACCTCCATTTCCTTTTTGTTTTTGTTTCTATTTGTAATTTACACAAGAGACAGTACCTTAAGAGTGACAATGTGCATATGTGGAAGATAAAACCAGGTGCATTATGTACTTCATGTTTATATCAAAAACAAATGACTTCTCTTTTTTTTTAATTCTTTCATGTAACTTATGCGAACTTGGTGCATATTTTAGTATCAGTCTTTGCTATTATAATTAAAAAGTGGATACAATAAAGGTATTTCCGTGGGTCATTTTATTTCATTTTTTTCGTTTTTTACAAGCTTTCAAAAATATTTGAAGCTCATGTTTTTGTAAAGTGTTGCTGGCTGCATTTCAGTGGATTCAACTCTTTCAATAAAAATTGATGTAATACAACTGCTTGGATATTATTGAACAGTGCCTAACATTAAACTCGATCATCTGGTAGGACACAAGCATGGGTGCCTAGAAAGGGGGCAGCTCAAACTACACTTTATGTGCCCGTTCAAACTGTGGACTCAAAACTGTCAACTGTGGGTGCTCCAGTATCATTTTGATCACAATATGGAATGACATACCACAGTTTAAACAAATCCAGGGGTATTGAACAGGGGAAGAAAACAAGCTTGTCCATTACAGGAAATTAGAGTTCATTTATTTACAAAGTAATACGCTAACAATGATACTCAGCTTTTAGTAATTCCATTTGCTTGAGCATTCAAACAGTCTTATATTAGAGGTATTTCAAAGAACACATTACAAAACATGTATGTGACTAATCAATTAACAAAGGCTGAGAAGTGGAATGGTTTAGTTTGTCAACTAGACCACATAATAAATGAATTGGTCAATATTAACCACCACCAGCAGAGAAGGCAATGCCCTGCACCGAAATATCTGTAGTGCACAGTGCAGTGTTTCAACTATAACAAAGTGATAGGCACCACCACTAACTAAAACACGAAAATTACTCTACACTTTCCGCACACTAAATCGCCTCAAAGATAAAAACTGCCTAAAAAAATGCAAAAGCCAAAAAAACTGACCAAGAAAACACTAAAATAATCAGCACCACCTCTATCACAGCATACTGAAGGTAACAATCAGTCTGCTACAAATGTATAAGGACTAAAATCACAGCCGCCAAATAATTGTTCTGGTGCTACCACACATACACAGGAGGATCACACATGGTTTTTGTTAAGAAAATCTTTGAAAGGAAAAAATGGGAACAGTGTAACCATGCTGTTGTTTGCCAGAAACACACCTGGCTTAAAAATTAAGGACATGGTCAGAGAGAAAGAAAAGTAAAATGCTAAATTGAAATCACAATGAAGCTCATATTGCACATGGTTAAGGGATTCAAATTATGATAAAAGAGGTTGTATATCTTCTTTACCAGAGGAAGAAGTTTTAAAAATAATCAGATTAAGTTCTGCAGAGAGCACTGACAACTCATGCAGTAATCTAGAAATGCTGATGACCATCATACAGCTCCAGAGATAACAAAAGATTCGAACTGTAAATCTGATACAAAGTTACATGCTGCAACTTCATTACAGACTTGCTTATACTCAGGAACCGAGGAATCGTATCCCCTTGTGATAGAAATGGGCTGTATTCAAAGCCTTGAAATGGGCATCAGCATTGTAAATATAGCCACACTAAATGTTAAAATTTCATGAAGGAAACAATAGAGTGAAAACGAAGCAAAGCACACTACATGTGGGCAACAAATGCACTGCAAAACCCGCATTCTCAGCATGAAGAGCAGATTCAATTTCTCTTCCAATAAAAATATCCACCCATTAAAACAGCCAAGGCTGCAACTATGCAGGTCCCCACACCAACAACATGAGGTGTCATCATCAGCAACAGCTGCAGATGCACCAGTGTGGAGGGAATGGCTTTCTGGTATGAGTCTCGATTCTGAACCCTTTTGAAATAGAGATCAAGGTTGGGGCGGTTGGCCTGAGTCCACAACCGACCCTCCAGCCCAAGGCAGTGCAGACGATCCAAAAGAACAGTGAGAGCTACATCGGCAATGCTGAAGTCTGGGCTGCACAGCCACCAGTCAATTTTCTCTGAAAACAAAAATGTTTACATGTTAAATTGAAAGTTCAAGTGGTAAAAACTTCAAATAAGTACAATAGCATACCTGGGCTATGGGAGGCTAGTTCGTTCTCAACTTCTGATAACACTGAATCTACTTGGTCTATCCACTTGGAGTATTCCTCACGGTTCACAATAGAATTGTGTTTCTTTGTCACAAGCTCAGCCCTCTGTAATAGAATGTCTCGAAACTTTGGGTTGTTTTCAGCATGTTTACGCATATAATTAGCTTGGTTAACTTCTGAAACTGTAATGAGATAAGAGGATGAAAATAATACAGCAGCGGTAAGTTAATTATGAAAGACAAATTAACATACCTCTTAAAATATGACGAAAGGGAGCGACAAATGGCAGTTTAGGATTGCACAAAAGATCAGTATGATAAATGGAACCGGCAGTGATATGATTTACTGGCAATTGGTCTAACAAAGACCGGAAATGTAAAACTCTCAGACGGACATCCATTCCTTGATCTTTGGGGATGAGTGGTGGAGTTCCCCCTATAAATAAGATTAACTTTTAGATACAAGAGAACGTACATAAAATATTTAATAGAATGATCCTAGAATTCTTACCATTTGTAAAATTGTCTTCTAAATAATCTAGAATTCTGCCAGAATCGGGGATGATTTTAACACCGTCTTTCAAAACTGGGACATCACCTTTGGGGTTTATTTCCATGAACCATGGATCATACTGTTCCCCTTTATGAACATTAACTAGATGAGTCTTGAACGGAAGTTTCTTTTCATGCAGAGCCATAACAACCTGCAAGTAAATTAATTTATTATTATATTTTTTTTCAAAGGGAAGACCATAAAAGTGGCACATGTCGGTGTATGGTGATACCCCAGTAATTTAGGTGGGACATACATTCAGAAGTATTGAGTGATCAAAAGGCTAGAAACTTGTGCAGTTCATCAAAGTTTCATCCTTAACAACTGCCAATTAAAAATAAATTTTTATTTTAACAGAATTGGTTTAGAAGTATTGATAACAATCAATGGCTTATTTGATAGCAAACGCTGGAAATGTACTATTTTGAGCTACAAACAACACAGTAGGAGGGATAGGGAAAAAAATTATCTTATCACTTAATGTCATGTCATGTCATAATTTTTTAGGGTCCACAACAACAAATAACGAAGGCAAAACCTAACCTACACCGCCTAGAAATATGACGGTCAATCGATCTTAGCGGCGTGGCATGGAATCGGAAAAGCGAGGAAAAAGTCACAAACCTTTTGGGAATAAAATGAGTAATGGTGGAAGTATAAGAGCAAACCGTTTCCCCTGAGATTGTCATGGTTCAGGCCGGACGAGGGAGCAACAGGCGACGACCCGGCCATGTTGGGGGGATGTGAGAGGAGAGGTCGTGATCATATCACCTGATCACAACAGCGGTGAACAGCAACGCACAAACCAAAACTGCCAACGAGAGAAACTTTGTTTAGAAAAGCGAGAAAAATGCCGCTCGCCTTTAAGATTTAAAAATAGATAAAATGTGACCCCTACGGTAGCCTTGGCCGTCAAAGGTGAGACCATGACAGCCTCATCTAGAGGTGAAAAAAGGTTGTCAGTGTAGTACCCACAGCTGAGCTGGACGGCGCGCGCTTTGAAAAGTATCGCGGATGGCAACAGCTATGCCGCGTCCACCACAGAAATGCGGTGACAGAGAAGGGGGAGGGGAGGGGGGGGGGGGACTTTTTCAACAGGAGCCCACTTCAAAAATTTCTTTTAAAAATTTCTAAAATTTCTAGAAACTTTTAGTTTTTGTAAAATTTTAATCCCGACTGCACAGCTGGAACATAGAAACCAAAATTATCGTAATATTTTCAGTTAATGTTAATGGGGAAGGTTAGTCAGTAGTGTACAGCCGTCCTGGAGGTGGAGTAGACCCCCAGAAATTCTGCCTTCTTATGGTGCATGTTGTAATGAATTTTGCCGAACATTGCTGTCATATCTCCTGCTTCCGTCTGTGTGTGTGTGTGTGTGTGTGTGTGTGTGTGGCGCGGGTCAATGCGATTCTTGGAACATGTTCCAGCAAATAATATACCTAACGGTTGCCGCCGCCAGGACGTTGAGGGGCCTAGGCCTAGGCCTAGACAATACTTTCGACTAATTACTCTGGCTCGGGGGCACAAGACGGCACTCACATTAGACGGCACACTCTACCATACCACGCCGTTATCTGTTTTTTTTTCTCGAATGGACCATGCGATTTCCTACGCACACGCACCCAGCTTTAGGCGCAATTTGATCCGCGGATGTACACATCGTTGTCTCAATTTGGTACGTCACTGGCGCCTAAGTCTGCATGCTCTGCTCTCGCGGTATTTGAAAAATGCCCGTTCTTTTCTCGCTTTACAAGCTTTTTTTATTTTTATTTCTTTTTAAATGAAGGAGACGGGGCGAGCGGAGCGCCCCTGTCGGGTGACGGGTAGGCAACACCGCACAGCACGCGTGCTTAACGGGCCTGCCTATATCGCTTTCCGCGCCTGCGCGCAGGCGCTTAAGGGAAGTGCCTTGCGGTCGACGTACGGCTCAATGTGACGTCAAGATGGGACCGACGGGGACTGAGGACTGAGGAGCCAGGACACGAGGGGCGCTGCGGGGCGCTGCGCAAGGAAAGCGGGACATCCGTAGCCCGTGGGCCCGAGGCCCCGTGTCACGTCAGCGGTGTCAGCGTGTCAGCTCATCGGGACCGGCCGCGGACAGCCTGTCGTTAATTGGCCTTGCGATGCAACTTGATTTTTAATTCCAACCCTCTAATTACCCGACATACACTGGGGGGGGGGGGGTGAGAGTACTTACGTGAGAGAGAGAGAGAGAGAGAGAGAGAGAGAGAGAGAGAGGGGGGGGGAGGAGACGGTTCATGATGATGCTTGTATATGTGTGATGCATTGTTTAAGTGAACAATAAAGACAGTGATATTGTCAGTGTATTTGGTAACACTTTATTCGTGACTGTAAACATTACATGATAAAAAAAAGATCACTTTCCCGGGTAAAGAAATATCAAATGATGCAAAAATATGTACAGAAATTGATAAATAAATACACCAATGTTTGAAACGTTGGTAACTGAACACAAGATCTTGTACAAAGACGAACATATAACAACGTCAGCTCAACGGGATTAAAAAAACTTCATTTGTAAAGACTTAGCTTCATATCGGCAGCAAGAAAAAGTATACGCGTCTTCATTTAATAATATCACAAAAGTTTTCAATTCAATAAATTTCCGCTTGAAGTGGATTTTATATGCATAAGAGAGGCGGTTAACAATCACTATTTTTAAAAGTCATTAAGATTTAAATCTTTGGCGCACACACAAATTCATTCACATCTGCACGCAGACAGATTATACCTGCCGGCGTAAACAACGTTCGTACGAGCACTGCACGCACACCACCTTTGTTGAGGAGAAAAAAAACAATCACTAAGATGTCTTTAGAAGAATCCGATTTTTCATAGATTAGAGTAGTTTTGTTTTCCTCGGCCTTCAAAATCCTACTCAAGTATGACGCTTTCTTTACTGCACAAAACACGCGCGCGCGCGCACACACACACACACACACACACACACACACTCATCACACGAGTTCAGCGTACGTTTGTTTCTGCGAAACGTTAACGAGTAACATTCATCGCACGGTGGGTCACAGAGTGAAATTAATAGTACGGGCAGAGTCATTGCATAGTCTGCAAGTATAAAAATAACAACAGCATTTTCCCTCAGCATTCCGTCGGCGCGTTACTTCGCCGACCCGCGAAGCCGTCTGTCTACCAAACTCCCAAGGAATGTACACCGATAAGAATTTGTACACGGGGGGTGTTGCCCCGCACTAGCACAGCACGCACTAGGACCTCGCAGACAGGTCCAGGGGGATCACTCGTAAGGTCCTTTCGGGCGCACGCGTCACCTCCACGTCGTCAACGTCCACGTCCTCGTCGTCGCCGCGTCCGCTGGCGCCGCTCACGCTGCGGTCGTCGTCGGCCAGCCCGGCGGCGTCGCTGACGCTGGGGGCGCGCCGCCGGGGGTCGTCGCTGCCGTCGTCCTCGCCGCCGCTCATCACCGAGACGGCGTCCGCGTCGCGGTCACTGCCCGCGCTGCCGCCGCCGCTGCCCCGCACCGACAGGTCCATGGGGTGGTCGTCGACGGGGGCGCGCACGGCGTGCTTGGGCCGCGGCGGGGGCGGCGTCGAAGCGCGGCGGCGCGGCGTCCGCGCCTCCTCCACGTCCACCTCCTCGTCCTCCTCGTCCTCGTCGCGGTAGTGCGTCCGTGGCGGCTGTAGGATCGAGTCCAGGTAGAAGCGCTTGCTGTACTCGAGCGTCTCGTTGTTGTTGTTGTTGAAGGCGGGGCTGTTGTTGTTGTTGTTGTTGTTATTATTGAAGGCGCGTGGCAGGCAGCCCGGCGGGAACATGAAGGCGTGCTGCGGCTGCAGGAAGGCGGGGTGCGGGAGCATGAAGGGCAGCGACTGCAGCGACTGGTGCAGCGGCAGCAGCAGCTCCTTGGCGCCGGCCGCAGCGTGCGCGTGCGCCGTGGCGTGCGCGTGTGCGTGTGCGTGCGCGGCGGCGTGAGGGTGCGGCGGCGGCAGCGAGGGCCGCGCCGCGAACGGCGTCACCAGCGAGCCCAGGCCCTGGCCGAGGCCCTGGCCGAGGCCCTGGCCCAGCCCCAGCGGGTGCCCGTGGCCGTGGCCGAGGCCGTGGTGGTGTCCGCGGTGGCCGTGCCGGGCGTCGCCCACCTCCACGCTCGTGTCCGAGTTGTGCGACGTGGGCGACGAGCCGCTCGGCGAGGACGCGGCGTGCTCGGTCTGCTTGTAGTCGTCGACGGCGGCCATGCCGCCCAGCATCATCAGGTCCTCCTTGGTGGAGGCGCGCGACAGCACCTGGTGCAGGGCGTGGGGCCCCAGCAGACCTGCGGAGGAGAGGAAGCAGTTGCCTCGTTAGTCCAGTCTGATGCCCGCAGCGCCGCGATCCGTCCATCTGCGACAGGGGCGTAGCAGCCAGGGGGAGGGGGGGCGCCCCTCTCAAACGCCCGAATGTAGGCAATAAGCGCGGCATATCACCCTCCGAAACTGAAGTCTGGCTCCGCCTAAAACCCCGCCGGCAGAACTCGCCACGCGGCCCGCGGCCCAAACCACTTCCTTCCCTTCCCCGGCGCCGCGCCGAGCCGCGCCTCACAACTATCATGCCGGCGCTCACGGATGGAGACGCAACGCGCCCCTGCTTTGCATTTGTGCACGTGCGTGTGTGCGTGCGTGTGTGAGTGAGTGTGTACGCGCACGTGTCCCACTCCCCCGCGAGACAGCGAACACCCCCCCCCCCCGTCCCCCCTCACCACTAAAACCGGAACGGAACGGAACGCATACGGAACGTGATCGTCTCGGTCGACTGGCCGGTCATCGCAGCATTTGTTCAGGCTGCGTTAATTAGGCCCCGCCGCGCCACGCCAGCACTCGGCCGCCGCCGCGGCAGGGCAGGGCAGGACAGGCCTCTCCAAATTACACCCTTCGGTTCGTCCTGAAATAATGAACGATTATTGAGGGTCGGTGAGTTATTCCAGTCCCGCTAGGCCGCAGTGGTGTGCCTGCCGCGGTACGGTACGGCACCGCACGGCACCGCGGGGGCCGCACCGCGCCGCTCCGCACCGGCTCGGAATGGAGTGGCGCGAACGGCATAAATTGGTTCACGCCGCCGTCGACGCGCAGCGGCAAAACTGATGAAGGAATGGAAGCATGATGGAGGCAGGAACTTCACCTCCGCTGGCCTCTGCCTGCGACGCCCCGCGACCCCCCGCGACCTGCCGCCCTGCCGCCGCCGCGGCGCGCCACGCCCACCCCCGACGCGGCGCCGAGCCGCAGCGGTTGTCATGCCGCCATGCCGCCATGCCGCGTGACGTCCCGTTCCCCAGACGCGAACGGAACGGGGATATTCAATTTGAACGCGGATCGTTTGAAGGGAGCGGAGCGGCGAATGTAAGCTGCACCGCTGCCGGGGACCCCGGGGACCCCGGGACAAGGGCATCATCACCAGCGTCACGCCGCCGAAAAACGGGAAGAAGCAAAACAGCTTGGGGCCGGATTGTTTTTTTTTTTCACGCCTGACTTTAAGCGCCGACACTGTTTCTTCTGTTTGCGGCACGCTTTTAGTCGGCCGTCGTCGGGCGCGCCGCCGATTGTCGCGGAAAAGAAAGCAGGACGTGGAAATGTTTCCATCGATACTGGCGGGGTCTCCCGCTAGAAAAGAGGGGGGATGGCGGGGGGGGGGGGGGGGGGGGCGAGGCCAGCGAGGGGGTCAGAGGTCAGCGGGGAGGCCGGGTCTGGTCTGGGCCGGGACGGCTGGGCTTGCGCTTGCGCAGCTCGCGCCGGGCTGGTTCGGCTGGTTGGCTGGCTGGTGGTAGCCGTGCGCGGGCAGCGCAGGTACACAGCGTAGGTAGGCCACGGGCTGCACAGCGCTGCACAGCCGCAGCCACGCGGGCCCAGCACTGCCCAGCACCAGCACAGGCGGCACGGCGGCGCAGAGCAGATGCCGTATTCACCCCGATGACCGGCGAGATACGTGTTCCGGCAGCGATTATTCGCAGCGAGATACGCCGGCGCGATGCAACCCGTGTTGTGGCTGGTTGTGGCGTGTCCAGCTGGCAAAGAAAGCGCGGGGCGGCTGCGGCAGCGGCTGCTGCTGCTGCGGATAGGCCCCGCACGGTGCCGCGCCTGCGAATAAGCGGAGGACCAGGCGCCAGGCGCGGGCCCCTGAGCCTTCCGATGGACGCCTACTAGTTAGGCCACACGTGTGACTTTCCGCCTGGAAGTAGGCAAAACAGGTACCCCCCCCCCCCTTTTGAGTCGCCTGTGAGAGCCTAGCTCGCCCCGCGGGTGAGACGGTGCCCTGGGGGCGCCGCCGTGGCGGTACCGTTCGAACCGTTCGAGCCCGGCAGCAATAATCGGGACGCTTCTTGCGGACCTGCAGATACTGACCTAGCTGAGGGGGCGGACTCTTGTGGCCCGAGCCGGGCGACGTCTGCTGGCCGGACTGATGTTGCTGCTGCTGCTGCTCCTGCAGCAGGCAGTGGATCTTGAACCAGTTGGAGCGGCGGCCGTACCGCGACCCGCTCTTGGACATGCCCACCAGCAGGCACTTGCGCAGCCGGCACGCCTTGCAGGAGGTGCGGTTCTTCTTGTTGATGACGCACGTGCCCTGGTTCTTGCACTCGGTGATGGAGCCCAGGTTGTTGTATGAGCGGCCGAAGAACGACTGCGAACAGAACGGGCAAGGGTGGGGGCGTCAGTACGGCACATGGTGGTGCAGCGACGGTGCAGCGTAGCGCCTGCGGGCCGGAAGGTAGGCCACCCAACGGGCACGGGGGCCGGGCCGGGGCCCAGGCGGAGCAGACGGAGCCACACACAAACAGCTCACCGGGAAGCGCGACCGTCCGAGCGACGTACCGACATCACAGAACAACCCCTCCCCTCGCTGCCTTGTTAATCTGAGCGGGCCCCCGCTCCCCAACCCCCGCCCCCCGCAGCGGACCACACCGCAGACACCGTGAGGCTCGGGTACGGGTAGCAGGTGGACACGGCACAGCCAACGGTGTACGCGACGGCCGCCGCCGGGCCGCCGCCGGGCGACCGAAGATGCGCCGCTGAGATATACCCAAGCCGCGGGGCTGGTGGCCGCAGGCAGCGGGAAGGCTCCTGCAACAGGTGTTTGCCGCAGCGCCGTCCCACTTCTACCCTCAGAGGCAGAGGGGCCGCATCAGCCGCACCGGCGGGGGTCCCCGGAGGCGGAGGTCCCGCCGGCCCGGGGCAACATGTTTCCCTCCCTGCAGCCGCCGCCGCCGCCGCGCTGCCCACCCTGACAGCGCCTCCCGAAAGGAGCAGCGGAGACACGTTACATCCGAGCGCATCAGGATGCGCGCTCACGGCCGGGTTAACAACCATCGACATGCGGCCGCCGCCGCGCCTCTCGCCGCCACGGACTTTTCCAAATACCACACTTTTTCTTGTTTTATGGCTATCTCCGAGGCTTGCGGTGGTGATGGCGCCGCTCGTTGGCGCCGCCGCGTGCCGCCGCCGGGTCGCCGCGGGGCGGCCGGGGCCGCGCGGGAGGTCAGTCGACATAAAATTGAGAGATCGTCGTCAATACGCGAGAAGAGCACGGGCACAAGGAAGTCTGCCTTGTAAAACGTTTGAGGCGTAATGGTTAGCCGGGAGGCGCGGCGCGGCCAGGCGCCGAGGGCTGCGGAGCGCAGCGCTCCATTAATCAGAGGCGTCGCCGCCCGCCCGCAGGCCCTGTGCTGCAGGGCCCGCCAGGGTCTTATCGTGTCGGCGGCCGTGCCGGGGCCGTGCCGGGGCCGTGCCGGGCCCGGGCCGGGGCTCCCGACGCGCACGGGTCACCCACGCCGTGCACGTCCGCGGCATTACTGTCGCAAGGTCAAGCATGACGAGGCACGGCGATGGCGCCTGCCGGGTAGGCAGCCGTGACTGCCCCCTCCGCACGCATGCTGAGCGGGCCGGCCTACCCCGATGTTCGCAGGCGCTAGGCGGAGCCCGTATTCATGCGCTTTAAGGTGGCCGAAAAAATTCGGGACGTGCTGCTTGATGGACGACGGCGGCTAACTATGCTCTGTCGTTGTTGTTGTTACATTTTGGGTGGGAATGGTGGTGGCGCCCGGTGTGTTGGAGGCTCGAGCCGGATGTGGACGGCCAAGGTTACCGCGGGCAGCGCGGCCGCCGCCGACTCGCCATACTCACAGTTCTGTTCGACATGATGGATGAATTAGCTCGGCCTGCCGGCGCCGCATCATCTGGACCGGGATGTACCAGGCGGCGCCCGGCGGTGCCCGTGCAGACTACGTCACCACTGTGCTGCCCGCGACCGCCGCGCCGCGCCGCCCAAAACCATTATTTCTGCCGAGCGGATTCAATTTATTTCGCGGGGCGCGACGACGACTGCGAAACCGCGGGCGGCGAGGCTTCTCGCGGAGTGCGACGGCGACACAAGCGGCGACAAAGTGGCGGTGCGGTCATTGCTGGCCAGCGGCGGCGGTGCCAGCTGGCCGCCGCGGAGAGCGCCCCCCCGCCGGCCGCCGTCCTCCCTGACCCCGGGACACGCCGGCCCGGCACCTCCACAGCACGGCGGCGGAGAGCGCCTGGCGGGCGGGCAGCACGCGGACACGCGTGCGTGCCGGGCCTGCCCGCCTCCGAGGCGCTCGGCCTGCCGGGCCGCTGCGGTGCGCGGCTGACGTGAGGCCCTCTCCGACTCGGTATATACAGCGTACGGCGCAGCACCGCGGCATGAGTCGAGGCACACGGAAGGGACGATGACGGGCCGACGGTCGGGGCGGCAGGGCGAGGCGCGAAGCTCATGCTGAGCGAATCCGATTTAGACGCTCTCTCTCCCTCTCTTCCCTATCCCTCTCCCCCCTCTACCTCTTTCTCTCTCTCTCTCTCTCTCTCTCTCTCCTCTCTCTCTCGCTCTCTCTCTCTCGTGCCCCCCCCCCCCTTTCGGGTTTGCTTAAGCATTCAGTGCGCGCGCGTGCCCCGCCTGAACACTTATTAGTCGCCGGGGACCCGGCGCTGGCCGGCGCTGCCCGGCCTCCGCGGTACTCTTATGCCGCTTATCACACCGGGCCCCGCCGGGCCCCGTGAGGCGGCGGCGGCGGCGGCGGTGTGTGCGCCGCCGGAGTGGTGCGAAAAGGTGAAGGCCAGGCCAGTTACTGACTGAATCTGGATTCCCGTCCGACGGGATGGGACGGGATGGATACGGGCCTGACGTAAAGTACCAATTAGGATCGCAGCAGCTGAGAATAATGGATCGAAACGCCGCCACACGGCAAGCCCGCCCCGGCGGCGCGGCGCCCGAGTCATCGATGCAGGCCGGCACCTCCTCATGCGCGGCCCGGCCCCCGGCTCACCCCCCGCGGCACACCACAGCCCCCGCGGACCAACCCACCGACTCGACCCGGGCAACCGATGGTAGGGATGAAAAAGCGAATTTTCTTTGGGCACAACGAAATATGTGCACGTAAGGCAGCACGCCGGCGAGGTGTAACGTCCGCGTCGTGGCGGCCGGAGCGGGGCTTAGCTGACCGGAGTAGTCCGTGAGCAGCGGACGGCCGGGGCGCGCACCGAGCGCAGCCTGCGCAGCCTGCGCAGCCTACATGACGGGTTCAATACATACAAATTGGCTTTGATTGGAAAGCAACTTTTTATACCATCCGGCTGACACTCGGCGGCGGCGGCGGCGGCGGCACCGGGTACGACGCCGTGCCCACGGCCGCCCGCCCCGCGCCGCCCCGCGGGTCTCCGTCGCCGACGTCGCCACTCGGATTCGTTACTGCTGTCTGAGGCGAGGCGCGGCGGCACTGAGAGCGAGAGAAAAAAAAGGTACGTCCGCACGCAATGATGGCAGCGTGGCGCGCGGGGGTCGGGGGTCACGGGGGTCACGGGGTGCGCGCGCGGCACGGGCCGCACGGGGAGCCCCGGAGCCCCTGTTCACCTGGCCGGGCCTTGATTTGCGTACGGCACGACACGGCGGGATCACTTCCCGATTGAAGAAGAGAAAGGCGGGAGGGAAGCCGGCGGGGGGGGGGGGGGGGGGGGCATCTCAGGGGCCCTGGAATAAGGCAACGGACGTTAGTAGCAGCACACAAGCCAACCGATATTTTTTCGCCTCGCTGCGTTTTAAAAAAAAATCCAGTGTCAGTAACGCTGATGGCGTAAGGGGGAGGGGGGGGGGGGGGCGAAAAATGGGTCTTCGAGGGAACAGGCAAGAGTCGAACCCACGACCCGCCGCTCAGCGAGCGGCCTCTCTAGCCGCACGGCTCCCACGCCACGATGGAAGCGGCAGCGCGCTTTCTATACTTCAGCCACTGCAAAAAAAAAAGACGAATAGTCGATGCAAAGAGATCCTTCCTTCCGCTCGAGCCCGGAAATGCGTCCCCTATGTGACTCTTAAAAATTCACATTTATGTTGTTGTTTTTTTCAGCTGCGTGGTCCTTTATGGTTGGCAGCGGCAGCGATGCAGCGGCGGTGCAGCCCGGCCAGCGGCGCGGCCCCAGTCGTAACGCAGCGTAATGCGACATGACCTTGCGCAGGAAAGCGAAATCCTCCGCAGACAAATTCGTCTCATTTTTCTCGAGCGGACGGGGAGCAGCGGCACGGCATCCTCCATCCCCCCTCCCCCCCCCCTCTCCTCTCCTGGACCGGCCTCCGGGTGTCAAGGAGGCGCTCAGCCGCCGGAGCGGCGCGGCACGCGGCACGCGGCTCGGAGGGCCCGGAGTGGTCCAGTCGCCGAATAATAATAATAATAAAAACGTTGAAGACTGCTCATCGCCGGCAATAATTTTGCTACTCGGTGCGCGAAACCAGTGCGACCGAGAAGAGCGGGGAAAATAAACAGCCGCCGCGACGAGAACAGCAATACTACAACAACTCCTGGTGGGCGAATATAAGAAGAAGAAGAGGAGGAGAAGGAGTCTGCTGGTGGTCTGACGCGGCGTGATGGAGCTTTTGAGATAGCGGCTGGCCGGGCTAGGCGGGCTAGGCGGCCTGAGTGATGGCGAGGAAGGTCATGGCCAGGCGGCGGGCGGCGGGCGCCGCGGTGATGCTCCAGTTTGAACTTCCCGCCGCCGCCGTCGCGAGTACCCGCGGCGCCGAGGGCAGCCGAGGTCTCTCCTCTCACCGCCGCCACGACCATGTCAATTGTCTTTCCCTTTGACCCACCGAGATGCGCTATCGCTGTCGTCGGCGACGCTATCCGGGAAAGGCATCGGGGGGAGGTCCCCGCCGCCGGTCGCTGCCCTCCCCGCCGGTCGCCGGTCCCGCCGGTCCCCGCCAGTCGCTCGCCTGCCGCGCGGCTCCCGCTCCACGCCAAGGACGACGCACTGCCCCTCCTCGTCTCTCGTGCGCATCGCTCCAAAAACATCGCATCAGATCGCACATGAGCACGCGGTGGCTCGTCGAAGAAATCCCCCCGACTATGTGCATTTGCTATTTTGACGTGGAACCACTAAGATAACATTCCCATACTCACACCTATCACCTTCAGAGATGGAGTTCTACTCGCGCTTCTGAACGAAGCCCCCCCCCCCCCCTAAAATCCTAGTTTGCACGAACAGCACGCTGGTCTAATTGGCGTGCTGTGGAGGTGCGCTCATCCCATGCGTGGCGAGGCGTCGCCGGCGCCGCCGCCGCCGCCGCACCGTTCCGCTGCTGATTTGCGTAGGTCAGTGGCGCCTACTCTGCTGTAGTGGCGGTCAACAATGGGCCTGGCCGCGGAGGAAGGGGCGGACGCGGGCGGACGCGGGCGGAGGCGGGGGGCGGACGTGGCAGCTATTGCATGCTGATTGTTCACAAGGCCACGACGGAAACGGCACGAGCTACAACAACAACAGCGGCAGCAACAACAACAGGGACGGCGACGCCGCCGACTGCCCGGCCGGCCACGCTGATACAATTCTCACCTTGCATCACTTCCGATGACGCCACGGTCTTCACCTCCATAGTGCACACTTCCCCCCATTTTCCAGTCCCCCGGACTCGGTCAGACCTCCGCCCCCCGCGGGGGCCCCGCGCCGCTCGCGTGCTCGTGACCGTGCCTCCCCGCCCCCCCCCCCCCGTGCCGTGCACGCGCGTGCCAAGCCGTGCCGAGCCGCGCCGAGCGGAAGGGAAGACCGTTTAGCATTCGCGTTCTCCGATTGCCTCGGCGACACCGCGGCCGGCCGGGCGATCGGGTCGGCCGGTCGATTGGCTGACTGACTGATTAGGCACGACTTAGGCCGCGCCCAGAGAGACCTTCATTTCCATTCCAGAGCCAGTCTCCTTTTTCGTCGTTGTCGGTGAGAAAACGAAGAATACCACAAAGTGTATACAAAGTGTGAACATTTTTTCAAAAATTATTTGAGGATAACAAAAGCATACGAAGTGTCAAAAAATTTGGAAACGACGTCACTGAAACTAGGTCCTCTACCGCAATGAGCACTGGGACAAATATGAGCTCCCGTTCCAAATCGAGTGGCGCGGCGGGCGGAGAAAATAAATGGTGACTGCGAGAAGGTAAGGTTGGGATGCGGGGGAGGGAGTGGGAGCTGCGGGGGCGGCGGGGGGGGGGGGGGGGGGGGGGGGGGTTACCGAGAAGCCGAGGGGCCCCGCGGAGCGCTGCCCGCGGAGCCCGCGGAGCCGTGAGTCGGGCGGCGACTAGTTTGCGCGGTGACCTTAGCGTGAAGAAGAAAAATTTAAAGGTGTTGTAATACGTCCGTAACGGAGCGGAGCCGAGCGGAGCCGAGCGCAGCGCGCCGTCCGTCCGGCAGATAATCTGTGTGCCGGCCGGCCCCAAGGTGTCTGCGGAGACTGAGGACGGAGGACGCGGCTGATGACATAAGGTCAGTGCGGGTCCTCTCCGCCCCCGCGGCCCCCGCGGCCCCCGCGGACCGCCGCCACCCCCGCCTCGCCACCCACGAACGCGCTTCACTCGCTCAACTCATTCATTCACGGACACACTTTTACCCGACACCAACAATACGGCTCGGCGAGGTGGGCACAACAACGCAGGGTCACCGGCGCGAGGGAGGGAGGGAGAAGAAAAATCCCTGGCCAGCGGTGGCGCCGCGGAGGAGAGAGAGAGAGAGAGAGAGAGAGAGAGAGAGAGAGAGAGAGAGAGAGAGAGAGAGAGAGAGAGAGAGAGAGAGAGAGAGAGAGAGAAGAGGATGAGCGCGGCGCGCAGCGGCAAAACAGTAGTGGCTCTGCTCGTTTCGTTTCGCAAAGCCAGAGTCAGAGTAAGTGGCCATTGTACATCAGCGCTGCGCCACGCGGCGCCACGCGACGCCACATTCAAGCCCATCCCATCCCGTGCCATCGCATCCACGACGGTGTTGGGCCACCACCGCCGGCCAACGCCGGCCACCGCGTCCATTGTCCTATCTCCACTCTATGACCTGGAATCAGCTGCGCTGGGACGGGATGGGTCCGCGGCCGCGGCCGGCCGGGCCTCCGGACCGCCGCCGCCGAGTGCCCCGTCCCGGAGGCTGTCCTGTCGGCCGCTGCCAATGAGCACGACACGGCCTGACGGAATGGGCACGCGGCACGCGGCGCGGACCCAGAGACAATGATCCCCGACGACACCGACACCTGCGTGGCCTAGAAGGCAGCAGGCAGCCTGGACGCGGCGTCCCCGCGGCGGCCGCGGCACACAAGCCCCCCGTCTAGAAGGGAGGGCCGACCCGACCCGACCCGAGGACCCCCGCCTGGGACCGCGCGGCCTCGCATGCACGTGAACGTGAACCCTCCGCAGTCATCGTGACCAAACGAACCAGGGAAAGCACGGGCTCCGCTGGCTCCGCTGGCTTGGCTTTGCGCGGCTCTGCGCGCGCCGCGTGTCTTTTCGCAGGGCCACGCACGGCACAACGAGGAGGCTATTTGCCGGGCAGTAAAGCATGCGTCCGCGCCTAGGCCGGGCCGGGCCCCGGGCCGGGCTGCAGCGGCGCCGCCTGACCCTGCGAGACATTACCTTCAAACACGAAGCCGCGGAGCATCAGCGCCACTTTCACGACGAGCAGACGCATGCAAGGACGTCAAGGACGTGCTGGTTTCCGCCACGCCACGCAGCGCTGTCCGGCCGGCCGCGGCGGGCGGCGCCGGGGGCAAGGAGGCCGCGCGGCGCGGCGCCACCTGACACCCCCAGCGGCCGCAGCCATGAACCTACCGCGCCATCGCCGTGGCCGGAGCGGGGCCTCGGGGGGCCACGCTCCGCAGCCCCGCCAGCGTGCCTACTCATGAATCACACGGCGTCAAATTCAATCCGGACGGGGAATTCATTTGGCCGCATCGTTTTCGGTGGCCGAGCTCGGTCGTGGTCGTGCCGCGCCGTGCCGCCGTCGGAGCGCGGTGCACGCAGCCGCCCGCCGCCGACCCGAGGGGCCTGCGGGGCTGCGGGGCTGCGGGGTCTCGAGGGGTCCCGGAGCGGGGAGTCCGGCCATGGGAAAAGAATATTGACGCTGCCTGACATGCCACGGTCCAGCCGCTTCAGCAGTCAGTGGCAACTCCCAGGGCAGGGCTGGGACCAAGCTCAAAATCAAGACGGCGGCCAAATCCGGCCAAATCCGGCCAAATCCGCCGCAGCCGGCGCTGACGTCCACTTCCCCCTACGGCGCGGCGCGCAGTCGGGCGCTCCGTTCTGAAACACTCAATCAATGGGACCGTTCGCCGCGGCGGGCAGCACCGCCGAGTGGTTGTAGGAGGCGGCGGCGGCGGTTTTCGTGAAGCGCATTGCGGCGGCGGCCGCGGCCCGCACCCACGCCCCGCGGCCGCGGCCCACTTAGTGCGGGGGCGACAAAGGGCCAAGGACCGCGCGATCCGCCGCCCAATAGAGAGCAGCGCGAGCGGCTGAGTGGGAGCGGGGCCCGGGACCCGGGGCCCGGGACCCCGACCCCGGCGTGCGCTGGAGCTGGACACACTACTCGCTCACACACGCCGGGCCACGCCACGCCACGACACGCCGCGCCACGACACGCCGCGCCACGGAGGCCTGTTGCCTTCCCCAAGGTCGCCTCCGCGGCCGCCCACCCACGCCCTGCCTGCCGTCCCGGCCGGCCGGCGCATCTCGACCCAGTTTCCCACGTTCCGACTCGGGGAGCACGCACGGTAGGGACGGCGCCGGCGCCAGCCCGGCGCCAAACCGGCGCCAAAGCGGCGGCGCCGCGGGACCAAAGTGGCGGCCGCTTATGCCGATTCTGCGCGCATGCCGCTGCGGCGCTGCAGCGGGGCGGCCGGAGGTGCAGTTTGCCGCTCGCCAACAAGTTGACGACGCACCGCCGGCAACGACAACGACTTAACGAGCGTCCGATCGACAGTCGTCCCTCCCATTTCGCGTTTTGCAGCGCGCATGCCGATTGGGTGGGCGGGCGTCGCCGTCGTCGGCCCATGACGCCGCGTGGGCGCGTGGCCGCGGAGCTCTCAGCTACCTGCCGGCTCATGTGTGTGTGTGTGTGTGTGTGTGCGTGTGCGTGGACAAGTCAGCGGATCGGCCCGGCGGGTGGCTGCCGTGGAGATGAGATGAGATCAGGACGGAGAGTGACGGCGGGGCGCTGGAGGACGACAGCCGCCGTGCTGCTGTGTGCACGCGGAGGCCCCCGCCGCCCCCGCCGCCCCCGCCGCGTCGCCGGAAGTGGCAACATCAAGGTCCGCCCACGATCCCATTCCGTGTTTGAACGCCCCTTCCTCTCATCACAGCCGCTGCCGCTGCACCTGAGACACTGCGGGCAACGCCTCCCCCCTCCCCCTTCCCTCCCCGCGGGACCCAGCCGCCCCTACTCTTCGACAGCGGCGGCCTCACTGATTGCCATCGCGCCCGGGCTAATTTTGCATGGCTGTTTCCGTCCATCGTGATCACACTGTCCTGTCCTCTTTCTCTCTCCGTCTCTCTCCTTCTCTTTTTATTCCGACGCGGCCCGGAGCGAGGGGACCGAGTGAGAGCCAAGAACAGACCCGGCCGCGCCAGCGGCTGCCAGCTGGACCGATCCGATCCGATCGATGGCACTAATTAGGAGCACGATTTGTGACGAGCTCCCCGTTGCCGCCGCCGCCGCGGCCCGCGGCCTCCGAGTACAGGAGGTTTACCGTCAGCGTAGTAACGGGCGAACGTCTGACCGGGGGAAACACTTCCGTCCACCCGCTCTCGGGCTTCATGTGCGCTTATTTCCATGATGATTCTGCCCTCCTACTGAGCCGCGCACTGCCCGCCCTCGACGCCGCCGCCGCCCGGCTCGTTCCGTCGTCGGTCCGCTGGCGCTGAAAGTGAAAAGAAGGCCGGGAGCAGGGCTGAGTGCACGCCGGGGCGGGGCGGGGCGGGGGCGGGGACGGGGACAGACCTGCTCCACTGCGGAGCCACGTTCTGCATGGGGAGCAAACGAAAACAAGGCGGGCTGTCACGGTACACTGCGCCCAGTGAATAAGATGTAGGAGTATCATCACCGCGAGGAAGCGCACACCGGCGCCGTGCTCGTTGGCGGGGGCCGCGGGGGCCGCGGGGGGTCGTGGGGGCGGAGAGCAAGGTCGGCTCACGGCCTGACGGCCCGGTGACGTAACTGAGTCAACGGGTACTCAGCCAAGCAAACGGCTCCAGGAGCGCGCCTCGCCGCTCGGCCGGCTAACCTGCCCCACACGCCGCCGCCGCCGCCGCCGCCGCCGCCGCCGCCGCACAACACAACCGCGGCCGACGCTATGCCTGCTGTGCCTGCTGATCCGGAGCCGCTGCGGCACCGAGACCCAAAGTCACCACCGATCGGGAAAAATGGCGAAAAGAAGGAAAAGGAAGCTGACGAGCGACAGTGCGTGGGAGGAGAATTGAAAGCAGATATCATTCTTCTGGGGAGCGGCGGGGAGGCGGCGGGGAGGGGAGGAGACCTGAACGCACGAGTGATCTCCGTGCCGGCGGCGCCGCGCGGTGCCGTGCTCCGCGGCGCTTATTCGGAGGGAGCGGACCCCCGGCAGACCGCGGCGGCCGCGACAGCGCAGCGAGAAGAATCGTAATGTCACGCCGGAACACCAACCAATTTATTGCACGAATTCCTTGCGAAATTTGCCATTATTTACATTATTTCCCACAGCTCTCTTCCGAGTAATAACGGCGCGTTTCAGCAGGAAAGCGCATCCTCCCTACTCCCCCCCCCACTCTCTCTCTCCTCTTCTGCTCTTTCTCTCTCTCCCTCCCCCCCCCTCTCTCTCTCCCATCATCGAGGGACAGAGGAAAAAAGCAAGCACGAGAACGAGACTATGATTGGCACCGGAGTCACGACTCCTCCGAGGCGCACTGCTTCGCCTGCTCCGGCTGCCTCGGCCCTCGCTTTGCCGATTCGCGCACCTGTGACTGCGCCATGGCAGCGCTGCTGTGACCCCACTCGGGATGACAAAGGGCCCAAAGGACCCGGAGAGGACCCGGAGGACCCGGAGGACCCGAGGTGAGGGAAGGGTAGGAGGGGGGGGGGGGTCACGGCTTATTAGCCCTATACCCCCTCGGAGGACGACACGACCGTCGTAGGGTTTGCGTCATGCGCTGCCATCTAAAACTGTCACCCCAACGCGATGACGCGATGCCACGCCGCGGGGGCCGCGGGGGCCGCGAGGGCCGGGTGTCAGCGGCCCCCGTCTCTCGCCGCGCCTCCGGCCGATAAGCGGCCTGACACACACGCGGTAAAACGAAAGTCTCGGAAACCGTCTCGACGCCTCAAGGTGAGAAAGCTCAAAGCCCCTCTTCGGTTTGGGACCCGCCCCGCGTGCTGTCGAGCGCAGTGCGGCAGCAGTCGGTAGCTGAGCTCGAGCTCCCGCAGAGGAGGAGGCGATGCAGAAGCCCCGACCCCGGCAGCTGCTCGCACACGCCGCCGCCAGACACGGCAGACACGCTCCGCACCGCGGATACCCCGCGTTGCCGCCGCGCGCCACCGGCTCAGCCTCAGCGTGCTCCGCGTGCTCAGCATCACTCGTGCGCCCCGCGGCCTCTCTTCTTATCATGTCGGCCGTTATCAGTGCATCTCGCATCAGATAAAGGACGGCCGCGGCTACTGTGCGCGCGATGCCAGCCTTGTTCGCACGCGAGGTGTCGGCGCGGCGCGGCGGGGTGCGGCCCTCACACACGCACGCTCGGCGCGGCTAGTTCCCGTGCCTCCGCGCCTGCCAGCCCGCCTGCCTGTCTGCCCGCCTGCCTGCCTGCCCGCCCGCCCGCTTGCCTGCCTGCCCACTTTTGTCGCGGAAAGCGTTACGCCTCTTTTTATTACGCCTCGCATTACGCGTTTATTGGCTGCGGCAGCGCACACCGCGCCACAACACCGGGGCGCGGCGGCGGCAGCGGCGGCAGCGGCGGCAGTGGCAGCGGCAGCAGCGTGCACGCGGCGCGCCGTGTTGGCGTGTTTGGTTTCTTCAGCCGGACCCCCCGCAGCAGGTCCCCCACGGACCCCCTGCGGACCCCGCGGGGAACCCTTGAAGAGCGAAAGTCAGGCGATTTAGCGTCGGATCCGCGGCGTATCTCTTATCTACCCACGTGACCTTGGGCGCCTTATTGGGGTTGCGATTCTGGCACCGACATAGACTTTTTTCCCTCTTGTCGCGTGGACGTTTCGTGAACTTGGAGTGACACATGCGGTGTGATTTTTTTCTTTGTTTTAAAAGAAAAGAAAGATCGAGGAGACGGCAGCTGAGATACGCAGGCGCGAATAACAATGCGCTCGACTGCACAAGTCACCGTCTCCGGGCCCTCCGGGGCAGCGCATGCGAGGCGCACAAAAGAAAGAGTTTTCTCCACCAAAACACGTTGCCGTTTCCGAGATTCTCCAGAGCCCATCGTCCCGCCGAGACCCCTCCCCCTTTTGCCATGGACAGCAGCGTCGGGCGTCATTACCCGAACAATACGGAGCCATAAGCCCCGCGCGAGACGCCAATATATCAACGCCCGAAGTTAATTAGTCATAGAGCCATACGGGCCGCGCGGCGGCGCGGGCTCTGAACGTGTAGCCGAACAATGTTGCATTCCCGTCATGACAAATAGCACGAGGGGCAGAGCCGGGCGGGGACGGGCGGGGACTCAGCGCCCCGCACGCAGCCCCGGCGACAGCCAAGTGCCCTGCAATACTGCCACTCCTCACGGATGCCACGCCGGGTAGGCAACCTTTGCTGTGACTCTGCTGTAGCGTGAGAGGAGATAGAGAGAGAGAGAGAGAGAGAGAGAGAGAGAGAGAGAGAGAGAGAGAGAGAGAGAGAGAGAGAGAGAGAGAGAGGGGGGGGGGTCAGAAGAAGTTCGGCCTGGCGTAACCCAGGTGGGTGGGTGTGCCCAGTCTCCGGCAGCCTCCGGGCTCCGGGCCGGCTGACCCGACCTCTGTCGCTGTCCGCTGTGCCTGGCGGTGCCCGGCGGTGCCGGAGGACCGGGACGCGCTCTGGATCACATGAGACAATGCCCCGCATCGGCCATTCCCGGCGGCGGGGGCGGCGGGGGCGGCGGGGGCGGCGGGGGCGGCGGGGGCAGCGGGGGCGGCGGGGGCGGCGGGGGCAGCGGGGGCGGCGGGGGCGGGCCCTTTGCACATCCTCAGCCGGCGCGGCCCCGGCCCAGTCTCCTTTGACGCAACACGCCGTTCAATTGTATGTCGGTGAGTTGTGTGTGTGTGTGTGTCTGCGTGCGTCCGCGCGGACTCCGACCCGACCGACAGCAGAAGAGGTGGGGGCCCGAAGGAAAACGGAGCCGGGAGTATCTCAGCATCATAGAGGGCCCACCAGAAGACTCGATGAAAGTTTTCAGACGGACCGTGTCGAGATGAGTTTCCGCTGGATAGGAGCACCAGCACTTCAGTGACTTGGAGAGTTTTTTTTTTTTTTTAAATCCCTGCTGACACCGCGCGTGCGCTCGTGCTAACGAGGGATGCTGGCGCCCGAACACACACACACACACACACACACACGGGCACAAACACACACCACGCACACATACCACACACACACCACGCACGCACACCACGCACCATCTCCGTGCTCCGCCAGGCTCCGGTAAGCACCCGGCAACATGACGGCGCTGGGCCCGGCGCACGATGCATGAAAAACGATACAATTAAAAGAGCGACACGGCAAACTAAAAACCATGCGGCTTCAGAGTCGGCCCATAAAAATATCTAACTGTTGCTGGTGAATCCCCCGTCCCCGCGCGCGTACAGCACACGGCCCGGGACGGCCCGGCACGGCCCGGCACAGCTCCCCGCTGCAGGGCATCCTCCACGCCACGCCACTCTCATCGCACTCCTCTTCGGTCGCATCGGGGTCACCCGGGATCCCATCTGCCATTAAAACGAAAGTTGAAAGGTCGTATGTGAGATTTAATAGCGGCTGCAGGCGAGAAATCTGATCGAAGCCGAATATTTGATCACGTTCACAGTTTCTCCGTGACACCGTCACCGCCGGCACGGCTCGGCTCGGCCCTGCTCTCCCGGCTCGGCTTGGCCCGGCTCTCCCGGCTCGGCTCGGCTCGCGGCATGACACCGCTGCGGGGGCTGCATGGGCCTCTGCCTTGCCCTACTCACAGCGAAGGACGTTACACGGCAGGGGGCATGGCAGGGGGTCGCCGATCCGACGAGAGGGGCTTTGACAATTCATCGCCACTCGCCAAAAAAAATTAAGTCCGCCGATGAATGAACACCAAATATGCTAAATGATCGATTTGTGGGACTGTTTCGGTTGAGACATGCGACACGCGTCCGCAGCCGGGCCCGGCTGCCCTGCACGGCTGCCCTGCCGGCACCCCGGCTTCCTCCTGCAGCCGCCTGCGCCCGCTGACGCTCGCTTGCGGCGCACACTGAGGCGTACACTGCCGGGTGTCGCACCCCGCGCCGCCAGCGCGCCGCGGCCGGTGAAACATGGCCGACTCAACGTCCATCATTACGATCTTTATAACTTGGATTACCAGTGCACCCCTTAACTACCGATCATCCGAGCGCAACAAGTGCGCGCCTCTCTGACGGCGTCTTGTTGCGCGCGCCACCGCGTCTTCTGCTCCGTCTGCCTCGCCTGCCTCGCCTACCTTGTCGGGTTCGTCTAAACCTTCGTCTGCGTCGCCTGCTTTCAGCCACAGCAGGAGGGCAACGCGTCGCCGAAAAAAAAAATGTCACAGAAACAGCCGGGCTTTTAGCGAGCAGACTCTCAACCGGAAGCCGGAGGACAGAAACTCGCGCAGAAGGAGCAGCGACATGAGAAATCTCTCGGCGCGCGAAAAGCGTCCACCCCAAATACGGGAGCCGAGCCGGCCTCCGCAAAATTCGCTTGAAAACGCCACCACCGCTCGCGAGTTTCTCATTGACCGCTGCTGCTCGCTCCACAGCTTCCGCTCTCCATGCGTCTCGCTGGAAACCCCCGCACGGCAGCGTCGTCGCCGTCGTGTCGCGGGGCCCTGGATCTCTGGAGCCTGGAGCTCTGGAGCTCTGGAGCCTGGAGCTCTGGAGCCTGGAGCCCTGGAGACTGGAGCTCTTGGAACGGAAGCGTTGGCGGCGACACGGCTGCGGTGAGGCCGGCCGGCGTGCGTCCGGATCATCCTCAGACTCAATGCCACGCCGCGCGCTATGCGGCGGCTCTGTAGCTATGCAGCGGCCGTGCGGCGGCCATGCAGCGGCTATGCAGTGCTCGAAGTGCTCCGTGCGGGAGTCGCGGGGGTCGGCCCGTCCGCCTTGGCTGCCGCGGCGGCGTGGCGGGTGCTAACGGGCTGGGAGGATAGGCCACGGCGGACGGGCAGCGCGGCACGGCGGAGCGCGCCGCAGCACAAGCACAGCGTGTGCCACCCATCCCCGTCTATAATTTATCCCACACGCTTCCCGGTAACACATCAATCAGGCGTGGCAATCCATTTGCATTTTATTACCAGAAGCAAATGAGGGGAGCGGGTGACAGGCAATTTGACCCGCCGTTGACACCTGACGAGTAAAACAAAAACAGCGAGAGGCTGTTATGGCGGCCGGGGCCCGTGCCCGAGGCGACCGGCGCGGCTCGGTGGCACCCGGACGGAACGCGGACGCACAGGTGCTCGACATACCTTGCAGCCCTCGCAGGTGAAGGCCCCGAAGTGGAAGCCGGCCGCGGGCTCCCCGCACACCTTGCACTGCTGGTTCATCTGCAACAAGGGACCACACACACACACACATCAGTCAGACCCAGCGGGGAGCGCCTGCCAGAGGCGGGGTAGGCCGGCCCGCACGACACGCGTGCACGCGGAGCCCGCCGGCTGCCTACCCGGCAGGCTGCAGGCGCCGTCGGCTATCGCTGCCTCGCGGCTCCTGACCGGGGCTCTCGCGTGGCCAGTAAGTGTGATGGGGCCAGGTTCGTGTCCCCCTCCCCCTCCCAGGACGCACCGCCAACAACGATCTCTCATCCCGCTCCCCGCGCGCGCTTTCTCGAGACCATCCGCCACAGCTCCCCGCGCCGCCGCCGCCGCTGCCGTTTCGGCTTCCCTGCGGAATACTGGCTGCCTATTGCTGCAGCGCTCTCTGACCCGGCGACTCGTGCAGGAGCGCCGCACGGACCCCCGCGGACCCCCACGGACCCCCGCGGAGCCGCCGCCGCTGAAAAACAGCCCGCGCTTCGCAGGCCTCGCAGGCATCGCAGGCCTCGCAGGCATCGCAGCGGGCCGTGTCTCGTGTGTCGCATTGTGGCAAAGCGGTCTGAGAGGCCTGAGCGTCGCGGGGCGCCGTGACGTCCGCCCGTGCGTGCGTGTGTGTGTGTTGGTGTGTGTGTGTGTGTGTGTGTGTGTGTGTGTGTGTGTGTGTGTGGTGTGTGTGACTGGCTTGCAGTCAGCAGCCACCGACAATAGCCGCGCCGCGTCTCTCTCCACGTGACCGGCCGATAGGGCCCAGCCTCGGGCCCAGCGCACTGCGCCTCCCCGCCTGCCCCTCCTGCTTGCGACAGGTGGCGGCTTCTGCGCGTGCGTAGGCCGCTGCGCCCCGCCCCGCCCCGCCGGCAGATGCGATGGACGACGAAACGTGCGCACGGAGTAAGCAAGCGGCAGAGGGTATTTATTAAAGAAAGCGAGGACTTATTTGAACTTGGCGCGGTTCTCGGCGGGAGTACGGTGACCTGACCTCTGCGCGGCGCCGCCGGCCGCTGCCAGACTGACGACCGTCGAATGCCGCGCGCTGAGCATTCTGTGCCTCGCGCCGCCCCGAAGCAGTTCCATTATTTGCATGGATCTGCTGCTGCAGGCCCCGTGGCGGATAGCTGGTCCCAACCGGTCCGCCTATGTGCGTCTCTCTCTCTCTCTCTCTCTCTCTCTCTCTCTCTCTCTCTCTCTCTCTTTCTGTCAAACCCGCTCGTTGTCACTAGACGGCCTTTTCTCTTAGACCCGGGACGGTCTATAATGCCATGTGGATGGCGCTGGGATGTGAATGACACAATGGAGACCGAAAAGACGGGAAAAAGAAACCGAAACACAACGACAGCAAAAAGCTCTAGCTGTGAGGTGGCCGCAAGTTCTCAGGTCCTGCACCACCTGTACGGAGTGCTCCCCTCGACCTCCACCCGGCCCGGCTCCGGCAACGTCTACTGTCTGTTATGGCGGATTGCGTTATTGGCAGGCGCGGGCCCGCACTATTCCCACACGGCGGACTCGCGGGCGATTAAATTGTCGGCCCGGCCCCGGCCCCGTGTATGTTGCGCACGCCGAATGTCACACGCCGTGTCCTTGGCGGGGCGGGCTGCAGAGGGCGCTGCCGTCGGCGGAGCACAACTGGATCAGCGGCTGCGGGGCGCGGCGGCGCGCACCGGCCAGGGAGCATAGCGTAGCGCCGGGTATAGGCAATTAGCACTTCGGGTCGTAAACGACGCGCTCATTGTGGCTTGATGCGAGTGAAACGCGGCAAGAGGCCCGTCGGCGCTGCTGGCCTCCTCAAAGGTGGCTAGGCGGCGGGCCGGCAGCGGCTGCGGCCGCGGGGCCCGGCAGCTCAGGCGCAGCCGACGCAGCCAGGCGACCTGGAATAGTGTAACGCGCACGGGGCTGTAAACAAGGCAATTAGGGTGACGAGGCGAGAGTCCGGCGTGTGCAACACTCCGCCGCCACCGGTAAGGTCAAATGTAAAGAAGAAGAAGAAAAGTAAAACGGGAAAAGAAAACTCGAAGGGGTGGTATTTGAGCCTAGACGCACGAGGCGCGTGGAGTGAGAGAAGAGGACAGAGGGAGAGAGAGAGAGAGAGAGAGAGAGAGAGAGAGAGAGAGAGAGAGAGAGAGAGAGAGAGAGAGAGAGAGGGAGAGAGAGAGAGAAGGGGAGAAGTGTAACGTATTTCACGTCGGAAAGGAAGGAAACCTCCTCTGACAAGACAGAAAAAATGAATAATATCCACCGTCACCTTTCGCGTAGAACACGTCCGGGCCGGACCGCGGCGCCGGCGGCCGAGCGTGGCGGTCCGACCACACATCGCTCCCATTCGGCGTTATCGCGCTAAACTGAGGCGTAATGTCGTCCCCGGCGAGCTCGTGTCACCCGGAGGACCCGGAGCGCGGCCGGAGCGCGTCCCCGAGCAGCACTCCCAGGCTGTAAAGTATCCACACACTGCCGGATTATGCAAATCGGCCAGCCTCGATTTCGGTGGGGCCGCGCGCGGCGGAGGAGGCGGCTGAGGCGCTGGCGCCTGTCCTGCTACAGGCAGCGGCCGGGCTCTACAGTCCTCTCTCTACCACTGTTTTTTTCTACAATCTTTCTGTAAACAGCAGAGTGAGTGTTGAGCGCGCACGCACGGGGTGTCGGCCGGGCTGCCTTACTCGCGCGGGGTCGTGACGCGCCGCTGCGCACCCGCCCGCCCCTGCCCCCGCCGACCCCGAGAGGCCGGGAGCGGCGACGGGAAGCACAATTATATTATTACAGCGTCCCAAAATGTAGAACTCGGGATCGAGTTATCACACTCCAGAAAAGGGCGACTCATCTCCCGCAGCTTCCCTCGGCTCCATTCGGCTTCCTTCCCATCCCACGGCACACCGCGCCGCGCGCCTCCCCGGAGCCAGACAGAGACAGAACACCACTTCGGTACGAAACTTTACCTTCTCACTGACCCGAAATCGATAGACCTGATGTACTTGCGGCATCGCCAGGTGCGCCCCACGTCAACCGTGCCCAGACAGAGGAGAAAGAGGGGGGGGGGGAGAGAGAGAGAGAGAGAGAGAGAGAGAGAGAGAGAGAGAGAGGAAGCAGGTAGTGCGTTGTGGGTCTTGCCTTTACCTTGGCAACGCGGGACACCTGGGATGACAGCGGTCTGATACTCCGCGTCAAAGGTGTGTTGTGCTTTATGGGAGGGTACTTCCGCTGCGCGCACCTGTCAGTGCGAGCCTGCGGAGGCCGGCCAGACTCCGGGTCCATCCGCCGCGCCGGGTCCCGGTGGCCACGCGGAGTGGCGGTGATCTTCCCACGCTCAAGTGTCACGACGCCTTGCTCCCTGGGGCCGGGGGCCGGGCCGGCCTCCCTATCCCCGCCTGAGGCCCCCGCCTGAGGCCCCCGGCTGCCCTCCGCCGGAGTGCCCTGCTACTGGCGGGGCCCCCAGCGCCGCCCGGTGGGTCCCACGGCGTCGGCAGCGGCGCTAGCCCGGCCGCCCGACCCATCGCCACAGGCGCCGCGTGCGGTCAGCTCTGTCCGGCGCCGCAACCGAGGACCTTTCATGTGCGCGATTCGCTGTGGCGACGTCTGCGCGACAAGGACTTGGAGCGACACATCTGCCCGCGTGAAGCCAGCTAACGGGGTGCGGCACAGCCAGTCCCGAGGGCAGGGCAGCAGGGCAGGTGCGCGGCCGGGAGCTTTCCCTCGACGCCTCCCGATTAGGCGCCGAGCGCCGCGGCCGCCGCCATGGAGGCTTGCGGCAAGGGGCTTCCGTTTCCGAGATTCGGGCGCCGCGCCGCGTCGTGTTTACCTTAAATTACGAGGTGGTCACGGCGGCGGCCAGCGGCGCTGAGCGGCGCTCAGCGGCGCCACGCCCTCGAGGATGTGCCCCGCTGGGCGCAGCGCCGCCGCGCCGCCGCGGCCCCCTGCGAAGCGCCGCGGCGGCCAGCAGGAAGCCGCCAGCAGGACGGTGCGGTGGCGGGGCTGCGGCGGCCGCGGAGAAAACCAAAACGGCGACCATAACGCCGTCGCGATAACAGCCCTGAAGCCCCGGGGCCCGGGCGCGTGTGACGCTGTGCCGCCGACGGCAACGCTACCCGCCAATCCTGCGACGGACGGGCCGCTTGATAGGCCCGGCCCGGCCCGGGCGCGGTGCGCGGTGCGCTCTTTGGCCCGGCCTGAGGAGCTCCAGAGCCACGGGCCCGCGGGCCCCCGCGCAGCGGCCCGAGCAGAGGCGAGAGCGGGCTCCCGGCGGGGTCCGGCCGGGTCCGCCGCCGGGTGCGATACACGGAGACGCGCCTCGCCTCGCCTCGTCTTCGTATCTGGTGCTGGCGCGGCCGTGACCCCGACCCCTGCAATTATCCCGGTCACCTCCCGCCGGCTGCGGTCACAACACAGCCTCCGGCGGCCGTGCTCCAGCACGCTCCGGCCCCGCCGCCGCCTCCGGCACCGACTCCGGTAGGCCGCGCACCGAACTGGATGCCCAGGAAACGCACACCTCACCCGCCTCGCCTGCGTTTGTTCGACGCCATTGTCGTTAATAATGTCCGAAATTATGTCACAAAATTCAAATTTTGTGAAAAATTTCTTTTTATTGAAAACATATGAATATCTCTCGTGAGAATTGCCATTTTTCAAGTTTTCGTTTTAAAAAATTCAATTTTTCGATGGACGATTTCCCTCTGTGCGTGCGCTGCTGACCGTCACGTGGGTCCGCGGATGTTCGGTGGTCGCTCTCACAGGGCCCGGCCCATCGGAGCTCCCCATCCTCCTCACTCGCCGTCCCGCCAAGCCTGCCCCCGCGGCCCCCCGCGGCCCCCCGCGGCCCCCCTCCGTCTTCCCGCCCCCCGTTTCTTGGCTGTGTGCTGCTACGAGTAGTACACGGAAGACGCGCGCGCGGCGCGGTGAGGAGCAAGACGCCTCGCCACGCCACCCACACAACACAAGGCGACGAGGCAGCGCCGGCGGAGCGGAGGCGCGGGCTGGCTGGCCGTGCCGCGCCGTGCCGCGCCGTGCCGCGCCGTGCCCGCGACGCTAGACTACTCATCGGCCCCGGTAATGACCAGGTCTGGTGCACGAGCAAACGACGTACGACTGGGTTCGCTGCGGTGCTGGGTACCCCGGGTACCCCGGCACACGCGCCGCGCCTCGGCCGTGCCATTACGGCCGGGGGAAATTCACGTCCTGATGAGGAAACGGTCCGCGCCGGTTGATATTCACACAGTACGGCACCGACACCCTTCGCCTATCCGGCCCGGCCAGCCGGCCGGCCGGCGAAAGGAACGAAAGGGCACGGAGAGGCGCCGGTGCAGCTAGGCCTAGCCCAGGCCGGGCCCGGGCGTGGGGGCGTTGCGGGAGAGGTAAGTGCCTAAACATGCTCGTGCTGCGAATCACTGTCATTGGTCGTACGCGCGTCGTCGCCTCCAGCCGGTCCGTTCAAACCAGGCTAGTTAGGTGCCGACCGCCGAGCAGACTCTATGGCTTCGCTAACCCAGCAAGAAAAAAAAAAGAACCCCGAGGCAATTTTTGTTTTTGTTTTGAATATGCAGGAAGAGGATAAATGAGTGCAACGCGTGAAACCGGAACTAACGGCCCCCAGGCGAAGGCGCGGTCCGCGAAGCACGGCCAGTTTGCTGGAAACTCCAGTTGACCATCCCAGAGGCTGCGGCGCGCCTCGCGCAGCCTCGGCGACGTTGCTGAAAACCGAAATCATCACATCATCCCCCCTAAAGCAGGCGCACCGGGAATAAGCACAAAAAGCGGGGGACGAACGACCGTGAGTTTTCACCGGGAGCGAAGAAGAAGAGGACTTGCCGCCGAAGAAATAACGAACCGCGTCAAGTCAAGAAAGGGCATGGTCCCGGCGGCAGCGGCGGCGGCGGCAGCGCGCCGGCCAAAGCTTTTTCGGCCGATTCACTTGAAAAATGAAGATTACTTTGCAGCGCGGCGACAGACTGCTGCGCGGCGCTGCGCCGCCCGTTATTTCAACAAGTCAAATCTAGGCAGATAAAAGTAATGGCGTCAGGGGAGGAAGGAAGGGAGGAGGCGGGTGGCTGCGGAGAGAGAGAGAGAGAGAGAGAGAGAGAGAGAGAGAGAGAGAGAGAGACTCTGTACTATAGCAGCTGCGGGGTGGCTGTTGGCTCGGCCCTGTCCGCCGTCGCCAGCTGGGAGGTGGGTGTGACTCGACGTGTGAAGACGCGGCCGCGCGCGCGGTGCGCCTGCCTAGGAAATAACTGGAGTCGGCAAGGTGTGATTGTGCACGAGGAAGGAAGCGCGGCGCAGACATAGTAGTACAGCCTGGAAGCGGCAGGCGGGAGAAACTTGCCGCGAGCTGCGCGAGCTTCCCTCCGGTATACTTTGCTTCAGAAAAAAAATGTATTGAGAAAGAAAGAGTGTTTGTACACACATTATTGTCAAAGTGACCCTTTGCGATTTTTTGGATCTGTTGGACCGCAGTCCGTAATTTTTAATCCATGGAATAGGGTTCAGGAAGTATACCGAGAATATACCGAGAAAAGCGGAAGCGAGAAGTTTGTAAGGGAGGAGAAAATAAATTGTGCGGTGGTGTTCGCCTGCAGCAGATTCCGGCGGTGATCAAGGTCTCGTACACACGCCCTGCAAACACCTCATTTGCACTACTTCCGTCCCGTGACCTTTTAGCAGCAGTGTCGGGCAGCGCCACCGCAGGCTGTGGGACTCACGGGGGGACACCCCGGTCGGGCGGGGATAGAGACCCTCCCGAGGGCCTCTAGGCGGGTCTGCAGGCAGGGAGTGTGCTGCGGTGCTGCGGTGCTGCGGTGCTGCGGTGCTGCGGCTGCGGGGGCTCCGGGCCGCGGCGGCAGCGGCGGGCGACACAGCGTGTGCTGCGCTCTGGCGGCGGCCGGCGGCACCGTGGGCCCCCTGCCTGGGCACGCCTCATTGAGTCCCCACCACTCGCCACTCTCCGCTCCGCCGGCTCAGCGCTACACTGTGGTCGCCTCGCCCGCTGCGGCTGTGCCTCGGCACTCGCCGCACCGCACCACGCTCTGGCGCCCCGCCCCGCCCCGACGACGCTCTTTACGCGCACGGACTGCAATAATCGCACTCTACTAATGCGAGAGAGAGAGAGAGAGAGATGCGTCGACTTTCGACAGACCGGCGGAGGAGCAGCAACAACAACAAACGCATCGGGGGAAGATGGTCGAGGAGATAGGCGAAAACCTTGGCCTATCGAGCCGGCGCGATCAGGCGCGCAGCGAACAACAACAATAATTCCTATCGAAATAAAACGTATGCGCGGCGGCCCCGCGAGGAGAGTCAAAACGCGTCCTGCATCAGAATCAGTCCCGGGCGGGGCGCGGCTGCGGCGGCGGCGGCGTGGCGGCGGGGGTGAGGCTGGCTAGCTGCAGACAGGCGCCGAAAAGTGGTCAGGGATAAGCAGAGACGGGTGCCTTATTAGTGGCCGGGCGGGTCCGCGGGTCCGCGGGGCCCGGCCGGGGCCGCCCACACCGCCGCACCGCGCCGCCAAGTCAGATCTGCCTATCGGCGTGGCCGTCCAGCCGCCGCCGGCCCGAGGAGGCGGCGCGACGGAGGCGACACCCCCGGAGGTCCCGGCGAGTCCTCTCTTCAAATCGGAATGCCACTTCCGCGCAGCATAAATCTTGCCAATGGGGTATTCCGCGATGCTTATCGCAGCAGGCGGCTCAGCGCGGCGCGGCGCGGTGCGTGTCGCCTGCGCGGCGTGGGCACACACACACACACACACACACACACACACACACACACACACACACACGCAGACTCACGCACACGTGCGGGCCGAGTGGTCCTGGCGGCGCCCTCGCACCCCCACCCCCGCCCGCGGGCTCGGCCCGGCTGCGCCTGGCTCCGCCCCGTGGCCCCCGTGTCGCTAGACTGACCTCTTCTCCCCCGGCCGCGCGCGCGCACGGGCCGCCGTTAAAGTCGAACCCCGACGATATATTGCGAGGGAGACTCGCTGCGCGCTGCTCGCGCTCTCGGGGCTCTTGTGGCGGCGCGGAGCCGGCGGGGCCCTCGGAGGGCACGGGCCTCTCCTATATGGAGTTTCTGCATGGCGGCCCGGCCGGGACCGCCGCCGGGTCAGCAGGCCGTCAGGCCCCGGGCGACACGAGCCCTACCGCGGGCAGCGCGCCGCACTATGTGTGTGTGTGTGTGTGTGTGTGTGACAAGGGGAGGACGACAAGGGTCTCCGATGACGCCGCACGCCGCGCCGCAGCCCGAGTCGGAGCGCAGGACTGCTGCGGAGGGCGCCTGCCAGCGACAGGGTAGGCCGGCCCGCACGGCACGCGTGCGCAGGAGCGGTCGTGGCTGCCTACCCTGCAGGCGCTACCCCGCCCGCAGCTGCCGCCGGTGCCGGGGTGACTGGACGCCGCGCGCGCTGACCCGACACCGCCGGCAGCGACGACGACGGCGGCGGCCGTCGCTCAACGCACGGCACGCGGCGCGCCGCCCGGAGTCATATCAGCACTCGGCTGGGTGGCCCTTTAGCGCGCGCAGGATTTATAGCGTGGCTTTCACCGGGGGACCGCGCCGCCGCGACCCCTGCGCCCCTGCGCCCCTGCGCCGTCACCGTGCGTGGCTGCGACGCCGTCATCACCGCCGAGGCGCACCCCGCGGCCATCACCAGCCCGCGCCGCCCTCGCCATCCCCGGCGCGGCCCGTCGGGATGACGACAGCGCGTCGCGAGGGCGGGGCGAGAGCGAGGCGAGAACGGAATGCGAGACGGACGGGACGGGACGGGAGCCACGAAAGTGCCGGCCCCGCGCGGCCCCGCCCGGCACTGCCGGCCCGGTCCGGTTCGGCAGCGTGCCCGCGGGGCAGTATGACTCGGACATGTTCCCTCGTTAGGTTCAAACGCGCCGCTGCTGTGCGGCCCGCCGCCCCCGCGGCTAGCCGCACGGCCTCTTTGACCCAAAAATAAAGCGACATGCGCTCCGCCGCAAGCGCGCCAAGTGTCGACGTGAGTGCGTATGTGCGCCAACATGTTTACTCGCTCCGAACTCGAGAGATTTAATTTTTAGAGTTATTTTTCTTCCTCCTCTTCTGGGGGGAAACTCATAAAAGGTTTGCGCCCCGCTGGTGCGATACTCGGCGGGGGTTCCCGCTCGGCCGCCTCCCGCTCCTAACCCACGTCCTGCCCACAAACGATACCGATCCCAATTAGTTTCCGATCGAAAAACTCGAAAATTTAGAGAGCGAGGCGGCGCCGCGGGGACGGCGGGGACGATACGGCACGGCGTTCGTTCTCTCCTCCTCCGAATGGACCGGACTCGTCGAAAACTGACCGCACGAGTGTAATTAATTGAACGCCAATATATTATGTATCGGGCGGTGCCGGGCGCGGCCGGGCGGGTGCGCGGCCTCCCAGCGGCCTCGACCCAGAGCGGGCACCCGCTGCACACCCACGCCGCGCCGGTCGGGCTGTCTTGTCGTGTCGTGTCGTGCCGTGTCGTGCCGCGTCGTGCGGGAAGGCGAGTAAGGCCAAAAACGTTTCGCCTCATTAATGGAAGAGTTCGGCGCCGCGGGGGAACGCCGCGCGGCACAGCGCGGCCCTCAGCGCCACACCGTCGAGGAGGAGGCCCTGGAGGCCCTGCTGCAGCACGGCAGAGGTCACACGGGCGCGCCACCTTCACGGCACAAGTACACCCATTTACCTACAACCCAGCCATCATCCCTCGCATCGAACTTTTTTTTTTGCTACTCAAAACGAAACCCATTTCTGTAGAGGAGGAAAAAAACACAGACAGAAAAAAAGAAGCAAAAGTCTCCTTGGCGACAATAATTGCATGACAGCTCCAGGTGCTGGGAGATGTCTGCAGACGCCGATGACCCGCGCCCGCGGCGTGGCGGCGGCGACTCTCCGAAGGCAAACACTCGGCACCCGGTAATAACCACCGCCACCCTTGCCGCCACCTCACCGCCCGCCGCGCGCCGCCGGCAGTGCGGGGCGGGGTGTCCGGGGCAACAGCCACCGAAAGTTAACGAAGTCCGCGGGGGGATGTGCCGTGTCGTCCGGCTGGCCCGGCGTGCTGCGGCCGCGAGCCGCACTCACGGACCTCCCGATAAAGTTGTAGCTCCGCCCTGGGACATTACGCGGGCCGGACCGCCCTGCGTGCCGCGTGCCTCCACGCGTTGGCCGGCGGCCGCCTCCGAGACAGCAACAAGCTGAGATGCGGTGGCGAGGCGCGGCAGGACGGGACGGGACGGGACGGCGCCACTCCGGACGCGGCCCTCCGTGATGAGCTTATCGGATAAGCCAGTATATTGCCATAACAACGCGCTCGAAAACAGGTAGCGGCGGCAGCGGCGGCGGTCGGGGTGGGCACGGGCCGTGGCGGAGCCGGCGGAGGCTCTAGGCCCTCAGCGCACCCCCCACCCCCTCCCCCTCCGCGTTCGGGACGGTTCGGGGTACAAAAATCCGCGCTCTGTGTACCGGCCTGCGGCTGCGGCGTCTTCATCGTCTCCTCTCCGCACTCCAGCGGCCCGCGTCACGACCGGCCGGTAACGAGCCCGACCCGGGGAGCTTCGGCATGAGAATATACATGGCGGTGACTCACGCAGCGGCCCGGCGGCGCGGCTATGCAATGTACACTCACACACACACACACACACACACACAGGTGTACGCGCTCGGCGCCAATCGAATGCAGAGCAGACAAAACGAATTAATGCTCACACATCGTTGTACGCCGAAAACAATCCGGCTGCCGCTGCTGTCTGTCCTCGCCGCGCGTGTCCGCCGCGTGTCCGCCGCGTGTCCGCCGCGTGTCCGCCGCGTGTCCGCCGCGTGTGCCGCGTGTGCGCTCCGCGTGGCCCGAGCATTGTGCTGCACCCACACGCTCTTGTGCAATCTACTTAAAGGACTTTCTCACACTGCGCGCCCCGCACGACACGCGCACCGCGTGGCCCCCGCGGCCCCCGCGGCCCCCGCGGCCCCCGCACGCCACTCATATAACTTTCCCAGTTTTTGGCCATTCAAGGCAAGGTCAGTCTCGCGCGCTCCGCCGCCGCCGGCGTCGCCCCCCCCCCCCCTCCCTCCCTCCCTCCTCTCCCTCAGGCCAGGCCGTGCGGGGTCTCGGTCGACTTGCTCGTGCTCGTCTCAGGTGGATGGGCGAATCGTCTGGCAAGCTCCCGTCTGACGGCGCATTACTGCAACCGAAACACACTTTCGTGTTTTGATCCTGACAAAAGTATGGAGTATAATTTTTTGTAGGTCCATGAAAAGGCCTCCGACAGTGCGCGTCGAATTTTTCGATTTCGGGTGACATCGAACCATTTTTCTTTTCGCATTGTCGGTGTTGACATCGGCGAGCGCTGTTTAACTTTGGTATGAAACGAGGATCTCCACCGAGTGGCTCGGGCCCGCGGGGCGCAGTAGTGCGCGGCTGTGTACCGCGGCTGCGCGGCGGCACTGCGGCACGGCCGAGCACATCACACACCGCACCGCGCGGCCACACCGCCATGTGCTGGCCACCGGGCTGGAACATGCAAAGCGTGTTGCGAAATGGTTTCATAAGCGACACTTAAAGACATGTGACATCCACGGCCGTCGGCCATCGACAGTGCCGCCGCCGCCGCCGCCGCGGTGACCAAGTAGAGCGCAGAGTACGACAGCGGCAGCGGCTCACGGAGACGGTGACGGCGACGCCGCTGCCACCGCCGCTGCCGCCGCTGCATTCCTCCGCGACAACGACGACTGGCACTCGCGGAGGGGACTTTCTCATCCGTCGAATCCACAATAACTTTGTGTCCCTACATAGCGTGTCGCTCGCGAGGGGATCGATGTGAAGCACGGGGAGACACGGCGGCAGTGGTAGCGGCGGCGCGGCGGCGGCGCGGCGGCGACGCTGCTGTACGCCCCTCCCCTCCCGGCCCAGGCCGCAGCCGACGCTGATTTCAACGCTGTGCTGTAAATTATCAGAGGGGAGCAGCTCTCGCATGAAAAACTAAATCGTTTTCGCGAATACAGATTGGCTGGGCTGGTGGCGGCTGCTGGCGGCGCGGCGCTCGTCAAGGCGTCATCGTCGTCGCCGGGGCCCGGCCGGCAGCCGCGGGGCGCGCGCCTGCCCGGGGTCCGGGGCCCGCACCGCAGCAGTCCGCAGCCCCGTGGCCCCGCGGCATGCCTGACACTAATTAATGACTCGAGTAAAACACGATCAGAGACAACGCCTGGCGACGCCTGGGAAAGCAGACTGCCGCTGCTGCAGCCGCCGCTGCCGCCGCTGCCGCCGCCACCGCTGCTACCGGATTCAGCGCGGCTTTTTATTATTATGGTATATCGGTGGCGGCGGTCGCGTGATCATCACCGGTAGCCCCCATTATTCGCAGCATTACGAGCGCGCCGCCGCCGCCGACGACGACGACGACGTCCGCCCGGTATTGGCAGCGACAGGACAGAACCGAGGCGACGAAGCGCGGGCCGAATACCGGGCTTACGTGTGTGTGTGTGTGTGTGTGTGTGCGTGTCTGTGGGTGTGAGTGGGTGCGTGTGCGTGTGTGTGTGTGAGTGTGTGCGATTGCAAGCAGTACATCAGCAGCACAGCTGCGGCACGGCGATAGCGGGGACGGGAAGGTTTCCGACAACGCAGTGTTTCGAGAAGCAAGCGACAGCGGCAATAATTGTGCGGATGATCTCTATGTGGACCGGGCGGCGCCGTTAACGAGCCAGCAGTTTAGTAGCGGTAAACAGCTGCACGCTGGTGCGGCGGCGGGGCGGCGGGGCGGCGGGGGCTCCGCACGGCGAAACACCCCCCGGCACGCGTGGTATCGGCGCGGACCGAGGCACGGACCACCATGCCCGCGCAATAGCGGCCGCGCGCGGATGACCGCGGGGGTTAATTAATAAATCGATATCGGAGGAAATTATTCACTCGCCTTCGTTTCCCTCGGAATACAGTAATAAATAAATGATATGAAGTCGCACGTACGCCCGTCCGCCTTTGTCATAGCGGACGCTGTTTTTGTGTAAACATAATCAGCCCATGCGGATGGAAAGACGACGCGCGATTTCTTGCGAAAACAAGAAAGAAGCTCCGGTAATTACTTGCTGCAAAATATACCAGAGTAATTAATATAAAGTTACGAGCGGGGGGAGGGCGCGGCGGGGAGCGGCGGGGAGCGGCGGGCAGCGGCGGCAGCAGCGACAGCCGCCAGCAGAAATCGACGCGACTTTTTCGACTTATTTGAGCGGGAAAAGGAGAGCGGCCGGCTATTAATTCTCACGGGTTAAACGAGAAAACGTCGGTTTAGGTTTCTTGTGTCCGTGTTATATGGCCACATGGCGGCTGTGCCCTGTTGGCTGCTCTCCGGCCGCGCCTGTACGGTGTAAGAGGGGAGGGGGGGGGGGCGGTAAGGGCAGGTCAGTCTCAACTTGCCCGACAGGATGGCTACTTTGAAAAGTTGCGAAAGAGATCTGCAACATTGGAGATCATCTCGCACACTCGGCCGCCGCGGCTCTGCTGGGCTCTGCGGCACGGAGAGTGGAGCACCATAACTTGGGCGTTCACGGCCGTCGCCGTCATTTGTTTCCGCCCAAGACAAGCGCGGGTCATTCGAACGCGCGGCGCGCCGCCGGCGCCCGCACCAGTTCTCGAGCGCCGCTGCGTTGCTGCGTTGCTGCACTGCTGCACCGCCACCAGGCAGCCGCGCGCCGCTGCAGCCGCTCGCACCCCTCGAATGTGAATAACGCCCGACTTGATATTCAGATTGAGACGCTACTAAAAGGTCAGGTGACGCTCATGACACTCAGGATGCACCGGACGGACGCTCCCGCCCCTGGCGGCCCGCGGCGGCCCACGGCCATGCCTATGGATGCGCCGATAAACAGGACAGTCACCGCGACGCGCTTTTTTTGCGTCTCGCCGCATCCTTGTCGCACCTCCCTTCCTGTCACGCCCCGCGCCGTGCGTCCTCGTCGCACCTCCTCCCTTCCCGGGCGGTGCAGCGTGCAGCACCACGATGCGTCAACCCCCCTCACACTCCTCACACCCGCCGACCTGCCGCGGGAGCAACGGCCAGACGGGCGGGGATCACAAAATCAGCACGCTTCACACTTAAAGCAGTAAATAAATTAGAACGCCTCGACGAATTGTTTTAATCATTTTTTTAAAACTATGTATAAACAAGGACTGACAGAACCAGTCACCGGACTGGAGACACGAGGGGTGCCCCCGCGTGATCACAGCAGTTTACCTTAGGCAGTGATGGAGAGCACGGCGTTGGTATTCCGTTACGGCGGCAGCGAAGGTGTTGTCACGCGCTGTCACTCGCTGTCACGCTAGTGTGACCGATCACGTGCCCGCCATGTCACACCACCACCGCCGCACTGACTTCAGCGGGGCGCACTTTTTGGTTTCGCTCGTTGCTGCGCTGGCGGTCGAGCAGGTGTTGATGCGTGTCGATGTCACTTGATGTCACTTCACTGCTCCCTGACGCCGCACTGATGTGTCACACCACACAAAAACGCGCACAAGCTCCGCGCACAGCACACGGACACGCGCGGCCGGACCCACGGTGACACACACACACACACCACACGCACGCACACGCACGCACACGCAGACACACGCACACACACACACACACACTGCACCGCACTCAATAACAACAATCCGTGTGTGCGCGCGCGGTGGGCACGCGCGCTACGATCGGCGACGACCGGTCAAATGAGGGGCCCATGCGATGCACCTTACCGGGCCGCCGGCCGCCGGTGTGCCCCCGGAGGCCCCCGGCGGCCCCCGGCCCCGCCCCTCCTCCTGCCCATGTAACCTTTACGCCCCCTCCACCGGCGCGGCGGCGCACGGCGGCACACGGCGCGGAGTACGGACTAGCCGCGCGCCCCTCCCCGGCCGAGGCCCGGACCCCCCCACCACCGTCCCGCCTCAATGAGGTACCTGTGCCAGCCGGCCGGGGGGCCGCCGGGGGCCGCCGGAGGGGCTCCGGGGGCCCGCGGGGCCGGCGTGCAGTACCCGGCGGGGGGCCGGCGGGCAGGGACCGCGGGGACGCAGTACGTCGTGCAGGCGCCGCCGCCGCCGACCCCCGCCGAACAGCCGCCCTCCTGGCTCCTGCTGGTCGACGTCACACTCCCGGAGGCGTGACACAACAAGACCGAGGCGCGGCGACACTCCGCTCTGCCCGCACTGCTATCAGTTGCTATCAGCTGCTATATCAGTGGCGCCACGCCCCCCCTCCCAACACGAACCTGGTCCACGCCTTGCCCAGCGACCTGAACGCGCGGCGCACCCATAGGAGCCCTAGGGACGAAAAAAAAAAAGATTAGTTCACGCAACTTTTTTGCTGGTTGTTTTTGAGACAAGTACGGAATTTAAGTATGGGAACTGAGAATTCGTTGGGGCAAGATCCTTAGCTACTGCAGAGAAATGTCTCTACGTGTCACTTTCGCTAACTAAGAATTAGTTTCCCCAAAAATATTTGATGAAAACATGGTTCCCGTAACCTTCTTTCTTGTCTCGAAATCAACTAACAGATTTTTTGAGTTGGGGTGGTCTATTGGGAGTAATGGGACCCCAGTGAACAATTCCCCCAATTCCCCAGCCAACCTACCGTAACCTAACGTGGCATACCCTAGAGGGGGGGGGGAGAGGTAACCGATGCCTGAAGACACATCACCCCCCACGGGGTGAGGGCAGGGGTAGCCATCCCTATAGGAAAGGTTTCCCAGGGGCTATGTATCCCTAGTGATTCAGTACCGGGGGCAAGAGTAAGGGTGTGTACCTACACGCTGACGCCGGAGCATTAACCGCTAATGAGTCACTGTTTGTCCGAGAGCCCCTAACGACTGTCACAGCCGCGCCTCTCCGCGCGCCTTGTCATCTACGGCGGCCTGTTTCAAAACAGCGCGCGCCTCGCCGCCCCCGCGCCGCCCTCCGCTAGCCTCGCGCCGTGCCATCACGCCGGCACGCATTGCGATGTGACCCACACAAGGCACTAGGCGTCCGGCCAAAAGTGACCGCACTGTACGGCGGCCTCGGTGGCGGTCAACACTATGCCGCGCTGCAATGGGTCATCACTGCCGGCACGCATTACGCCGTACATGCGGCGAGGCTTGCAACCGTGAGCTTGCGGCCGCACTGCCGGCGCGTGGCTTGCAGGCCAAGCTTGCGGCGAAGTGAGCGAGGCGCACTTCCGCAACCCTAGTCGTCAGCGGAACGCTCCTACGGCCGAGTTTGTTACGGAGGGAGAGAAGTATATACTGTTATACAAGGACACTACACAAGCCTGGTATTAGCACACGAATCCCTACTCACCAACCTGCAACGCTGCCATCTGTGCTACGGAGGAACACTGAGGGACAGACTTGGGAAGCACCTGGCGTGCAGCGCGCGCACCACGTGCAGTGAAGGAGAGGAGGGGAGGGGGAGTGTGGAGGAGGGTAGGCCCCGAGCTGCCAAGGCTTCACGGTTTTATAAGATGCCGCAGCGCGTGCGCGTAGATTTTCGCGGTATTGAATTAGTCTCTGTTCACGCCCCATTCCCTATGTAAATATAAAAATTCGTGTGAGCTTAAAAATAGGCAAAACGTTGGCCTACTGGCCTACCACTGCCCGTGGGCGTGGCGATAGCAAGTATGCGCTGACCTTGGTTCGCGATTTCCGCGGCCTGGGAATGGCGGCGGCTCCAAGACAGCGACACGGCAGTGCGAGCCTCTGGTGGCGCGGCCGCACGGGCGCCGGCCTGTAGGTGACACACGGCTTGCGGCGCACCACTCTCAGGAGTGCGATCAGGTGGTTGCCGGCCTGCCACCCGCCGCGCAACCCTGTGTGCAACCCAAGCCATGACGGCAGTGCAAGGCCGCACGGGGAATGTGGCGGAACAGCGCACAGGCCGGGAGCTCAACCCTGCCTGCCACCTCCTTGTGGCGAACATGCAAGCATGTAGTGGGATGCCGGGGCAGTGCAAGTAATTTCGGACAAGTCTTTTGTCAATTCATCTCGGAGTGCAAGTGCATCCTGGCCGAACTGCGGCCGGGGCGTGGCGGCGTGGTGCGGCGGAGCGCGGAGCGCAAGGCGGAGCGCCACCGTGACCGCGGCCTGGAAGGCCACGCCGGAGTGCAAGTGCGAGCCGGCCGCGGCCCGGCAGGCACGGCAGGCCCCCGAAGTTTGGCACGAGTTACGGCGATAAACAAAGTAAACTACGGTCGCTTGCCACGCGGGCACGTATTCCAATGTTTCTCTTGTGCGAGCGCCGTGAGAAAGACGGCCGGAGGTGGCAAACGGGAGCTAGGCGAGTCAAGGGCGCCTCCCCCCGGACGTCCCGTGCCGTGGCCGTGTGGCCCAACAGCACCAGACGCCGCAGCGGGCAGCAGCGGCAGCAGCGGCTCCAGCCTCAAACCTCCCCGAGCGCCGTGCATTTTCCCATAAATCTCGTAGGCGCAGGAGGCGTGCGGGCGCGCGCGCACACACACACACACACACACACACGCCGGTGTGCACTTCCTGCCCTTCGCACGTTCGCACTTCAACTCCCTCCCCCTCCATGCACACACACACACACACACACACCTCCCCATTAATTATTCCAGGTATTTTAAATGCGATCCGCGCGGCAGGTAGTGGCTGGTTGTATGTGTGTTCGGTGGTGTGTGCGTTTCGAGGATGCCATGCAGCCAGCATCGCGTCCTGGCGGATTCCTGGAAAACAGAGGAAGAAGAGGAAGGGGCCCGTGGGAGAGAGCGGGAGCAGCGCTGCGGAGGCTCCGTAGGACCTGTACAACATCGCGGACTAGTCGGGCTCCGGCGGGGGCCGCAGGCGGGCCACCTGCCTCCGGCAGCACGCCACCCGACGCGGTGCGGCGCCGAGCGTGTCGCCTGCGGGCCCTGCCGGGCGTCAGGGTGGGCCGGCCCGCACGACACGCGCGCGCGCACGGGTCGCGGTGGCCTACCCGTCGGGCGCCGTCGCTGTACCATAGCCGGGGGCAGATTTGCCCTTGCGGCGCCACGCCGCGCCGCGGACGTGTGGACGTGTGCGGACCACCGCGCGCGGTTGGCGACGGCGTGGCGCAGCCGCGTCCGCACGGTCGTTGCGGTGGGCATGACGTGCCTGATGATGGAACCATGCGACACCGACGGCGCGGGGCGCGACGCGACGCGACGCGACTGGCGTCTTCAGTCAGGGCCCGCCTCGACATCGCCGCGGCCGCCTTGTCGCCGATACAGAGGCGTCGCGGAAACCTCGCAGGCCTGCGCAAGGATCGCCCCGGCGGTCCGCGCCGTCCTGGTTCGCGTGGCTCGAAACCCGGCGCCGTGCCGCGCACCGCAGCGAACCGCAGCACACCGGGGCCGGGCCGGGGAAGGAAGCACCCCGGCTCCGGCAGCTCCGGCTGCTCCGGCTGCTCCGGCAGGGTAATCAGAGGCTTTTGGTCCAGCGACCGCAAACGACTCCATCTCTCCGCTGCCGCGTGGCTTTGGGGCTCCGCCGGGCTGCGCCGGTCTCCGGCCTCCGTCGCTCCGCCCCGCTCTACCTCCGGGTACCTCCGGGAACCCTCGGCTTACCTCCGCGCCGCCGCCGTGTGCCTCCTCGGAGACGTCTGCGTACACGCCTCCGGGAAACATCCGGCCGCCGCCGGGACTCCGGGCCGTGGAGCATCCCATCCGTGTTCCCACTCTGCTTCCGGAATAATCCAGATGCCTCCGGGAGTGTCCTATTCGCCGGCTGCGGTGCCGCGGGGGTCGTGCCGCCGCTGCCGCCGCTGCCGCCGCTGCCGACTGCTGTGACGCTCCTCACCGGGACTCATACACTGGATGGCTGATGCGGTCTGCCGAGCGCCGCGGCGAGACTTTACCCAGAACACAATGTTCCTGGAGTCCTATGAAAAAAAAAGACTATTAAAAGCAAAAACTGTTTCTCTTCCCTGACAAATCAAACGAGTAATTCTTGCCGCCACCCCCCCCCCCCCTCTCTCTCTCTCTCTCTCTCTCTCAGTCCCTCTCTTTCTGTCTCTCTCTTTCCCTCTCCCGCATCATGGTGTTTATATAGATATTTTCTTTGTTTCCTCCCCGCCAACAAGAATAATTCCATTTTGAAAAGAAGGGTGCGTTTACAGCGCCAGAGGCGGCGGGATTCGCAATATGCCCCGGGGTCGGTCGACACCAAATATATAATCGTGAAGGTTAGATTGCATTAATAACAGTGTGACCTGGGCGAGGCGTGTCCCCCGGCACGGCGGCCCCGGCGGCGGAGGCTTAACGGCGGCCCGGCCTCCCGGGGGGCGGTGGGGGCGGCTGCAGCGACAAGAGTCAGTTCACTGCGTTTGTCACGATCGACCGCGCTTCATTAAGGGAGCGCCAACGTGATGAGTATCAAACGCAGACCGGAGCGTGGCCGGGCCGGAGATACACTCGCGGTACACGACACAAATCCCATTTTCCACTTCACCAAATCTCCTTTGTTTTGTTTTGCTTAACAAAGTAAAATATAATGCTTCCATTTATATTTTACAAAAATGAAGAATTGAAATTTTGGCGATACAGTATTTTGTTCTGAACACGAAACACTCACTTTCAAAGTTCAAACACGAGTTTCAGAAAGAGTTTGTAAAGAGGTGTATTCGCGTCGTGCCCCGCGCGGTGCTCGTTGCTGAAGGTGAAATCGGCGGTGCAGCGATCTACGCGATCCCAGCCGAGTCCCGGAGCCACTTAGCGGTTTTTCGCCGGTCTGCGTAGTATATTCTCATTTCGGCTAAACGTATTATCACAGGAAACTACGTTTTTTTGTCCCTCGCCCGCCCCCTCCTTGCCCGCCTGCTCTCGTGTTTCTACGTTATTCGAGGAGAGACGAAGTCGTGATTTGAATCTGTTTACCCTTTCCCGCCCTCGGGGGCCCCGCTGGATGGCGGGGCCGCGTGTGCCACGGGGCCTGTGCCCGCCTGCGCTGTGTCTCACTCCGGAGTTGGAACCGTCAATTATTTCGGAATACGGTGGCACCATTTTTTCTCCCCCCCCTCTCTCTCTCTCTCTCTCTCTCTCTCTCTCTCTCTCTCTCTCTCTCTCTCTCTCTCTCTCTCTCTCTCTCTCCCTCTTCCCTTCTTCGGCCTCCGCAGTGGCCCCCGCCGCCCCCGGCTGACAGTCGGGTGAGAAGCCGACGCCCGGAGGCGTCCGGAGGGCCCTGGCAGTCCTGGCGGCGCCTGACGGCCTCACGGGATGGCCTCGCTTCTCGCTCTCAGGGGGTTCAGACGTATCTGAAATAATTCCTTCGACAACTCTGTCGACCGACCCCTTATCCAGCGGCAGGTTTTCACTTCTCGAACGAAATAGACAAATGATGAATGAAATCTGCGCGGTAGTTTAGGGCGAGGCGTCGCCGCCAGCGGCAAGCCGGATGGAGGCAAAGCAGTACGTGATGAAGGTGAGCCGGGCGGCGGCGCGGTGGGGCGGGGCGGGCAGGTCCTGAGCGGTACAGCACTTTAAACACAAGGAGAGCCCGAGCGCATGCCAGGTCGGGAGGAGACACCAGACACAAGTCCCCATTTTGCAGAATCGTGAATGCCTTGTCAAACACGGAGGAAGCGGCAGCGGCCCGTCGCCACTGCGGCTGCAGTGGCTGCGGCTGTGGCGGCGGCGGCACAAGCAGACGACGGGGACGGGTCGGGTCGTTTTACGGGGGCACCGCAAGAATGCAATTTGTGCTGCATTTCAATTGCTGCCGTCCGATTGTCGCCGCCACGCATGAGCCGCATGAGTTTGCTGCACCGCTGCGCCGCGCCACCGTCTGCATCACGACCCCCCCTGTTCCCTCGGCAAACACTGGATACTCCAAGATGATCCTCCCCTCAGCTGCCGACGTCATTTGTGAACGAGCCCCTTTCCGAAACAAAACGACAGGACGCCGTCGTGTTTCCTGCCGACAGCCGACATCCGTCAAGAGGGCCGAGCGGAGCGGGCGCAGAGCGGTGTTGTCGCTGGCCGCGCACTCCCGGCCCGGCCCGGGGCGGTGCGGTGCCGCGCAGCCGCGGTGCGGGCGAGACAATCAGGTAACCGGGTCCCGGGCTGCCAGGCCCGCACCGCGGGATAAAGTCCGATGAAACAACTTACTCGGCGAGAGATAGAGAGAAATGACGGGCATCCGTCATCGCGGGCATTACTCATTTGGCTTAGGGGCCGCGAGAGGGTCGGGGCCGCCGGCCGGGGCTCCGCTGGCTTAGCCCGGCCGCGGCAGACTGGGGGCCGCGCCTAAGCCAGCGGCGTCCCCCCCGTGCTCGAGCGCCCGCCTGGCGTCCTGCTTAATGCATTGCACGGCCGGCCCCCGGCCGGATGCGGACGCCGGGCGCCCCGCCGGGTGCAGTGCTCCGTCAACTGGAGCTCGCAGCCGGCGCTGTCGGCGCTGTTTGGTCAGAGCCCGGCGGGGGTCGTGTTGGCGCCGCGAGGCCCCCGTCAGCCCCCCCGCCGGCGACCGCCGGCCTCCGTCGGCGCCGCGGAGTCGCCCGGCCGCAGACCAGATCTAGTTGACCCCCGCCAGGGCGGGAACAAAGAACAAAGGCCGCTCCTTACGGTCGCTGCCGCACGACAATCGCACCGCCCTTGAGTTTCGGCGGCGGTCGCGTGCGGCGGAAGGGATTCGAGCTGATCCGGCCGAGCCCCGCCCCCGGCCGGGCCGGGCCGGGGTCCGCTGGCTGCGGCCGCGGCGCGTCGCCGACAGCCGACCCCGCAGACAAATCGCTTGTGATTGATTCGGGCTGGCGGCCCGGCCCGCGGCTGCTGCCGAAACAGCAGGCCGCCGACAGCGGAGGACGCGGGGAGCGCGGCGGGGCGGGGTGCCCCGGACGCGGCCTAACGTCGGCGAGGGTTGACCGGGAACCATTCCGGGGGTCACGGCCCCCGCCGTACATACCGCACTGAGCCGCGGAGCGTGCGGCGCGGGAGATTGAATAGGAGTGTGATCAGGACGGGGGCCTTCTGCGCCACGGCGGCCGCACGCTTCACTCCGCTTCACTCCGCGGCGGGGGAAGACAGGGTGCCGCCACTGTACGGAGACAGTCACGGCCACAAGAGGGCACGGCACGGCGGCGTTCGAATCCCCGCAAGATCAGGGCTACAGGACGGGACACCAGAATGGGAAACAAAATGAGCGAGCGTGATGGCGAGGAAGGCGGCACAGGCACAATCATCGCCCAGCCCTCCCTTTTCTTAATCTACATCTCTCTTCGCCGCCGCCGCACTGCTCTGCAGTACTCGTGTTCCTTTTTTGCTCTCCTCCCACTTCTTCGCGTCCTCGTCCGTTTCCCGCTCTCGTCCTTCTTGCCTTTCGGAATTCAGGACGAAATTTCGCGATATTGAAAGACTAGGGAGGTCTCGTGGAGGTCGCCGGAGGAATAAGTTGGTATTCGACAGTATGTGTTCGTCCACGCCTGCAACCCCTTCCTTCAGCCCCCACAGCCCGCAGCCCGCACACAGCCCGCGCACAGCCCGCACACAGCCCGCACACAGCCCGCACACAGCCCGCACACAGCCCCCCGCACCGAGACCCGCCCGCTACGCCGGAGGTCTGTGTCTCCGTGCTGCGTCCCATCCCGTCCCGTCTCGTCTCGTCTCCTCTGCGCTGCTGCCGGCGTATGTCAACTCACGTCCCGGCATTTTTATCTGAAAAGTAATAACCAAGGACGCGCCGAGAGCGAGCGCTGCAGGCGCGGGCAGAGCAGCGCTGCGGCGGCGGCGGCAGTGGCGGCGGCGGCGGTAGCCATCGGCAGCGGCCGCATCGCACCGTAAAGAAGGAAGAAATACGGTCCGGCCTGTGCCGAGTCCGGCCAACCCGATTCCTGGCGACGCGAGCAGCGCGAGGCGAGGCGACGACACATTGCAGATCACCGCGCCGCCGCCGCCGCGCCGCCGCCGCCGCGCCGCCGCCGACTGACTGGGGATCAATCACCAACGCGATGACGCCTGACACCTCGCTGTGTGAGAACCACACGCCAAAACCACACGGCGCGTCGGCGAGCGCGCGGCGAGCCTGTCCCCAGCACCAGGAACTCGTCCTCCGCCACCACACCCACGGGGGCCGGCGGGGACCGGCGTGCACGACCAGAGTAACAAGGCCGGCGAGCACGGGCACGGCATCATGTGACGCGTCTCTCGCCTGCCCTGCTCCGCTCTGTTCTCCCCCCGCGAAGCCATCGGTCCGGCCGGCTTCCACTTGTCAAGTTTTTGCCCCGCCTAGTTATATGCTGTGGGCTCTCGCTGTTTCTTTTCGCTGGCGGGCGGACACTACTTTGTTCTGCTCGGCTCCCTGGGTGCGGTGGCCGTAAGCAGCGCCCGCGGACCGGAGGGGCCCCGCCGCCGGGGCCGCCGGGGCTCGGCCCGCTCCTCTTGGCGGGTCGTTGACGGATGCTCTATTTGTCTGCCTGCGGCGAACCACAAAGCACTCCGCTGGCCTCAAGACCGCAGTGACCCCCCGCGGGGCCCGGCGCGCCTGCGGGGTGGGCAGTCCCGTTGGACGTCCGAGAGCCGCCGTGCTGCCTACCCTGCACGGCACGGCCGACCCACACAGCCTCGCGCGGGTGTCCGTGACGACCAGTGCGTTGAGGTCGCCCGACGTGCACCTGCCATCTAGAGTCCTTCGCTGTCTCACCGCATTTTCTATTTTTCTTCTTTCCAAATCTGTCCTGCAACGGGGTCGGCCTACCGCGACGCCACAGGAGCGCACGCCGCGCGCCGCACGCCCCCCCCATCAGCAAGTTTTCACGACCCGTTGGTTCCGGCGGGGCGAACCGTTGGGAGCACATCGTCAGGAGGCTGTCGTGACGGTTCGGCCGCGCCGCGCTCCGTAGCGGGACGAGGCGCGCGGCTGCGCGGGTCCCCCCGGCGGCGTCACATTCGGATGTGCCAACGATGCGTAATGGCGGGGGCTACGCGCCGTACCGCGCAGGCACTGGAGGCCGCCCCACAAGGCACCCCTCCAGCGAGTCGCCGGCGGCCCGCCAACCCGCCGCCATGCGCGGCTAGCGAAACCTCCAATTATTCGCTCCCGTATGGTCTCGTCTCGTCAGCCTTTGGCTGCCTCTGGCTGCCTCTCGCGCCGCGTGCACTTTGGACGGGAGCCTTCGGTTGCCTTCGGTTGCCTTCGGCGGCCGCCACGCCCACCGCCGCCGCCCCGGCCGCAGCGCAGCATTGTTCCCGGTGATCCCTGCGCTGTTGCGAGCGCCATCACCGGAGCGTTGACACGCAGACGACTCACGCACTGCGCGGCCCGGCGGGCTGCCTCCGGGGCGGCGCCGGACGGCTCCGGGCGCCCCCACGCCGGCGGCCTCCGGGTGCCGCCGGGCGCCGCCGGGACGCGGCCCGGACGCGGCCCGCGGGCTCCGGTAGCCGCCGCCTGCCCGCCTGCGCCTGCCTCCGCATTACGCCCGCCAACAATGGACAGTTAACCCATTGTTGCGTACCTCACATTTCGCGCCATTATCGACCCGAATTGGATCATCTATTGGCTGCGCTGGCTGCGCTGGCTGCGGGGTCGGGCGAGGCGCCACCGTTTAGTCCCGAGGTGCGGCTAACTACCGGCCTTTGCCGCCGCCGACTGAGGCCACCGCCGGGTGCGTCCCACCCAGCCCTTCTAGGGGGGCACGCTGGTTAGAAAGTAGCAGTCTGGTCGTCCGGAGGCGTCCGGCGCCTCTGAGGGTCTGCCGCCGCCGCCGCCGCCGGAGCGTTCGCCGGTCCGGGCATGTGATGGCGCCTGCCGGGTAGGCAACCGCGGCTGTTGCGTGTCGGGCGTGACGGCCTGCCCGGCAGGCGCTCACGTCACCGTTTGCAGTTCGAGGTTCGGACGGCGTGCCCTATGCCTGTCAGCGTTCGCCGGGTCCGCCGGGTCTGCCGGGCCAGCCCGGGTCCCCCCGCGGCGCGACACCCGTTTTACAATTAATTACTCCCTCCCTTGCGGAGGGACGCCGGCCCTTCTGTCATCACGGAAGACGCTCGCTTTGAAATATAACGCCGGTCCGGGAACGGGTCCGGCGGGTCGGGCGCGGCGCTGCGGGGCCGCCCTGCCGTCGCGGGGTGCAACTTATTAGTCACCTGATTGGGTCCCGCCCCGTGCCGCCCCGCCGCCGAGCCGTTAGCCGCTGCCCGCCGCCCGTTGTCCGCCCCGACAGGCGAGTCGGCACCGCGAAATTAAAATTCTAAAACGTTAAGAACGGCGTGATTTGTTAACGCGGCGTCCCGGTCACTGGTCGCCGCGGTCCTCGTCCCCGTGGCGTGTCCGTCGTGGGAGCGCCCGGCGGGGTGGGCCGTGCCGCCGGGCGCGCGTGTCCGCCGGGGCTGCCTACCCACGACTCCGCAGGCGCTCGCCACCGACGTTGACATTTCATCTGCACTAAATGGTTCAAGGGGAGCAGAGCGGCGCCTGCGCGGCGTTGTATGTGTGTGTGTGTGTGTGTGTGTGTGTGTGTGTGTGGCGCGCACTTCTGACCGAGTCAGGGACGCGCCGGCGAGGCTCCGAGGCTCCGAGGCGCGCACAAGGGCGTGTGCGCGCGCGCTCACATTCTCCGATCCTTCACGGGCTGCCTCCTGCAGCCGACGTGCTCCATCCCGCTCGCACCCCCGCGCCATGCGTCCGATCCGCGGGTGTGCGATGAGGACGGCGCCGCGCACGCAGCCTCCCCGGCCTGAAGAGGACGACGATTAACCGAAGCTCATTCGATTTATCGACATAGCAACAACAACAACAGCGATACTCTCGCCACCAGCAGCGTCGTCTGCTGCTTGAGCTGTCAATAAGCGCGGGGACATTATTGTCAATCAATCCGGCCGAGTGCGAATAGCGCCGCCTCCGCTGATCCCGTCGGCGATATAACGGCCGGGGAGCTATCAGCCCGGCCGGCAGGCGGCGCTGGCAGGCTGGCAGCGGCCGCCAGCCCGGCTGCCGGCAGAATTTTCTTTTTGTTAAGTTTACATCTCCGGCTGCCACTGGATATACTCCACGCGCTCCGGATGCGTCCGGGGTCCGGGTGGTGCCGGGACCGGAGCAGGTGTCATATTGCCAGGCTGTGGGTATAGAACGCGATGCGAATAGCCCAGTCCGGGCGGGCCATCGTGCATCAAACACTGGGCTGGAAAGTGAGTGAGTGAGCGCGTGTGAGAGAGAGAGACGGAGAGAAAATAAAAGAGAGGCCTGGGCGGCTGGGAGAAAGAAAGAAAATAAAAATCAGACAGAGACAGAGCGACGAGATGTGCACCTTTTATTGACAAATTAAATCGCACCATAAAAGTCCTCCTCGGCGCCATGCCTTAGGGGGGCCGCCCCGCGGCTGGCGGAGATCGAAGCTGCGGCAAAAGCCCTGTTCTACTTGACGCAGTGACTGTGAGAGGTGGGCGAGGGGAGGGGGAGGGGGCAGCCAGCCTCTTCAATCCGAGCCAATAAGATATCGATTCCATTTTGCCGTTCGACGTGGGCGACAGGATAAAAACCCCGAAGCAGCAGCAGGAGGAGGAGAGGCGGCGAAGAAAGCGCCGCCGGCAGCGTGACAGGAGGGGACGGCGGAGAGAGGCGGCCGCTGCCGAGGAATATCGACAAATTTGAATGCAGGGGACTTGGCTTGTGGCCCACAATGCAGCCGTATACCAGCCGGCCGCGCACGCGCACGCGGCGCACGCAGTGCACGCACCGCCACTGCTCCGGTTCGGGGCGCGCGAGCAACGTGTGATTTACTCCCGATACACAATGAGACTATTAGTCTTGATTATGCAAATCTCCCCGCAGGGCCGCACGGCCGCAGGGCCTCTCGCCGCCGCTCAGCGGCAGCGGGCGCCCCGGCGGAGGCAGAGGAGGATCGGGACTGTCGCCGGGCCGGGGTGAGAGCGCGGACCGCGGGGCCGGAGCCCGCAGCCGGAGCCCGCAGCCCGCGGCCCGGCAGCCGGCGGCGGAAGGTCGCGAGACGTGCCGAAGCGCTCCAGCTGCCTCAAACCGCCTCCAGCTGCCTCCAGCTGCCTCCAGCTGCCTCCAGCTGCCTCCGGCCACGTCATATCGTGTGATGGCCCGGAGCAGGTCCCAGGCTTTGCGTCGCGTCGCCGCCGCCGCCGCCGAGCAGTGCATGCCGTGCCTGCGAGCCGAGCCGCGCGGCCGGGCGCAGCGGCGCAGCGCTGATCGGCTGATTTATGCTTCCAGATCGGTATGTGTCATCTCTGTCTCTGTCTCTCTCTCTGTCTCTCTCTCCGTTCCCGCATCACGCGTTGCACACCACTGTTCCGATGGAGCAGCGAGAGGAAATCCGTCGTCAAAACTACGTACCTTGCAAGAGCGGAGGAAAATCAGCCTGATCGACTCAAATCTGGAGACTCCTTCTGCGAATACGCGTGAAAAAAAGGCTACGCCCCAAAAAAATTAAGAACAAAAAAAGTGGCGATAGCCATAAATTTGCAACATTATCGGAGCCGATTGGAGGGGCCAGGCTTCCTTTCGGATGTGCGGCGGGCGGCCGTGTTTGTGTGGTCACGTATCGGCCGGCATCAAACAGCTCCACAGGACCCCGCCGCCGCGGTAACGCTGCCGCTGCTGCTGCCGCGCCACAAAAACATAAATCAGGATTTTGGCCCGATTCCTCTCTCATACTCCCTTATGAATAATTTCCAGTCATTTACAATGGGCGCGGAGGTCTTGTCTGTGGGTGCGCGCGCTTCACTTGTACAGATGTCTCTCTCTCTCTCTCTCTCTCTCTCTCTCTCTCTCTCTCTCTCTCTCTCTCTCTCTCTCTCTCTCTCCTCTCGCGGCACCTGTGGCACCTTCCTACGGCAGCCGTGTGCTCTGCCCCTGTCCGCGCCCGGCTTCCTCTCAGAAGACGTCCGGTCCGGTCTCCGGCCGGCGCGGACGTATTGATGGCTGGCCGTGCCTCACGGGTCCGGGCGGGGCCGGGCGGGGCCCCCGGGGCTGTCCACGCTGGCATTAGTCCCGTAAAGGGTAAGTAATTCAGGGCCCGCGTGTTGTCATCGACTGCTCCTTTTGAGAAGCGCACAAATCACCGGCGGAGACAGTCCGCCTGGCCTGTGGCCGCCGCTGGCCTGGGTCCCGGCGGCTTCCTCTCCGCCTGCCCCGGCCTGCCCTGACCGTCCGCATTCAGATTCGCGTTTCGCTCTCGGCTCGGCGCTCCGGCCGGCTGCTCGCGGGACGCCAAACAAAAACATTTAGACGTCGGGCAGGACAGCCGCAGGAGGCCTCGGCCGGTGCTGCGGTGTGGTTAGTAGGGCAGGGCACGGCCGGGCAGAGAGCGATGGCGGAGCCGGGGCCGGCCGGGCCGGAGGCAGCGCGCTCCATGAATCTGCCAGGCTAGGTTTGACAGCGTGATCGGCACAGAAAGCGCAGAGGGACAGAAGGCCCGAAGCTTACACGTCGGAAGCGCACAGACGGAGAAGGGCTCGAAGGCCTCGGACCCCCCGCGGGCGGCAGGCGGCCGCCCGGCGCCCCTGACCAGCGCGGATAACTAATGAATGTGGCGTGAAATCGCACCAATGACGGATGCAGCCCATCCGTTAGCGAGGTGGCGACGCCGCGGCGACGCAGCGGCGACTGATGCCCGCACAAACATCCGCTAACGATTACAAAATTGCAGCGACCGTTTGCCGATAAATAACATGGCGGCGGCGGGACGTGTGCGAGGCGGGCCGGCCGGCGGGGCCCGGGCCGATCCGTTTGTAGGGAGTCATCGAGATAAATCCCTTGTCAACGCGCCGCGCCGCACCGCGCCGCACCTGTGCTGGCACACGCCGACACCTGTACAGGCGTACCCGACACCCTCAAAGGTCGCCCTTTCATTATTTTTACTTTTTCGACATCCTAAAAACGAGTGCGTGACGATCTGCGCTGTTCGTGGTTTCAAATTCCCTTTCCGTTTTCAGAATACCGGGTCTTGTAGGGGCCAGGTACAGCTAGGACCGGAAATTTATACCCCTTCCTGTACTTGTGTTGCATTGATTCTTCATTTCTTTGTAATATGTGTCTCTCCGGAATAAAGAACCCTAAAATTCGAGAACAAAGGAAAAAAAAACAAAGACATATATTATTATAACTAAACTCTCGTGAAACTCCATGCCTACCAGTATCTTACACGGTGTTATGGCCTTTTTTTTCAAGAGGGAGAAATTAATTCCCCGATGGCCAAGCGACTATTGGGAGAACGCCACTTCATGTTTCACTGTTCCGGCCGGGGGCCGCCGGGGGCCCGCGGCGGCGCCGCGGGGGTTCCCAGTGGGAGCGAGCGCGCCTCGGCGCGGCGCTCGCGTGTTCTATATTTGTCCGTGAGCAATTAGAAGCCCGGGCCGGCCGGGCTCAGCCGGGCCCAGCCGGGCAGCCGCGGGTCAGGTCAGATCCGGACGGGACACTTACGGGGCGCATCCTGACTCACCCGGATGGCCATACCGCGGTGCGTGTCTCGGTCCTTGTCGCTCTCCCGGCTCCTCCGCCTCGCTCCGTCTCCCTCCCGCACACGTCGTGGGTCGGGACGTGCTCATCGCCGGGCCCGCGCCTGGCTCATCATCGCCTCGATCAGAGTCGCTCAGTATAACTCGCCAATGCCTGCCTTCCGGCCGCGACCCTCAGCCGAGCCGCGCCGATGCGAACAGCGCGCAGAGAGCTGTCGCAGCGGCAGCGAGCAGCCAGCGGCCGCACTGCGCTTGCCAGTTCATTTATTCCCTCCCCTGCGGAGCGCGTGCGTGTCTGTGTCTCTGTGTGTGTGTGTGTGCGTGGACGGGCAATTTTTATTTACACCATTCCAATATGAGTCACCCCTCGCTAGGCGACGAGCGCGCTTCCACCACCACCGCGGGATGAAGGAAGAGGTGTTGCGAGATTAGCGCGCGCGTGTGGGTATGAGAAACTGGGAACCGGTCCGGAACGGTGCTACTCAGCACGCAGTGCCGCGGTGCCACGGTGCCGCGGTGCCTGATTACTCCGTGTCACACCGACTAGCCGGTGCGGGGCGGCCCAAGGGGCGGCCAGCCGGCCGGCCGACCGCCAAGCCACCGCCAAGCCACCGCCAGAGGACCGCCAAGCGAAGCACAATCTTTTTTTTTTTTTTTGCACACATCATTCATTTTGTGAGGTTGTTTTGGTGTGTAGTATCTGAATGTTGCGGTTATAGTCGGCGCCTCCTTCGCGTCCGTCATCCCCGCACTATTTTCGGCGGCCGTCGCTGGATGACACACACAGACACAGACACTCACAGACACACACACACACACACACACACACACACACAGGGCCGGCAGGGTGATCCGCTCGTCATGTCGATGATTATTGCCCCCGTCCGCGCAGCGCGCCGCGTCGCCCAACGCTCCTTCCCGGAATCGCACTCGGATCTGCGTTGGCATCTCGTGGCGTGCCCGCGTGCCGTGCGGCGTGTCATGGCGTGTCATGGCGTGTCACGTCCCTGACCAGACCGCAGCGAGGAAGAGGCGGCGGATGTGTGTTTCCCGGAGGGTACACCTCATCCTCATCTGTCTCGCTGTGTGGCGAGCAGAACAGAACCGCGCGACACTGGAATCCTTTTATTCCTCTATCGGCGGGCCCGAGCAGTTTGAGCTCCGCGGGATAGAATTCTATCCTCGCGGCGGCGGCGGCGGCGGCGGCGGGCCGTTTTGCGACCGGTGTTGTGGGACGCGGTGTGAGCCGGCTTTGAGGGGACAAAAAAGGGGACGTAATGCCAAGTGATTCTCGCCACTCTGCTTTCTCGGCTTATACCCGATACCTAATCGATTGTAAGGGTTTGAATGTGATCAGTACGAGCGACCGGTTAGTTAAGTATATAAATTACTGTAAGGACACTGGGAGGGACCACATCGTAAAGAGCGGCCAAACGAGGCATGTGGTAGTCATTTGCCTACGGTAGCATTGTGCGTCCGCCCTGTACCTGCACTGCGTCTGTGTGTGTGTGCGCGTGTGCGTGCGTGTGTGTGTGTGTGCGCGCGTCGTGCGTGCAAGTGCTCACGACGATAGAAAACAGGCTTAGGGATTGGCGTCTTCTTTCAGTTTTTAACAAGTTATTGGTCATTAAATGTTGGCTTCAATACATCGCGCGGCGGTATCGCACGTACATGGGCGGGGCACCCGCTAAGGTCAGAGGGTCACTCACGGGGCACCTAGTGCGCGCCGGGCGCCGGGTCCAGCCGGGTCCGCCCGCCAGCAGGCCGCCAGGCCGGCCGGGGGCTGATCTGTAGGAAGAAATGGAAGAAACGCCGGGAGGGGCAGAAAATCCTAAATGTCCTCGCCTGCTGCTTAAAACGCGCAAAATCTAGCAGACAACGAGGGTATTTAGAACGACGAAGTGCATTCGCCATTTCTCGAATGGCCTCAATAGATTGGATTACTTTGGCTCATTCCTTCGGCGATTAAAAACTCTGCAGGAATCTATGGTGCGCCTGGAAAGCCTCCGCCATAACTCTCATTAGGGGGAGGCTGCCAACAACAAGTCTCCCGCGGGTGCTGCGGTCCGCGGGGGCCACGGAGGGGGGGGGGGGGGGGCACCGGCCCGGCGTCACGCGTGTTTGAAAATGGCAGCAGCTTTGCAGTTGCGCACTCTGTGGTGTCGCCTGCCTCACCTCTCTGCGCGGGGGTCAGCAGTGAAAGACAGAGACAGAAGCGAACGAGGAGTGCGCGATGGGGCCCTGTGGGCGAAGGGGAGGGAGGGAGAGAGAGAGAGAGAGAGAGACAGAGAGAGAGAGAGAGAGAGAGAGAGAGAGAGAGAGAGAGAGTCAGAAAGCGCAGCGGGTTACGGCTGTCATAAATCGAGGACCGTTTGCTGTGTCCACTCCGGCCTACCCCTCATTACTCGCAGGGGCGTAAAAAGAATTATATTGGAGGGCGTCTCTGCCGTGGGTGGCCTGCGGCTGCTGCGGCTGCCCGCCGCCAGATACCGCGGACGACACCCGGCCTCAGGTGCAGTACTATCAGATCGACACGAGCTTCGCAGGATCAAGTCTACTTTTAGCCGAGGCGGAGCTATAGCCGTTTCTTCCGTGTGCGGAGCGGCTGCGGGGATACGACCCCCGCCATGTGTTTCGGTGTCTGTTCTGCTTCGGACACTACTCCAGCACCCACTGGATGTACAGGATGTATGCAAAAATCGGTCTGGCGGCGGGAGAACTGGCGGATCCGGAGTATCATATTCACTGGCCGGCCTGCCGCTGCGGGGCCGGCGGTGGCCGGCGGCGGCCGGCGGCAGGGCCACAGGGTGATGCCTGACCCCGACCCTCGCTGCTAGGCTTGTACAAATGCCACATGGAAGACGTACGCACTTGTGTCCCCGGCGTGTCCGGGGCCTCCAGCGGGGCCTCCAGGCACCGCGGGCTGGAGCCGGGCTGGAGCCGGGCTGGAGCCGGGCTGGAGCCGGGCCCGGTGGCCGTCGCATTCGTCTGCAGCTGCAAGTGCGGCCATTTATTTGAGGCGAACGAGATGACGCGCCCGCTGACACACACACACGCGCGGTGTGCACGCGGTGGACACGCGAGCTGCGGGCGGGCGGGCATTCCAGAGACAGGAACAGCACCACTGTCGTGCTCGGTGTCACTTTGTATGAGGAGTGGGGCCGAGTGTGGCCGCGGGGCCTCGCGGCACCGCCGCCACACCTCGGAGCCCCGCGGCTGTCGGAGGACGTGTCGCCCGCAAAGTGCGGCGCGCGGCCGCAAGCGCCTTGTCAGAGGCGAAGCAGACCGCCGTCCTCACCCGCGGCCGTCCTCGCCAACAAGTCGTGCACTTGCGTACGGCGCACTGACTCCCATCGAAATGTGCCGTGACGAGAGCTGGGCTCGGCAGCGCTAGTGGTGCAGGACGCGGTGCGTGTGAGCTCAGCGGAGCACGGCCACACTACACCCAGCGACAAACGGCGGGGACGTGCGGGAAAAAAATGGAAACTGGTCCAGTAAGGCATCCGCAGCGGCTGAGCGGCTGAGCGGCGGGCCACGGAGGCCGAGAGGAATGCCATGACGCCCGGCACCCCGGCGGCGACGACATCCGGAGAACGCGTCGAGAGGCGGCGGAGGCCGGCGGAGGCCGGCGGCCCCGCGCTATTGACGGCGAGCTGTCGGCGGCCGCTGAGGGGAGCGGAGCGAAAAAAGTAGAGATGCGAACTCGGCTGGGCAGGGCAGCGCGGGGCGGGGCGGCGCAGCGGAGCACAGCGCACGACACCACAAGGCACTCGGCAACGATTCCTATTCCCCACGACACGCATCCACCGGCGGAGAGCCGACGGCGGCGACCTGCACCCTGATGATGCCTGCCGCGCAAAGGGGGGAGAGAGAGAGAGAGAGAGAGAGAGAGAGAGAGAGAGAGAGAGAGAGAGAGAGAGAGACGTGCCTGATGAGAGGGGGAGGGAAACGCACTGCTAACAGCTTCTCATCAACATAAACCCGGAACTGAGTCCGCGGCCGCATGCTAACCCGCCTCACCGGCAGCACAGGTTCTCGGCATCCGAGCAGCCATACTCCACACAGCTGCACCCGAAACTCCACTCCGTGCGAGCGAGAGCAGCGGGGCAGCGGAGCAGCAGCGGGGGTACGGCACCTGTGTCTGTGTCGCTCGGAGAGGTCGTGTTCGGGGGAGTCAGTGAGAGCGCCCCGGCCTGGACCCCGGCCCCCGTTCCCCGTCCGGTATACCCGTTGCTATCGAGCAGCCCGAGTACCCTCATGGCACAATATTAAACTGTAAACTTTATGGTGGCAGCCCTTACGGACACGTCTCCGAAGGCAAAGCGCGCGCGCGCGGCCGGCACCGGCCTTTATTGTTCGACCTGAGCTAAACACCCGTGCGCCGCCTGCGCCGCCGCCCTGCCGGTGGGAGCCACTCCCGCCCCGCGCTGCCCTGCCTCTCCTGCCCCAATGCCGCAACGCCTGTCGAAAGCGGGTGGTGGCCCGTCTGCACTCCTCTGCGACACCCGCGCAGGCCGCCGCCGCGCCGCCGGGGCCGCCGGCCGCAAGCCGCGGCAGCCCTAGAGCCCCCAACAACATGCAGTAGCCGAGGCAGGCGGTGGCCTTTCGCAGGCACGTAATGTGCGTAGCGTATAGGACAGGGGGACAGGCAGGACAGTCCGGCCGCCGCCTTTGGTGTCGGACTAGCGGTGGAGGGCCGGGCGCAGCGCAGAGCGCGCGGGGCCCGGCGGCGGGGCTGCAAAGGAACTCACGCAGGGCCCGGCCGCCCGCGCCCCACCTGGGGCTCGGCCCCCGTTGTGGGTGTCGTCTCGCCGCCGGGTGTCCGCAGGAGGGCGCCGACGACGGCGCCGCGGGTCGCACGACCACCGCCGTGAACCCGACGCACCGCGCCGACAGTTCGACCCCGGCCCGCGATATCCTCGATCAGTTTATGCGACTGACGGATGGGACGAGAGCCAGAGCACGAACAGGTTCGGTATGGGCACGGCCGGCGGCGTGTGTGGCTCAGCGCGGCGCGTACACATATGTGGAGCTCCCCGGAGGCTTAGCCAGGGCCGGGGCAGCCGGGGGGAGTGGCCGGCGCGCAGGTCACTCGCTTTGACCCGGAGCCGGGCAGAGCGGCGGAGCCGGGGATGGGACCATCACTCGGGCCGCTGGCTCAGATCGGCTCTGATACTCCCTGAAGTGGACCGCCCTGCCCGGCGCTGCCCGGCCGATACGCAAAACGCCCCGACCCGTCCCATCGCCGGCTTTCTTCGGCCGGAATGTGTATCCCTCGCCCGCCTTTTTGCGCCGGCCGTGTCATTCTGAATGGCGACGTACTTGTGTGCTCCGGCCGCGTCGCTTCACGCCAACGAGCCGGGCTGCAGCTTTTGCCAATTTTGAGGATCCATTCTCGAATCACACTCGAATCACGCGGGTATAACAGATTTTTTTTAAAAAGATGAAAAATTGTGCCGTAAAAATAGCGGTGGCAACGGACACGGCCAGGGCCATGGGTCTGCAGGGACACGGCGCGGCCCGCGAGGCAGTAGAGGCTCGAGCAGAGGTCGTCTCCTCGGTGCACGCTTCACCGCTTCGCTGCTCCGCTGCTCCGCCGCTCTGCCGCCCCGCGTTTTACGAGGTGCAGTGAGAAGTGTAGCGCTGGCACCGCACCGCTCTGCCCTGGGCGTACGCGGCGCATACATACGAGGACGAAATACGAGGAAAACGGCGACGGCGCGACGCCGGGACGGCCGGGACGGCCGGGACGCCGCGAGCGGCCACATATCCGATACTGGCGCGGGGGGCAATTTGTTTAACATGCGCCGCGCGAGCGTCCGCGTCCGCCGGGAACCGACGACGGCGATGGTCCGAGCGACGCGATGGACGGAACCCCGGGCCAACGCGCGCCAATGTTGTTTCTAAAGAGCCACCTCTTTTAAATTTTCTTGCTTTCATCTTTTTTTCCCCCCTCCGGTTTTTACTCCTGATCGTTCTTATTCCTGATCGCACAGCGCCATCGCCGGCCCCTTCTTATTATCCGCACACAAACACCTGAGCAGGCGGAGCAGGAGGGGGAGGAGGCGGAGGGAGGGGAGGAGGGGGCGGCCATTTTTCTGTGACCTCTCCGCTCTGGTCCGGCTCTCGGCTCGCGTCGGGTCAGGTCGGGTTGGGCCGGCCCCGCTGGCCCCCGGCCGCCCCGGCAGTCAGCGTCCTGGTGATGCGAAGCAGAGCGAGCTCAGCGGACTTTATTCGGAGAAACTGATGTCATGCCTCGGAGGTGGGGCCGTGCCGTGTGGAGGATGATGCCGGTGCACTCCCGGCCGAAAGCGAATTCCAGCCGGTGACGAGGCGGCAGGCAGCGGCCCAGATATCCTCGTGTGCCTTCTCCTCCGAATCTTACGAAATTTCCATTTCCTTTGCCCGCTGCGCCGCTTCTGCTCGGCTCTGAAATATACTGCCGTAGAGACAATGAGGGGAGTCGGCGAGAGGGTTTGGCTCGGCCCGGCCACGGGCGGCCACGGGCGGCCACGGACGGCCACGGGCGGCCACAGGCTCACAGACCCGGACCGGTCATCAGGGAGGCCATGGGTGCCGCGGCCACCGCGAGGCGCTTATCCCGACGAGAGTGTTCTTTATGAGGACAGGGCGACGGCCCGCCCGGGGAATGGCGGTCAGTCGCTGGCGGTGAGAGGCGGGGAGCGCGCGTTAGAAGCAGTGCAGCCGCGTGCTGTCACTATCCGGCGGCGATGGCCAGGGGGACCTGAATCAGAACGTGAATCAGACTAAACCTCCGTCACCTGCAGCAGCGGCACGCTTGCGTCATGCGGGCCCCGCCGCGCCGCCGCCGGGAGCCGACGGCGCCAGCGGCGCCTCGCGTGGGAGCCGTAGAACCGGAACGCAGGCAAGTCTGAAACAAAACTAAGTCATGTAAGAGTTTTACGTTTTCAATGACACTCCTAATGGTGGTCGCGATCCTTTTCCATTTAGGTGGGCTCTGAAGAAGAATGCGGCAGTATTTGAACGTAAGCGGAACAAGGACTCGGGCCGAGTCGCTTAGCCACAAACCCCTCCTGCATCGGGCCGCGGACCGAGCAGAATGTGTTGATTAGATCATCAGGAGGCAGCCGGCGGTGCCGAGGTGCGCCCGGCCCGGCCGGGCAGGCCGCGCGATGAAGACATTTATCTAGTGTGCCGTACCGGCCGGTGCAGCCGCCGCAGCGGCCCTGCGACTGCGACGGGTCGATAAGGGGTCGCAGTTAAGGCGGGGACAGTCATCGCCGTCGCCATTATCGTCGTCGTTATCGTCATCCTCGCCCTCACCCGAGGCCCGAGGGGTGGGTGACACAGTCCAAAAATTGACCCACAATCCGGAACAATACGGGACGATGCAAAGATGATCTCACAATCGCGTCACATTTTCCAGGGACTGAGGGACCCCTCGACCTCACCACACCCTCACCCCACCATCGTCCTCATCGTCGTCCTCGTCCTCTGTCGCCTCAGCCTCCTCTTTATCGTCATCTCCACCCCCACCCTTACCCCCACCTCACCCTCTCCCCACCTCACCATCGTCCTCATCGTCACCCTCACCTCACCTTCCTCCTCATCCTCGCCTTCGTCCTCACTCTCGTCCTCCCCTCTCCCCATCCCGCCCCACCGCCTTCCCACGGGCCGGTCAGCGCGCGCGTTTGCCCGCGGGGCTCGTACTAGTTGACGGAGCGGGGCGGAGAGGAGTGCCGCTCTGGGCCACGGCCTGGCCACGGCCTGGCTGATGGCGATGACGAGGAGATGAAGACATTCGTCGGCCGGTATGGCCCCAGATTTGTCTGTGTCCTCCTGATGAGTCGGCCGACGGCTGTCCGCGCGCCGTCGCCTCGCCGTCCTCGCGCTGGCTGTTCTTGAGCGCGCGCGGCGCTGTCCGTCGGTGCCTGGCACCGAGGCCAGACGGCCGGAGGGCCGGAGGGGAGGCCGGGCCGCTGCAGGACCCGAACTGGACGGACGCCGCAAGTCCTGCTGCCATGGTCATCTCCTCGGAGTGCGCGCCGCACATCCGTCAAAGGAACACGGCGGGTGTCGGTGTGCGCGTGTGTGTGTGTCGGTGCGCTGGCCGCCGCAGCGCATCACACACCCCTGTCCCTGTTGTTGTCCTGCGGACAGAGGAACCCGTAACTCGGACGGGCAGCACAGCACTGCAGCGCAGCACAGCCGCTAGCCAGCGCCGCGGATTAACCTTGACGGCAACGGCTCGCGCGGATTTCCTCGTGAAATAATGAGACCTGAAATCAACACGCAGTGCGATACGGTGCTGTGCGGCCCGTGCATCGCGGCGCCGCCACCGGGGTTATTTGCGTTGCCCCGTCATTATCGTGAAAGTACGGCGGGGAGGGTGGAGAGCAGGGCGTAGCGTGGCGTGGCGTGGCGTAGCGGGGGTACCCGCCCTAGACAGAGGGAGCTGAGGGGTGGTGCACTGGACGCGGGAAATGTCCGATCCGCTTCCGAGCGCGACAACAACCCCGTCCGGTCGGACAGGTCGTGGAAACGGACGCCTCCGTCCCGGGATGAGATTATTTTTATTTGTATTATCGTTATTATGATTCGTTTCCGGAGAGGGACAAAACGGCGGGCGCCGCCGTCGCCGCGGGCCGCTCGACCGCTACGCCGCGGCATGAGCAGCAGTAGGACATCAGACACTTAGTGACCACTTTGCGGCGAGGCGTCGCGACGGAGCTCCGCGGAGGGGAAGTACGAGGAGAGATATTAGGCGGGGACATGACGGATGCGGCTCGCGGCGCGGCACCGCCGGCGACTGCAGCGGCTGTAAGCTGTAAGCGGCTGCGAGCGGTGCCGAGCCGGGGGCCGGGGGCGCGGCGCGTCACGCCCGCCGCGCTGCAGCGCCGCCGCGCACCCGCGTGCTGCGTCTGGGTGGTCGCAGGTTTAAGTCCCGCCGCAACTGCACGTTCCCATTTTTATTATTTTTATTTTGAGCTCGCGAACACCTTCGGGTCTAGCTCGAATAATATTTCACGCGGATCGCGTCCGGGCCGACCGCGCAGCGCGGCGGCTGCGAGGTGCTGCGAGGTGCTGCGAGGCTGCGGTCCGCTTCTGCGAAGTGCGCTGTTACCCCCCAACGACCCGCGTACGGCGGCGGGGACCGGCGGGGTCCGGCGGGGCCGGCCGTGACGACCTGCTGGCCGGGGTAACGACCTGCATGGCGTTGCCCGGGGCACGGCCGGGCACGGCCGGGGAAGCGTCCGGGAGGCCGCGGGGTCTCCTGTGTCACTCACGCGGCGGTGCGGTGCATGCGTTCGGAGAGAGAGAGAGAGAGAGAGAGAGAGAGAGAGAGAGCCTCCCTCACGGGCGAGTACGTTGCAGTGCTGCTGGCGCCGCTGGCACTGCCCGCTCCAAGGTCCGGAACACCGCTCGGGTCGTACCCAGGACCCTGGGCGCCAGCACTGGGACCCCCCCCCCCCCCCCCCCGGAGACCCCTGGGACCCTCTGGGACCCCCTGGGACCCCTCCTCCCACAACAAAAGACGGAGAGAAAGGTAGGCGCACGGGGCGCACGGCTCTCTGGCGGCGGCACGGGGCACGGGCACGCGAGAGCATCGAGCGGTCCGGAGGCGCCTGCGGGAGCGGGGGTCGTCCGCCCGCACGCCGTGCCCGCCTGCGGCCCTGCGGCTCCCGGCGTGGCCGCGGCTGTGACTCACCCCGCCTCCCCCGCGGGAGTCGATGAGCCTCGCCGGGCGCTGTCCTCGCCGCCACGCCCCCGGCAAGGGAGGAGCGCCGTGCCGCTGCGGTGCAGGCGGTGCAGGCCGCGGCGCCGGTGGTCAGCCTCGCTCGCGCAACGCTGTGGGAGTGGGTTGGGCAAGCACACTGACCTAGGGCCCCGGCGGCCCCGGCGGCCGGCCGCGCACGCACGCACGCGGACAATGCACACGACATCGCTGTGGGACGTCACCGTCACCGCCGGCATCGGCTATTGGGACGACGACTCGCTCAGGGCCGCGGCCCGCGGCGGGCTGGGGCGGCGGCGGTGGCAGGGGCGGCCGCGCGCGCGTTCGACGTCTCCGCCTCTTCCTCCGCGAGCACAGCGTGCAGGGACGCGGTGCAGGGACGCGCGCTCCCGGGAGGGGGGGGGGGGGCAACGGCAGCGGCAATGGGTCGGCGATGGCGACGACGACGACTTGCGTATGAGTGGCGTAGGTCGACCTCTGCTTTCGCAAGGCCGAACGGCAGCGAAACGTTTTGCCCACCCACTGCACTGGAGCGCGGCACACGGCGGGGCGGGGCGGGCGGGGCAGGACGGCCGCCGGCGGACGCTGCGGACGCTGATGAGCACGCCGCCCGCTCCTCCCACTGCATGTCCCTGCCCTGCGCGAGGCTATTGTCGGCCGGTACGGCACCCACCGCCGGGCTCCGCCAGTGTTTGTGTGAGAGGGAGAGAGAGGAAGCGCGGGAGATGCGGAGGAGCAAGGCCGTGGCACTACTAACGCGCGCTGCCCGGCGCTAGCCTTCTCCGGGGCTTCCTGTCAGTGCTGCAGTTTTATGCCTCGAGCCAATCCTCCTCTCCATCTCTCTCTCTCTCTCTTTCTCTCTCTCTCTCTCTCTCTTCTCACTCTATTTCTCCCATTACCCCTAGGTAACACGGACAACGACGCCTGGAAGGTAGACAGTAGACAGCACCGCCCGCACAGTTGCCGAGCGTTGGTTTTTTGCCTGCCTCGTGGGCTGCGGTGGTTTACGGGAAGCGCTCGATAGATGGCGTCACGGGTTAATGCGGCGGCTCTTTCTGCGCGCGGGGTGCTCCGCGACCGACTGGAAGATGGCCACCTCTCACTCCGTCCGTTCATTCCACGGGTGACGGGAAGAAAACTTCTCACCCGACATTCGTGCGGGGGCCGGGGGCTACCTGGGCAGGGTTGAACCAGAAGGTTGTAAGGTACTGTCATGTTGTACACTAATCCATCGGTCGCGTGAATCACGTATGGGTGTGTCGGGGGTGCGTGGTGGCCGGCCAGGGACACTTCCACCCGCGCTTTCTCCCGCGCCGCTCCGCTGCCTGCGTGCGGAGGCCCCGGTGCCCCGGTGTGTACCCCGGGCCCGGCCCGCGCGGCCTTGCCGTCGCCCCGCCTTGCCTGCCCTGCTCGGACAGCGTGGGTCCCGGTGGCGGCCGGTGGCCTTTCGTCACGTGTGAGGTAGGTCTGGGGCGTGGCGCGGAGTGGAACAATACACGTGTTCTTGAAATAACAAGTGCACGACGTCGTGGGAGATAGGCAGGAAGAAAGGAACAGAGAAAGGTCTCGGCAGCCTTCTCCGCTCCTCTCTGTGTCATGACGGCACGGGGGCGGCGTGCCGAGCAGCTTGCCCTCTCCCCCCTGCAGTGCTGCAGCGCGGCTGCTGCGTGCGTCGACATCGGGTCGGGGTGTTGCTGGAGGCCGAGTCACCAGCCCTGCGGGAGGACGCTTGGAACGTCGTCGTGGCGGTGCTGAGGCGCCGGCGCAGAAACGCCGATCTGTATCCATGCCATATTCCGCGACTCTTGAATGTCACTGCCGAACCGCGCACGCGAGCGCGCGCGCACACACACACACACACACGCGCGCGCGCGCGGGGCAGACCTCCGCGGAGCCATCGGTGGCGTATTGTTTTCTCTGCGCTTGTAGATCAAGGCCTGGGTTAGGCTCCACGGGGTCCCACGCCACGCCGCGCCACGGCCGGAGCTCACGTTCACGTCCCTTGCGAAACGCCTTTCATTCGCTTTTTTGTTTGCCCCTTTCCCCCTTTTTCCTTTCCCCGTGCTGCCGCTGCTGCAGCCGCTTGCTGTCGGCGCCGCGGAGCACGCGACCACTGTCATACACAAGGCCGTCTCGACACCTGCACGGCCCGGTGGGTAGGCAACACGCGTGCCGGGGCTGGCCGGGGCTGGCCGGGGCTGGCCGGGGCTGGCAGGGCGCACACGGCCAACTTCACTTTCTGCGGCCTCCACCGATGCGCTGCACTGCGCCGCACCGAGCGCACGCCGCGCCACCCCCCGCTGCACGGCCATCTCCCGCAGTCAGTCAGTCAAGGGCACGGGGCGCCACGCCGCGCCACGCCGCGCCACGCCGCGCCACGCCGCGCCACGCCACGCCACGCCACACACTCCCACGGTCACGTGATACGCGCAGTGCACCCAACCGGAGCATGACAGCGGAGTCGTCGAGGCGTGTGTAGGCGTGACGCCATCGTGACGTCACGCCATTCATGAGCGATGCGCCGCGCGGAGCGGCGAGCCGAGTCCGGCGGAACTAGAGCCCCCGTGCTGGACGGGCCGGGGCCCGGCCGGGCCGCCAGCTAAACGGAAACTGATTCTGGACCCGGGAGGCGCCGCTCGGGGGGGGGGGGGGGGACGAGACGGCCCCCCCGAGGAGTCGGGCGGGACTACAGGCAGCGATACTCCTCGCTGCGAGAGACTGCACGGGTGGAGGCCGGCCGGTCTGGCTGAGGCGGTGGAAGTAGCCGCGAGGAGCGAAAGAGAGAGAGAGAGAGAGAGAGAGAGAGAGAGAGAGAGAGAGAGAGAGAGAAGTGAGAGATATTTTTAAATAAAATGAAAATGAAAAATTCTAGCGGCGGCAGGACCACCGGCCTGCTGTGCCATTCTCACAACGGACAGGCCGCGGTACTAGAAGCCGCGAGGCGGGAGCTGCCCGCGCCCGCGTCCTCGTTGCTTTGAGGCTCGTCCGCGGCGGTCGCACCACGCACGGCTACTTATCACTTTGCGTGCCCCCCCTCTCCCCTCTACGTCCTCCTCCTCCCTCCCCCCTCTCCGCTCTACGTCCTCCTCTTCTTTCTCCTCCTCCTTCCGCCCTCCACCCCACCTCGCGGCTTATTTTGACCGCACAGGAAACGTCGTGAAAATGAGTTACGACCCTCGCGGCGTATTTGCAGTCGGTTAGCAAAACGCAGGCGGCCCGGCCCGGCCCGGTCCGGGATGCATCGCGAGGCACTCTCACGCGTGATTTATTGGTCAATCGCTGGGCCGCACTTAGGAGGTGCTGCTGCGGCCGCGGCACACACTCCACTTTTTTCCTCCCGTTTCAGTAAGGGAGAGGGAGGGGGGGGGGATGTGGAGCCGCGCGCCTCGGTTCAAAGAGCAGAGAGCTCCTGGACGCCGGACGACGGGGACGGTCCGAGCACCCCGTCAGACGCCCCGTCGAGCGTAGCGTCGCCGTCGGCACCTCCTCTGCCAAGCCGGTAAGTACGCGGAGAGACGGAGCAAAACATGCCAGAAGGACGGAAAAAAAACCGGTCCCGTACAGGGAAACAAAATAAAATTCATAAACCAAGTCCCTCCGGGTCACATCGATATCTGTTTTCCCCTTAGGTCTCCGCGCGACACTAGACGGCCAGGGTACGTTTCCAGGCGAGCGGCGCGCGCGGGCCCGGCGGCCGGCCACCGCCGGGCTGGCCACTCGGACGAGACGAGGGGGCCTCTCTTGCTAATTAAATGAGATCGAGAGTCGATGTTGGCTGTAATCACGTCGGCACGGTGACCATTAACGTGTAAATAAGTGCACTTAGCCTAGCGCGCCGCGCCGCGCCGGGGCTCGTGCGCACAAGACGTGACCGAGACGGCAGGACCGGCGGGGCCCGGCGCGGACCCGGCAAGCAGGCCGGCAGGCAGGCAGGCCGGGGGTAACCTTGGTAACGTTACGTAGCGGCGCCGAGTGCGCCAAGCCGCGCGCACTGGCTGCAGCGGTCAGCCCAGGATGTTCCTGTGATTGCACACACACACACACACACACACACACACACACACTGCATGGGAACTGGAACACGCTAGCGGCACGAGCGGGACCGCCCTCCACCGACCGCCGACGCCGGGCCATACCGTGCGCGTGCACCATGTCAATGTCCTGCCGCATGTCATGCCATCTAATGATAATTTGTCTTAAACTTTTTTTTTCGCCGCTCGATAGCCTATTTCTCGTGTACGTCGTGCTCTGCTTTTTTTTTCTTCGTTCTCTTCGCTCCCGAGGGTCGGTATCGGTTTGTCCGTCACGTTGGGAGTCGGTGACTCTCGGCGCTCTCCTCTCGGCTCCGCGGCGCTCCTCCCGGCTCCCGCGGCGGTGTGTGTCTGCAGACTCGGCTCTCCTCGCGGCCGATGCTATCGAAGGACGGCGCAGTCACGGCGACAAAGCAGCGCGCTTTTAACATTTAGTAGTTCGGCCAACCTTTGATTCAATCGCGTACGACACGGACTCTCGGCAGGCCTGCCTGGCGGCGGGCCGCGCGGGAGGCGCAGGCGCGCAGGCCGTGCTTCCGTCGCGCCGCGCGTCGCCGAGCAGCGCCGCGTACAAGTGTGTGTGTGTGTGTGTGTGTGTGTGTGTGTGTGTTTGTGTGCGCTACCCGCGCCCAGGCCGTTTGCTGTTGTTTCTCCAAGGATTCCGGTGCAGCGCTTGCTGTGCTGCTGTGCTGCTGCGCCGCGGCGGCGTCCCGGTTAGGTGTGTGAATCACTCGCCGCTCGCGCGCCCTCCACGGCCGCCGCCGCCCTAGCCGCACTGCACTTACGGCCGGCTAGGGTTATTCTGGTCCCGAAATTTTTAAAGAAATTTTCGGGGAAAAAAATCCAGAAGTTTTCAGAGGAAAAAAAAGTCGAGATTTTCAAAAACATTTTTGGAAAATTTGTGAAGTTTTCTGAAATAATATGTCGTTTTCTTTTGTCATAAATTTCATCGAAATTTTCGTGACTAGAAGCCCACTGTCGGCGCGGCGGCTCCCAGGGCGCCTGCCGGGTAGGCAGCCCCGCGGCCGGTGCGCGCGCGTGTCGCGCGGGCGGCCTAGCCTCGCTCTCGCGGGCGCCCGCCGGGCGCTCGCCGGGGGCACGTTCCGACAGAGCAGTGCGTGTCGTGGCGAAGCGAAGCGCCCCTGAAGCTCGCACTTCGGTCAGCAGCGGCAGCAGCAGCGGCAGTGGCAGCAGCGGCGGCAGCGGCGCTGGTGACTGAAGAGCAGGACGGCGCAGCGCGGCGGGACCAACGGGTCGCTAAGCCTGTTAGCCACCCTCGCGAGCGAACATCATCAAACACACGAGCCGGCCGCTCACCAAATTGCCCTCCCCGGATTAGAGCTCACGCACACAAAGGCGGATTCCACTTTATAATATGACGCGCTCACTTGCACGCGCGCGCGCGCACACACACACACACACGCACGTTCCATACGCTCAACCGCCCCATAATTCCTTTCTAATTTTCTTCCCCGTTGCTGCAGTGTCACGTTACGGCTTTGTGGACGAATGACCGAGGCTCGGCCGCCGGTTACAGTAGCTGCTGCGCCGCCGCGCTGCCCCGCTGGTGGCGTGTCGTGTCGGCCGCGGTGCTCGTAGTAAATCTGAAAGCTCCCCGGCTGCCGCCCGCATCGGCCGCCGCATAATTCCCAATAACAAACAAGTAGTCCGTGCATATAGTACGAGGGAGGGGAGACACGCGCGCGCAGGAATTTCACGCGGAACACCTCAAAAACAGTGTCTTATGGACACCGCAAAACAAAAACCTTTTTTTAAAGTGGAAGGATTGGTGCACATAGAGGCCCCATGAAGGATCCTTCTTTGACCGTCTGAATTGAAGAAAAATCTGCTACTTTTACCACACACATTTCTCCCTCAACAGAGGAACAAAATCGATTAATGCGAAAAATATGCTTGGAGGGAAAGTGCGAGGAGCCGTGTGCGGGAATCGAACCAACAAAACTTGTCAGTCTCTGCAAGTGCCGCCGACCTACAGCGTTCGCCTCCCAGCACCACTCCCGCACATCGAGTCCACGCCACAATACCTCCCGGCAGCAAACACGCACATAAAAACGAGGCGAACGCAAAAATCCGCTCCGAATCCCGCCACAGTTGGTTGTTCGGTAAGGTGTGGCCGGCGGCCGCAGCGCGGGTGCGGGTGACGCCGCCCTCCGCGGAGTAAGTGGTGTAATGCGTTAAGTAATATTTCTTCCCCATTAAGGGGCTGTGTGCCGGGCGGTAGCGCGGCGTCCCGTAGCTCACACGATGAGTGCCGCCGAGCGATCGACGTAATTCCGGCGCATAAATTAAGATTACCGGGGCCGCCGGGGCCCGGGGAGCCCTCCAGGGCCGCGCACACGACGACACGGACCCGCCGGCCTCCCCCCCTCTCTCTCTCCCTTCCCCTCAGCTGCCGGTTCCCCTCTGAATGGGTGGCCCGCCCCGCACTCGAGTCCAGCCGTTTTGCGCCCCCCATGAAATACAATAGGCCACAAACTTTCGCGAAAAGTTCCCGAAATATTATTTCCAATCCGTTTAATCTTTGCTGAAAAAAAAAATGTTGCACTCGCCTCGAGTGTCCCGCACACGCCGGTCTGTCCTTCCAGCCAGATCCATGCCGCGGCTGATTGCGTCCGCCGAGCCGCGCGCCACGGCGGCTAGCCTGCTCTGCCCACCGGGAGCCCCGCTGAGGCCCCGCTGAGGCCCCGCCGACGGCCGGACGGGACGGGGCGGCCAGAGAGATGAGTGCTGCAGTGCGAGACAATGATGTGTGTGATTGTTGCGGCAAGAGTGGCGACAATGGCGAGGTGTGGGAGTCTCGGGAGCCGCGACCAGCCGCGACCCGCGGCCTTGCCGTGCTGCTCGCGCCCAGCGCGCGCCGGCCTGCACTCCGCGGAGGGAGGGAGAGAGACAGAAAGAGAGGGAGAGAAAGAGAGAGAGAGAGGTGGGAAGAGGGTGAGCGGGGAGGGGTTGACACTTTGTCACCGGCAGGGCAAGAGTTCACCGAAGGTGGACATTGGCGTGATGGTGTGGTGTTGGCCAGAAGCTTCAGCGCAGAGGCTTCAGTCCGGCGGCCTGCCGCTGCTCTGACAGGAGCCGCCACCGAACGCCCCTGGGGGCCGTCGCGCCGCCCTGCACCCGGCTGCGGCCCGCTGCGGCCCGTCGCGGCCCCGCGCCGCCTCGCTGCCCAGGTTATTAAGCGACTTGACACGCAACATCACGTTTGTATGCTCCACGCACTTGGTGCCTTGTTTCGCAAGGGCCGGGGCATTGTTAGCGGTGTGTCTGTACACACGGTGAGATATGACGTGTGGCGAGGCGCGCGCGCCGTGCCGTGCCGCGCCGTGCCGTGCCGCACCGTGCCGCGCTGTGCCGCGCGTGGCGTCCGCCGGCCGCGGTCCCGTCTGTCCATTACTGCCATTACCGAAGGCTGAGGGAGCTGCTCCCATTCAGGATGAGCACGGGCACGCCGGGCCGCGCGTGGGAGTCGGAGGCGGACAGGCGGCAGCCAGACACGCAAACAAACTATTTGATGACGCTCCACTAAAACTGTCTCCATATTAACACACTCTCAAAATACGGTTTTTATTCTGTGTTAGTGAATTTTTGGTTAATGACAGAGTTCCAAATTAATACTTGAGATCTGGGAGCCGCGGTCGGCTCCCGTGCCGCTCGCAGAGCGATGGCCGTGGGACGCTCTGGATGTTCCTCGTGTGTATTCCTCTCGGGTGAATCCGGCGGGCCGGGCTGATATGTCCGATATGTGTCGCTGCTGTGACGGTGTTTGGCGACCCCCGCCACGTACCGGCGGCACAGCGGCGGCGGGCGGCGCGGCGCGTACGGCGACATCCGGCGGGGGCTCCGCGGCACCGCTGGGCACCGCGGCACCCACGGCGGCATAGCACCGCCGGGGCACCGCCGGGGCACCGCCGGCCGGGGCACCCATTCAGGACTGACAAAGCAAAGTTACTCACTCACCTCTCTTCATTCATGCATGCATTCATTCAACACAGGGCAGTGAAACAATGCATTTATAATCCGGTCTCGCTCGGGCCGTGTGTGTCGTGCGTCGCTGCCGGCCGCGTGCGTCGTCCTTGTCGCACGCACGCGCGCCCCGCCCGCTCCGCCGGGTGCGAAGAGGACGGGGAGAGGACGACGGGAGCGCCGCCGGCCGGACGCGGCCCGACGACGGCGAGGCGAAGAGGCCGGGGCGTGACAAAAAGTGGCGATGCGGTGATCGCCGTGCCTGCCGTGCCCGCCGTGCCCGCCGTGCCGCGCCGCTGCGGCGTGCCGCGATGCCCAGCCGCCCTCCCCTCCCGTCTGATGCACCCCGATTCTGTCTAAACATGCAGGCGGCGAGCGCTCGGCACCGGAGGCCGGAGGCGCGCTAAACACCACCGGGGCTGTTGACAGTTGATGAGTGTCCGTGTCCGTCCCAGAGCACACGACGGCGTTCTGCACGCCCCCCGTCTGGGCACCAGCAAGGCACCAGTAGCTCCGCCGTCCGCCGTCTGCCCCGCTGCGTGGTGGAGACTTGGATGCGCGGCAGGACGAGAGGGACTGCCGTAGGGACACTCCACATGGCCTGGGAGACCCAGGTTTTTAACAACTTTGGATTGTGCCGGGGGTCCTCAAACTGACATCCGCTACACCTTGCGGACCCTGCCGCCCCGCGCCGCCGCGGCCCACCAAATGCGGCCTGCGCTGCTGCGGTCCGGCCGACTATCACTCATATTCAGATTGGGCTTGAGAGGTCGCGGTGATGCTCACATTGCGGTTCGCTGCACGGCACGCGCCGCCCTGGCCACCATAGCGAAACGGCACCCGGGAGTCCGTCTTTGTCGCTCGGTCGCGAGCGCCGCGGCGGAGGGAGCGAGACGGAGGGTGCCGGAGGTGACCACAAAGCCGCAGCAGCAGCAGCAGCCGTCGGTGACCCTCGGCGGCCGGACACCAAGTCCCTCCTGGACCGCAACAAGGAGTGCGGAATAGTCGACGAGGGCAGGCCGAGGCCCGCGGCGTGGCGGTGGTCAGGAGGAGCCGTGAGGAGGACTCGTCCCGTCAGTACGGCGCGGAGCCTGGGAGCTGGCCGGGGGTTCCTGCGAGGAGCGTGTCCTCTGGGCAGGCGTCGTGACGCCGGCGGAGGGCGACAAGAAGGGCTTCGTTACAAGTCGACCACTCCTCCGCACGGCTGACGCCCTCTGACGTCCGCTGACGCCCGGCCATGAGGTTGGCCCCCCGGAGATCCCCGATCTAATTAGGGAGGGACGCTCTTCTGCAACTCATGGTGGTCATGGTGCTGGCCGCGGCGCCGTGCCGGGCGGGGCGGGGTTGTGAAGGCGGCCGGCGACAACGGCCACAGACCGACCCCGCGACCCATTTCGTACGGACATGGATCAGGATCGCGCAGTACCCCGCAAAACAGTACAGGTAATCGTTTCCGAGAGGAAACAGTCCGTGTGGCCCCCGTTGGGGTCCCCGGCGGAGTCCTCGTCGGACCCCCGCCTACCGCGTCGTGCCAACGGCGTGTCGCGGGGGGCCGTCGAGGCGTCACAAACGGGGCGCTGGCACGATACCTGTCGATGTTACCTCACGGCCGCGCCGTGCCGCGCCGCGCCGGGCCGTGTCGGGCCTCAGTGTCTGGCCTGGCAGCCGTGCACTGAATCGTGTTGTGGCACGGGACGGGTCGGGACGGTCGAGTCGTGGTCAGAATGGTGTGGGCGTCCTCCCGCGCCGCGGCCACACTCTAGTGCCCCCGCGGCGGTCTGAGCCCCCAGCCCCGGCGAGGCACCGGTCCCCCGACGGCGTCCCCCGACGTCGTCCTCGGGGCTGTCCTCGGGCCGGGTCCCCGGGCGCCGCCCGCTGCGGCCGCTGAGGCCCGCCGTGAGGAGGGGGAGGAGGAAAGGCCGGATACCCGCCGATAAAATATTCCGGGCTGATGCCGCCGGCCGCGGCCGCGGCACCGGATGCGGAAACGGGCTGCTCGGGCGCGGCCGGGCCGATCCCAGGCCGGGCCGGCACGACGATTCGTCGAAATGAGCCGTGCATGACTTTCCGCCGGGCGACACCGGCACCAGCTCGGCAGTGGTGTCGCACCGCCACGCGCCCACGAGGAGGCAGTCAGCAGCCACAAAAAGAACGTCTCGCAGCTCCGGAGCAGGTGCGGCGCGGGGCGCAGGGCGCACGCCCTAAAAAATAAAGAACAGTGTGGCAGCGCGCCGTGCGCCGCCGCGCCGTCAGTTGGGACCGCGTTGCCGAGTGTCGGCCGGACAGACCTCAGGCAGACCTCAGGCAGCCCGCTGTCGGTGCCATGATTGATCTCTCACAAAGCCGACTCCTTTCTATTGACCTCGTGACCCCGGCCGCCCCGCCCCGCTCCGCCCCGCACGGACTGAGTGCCGCGCGAGGTTCAAATTTAGCGGGCCAAGTCCCACCCAAAAGATGAGGATGAGAGGACGCCAGTAATTATATAGAGGTGCCTGCTGCATCATAGTAGAGCTCGGCCCTGGCGCAGGGCGCGCCCGGCCGGGATGGCATGTGGAGGGAGAAAGAGAGAGAGAGAGAGAGAGAGAGAGAGAGAGAGAGAGAGGAGAGGAGGGGGCGCCTTGTCTTGCTCATCAGAGCCCGGCCGCGCCGCGCCTCGCCCGGCCGTGATGTGCTGCGTGTGAGGAGAATTGATTAAATGCCGCGCGCCGCTGTCGCGCCCCGAAATTGCGTCAATTCTCAGGATCGTCCGGTCGGTCGGCGGTCGCTGTCGCTGTCGAAGGGCTGCGAGCCGCGAGCCGCGAGCCCCCGGCCGACCGCATCTGCCGGCACAGCGGGGTGGTCCGGGGGGTCAGACCCTCGCGACCCGCGCCGATAAACTAAACGAAATGTATATTGTGCGCTCCCCCCCCCCCCTCCCTCTCTCCTCGCCCGGTAGCTGTAAGTGCACACCCGCCACGCGCCTCTGATCCCCCCCCCCCCCTCTCCCAGTGCTGGCACCGAGGCCCGCCTCAACTCGACACCTCTCCGCGGCTCGTTTCTCCGATGTCGCCAAGATAAAAATTCGAGCCCCAAACCGAATCCGGCCGAACGCGGCGGCACGGCACGTCGCGGTCGTCGCCAGCGTCGGGGCGGAGTGAGTTATCAGGGCCCGCCGCTCCGCCGCTGCCGCCGCCGAGGCCGGAGCCCCGCACCGCAGAGCCCGCGGGCGCGTCCTGGTTCCCGATGAGCTCTGCGCGTGGCGCGGCCGCCGCTGCCGTCGCCGCCGCGCTGCGTGTGACGCCGCCGGGCCGGATATAAGCCCCTACACGTCCCTCTGCACCGGAAGGTGTGCGGCCCGCCCTCCGGCCGCCCACCGGACACAGTGAGATATTGGTGTCGTCGGCTTATTAGAAACTCTGGTTATTTAGCCCCTGAGGCCCTCTGAGAATGGTGTCCGATCGTGGTGCCCTCCGACAGCCAGCAGGTAGCCCACAGGTAGCCCACAGGTAGCCCACAGGTAGCCCACGGGCAGCCCACGGACACCCCTCGGACAGCCCACAGTAGCCCGCAAGCTGGCCACAGGTAGCCGCTGGCTGGCGGCCGCGAGCTCCCGGCGTTACTCAACAGTCATCCGGAGTGTGACTGCAAGGTCCATAACGTGAGCGGACGTGATCGGAGTGAGGTGCTAAGTCGGAGGGGCGTGGCGGCGGGGGGCGGCACCGGCGGGCGGCGTGCCGGCCAGTTGGCACTCTGTCAAATATTCGCGCCCGCAGGGCCCGGCCTGGGGCCCGGCCGCGCTCAAGACAAGGAGCCTCTAGGCCTCAGATCAATGGCATCACGTGCCCGACGCGGCCGCCACTGGCCGCCCCCCGCGCCGCCCGCGCCCCCGCGCTGCCGTCAATGGGCGAGCACTGAGGCCCCCGCCGGCCCCGCCGCCCCCGCAGGATGTCACCACGACACAGGCAGGACACGGCCGCTCATCTCAACGCACGCCTCGAATAACTTGAGATCCGTTCATCCGTTTTTTCTTTCTTTTTTTTTTGTTTTCGGTGCGGCGGTAACGCGAGCCTTGGGCGCGGCGCGGGTCCGACCAGAAGGCAGGTGACCACGGCAGGCCGCCGCCCCGCCGCCCCGCGCCGCACCACGGCCGGCCGAGTGATGGGCTGCGAATATTAATGGAGAGGCATGCAGAGGCTCTTCCTCGTCGATAGGCGTCACGGCGTCGCGGCGCCTCGCGTCCGCCGCCGTCCCGTCGCGCGCCAAACGATCCAATAAGTCCGCAAGGACGAGCGGCGACAAAGTGGGCAGCCCGCGCCGCGGGGACTTGCCACCGCTGCAGAAGGAGTTGGAGAGGGCGTCCGTGTCCACGGAGAGGGCCTCGCTGTGTCAAAACCGCCCCTCCCCCTTCCCTTTGTAGCCCCCACGCCGTCAGACCGCCTACACATCATATTTGTCGGTGAGCGACGCCGCCCGCATTTTTGATCCGTTTGGCGGGGCTTGCCAGCTCGGCTGACGGCCGCACCTGCGCCCCTAGGTGTGCGAGGGTGGTGGGGGCGTCAGCGACTGTCCTGGTGTGGCGCGATAATCACAGGCAGGAACAGGCGAAATAAACCATTATACCGCGGTTGGTGTGACAGAGAAGCCTCTGCCCCGTGCTCGAGCGCCCCACAGCTTCGGGATGGAAACCTCGTTTCATCCTCCACGCAATCTCAGTTTTAAAAATATTTAAATGACCCCAAAATAAGTATATTGAAACCAGAATTTTTAGAGCCCCGAATCACATTTTAGAATAGTTTAGTATAGTGAGTACAGTATATTCACATATTCAGTTATTTTCTTTCACTATTTATTTTTTACGGTCGGGCTAGGAGCAGGGCACTCCGGCGGTGGCGCGAACGGACTCGTCCATAATACATAATGTGAGCGGGGACGCGGCGGGTGCCCGGCGGCTGCATCCGGTGCCTCCACACACGACCAGCATGTCTCATGGCTCCTCACTTTGTTTCTGCCACCACCCCGTTTTCCGCTCACATTTTTTTATGATTTTCCTGTTCGGGGCGGCGCGGTGCGCGGTCGGCGCTGCTAGCGTCCCCCACACGCGGCGGCGGTGGACGCGAGCCGTCGGGTGTCGTGCACAGAGGGGAGGCGCCAATGATGCAAGTGCCGTTAGGTAACTATATCGACAGTCCCCGCGCTGTCCCGTGCGCGCGCTCACACACACGCACACACACGCACACACGTTCCAACCACTGGCAAGGACGGCGAAGGCGTACACGAAGAGGCGTCCGTCCAGGTCAGTGCGTTGCGCGGCCGCCTCCAGCACAAAGAGGCAGCGGCGGCCAGAAGGCAGCGGTTACAGCGGAGGGCGGCAGGGCAGATGAGCGGTGGGATTATTAGCAGTTCGGGGGCGCCGGCATGTTCAAAATTGAAACTGTTGCGTCCAGCAGTGTACCTGTGAAATGATTCAGCCGGTGACACAAAGATGTTCCTGTGTCGCCCGCCGCGTGTGGCTGCGCCGCCGCTGCGCCGCTGTCTGTCGCCTCCGCTCCGCCTTTGTCCGGGGAATTAATTACAATCCCTATATCTGTTCTGGTTTTGTTCTGACCGTCGTGAGGGCTGGCCGGGATGGCCGACCGAGTGCGCCACGCCCTGCCCGTCGCCGCCGCCGTGCCGCTGCTGCTGCCACTTTCAATTTGCCCCCACGCCCACGCCGAGGGGAGAAAGGCAACCGCATAGAGCACGCGGCCGCCCGCTCCGCCACCGTAGCCAAAATCCAATGTGAATATTAAATAAAAAATTAAAATAGAGCTGATACCAATAGGTGAGGTTTTGCCAAACTGACCTCTCAATCTACATCCAAACGAGGTCAAAGTGTGGAAACAATGTTGTTCCATGTCTCCACACGATCTGATACCCCCCCTCTCTCTCTGTCTCTCTCTGTCTCTCTCTCTCTCTCTCTCTCTCTCTCTCTCTCTCTCTCTCTCTCGCCCCGTGGTGAGAAGTAGTGTCAGCAGGAACAGGCCTTTGGGCGGAACATGATATAGTAAAGTAAATGCCCACAGTGATGGACGGATCACGTCCGTTTGTTTGACAGAGATATTAACATTCTGACAAAGATGGAGGGAGAGAGAGAGAGAGAGAGAGAGAGAGAGCGAAAGCAAAGACGCGTAGACGTCACTATCCACAAAATGTGAGTGATATCCTATAAACGAGTGCGCCAACATTGCCGGCCCGGGCGACGTGTTCGCAATAACAATCCGTTGCCCCATCCGACGCACCCTCCCCCCGTCGGGCCCCGCCTGCCCGCGAAGGCCCACACCCGATCGCCGAAAATAATTACACCCACTTGGGCAACGGGTGGCTTTTTCCCGCCGTCTCATCCTGCGGGGCTGTCCTCACAAAAGGACTTACGTAAAGCCTATCTAAACTCGTTCCGCTGCCGCACGCACCACTTCTGCATATAACCCTCCTCACGGCACGACTTGAATAGGCATTTCCAAGCCATACCACACCTGCTCCCACTCCACAGCAGTACATACTCGCTCTACTTCCGCTTTACAAACCCAAAAGTGCGGTAACAAGCTTTTCCTAAAGCGTGATGGTCACCACACTGAAGGAAAATCGTGATGGGCCACCACACATCAGGAAAAGCGTGGTGAGGCACCACACTCCTGTAAGAGTGTGATGGTGCCACACTCTTCACTGCGGTCCCATGCGTTTACATAGGCATCAGCAAGAGCTTGGTACCCATCACACTCTTACAAGAGTGTGGTGCCCCGCCACGCTTTTCCTAAGGCGTAGTAGCCCATCACACTCTGCCTTCAGTGTGGCGCCCATCACACTTTAGGAAAAGCATGTTACCACACTCTTGCGTTTGTAGAGCGTTCTCGAGACTCGTCGGAAATGCCTATACGGAAGGTGGCACGCGGAACCGGACGCGAAAGTCAAGCCGGGCGATCCAAACGTTAACGGCGAGCGAATGTCAACGCGCGGCTAATCGATGGCCGCCGAGGCCGCGGAGGCAATGATGTCAAACTACCGTCCGCCCAGCGCGCCAGCGCCGCGGCGCCGCAGCGCCGGCCCTGATTGATTCCACGCGAGCGCCGTCCGCCCGCCCATCCTTCATGCGGGCGGCCCGCTCTGCCGCTGCGCCGCCTCACCGCCCTCCCGGCCCGACATGCGCCCTACTCCCATATTGATTGCGCTGATAACTCAATCTGTCCGGACCTGATTCACATTCGGATTGGGATGCATTATATTGCCGAGGCGCCGATGAAGAGTAGTGCGGCCGATACGTTTCAATTCGTCTAATTTAATTAGGAGCGCCGGGGCCCGGCCGGGGCCCCTCGCCGCGAGGGACTGATTGCCTGCGCAGCGGGGCCCGCGGCCGGCCGCCGGGGGTCAGGGGGCTCACAGGGCCTCACGCAGCCAAGTTGTCAACATTTCTCCCACGACGAGGAGCGGCCGCGCGCGCGTTTTTCAAAAGGGAGGCTATTAGTAGTGAGGCGGCCGGCAGCGCACGGCAGCGCACGGCGGCGCTGAGGGGAGATTCTTCCAGGGAGGCAATCATGCAGCCGAGCGAGGGCCGCGGGGCGGGCGGCACCAGCCGGGCACCAGCCGGGCACCAGCCGGGACCGGTACTGCACACGTTGTAATTAGATGGCTTCCTCGACCCCGTTAGGAAGAAACACAACATTAATCGAAATTTTATGATTGCAAATTGGCTCGGGTATCGGGTCTCCTGACCCGCCTCCGCGACTCCCGCCGGGCCGGGCGGAGGGACCCGCGGGGGACTCGCGACGTGTGTTCCGTGCGTTGCAATTTTTTACAAGCCTTTCTCTCCCGGTGCGCTCTCCTACCGCGCGGGGCTGAGGGCGGCGGCGGAGCGGCGGCGGAGCGGCGGCGGCGCACCCTCGGTACTGGGTATAGAGTATCGCGAGAGATAAATCAATTACATCCATGATTTACGGGGTACACGCCCTCGGCCCTAGTCCGTTCGCTGGGTGGCAAAGATTATGAATCGTACGGTTCGAGTGGCAAAACATGTTCCCCCGTGCATGCCGGGACATGCGAAACTTGTGTTCCAATATGTAATTAAGACAAGCACTGCTTTACGATGGAGTGTGTGGGCTCTCCGGTAAGGCACGTCGGGAGGAGGTGCCCGCCGCCCCGGCCGCCCCGGCGCCGGACCGCACCGGACCATTACTAATTCTTCGACAAGTTCTGTGCAACTAAAAAAAAAAAAAAAAAAACAAGAACCCAAGTGTGGCGGATGTTGTCTTCTTTCCTATGACGGATGGCGAGGTAGGCTGGAAAATAAGAATGGGTGCGGAGAGTAATAAGCAAAATAGGGGCGTCGGTGTGGGAAAGGGCTGAATGAATGGAACGTGCGCCCATTTTATGAATGAAGTGGGCGTGTGCATAGTGTGAGTAAGTGTGAAGCATGTGAGCATCCCCAGACCAATTCAGTCACGTATCGAGGGATATCAGATCATTGAAACGCCCGCGAGGCAAGGGCCGTGCACCGACACAAGACATCGCCCCGGTGTGCGAGGCAGAGGGGAGAGAGCCAGAGGATAAAGGGGAAGAGTGTGGGAGAGAGATAGAGAGCCGTCCTTATTATGAGTGAGCATCAGCTGTTGGCATCTCAGCCTGTGCCGGGCCGGCCGGGCCCACGGCCGTGCCTTACTGCCTTCGCCTTCGCGTCGTACATAGGACGGAGCAGCCCGCAGAGATAGGTGCTCTTCAAATTTCCCTGAACGCAAAAATAAAGGAAAACTACTAAACAGGGGGGAAACAAAAACGCTGACGTGGTGGGGCGCGGGTGGGCACGTGCGCCGCGAAGTCGAATGTGGGTGGATGCAAATAATGTTTGCCAGGTTTCCGCAGGGGTTCGCCGGCGGGGCGGTCTCCGATCATCTCCTGATCATCTCGCCGAGGCGGCCGCGAGGCACCGGGCACCGGGGCGAATGCGCGGACGTGTCGCGTCGTCGGGGCGCCGCCGTCTCCGCCACGGCCGCCGCCACGGCCACCGCGGTCCAGCCAGCCGGCCAGCACCGCCCCGACGGGCCGAGCCCTCTCCCAAATATGACAGAAACACCTCCCAATTATTTTTTTTTAATTTTCCTCCAAAAAAATGCGTAAAGTGGTCGCGAAGTGGGAAGCGATAAGGAAGAGATGAGCCCGCGGATGAGGCTGTCGCGTCGCACCCGTCAGCGTGTGTGTGTGTGTGTGTGTGTGTGTGTGTGTGTGTGTGCGCGCGAGCAAGTGCACCGTGTGGTCGGACAATTTAATGATGGCCCTCAAAAACTTTGTGGGGGTCATTGAAAAGCACTCCCACCGCCTGCCCGGGACCATTGATGAACGAGAACGCCCCCGAGTCTGTTCAGAACAGGCAGCCGATACCGCCTCCGGGCCGCGCTGGCCGGCGGTGGCCGGCGGTGGCTGCGCGGCGGCGGCCGGTGAGTCACGCCGTGCCGTGCCGTGTCCCGCCGTGGCACGCCGCTGCCAGCCCATGACAGCCTACTGCATGCTCTCTCTGGCGTCGACACGGACACGCCGCCGTTCGGCACCTCGGATACGTAGGCATCCGAAACTCCCCATAGAAACAAAACAGCGCGGCAACGCGCTCTGGCGACGGCGTAAGCCACGGGACTGAAGAAGTGGTCCAGCACTCTCAGGATAAACGGTCGAGAGCGAGATAGAGGAGAGAGAGAGAGAGAGAGAGAGAGAGAGAGAGAGAGAGAGAGAGAGAGAGAGAGAGAGAGGCGCATCGCATCGAAACGACCGCGGCCAGACCCAAAAGCAGCCCTTGTTGGCAAGGCGTGACCTTTGAGGAGGCGCTGTGCTGCGCTGCGGTACGGAGTGGATACGTGACCACACGCGACCGCCGTGTGTGCCCTGGGACTACAGGCCGCCGCAGGCCGCACCGCCCGGCACATCCCACAGCCAGCGGGGCGTCCCGACGCGGTCTAGTCCACTACACACACATACGCTCTCTCTCTCTCTCTCTCTCTCTCTCTCTCTCTCACACACACACACACACACACACACATCGATCACTGGTAACGGCGATCTGAAAGCAAACACGCGGCAGCAACGATTTTAGCAAAGTACGAAAAATGAAGTCAAGAAGTACAGGCGGGGAGAGACGACACGATCCCACCCACACCATAGAGGGACATATGGCGAGGATGCGCGTGAACACTCTCTCTC